>CM076264.1:15577500-16310000 GCA_038380795.1 Pyrocephalus nanus
AAATAAATTCTATCCCTTTGTTACAGCCAAGTTTAAAGTCACAAGACTGGTTTTTGCTGCTCTAACAAAACATTAGTTCTCTGACATTCACCCATACTAACCACTGACACGTTAGTTTTACCTTTTTCATGTTACTTTGTTTAAAAAACCCCAACACCTGAGAAACCTTGTTCGCCTTTACATTTGACCGTAAGACCTTACGGAGCACAGCTGAGCAAAAACATTTTAAGCCACCCCAACGACGGTTTACCTTGGTGCAGAGCTTCCCCAGGCTCCATGCTTGTCTGTCAGGATGTTGATAATTTTCTGTATTAGTTGTGTTGCAGTCACCTGGTCTCGGTACTTTGCTGCCGTTATCAAATGATGACACATTTTTTCTTCTTCCCGCTTGTCTGCAGAATACTGGGCACACAGCGACTAGGAAGGAAAAAAAAAAAAGCACAGCAAAAAAGTGTTTAAATGGCACCAGCCAAAGGAAGTTTGAAACACTCTGTAATTAATTACATATGCAAAACCCCTGAGAAATAAGAATTAACCCCGTTTCACAGGTTTGAGGACTGAGGCCCTGCGCAGCTGCCCACAGTAAATCTGTCCGGAGAGCCAAGCAGAGGATCTTGGTTTGCCATGAATTCTTTAACTACATAGATGCACACTCAAAATTTAGCAAATGCCAACACCTTAGTGGCCTGATTGCTTAATAAAACATATAAAAGGGGCCAATTTCAGAATAATGAAATTGGATTGACCACTCCACTCCCATGACTCTTCATTAGATTTGGGTAGCCAACCGCTTGCTGTTGTTTGCATAAATAAGTAATCATAAAGGTTAAGGAGAAAATCCGTGTATTTTCAGACAGATAGAAGACAAAATGCATATGAAGGCTGAATCAATCTTTACCAGATGGCTTCTTGAAGTTGAGCACATTTGCAGGCCAGCATGGGAAAGTTAATAATTTTCCTGACAGCACTACACCTGTTGTATAAATACCTTCTGTTTGCCAAGGTGCTCAAAAGCAAATACTAGCAAATAAGAACCGTAAGTCAAACCTACAAACTGAACTCAAGACTACGAAAGATTCTTTGTTGTAACATTGTCTCATAATGTTGTCTTTTGCTGACCTTCTGAAGATCTGCCTGTTAACGCAGAACTCAAACAACAGGCACCAAATTTACATCATCCCCTTATCAAAGCCTCATTTCACTCTACATGAAAACCCACAAGAAATTCAAGTATTGGTAGAAACAATAAAGGCTTTTCCCCACTTCAGCACTCCCTGTTTCTAATTTCAGTTTTCATCTGGCAATTCCACAGATCACATATGCCAGACAAAGCATTTCAGCCTCTGTCAATGATTGGATTATTCTATGATCTAGTTAGTGGAATGGACACAAATGTCTGCCTAACAACAAAAAAAATTGCTTTTTCTTTGTGCAGCACAGCTGATGCAGACACTCGTACAATTATTTCTTAGAGCTTAGATATCAGCTCAATATCATAATGCTTTTTATGTTTAAAATAGCAGCAATGCTTTTTCTCTACACATCTATATATGCAGAAGCATTAAAAGCTTGCTGCAGCAAGGCTGTGTTATTTATATAGGTGTATATACACACATATATGTCATAGAAAGTAAGAGAAAGATAGGACAAATGGGAAAAAACTCACAATATAACATTCGGGCCTGTGTAGATTTTCATAGACAGTAGATCTCAAAAATGTACTAACAGATGAATAAACTTTAAAGAGGTATTTTAACAATTTAATAAATTTACATATTGACTCAATTTTCCCACACCTTACAGCAATGCTCACCTGATAAACAGACATCCAGGAGGACTGAAGAATAAGCAGCTGACTTTCCAAGTCAACAAGATATCAAAAATTGGCCTTTACACCCCTAAACGAAGCACTCTGCTACCCCACTTCACAAAAATATGAGATGGCTAAATCACAACCAAGACTAAACAAGATTTTTCCAGCTGTCTTTTCCAATACATTAATCTATTTTGCACCCATGATGATCATGAGTTCTTTTCAGCACTTTGTAAATGTTTCATAAGCTGTTATTTTTAAGTTGCCTGAAAGCGCAGAATTCTAAAAACAAGTGTATAAGGTAAGCTAAGTAGTAAAATGTTTTAAAGTGCTCTTTAATGGATCCTCCTTTACAATTTGAACAGCAACTTTTCATATCTGACATAAAATCCATAGATATAAATCACATTAGAGGGTTATTCTTTCCCCATTATCAATCTCTGTCTCTTTATGGAACATTAAAGTCACATTTGACCTTAAAACATGATAAAATGGAAATCAAACTAGAATGTTTTGTAAAAGATATAATGAACTTGTACCTCTTAAAAAAAAGTCTCTTTATGATGTAATTTTGAACACATCCTTCATTAAATACAAACAAAGATTTTCAAAATGTAGCTGTGACAAACAAATGGAGAAAAAAAATGGTATTTTATTGTCCTGACAACTTGAATGAAAACATAACCAGCCTGTTATAAAATGGAAATATAACTCCACTTTTCAGGAAATTCAGCATTTAGTGTGAGTAGAAATTTGCAATTATACACCAAAACTGAGAAACTCACACATGCAGCAATCCTGTAAAATTATAACATCACTCCAGGAGGAACTCTTAACCATTGCACACTCCTCACAATATATATTTTACAAACAAGAACAGAAAGAAGCCACAGTTCTGCCAAATATCTCTCAGGTGCCTATATAGTCACTAATTCTAACAAAGTTCTGCAAGAATAATCTTCTCTTTGATCATGCAGGTGACCCATCAATTGTTCAGTGGCTCCTACCCTCAATATAGGTCAAATATACACCAAAACAAAAGCTCCCCCTCCCTCTCTCAAATACTTTTAATGTAGGAGTGAAAGAAGACTAGTTCCACCAAAAAAAAAAAGAAAAAGATCCATCCTAAAGTAGCCAGTCACAACTAAACTGTTCTAAAAGCACTAAAAAGACTCTGTTTCTCTACTGTATTTTTTTCATTTTCCAGATGCCAGGTTCACCTGATCCACTCCTTCCAAAGACACAACACCAGGATATAGAGCGGTACCTTTAATACTTAGCACTAAGTCTCAATCCATTGATGTAATGGTTTCTGTTTGTGATCCAATTAAAAAATGTATTTTTACAGTTTTATTTCTTCTCCACTGTTCGATCTCTTGCACTTGCAATATGCACCCTTGTCAGGCCTGAATATTTTTACAATTAATTTTTAAATAGTTTTACAAATAATTTTTACATAATTTTTTACAATTTAATATTTTTACAATTAAGATACACAGTTGCATGCCTACATAATTTCTGTTACCTGTTTGGGCAAGTTTGCAATGAAACTACAATCACAAAAGCAGTGCACTCACACATAATAAAACAAAGCGTTGAACAGAGAAAAATATGTATTTTCATGTACACAGGATATCTCCAAAAAGTCTGAAATTAAGTGACTGTGGAAAGTTTTACAAAGGGGAAGTGCATGAAGCAGAATCCTTTGATACAGCATGGAACACCCTTGTTTCCTACCAGGATGGAACAAACCCCTCGTCTTTGCTGTTATTGCAGAAAATGTGTTTTTACCTCTCTCCTGCTCCCTGCTTGGACAAGACTGCAGGCTATTTGACCACATAGGTTATGTGAAGATTCATTTATAAGGAACTGTAATTCTAAAGGAGCACAAGGTCATCCAAAAGGCAAGTTATAGACATGAAAATACATTATTTCCTGCATGCAGGAAATATTCCAGAAATACTGTTGCAAAATAGTGACAGGGTGTCAGTACTCTGACTGTCTGTATTTCAGTGAAGAGGAGGATTAATCTACTGTTTTCAGAAATATTTTATCTTTGATCTTTACAAAAATGTCAAGTGAAAGATTTCCTCTGAACCATCTGCTTTGTGCACCTCTGCAGTCCCAAAATTACAATGTAACACTTTCTACAAGCGATTAAAAAGTTTAACAGTGTAGGGTTTTTAAAAGAAATGTTGCACGTTTTTACTTTTACTGTTCAACCCTGATAATCACCAAACATTTTCACATTTGCCAGCTCTTTTGTCTAATTTGGCTAAAAGCTACTGGCTTTGTGAACAACCAGTCTCAGAGGGTATCACTTAAGAGGAAAAGTCATCCATAAGATAACACACAGTCTTGCCACTAATGCAAATTCCCTACAAATAAGGATATTTTAGTAAATGAAGGAGCTCCTCAATCCTCTGCTTTCACAGATCTTTGCACTTGACCTCTGACCTGAGCTTTAAAGTCTGGCCTAAAAATGCTACCCAGGGAAATCTTACAAAGACTCCTGAACGAGACTTAGAAAAATGAAAGCTTAAAACCTCAACAGCGAACAAAAGTCAACCAATGACAACGTCTGACAGCCACCGTCAATTCTGAAGTGATGCCTCTGTCATCCAACGACTCCAAGTATTGATTTCTCTCAGCATGAAAAAAGCTTAAGCCAATGAAATAGATATAGCATCATCCCCCCGATAATAGCCATCAAGGTTAACACCAGCAGAACACTTATCAAAGTATCTCTTCTATTTCTTCTTGTTTTAATGGACTGAACACAATGCAACGGCTTCTCATCTCTTCAACCCATGGTTCTCCAAACCTCATTTATCCACTTTTCCAACCTTTTACCTGATTTGAAGATTTAAAAGAATCTGAATCTAAATCAACTGTTTGTAATACAAATGGGAGTGGGAAGGAGTGATGAAAAAAATTGGTTTACAGCCAGACATTCCTGGGGTAAAAAAAACCCCATGCATTTAAAATCACAACAGAAGGGAAAAAAAAAAAAAAACAACACGCATTTGAGTTAGATCACACTAAACACAGACTGGTAAAACTATGGTCATGACCAGGAAAAAAAAAAAAATCTACCACAATCAATTTGGGTTAGTGATTAGAGAGAAATGCAGGGATCTCAAGAGACATCTGGTTTTAATCTGTGCTGAGTCAACAGCTTTATTTTTTACCTTCAAGTCTCTCAGAATTAAGCTTTAGTAAACCCAAATAAACACTAGGCAACAGCACTTCTATGCAGATTGCATCTTTCAAATAAACACAATTTAGTACAGTAGGTAAATGAAACAAACTAACAAGAGTTTAACAGGATAAAAAAGTAGCTGATGGAATAAATAATTAGTGAAGAGCAGAGACAAATCACATCAGATTTATTGTGCAGTATCCATTAGTACCACAGACTTCCAACCTTTTTCTTTGATGCTTATCTAATTGATATTATCTGTGTTACAGTAGCACCCTTGGATCACAATCAAAGACAAACCTTAAGACAAACAAGAGCTCTCACTCTTTGCTAGAAACTAGGATTTGCTATATTATTACAATATTCTAACTCTCTAACCATCACCATTGGCATAAACAATATGCAGAGCTAAATGTTCTTTTTGAATCCAAGAACACACATCTTACTGTACATATGTCCAAACACTTTGCATTCAAAGCATGCACGAGGATAGACACTTCCCTGCCTCTCCAGCCAATCCAGTTTATGTCAGCAGCCCCTTCACACTGTTCTTTTTCTTTTTTTTTTAACGGTCTAAGATCCTAAAAACAACATGCTTGGGCAATAAATGTTAACATTCTCTGGGTCCACATCTTCCAAGTACAAGATACTCTTCAAGCTAGAAATAAAGTATGATTCCCCTATGCTCTAGAAACAGTAAAGCTCAGCACTGCTGCACAGGTGGCTCCGTGTTCTCAGATCAGACACAAAGCAAAAGAGCCAACAATGATCTTTTAAGCCATTCCCCAACCACACTCTATCAGCCTTGTGACATTCAACAGCTTCAACACCACCACAGAGATTACTCTTGTATTCACTAAGGAACTTCTAGTCCAGTGCAACAAACAAATCAAACCCATGAGCAACTTCTGGAACTGACAAATGTCCTTATTTATAAGGAACATCCACTCAATCCAAGAAATTAAAGATATACTTACATAATCTAATGATTCACTATACATGCTTAGTGAGGGCCAAATTGAGGTTGCACTGCTCTGCTATCGCACAGCTGTTGGATACTTGGTTTAGCTATCTTTTCATACTGTCCTTTCTATGCAACTGAAGTCTCAAAAAGGAGAAAAAATACCTTTCAAGCAGGTGAAAACATAGATGTAAGTCTTGAAGTAGGCCAAACACAAAGACTTCTATCAATTCAACCACAACAAAGCAGATTTGATTGTTCCTTTGTCTATAACCAGTAAAGATGTATGAGCAATTTGTTCCCACTGGAATAGAACTATAGTATTTAGTTTCAGTCTCCAAAGGTTCAGTGGAGAATGCCTAGGGAACTGTCTCAGTTCCCTAGATTTTCTTTCTGTCCTCTTCTTACCTGTGGGCTCTTTCTCACATTGCCCCTGCAGACTGCACTGTTTGTTCTTGCTATTAGTACCTTACTCTAGCAATAGCATCAGGATCCTTCCTCCCCTCTGTACAGTATGAACATCAAGTGGAAGTAGGAGAATAGTCACTCTCCACCCCAGTGGTGGTGCTGTCAGCTCAGGAAATATTTGCCAAACAAGTCTTGCTGTGGCTCTCAATCCATTCCTCAGGATCTCATGAAAATCTTCTTGCTACCAGGAGCCAGATGGCACATTTCCAACAACCCCCAACAAACTAAACCTCTGAAATGCCCTCATTCAATAACTGTGACCACCACCCCTCCAACTGCCCACTGTTCTACTTAGGCACGTGAAGGATTTCTATTACCTGTAAGGTAGGTACGAAGTAGTTCAGCAGTTTTGGCCCCAGCAGCCAAATAATTGCTTCCCTAGGATTCAGATTCCCAGACACCCTGCTGCCAGCACAGTCCTTTTACAACTTACAGCACCAAGACTTGGCACAGGAGTGACGCCTGAACAGATTGAAAGTCACACGCAGTTCAGATGGCAAAGCTAAACCTTAAATGAAGTCTCTAAGAGCAGGTAACACACACTACTGAGCACTTCTAAACACCACGACTTACTAATTGAGAAGCCCTTGATGGTGCCACATAAAAATCAGTTTTTCACAAGTTTTGTGTCAGATGAATTCTGAGTCATTTTTCATAACAGGGGCAAAAGGTACATTTCTGTAAGCGGGGAAACAATAATACCTCAAATCATGCAAAAAATGGAAATTCTCAATGAAATAAAAAAGAAGTGATTTTTTGGTTTTTGTTTTGTTTTGGAAACATTTTGTCAACCTTCTTTTCCAATCAAACAAACAAACAAACAAGCTTAATCAAAGTAATTCAATCTCTGAGAGCACAAAGAATGGAAAAATTTAGCCAGAACAATGCAGAAAAGCAGATAAACCAAAAGATAACTTGGAACCTTTTTACAAAATACCTCGTATCACTAGTACCACTACTATATAATAACATACCTCTGTTATTTTGTTAGTTATTGTTTGATATTCCTGCTACCTCACACGCACTAAATTTCCTTATAAATTTGCAAAACACATGCAAAGCAAATTCATTTCCAGCCAAAACCTCTTCATAAGCAGTTTCCAAGTTTATGTAAAGTTCCGGATTTCCAAAAGACAGAAAGATTAGCCCCTTGAGATATCCCTGCAGCCTAGGGTCTGCATTTCTGTTTCTATTTTCTACATAGTTCCCCTCAGGCACTTTTCAGCTTTCCCTGTTTAGTGTCTTGGATTCAGAACACAACTCTGATTTTAATCCAGGAGTTTAAGAATGTATCCAAACATATCAATTCATGAACAAAGAACAGAGAAATTACATTTATTTGAGATAACAAGCATTTAGGCATAACAGTTTCCTATCTTGCCATGATTGGTTGCGTGCCAATGACAAGCACATCTCTAATAAGCTTCAGTACTTTGGATATCAAGTTGGTTTCAGATCTAACTGGGCTGCTGGAGATGTCACTAATGATGCTTAGTGGGGGAAAAAAAAAGAAAGAAAAAATTAAAAATTGTAGTTTGCCTTTCTCTAACTTTATTCTGTACTCTGATAAGAGTATAAAAGGTATGTTTTGAAAGCAATCTACAGTTTATAGTGGTCTAGTACCAGACATTAAGAACAAAGGGAAAAATACCATAAGCACACAGTAAGATCTCGGTACACACTGAGATATATAATGGTAATTAAGGTAGATACAGTAACAAGTCACCTGTCACTCTGCACCAGCAGCACAAAAGCATTCTGTGCCACACCTTTTGTGAAACCTCCGCTGTGAAACACTCTGACATGAACACAAACTCACGACCCAAAAGGTAACTCATCTGTCCTTCACCAGCTCCTAACAGGGTTGCTCCAGCAGCTAATTTAGTGGACTTGATGTCTCACAGTTCAGGACCTTTTCAGCCTCTCACAGTGGAGAATGATCACCTTGCCTGGCACATATCCTTGAGCAACACCGCTAAATAGGGCAAACTTGCTTGCTGGCAAAGTATTTCCTTCCCACAGACAGAAAAAAAACCTTGAGTCACTGCCTTTAAGTTACTGCACCTTCATCTGTACCTGCAGAAACACTTTAATTATTTGTTAATGAAAAGTAATAGGGGTGGAGTTTCGTTTGGGTCTTTTTTGGTCAAAAGAAATCTCAATTACCGTGAGAGAATCTGTTAAAAGAGGGATTACATGGCATATTATTCAAAGTCTATTTAAAAATAACACATTAAATGCTGCCAATTCACAAGTTTCTAACTTACAATCCAAACTTGCTCTTTACCTCATGGTAAACTAAGATTTTGAGAGGTTTATTCTTGCAGAACTAAGTATTTTAAAAACAGGATATTTTGATGAAGTTGATGATGAAATGGCAAAGATTGGGAAAAAAAAAATCCATAGGCAAAGCGGAAGGATTTTTAAAATATAGTCTGTATCATTTTTTTTATAGCAGGTATTTTTTAAAATCATTCCTAGCCACTTACTTTGGAAACATGTTAATCTGTCACAATCCCAGTTTTAGCTTAACCTCTGCCTTATCTTAAAGCCTCCTGTCAGAATTCCTGTAGCATCAAACTATGAAAGGCAAACTATTTTAACATTATTTTTCCCTCTTCTCCTTTTTTTTTTCAGTAGCCTATGTTTTTTGCTTCATTCCAGTTAGTGTATGAGATTTTTTCCTTTGTTATTGGTTCTCATGCATTAATTTTGGAATTTCAGAAAAGCATAAAATGTCCATGAGTAGATTTTGTTTTTAATTAACATTTTTTACTCAGAAAAAGTTCTACCAGCCTTGGAAGGTTGACATTCAGCTCTAAAAATTGTTGGAGGAGTATAATTTAATTTCTTTTCAGAATTGTGTCATTTCATTATCCATAAAAAGACAGCTTTTGAAATATTTTGACTATTCAAAGCACTAGAACACAACAGCCTCTGCTTTAATTTTCAACAGTCTTAATTTAAAATCACTCATTCATACAACTTTAGATCCTTATACTTCGCGATATGGAACAAAGGCTAAAAGTACTTAATAAAAATTCCTTTATTTTTTTTTTTTTATTTTTCTTGCTCTCTTGGTATAAATGAAAAAACTGCAATGAGGCAAGAGACAATGATGCAACTACCATAGCTGGTCCCTTCAGGGAAATGAAGAACTATGTAGCACCAAGCAGATCTGCTGGTGTTGTCAACTTGATGAACTTGATGTTGTCAACTTTAATCAAAAAAAAAGGGGGGGGGGGAGTTAATACTCCCTAAATATATTCATTTATCTTTACATAAGAAGAACATGTAAGACTCACTTCATGAGATTTCTGTTTATTTCTCATTTCCACGTTAAATACCAGAACTTGTGAAATGTCCTGTCCCAAGGCTCTAATGTTCTTACTGAGTTTGGATTTTGTCTTTGCTTCAGTTCAGCATGCAAGGTTTTTCTGTCTGGTTGCTTGGGTTTTTTTTTAAATGTTACAAGGATGATTTCATAGCACCCCTCAATAACAGTCATCAGCACTTGCTACAAACAGCTGAACTCGTCAATGTTGGTGTAATGGCACAAAACAGATTACACATTACAACTGCACAAATCCTGCTTAACTAGATTTCACTAATTGACTTTAATTCAGTGTAAAATAATAAATTCAATACTCAGAGCTTGTTCTGTTCAGAGCACAACAGCCGTGCAGGAAAAATAAAGCAGCACAAAATCAGTGCATTTTTAAAACATAAATCTGAGATTTGGTACGAATTACAGTTCACTCGTTAGCATTACAGGCATTGAAAGAAAGTACAGTGACTAATCAAAATCACCAGCTTCCACCAGGCGTGCACAGGAATGAAAGAAACTACTGAAATTACATAAAGCATTATATAAAACACATGTAAGTGACAGTTACTGGACATACCAAAGAGCCGTGTAACAACATTTCTCACACGCTTAAACAGCTTCAGTTACACTCGAGCCAATAACCTACTTCTGTCTACTTCTAATATTCCAAATTTCTGAACAGCTTCAAACAACTGTGACTCAAAAATAACCCAAGAAATATTCCTCCCTCCTCTCATACCGACCATATGAAATTGCCTTGAAAAACAGTGTTGGTCCAGAGCCAGGACGGGTGATGCCGCTTCGAGGCTATCAACAGCTGCTTAGAAATGAGATATTTGGGGTTTCTAACAAGCAGTGAAGGAAAAAATAAGCAAGAGTATTTTAGAAGTCAGAATATCTGTTTTGTTTTGTTTTTTTTTTTTTTTTGTTCTGTAAATGTTTAACACATTGGGACTAACGGAATCACAATGCAGAGATGTCTGCAGGTGGCCTATGGCCCCCTGGGGCTGAGGGCCAGCACGGAGGCAGCACAGCTGAGGGTGATCCTGTCCTGCTGGTGGTAGTGGAGAGAGGCCAGGGCCCACCCCCTCCAAATCCTACCTATAGCCTCCATCTTGCTGGGGGTTCCCTGATGATTCCCAAATGCCCCCAGACCTGACCCTGTGGCCCTTATTGTGGGGAGTCTGTGCTGGGCTTGGACGCTCCCTCCCCAGGCCTGTCCTGCACTTCCCATGGCAGATGGCAGGATGGAGATGCTTGGTGAGGTCCTGCCCACAACTTACCCCTCTGCAGGGCACTGCATGCCCTCGTGGCACACTGACACAGAGTGGATGGTATGTCTCTGGTCCCAAGTTATGATAACATTTGTCTTACAACTGCCATACATATAATAGAGTGATTTACCCAATCACTGAGTATTTTGCTTGCTTTGTCTGTCACCTCCCTTATATACTTTTGAGGCAAGAACTGGCATCAGTCATGAAAGATGGAATTTCAAATTTTTCTAAGAGCAACAGACAATTCAGGATAGGTCTAGAAGATTTAAATCTCAAGTTTCTTGCAAGGGCAGACAGGGAGAACGACTGAAGAAGCATAAACATCTCAAAATCCATCATGCCCTAACTTTGGCATTACTACTTAGACTTGTTCCAACAAATTTTTGACAAATAAAAAAGCCCAGTATCTTTGCACTAGGACACAAAGGAAAAAAACAAGGAACGATGACCAAAGCACTTGCACTGCTCATCATCATAATCATTATCATCCCCTTGCAAGCCCTACTTCCAAGAGATATCTAAATCTTTTCTTTTAGGATGGCCACAAATCTTTGAAGATGCATTTTCTGAAAAGTGAATTAATAACAGGGACTTTGAAATGTGAACAGGAAACAGGTGGGTGGGAAGAGTGGTGAGAAAAGTAACAGGAAATATTATCACATGTCAAACAGAAAAGTGAGGACAACTTGGTTTTCTGATTAGGGATTGGCTCTGCCATTTCCAGTTGGACTTCTGATTAACAATGAAATCCAGAGGTCTCTAAGTCATTTGGCAGGTTCCCCAACACAGTGATCACCTGAAAAACAACTTAACTGCCTGACAGATCTTCCTTTTCATGACCTAAGACCATCTCAAAGGAATTGGCTCAGTTTTCTCCTATTTAGGTCAAAGAGAAAAATCAGTAGGTGGATTCATTCTGCAAACATTTACAGATTAAGATGAAGCAGGAAGAAAAGCATTCAAAAAACATTCATTATAGTGATTCCCATTTAAAAGCAAATACAGGAAAGTTAAGACAAAGAGCTGAACTGCAAAGCAGTGGAATCCAAGTGACAATGTGAAAGGACCTTTCAGTTCCCATTAAGAATTCTGATTAGTGCAATCTTGTTCCCTTTGCTGGAAAGCTGTATCGGTCTACTCAGAAATACAAGGCTACGTCTATAAAAGATCAGGAATGTCACCCTTGGCTGGATGTGGCTTTACAATTTTCCACTACTTCCCTCCCTAGATCCCAGACAGACTTCAAGCCCCATTTAATACAAAATAAAGATAATTCTATCAATTTAATTATAAAATCTTTGTTTAAATAATTACTTTCCAACCATCACTCATGAAGGTATTTATTTCAGCACAGTCACTATATTTTGTATTCAAAATAGAGCATTCTCAATGAATGACTGAAGCTTTCAGTGGAATGAGACATAAATGAGGATAAACTCTTACACTAGATGCAACATTTCGTACGGGTTCCTCCTCAATAAGATGCCAATAAATGAAAAATACTCCAGGCAAAAATTACATCTAACAGTAAAAACCTTAACTGTAAGTGCTTTCAGGCTCTACTGACAAACAACTTCAAACGTTTTCTAAACACCTCAGCATCTTGATGCATACACTGCACCAAAGTTGATTTTCCTAAGTCACTTTCATGAATATTAAAAAAAAATAAACCTGCATGTATCAACTTTGCCATGCCTCAATCAGGAGACTGCATTAACTACAAGATGAGACTATTCACATTCTGATTTGAGTCCAAACAAGAGAATGACCAGGGTAACAACAGCTTACATAATCAAGAATCTATAAGTCAAGGCAAGTAGCTACTCAAAATATGGACTAGGCTTTCCATAAGTGACTTCTACAGGGTCAGGTATGTCACATCTTTTAGGCAAATCCAAATCTGGTTCGGGGTTGCAAATAAATCTACTTGTTCTCCCTTTCTGTTATAGAAATACCAGTGTGCAAGTGCTTGGATAAATCATCCAGACAAAAAGCAGACTTTACTTTGCAAAGCTGATATGGGTCAGAATTTTTAAAATAAAATCTTTTGGAGGATATACACAAAAATACATTCAGCTATAGACAGTAGTTCAGTGGGTCAGCAAATGAAAGCATATTTGCAGGTACACAAAGTTGTACGTGGTTTGTTTTTGGATATGCAGCTGCAGAGTGAGCTGCCTTCATAAAGCCACTTCTAAATTTTCATTTCAATCACCAGCCACGACAAGAAAAAAAATTCACAAAGTAACACAAGTAGTAACATCTTAATGCCTGTATGCATCAGTCTACCCTAGGAACTTCAGAACTGCGAAGGTTTCACATGAAATCATGTACAGTCAAGTGGGACGGGCTTTAACCCAATATCCTGAACTCAGGTCAGTCATAAGCAATATTTGCAACTTGGGTGCTTTTGCCAGAAAATGAGAAAACAAACATGCAGAGACAGCGCTAGAATATAGGGAATTATTTTACTGTTTTCTGACCTCTTTCTTCAATTCCTGTTATAAAAAAGCTTTTTACATAAAAACAATAATTTTGAACATGAAATTGCCTTTAAAAGGATATTCAAGACTACTGCCAAAAAGAGTGCCAAATACATCTGGCCTAGAAAAGATAATGTGTTGAATCTAAAGCTAACAGCCATTTAGCAATCAGATGCATATTTCATCCTTAATGAAGGCCTGAAGAGTTCACTTTATTCTGGATGCAGGTATCAAAGCAGATCTCACAAAGCAACATAGGCGCATCATCTAAGGATCTTTTTCACATTAAGAATCCTATTAGAAGGAAAACACTAAAAGGTAATTGAATTTCCCTCAGTTATCTTCATCTCTGTCAGCTCCTGCTACAATAACTTACTCTCCAGAGCACAGATAACTCAATTCTGTCCAGCAAGCATATGTTATGAATCTCCAAAGCAAACTTGTCTAAATCATTCTGGTCTTCTATCAAGGTTGGCTGTAGATATGAACTCTGACAGAAAGCAAACAAATTTATTTTTATCTTTTAAATAATTCGCTTCCCTGTGCCTTCATGGAAGAATCTAAAGACATAAATGTTTCCACTAATTCTGGAATTATAAAGACTGGTTCACCATTGATTCACCATTCTGTTTTATCAGAAACAAACAAACAAAAAAAAAGCATGTTAGAACAGTTTCACATTCCTGTCTGCATAAAAACTAAACTATCATCTCACGCTGTAATTGACATTTTTTCAGAATGTTTTTGATATTTACATTTTTACCTTCAATGGAAATATTGACTATACAAATAATAACAACAAAACTCTAACTTTTTGTTTCATCAAAGCTCTTAAAACATTAGTAAGCATAAATTCTCCACTCATATAAGTAAACCACTTTGATTTAAAAGGTCCCATTTTAGGAAGGTATAATGACTTATCTAGAACAACATCAGAAAAGGAAAACAAAAAGCAGCCAAAGGATGGGTAACTTACAAGAATCAGAAGAGTTAATTCCAGAAGGAAAGAAGAAAAAAAGTAGTAGATAAGGACCTGGTCAAACTAACATTAACTGTACAATTCCTGTCAGCTTGTGATTGTTTTGGGCTGTTCAACGTACATGTAAAAAATAGTCTGAAGAATGAACGAATAATGAATTGACAAAGATCCCAGCTGAAACTCAGCTACTCAGCTGTACAGTCATGAAGGAGCTGTGAGGAACTGCAGGGGAAGCTTGGAAGACCAAGTCATATTAATAAAACAGCACAGGAACCTCAGTCTAGATAAAGAAACATAGAAAAAAATCTAATTTGAGACATAAAATGAGGGACACTGAGTTCACCTTTATCTTCACTCCTTTTTGCCATAATGAGATGGTTTTATCAATGACAAATAGTCCTATGAAGCCACCAGCTCAGAACAGGATAATCAGCAAGCACACAGGACTCAAGCAAAGACAAACACTGGGAAGAGAACAACACAAATACTGTGTATTTATACATTCTTGCTGTGTTCACATCTGGAATGCTGGCTGAGGTTTTGGGTCTTCCATCAGGAAAGATATGACAGTATGACAGAAGTGAGAAGCATTTTGGAAGGATTCAGAACTGGAATCGCTGCCATAGTTACAACTACGTAACAGCAGGATTTTTCAGGGTGGGGGAAAAAAGAGACAACTCAGGAGCAATAGGAGAATTCTGTAAAATCATGTGGTATTAAGGACTCTTTCTGGGTGAGTTTGCATGAATGGATGATTCAGATTCTTACAGCACTGATGGAGAGAGTCACCAGGAAAAAGCAAACCAAAGAGATACTGAGTAGGTTGTATGTGAAAGTTTCCAAGAGCTGGTAAACCAGGGTCTGGCAATCCCATTGAACCTGCAAAACTTGATTAACTCAGAATACCCACAGGGCTGCTGAATCTGTACACCACCACCACTAGCACACATGAGTACCAGCAGAAGCTTGTACAACTCAGACAACATCCAAGAGAGCGATGGCTGCTCTGTGCAAATGAGGAATCCAGGATACATACCCCATGAGGCAAAGGACCTTCTGCAGCTCTTGGAATAAGCCCTTGATTACACTCATTGGAGTCAGCCTCCCAGCTGTAAGCATTGGGTGTAGTTATCAGATCATACAAGCAACAGCTTTATTCTATTAATTACAACAGTCTAATGAACAGAAGGCCTTCTAAGAATAACTGGTTGTGATCCATGTCTCCCAGCCAACCTGACAGGGAACAGGCATTTTACAACACGAGAATGAAAGGAAGATGCCAGTCCAATTACCATTCAACTCAAGGTAACTCTTAGCAAAAGCCTATGTGGACTCAAAAGTTTTACAGGGCTAATGGGGGAGTAATCCCTGAAGGGGTAAATAATTTCTTGCTGGCAAGCAGGAATCAGAAGTCACTTCAAATTGCAGAAGTTTTTTTGGGAAAATGTTACTATGTTTGCGCCTTTAATAAACTTCTTTAAGTATGCACAGTTTAAGACAAGATAATAGGCTTGACACTGGACTTATCAATGTGATCAAGTCTTGCTCATCCATGTCACAGTAGGAATCAATCTTTCAAGAGCAGACACAGAGCAGAGCTGCTAAGATGATCTAGAGTATGCAGATACCACCTTAAAAGAAAAAAACCTAGAAGAATAAAACAAATTTTTCTACTGACCTAAAGAGATATAATAAATACTGGATTAAAAAAAAAAAAAAGGAAAAATAAGAAAAGCTAAAGAAAAAAAGACCTATGAAGCCCAAAGATAATAAACACATAATAACAAAAAATACATTTTGCTTGTAAATACAAGCAAAAATAAATTAGAGTTTAGAACTGAGCAGAATATTTAAGTCCAACCTACTAGTTGAAATACTGATAAAAAACATCTTTGGGTAAACAGACCTTGAAGATCTTCTGTGACCTTGTCAGGACCAATATCAGAATTATTTTAATATAATGTCTTTCTCATTAAGATCAAACCAACTTAAAATAAAACACCTGGGAGAGATGTGTGCTGTTACCACAGTGCTTTTTCTTCAAAGCTGAACAATTCCTAACACTTTTGTTATAAAGGTATATAAGCAATATAAGTTATCGTTGGACAGGAATTTTAGAAGAAAATCTCCAGTCAAGCACAATAGGATATTTGCTTGGTTATTGCTAGAAAATTACAGTCTATGTACACTGTATTACTTCAGTCAGGAATATTTTAGAATTATTGTCTGTTATGAACTACCATAAAAGTCTGTACATGAATAATAAACAAGGTAAAAAAATACTGATTTACTTTTCATGAATAAGTGAGAACAGCAACATTTCTAATGAGACCATCTAATCTGAAGCAAGAAATTTCTTATCTGGCTAACTTTGTTTTCAAATTGTGTGTATTAAAAAAATGCAGAAAAACACAGAAAATGTTTTTACAGACAACACAAAAACTGTATAAAAATATACAATATTAGGGCTTCAAAGGAAACAAATGCCACCCATCAGAAGGCTTTTTAAAGAAAAAAAAATATGCTGGAATGGTTAAGCTGTAGAGAAAGAAGGCTGTAAGAAAATGGGATTCTTCAGTAAGTCTATCCCAAGAAGGAGAACAGAATATGTCAACTACGGCACGTTAGTTTTAAAAACAGAATGAAGCAGGTCAAAAGAGTTTGAGGAAAAATTGCATAAAGCCATAAAAGGCAGCAATAAATTATTTTTCAAACAAATCAGGAGCAGTAAGCCCATTAAGGTGTCTTTGTAGAGCTAATAGAAGATCAAAGGGTAAAAAGAGCTCTTGGAACACGTGAACAACACAGAAAAGGGCCAGCAGAGAAGTTACAAAAGAAAGCTGACAAGAGACCAAGTGCTAGGACCAGACAATATTCACTCAGGTGATCTAGAAGAGCTGTGGGATGAACACAGCTGAGCCAAAGCCACAAGTGTTCTTGTTCAAAGTGTCTCAGTGACAGGAGAATGAAATATGCCAAATGGGCTCTGGAGGACACCAGGGAACTAACTACTTGGCAATAAATCTGAAATTTCTAAAAGGTCAACTCATAGCTGTGTGTAAAGCAAAAATCCAACAAAGCAACAAACACAGTGGCAAGAGTCCTCATTGCTTTTGTAAAGGGGAGTCGTGTTAGATTTCTTTCAACAAGCCACTGGAGACACAGACAAGAGATATCCAGCTCATGAAGTCCACTGAATGCCAAAAAGATAATTAAAGAAAGGCAGGATGAGGAAGGGCATACAGGAACATCCTTACGTGGAAGTTAAGATGCACTGCCACAGCTAAAGGTAAGTTCAAAAAGGAATGCCTGCTCCCAGTCTGGCAGAAGATACATCACAGCAGAAGCCTCCAATGCTGTTCTCCAGCCTCCTAATCACCCCATTTTCTTCATGGCTATGATGTTCCAATTCAGTCATTGAAGTAGCAGGGCAAAATTAAATAAAAGATTTTTTTATTATTATTTATCATATTAAGATAATATAAAAAGATAATTCAGGAATTATGGAATTCCTGGTTACAGGAATTGAGTTTTTGGCTCTTTCTGTCAGATATTTTTTTTTTTTTTAGGTTTTCAGGATCTACAAATGCTAAAACAACAAGAATTCCACAGCCTGGTCTATGGAGAGTAAATTTAACTTATTCACTTCAATAGTGAATTTACTTTTAAAAAGTAAATTTAACTTATTATTTCACTTTCTAGTGACAATACCCATCTGTAACAGTATTTGCAAGAGGGGATTAAAAGTTTTTAAAATAAAGAAATTTTTATCAGTCACAGAAAAGTAAATAGATGTGCTAAATACGCTAAAAAAAGTGAAAAAGGTCATAAAAAGTTGAAAACTCATACACTAGAAACCTGTGCAGAAAAGGCTCATATCTTCATGAGGTTCCTGGGTTTTTTTTCAAATTACACTCAGTATATAAATGAAACTTCTCATACATTATAAAATGTGGAAGAATCTCAACAAGATACTGCTAAACACTAAGCATTAATTCATTAATTTCATAAAAATCAGAAAAATGAGAATATATTTTTTAATATGAAATAGCTACAGATACAAATCTATTTAGTTTCCATATTCAATATGATTTGAACAGCTCAATAATACTTGGATACTTATTAGATTTAATCCTTCACACAGTTAGTCTCATAACTGGTAAAAAATATTATCCAAAAAATGGTAATGAAGAACATATCACTTATTGTTTCACCAGAGAAGTCTGTAGGAGGGAGTAGTCCTGAAGTGAATCTTCTTTTACGATGCTTTAGAAACAATACTACCATATCACAGAATCACAGAATGATCACCCGGTTTCAAGCCCCCTGCCATGGGCAGAGACACCTTTCACTAGGCCAGGTTGCTCAAAGCTCCATCCAATCTGGCCAGGAACACTTCCCAGGATGTGGTATCCAAAGTTTCTCCGGGCAACCTGTTCCAGTGCCCCACCACCGAGTAAATAATTCCTTCCTCATATCTAATCTGAACCTGCACTCCTTCAGTTTGAAGTCATCACCCCTTGTCCTGTCACTACATGCCTGTGGAAAAAGCTCTCTCTCCAGCTCTCTCGTAGCCCCCTTCGGGTATTGGAAGACCACAACAAGGTCACTCTGGAGCTTCTCTTCTTCAGAGAAAGGGTAATCCGTAAACATACTTCTGTAATGTAGTTTGATTTAAAATTGAGACATAACAAAAAGAGATGTCTCAGCATTCCAGTGCTATTTTTCATTCCTTCTCCTCCCCTTGCTTATTAAAGCATAGGGAAGGAGAAACCACAATTTTTTTTTCTCCTTCCATCATAATTTGGCAATACTTTATCCCAACACTTGCCAGAGCACAGGGAAAATGATATAACGTTCAAACAGAAAAAGAATTTCTCATTTCAGTACCCTTTGGTTCACATGAGACAATCCTAAAAACTGCCACTTCAGGAACACAAGAAACTTAATCTTCTAGTTTGGGACTTCCCAACATGCTGCAGCAAAACAAAATTGGTTAATCGTCCAATGGAAAAAGAAATATTCTTCTATGCTCAGTGCTCTGTGAAGCATTTTTAATACCTCATAATGTGTTTAGAAATGAAAGTCAACCTTTTTCTTCCTTCTACCGACAGACAGATGGTGCTATAACACCTGAAGGGCCCAATGCAAAGGGGCAGCATTTATTTAAAAATTTAAATTTGAGAGAGCTAAGCCTGTCCATAACAAAATGTGTAAAGCCTTCTTTTTCTGTCAGGGTACATTTAACTTCCTTTGTGTTGCCCCATCACGTTTTTGCAATGTTATGAACACCTTTTGATTACACTCCTACACAGCACCTACTCACACTCACCATTATTTCCTCATGTTCAGTGAAGAACCATTGCTGCTGACATACTTACTAGAGAGAATAACCACCAAAGGCACTTTTAAATCTTTTGTTCTAATAAATAAGGACACTACCATTAAGCATGCTGAAAAACATTTCATAGAAAAGGATGCTGTTAGGGCGGCCACAGAAAGATTTTTTCGATGTACAGGTTCAGTAATAAAGCACCTTTTATTAATAACATTGGAAAACTATGAAGAATATGGACCCAGTCAAGGATTAAAACTTTCTTTCCCACAGTAACTGTTACATATAGAAGTAACAATCATCTATGAAAACTGCAAAGACACCAAACACCTTTTCATAATTCTTTCAAGGGCTCTCAAACATTCCCTCTGGCTTATGGGTATTCTGCCACAATTGATTTCAGTTACTTCCTCTGACTCAAATAACGTATTCCAACATTTAATGTTGGAACACCAAAGGGGAAAAGATGCAGAACACAGAAGATTATCCATCAGGGGCAGTGCTGAATTTTGTTTTCTGCCAAGGAAACAAAAAAGCAAATAGCTACATCCAAGTCACTACTGGAACGCTTGCCTAGCCTTGCATCTTCCCTCTGTCAAGGCAGCACGAGGATTAAGATTCGTTTCTCAGCATGAGCCACGAAGTAAAACATTCCATTTATTACCCCAGTCTATAAATTGACACCGAACAGGAATTAAAACTGTGAGGAAGTCCAAGTCTTCTGCATGAAAAAACATAACCGAGCACAAAAGGGCAACAAATTTTACAGCAGCTGGAAATGCTAGATTTAATTATTGAAGAGAAATCATGCAGAGAAGTTAGCTGCCTAGCATGATTTATAACAAATGCAAAGGGAAAGTCATGTGAAATTCTCAGTTAATCAACAGAAACAGCCAATAACAAGAATGCCAGCACTTCATATTTCTACAGATGCTGAGAACCTGAAACAAGTAAGACCAAAAATTCCAGTGAATGACACCACACAATTTTTTTTTAAAGACATTTGGAGGAAGCAGGTTAGTTTGTAAATTAGAGTAGCAGTTACATTTCACTGAAAAAAATTACCAAAGGATCTGTTTTCCTCAGAATGAAGAATCCTTGTCCACCCATTATACAAAGTTTCCTGAAAACTGGGTTGCATTCGCCACTGCTCCTCTACCCACACTATAATGTGCAGCATCATTAATAGTTTTGTATTGTACATTTTCTCCCATTTTCCTGTTTCTTCATGTGAATCTTCCAGACAAAAAAAAAAAAAAAAAAAAAAAAAAAAACCAAACGTTGCTGGAACATTCATCAAAAAAATGCTTTACACAAGCAAGCATCACAGATTTTTGACAAAATTCAGAAGTGCCATTCAATAGTAAACCAAACCTTCTCTAGGAAGACAAAAAAAAAATGATGCTTGAACAGTCCAGACCAAAAGCCCTTGCAGGTTTACTTATTTAGAATTCTATAAATATGTATATTCACCCACAAATACACGAAGAGATTTATATAAGACAGGAGGCATATCCAAGGCAATGGGCACTCCTGTCATAAATTATAAAATAAAGTCAATTAGAGTACAAAATTCCCTCCCCCTCCTCACACCAAATCCAATTATTCCCATAGGCCTGGGTCTGCAGCAGTCTGCACACGTAATGTAAGACACAGCGCGAATCACCCCATCTTTCAAGGTCATTTCTAGAAAACAATCTGGGTGGTAGCATGAAACCAGTTGTTGGAATTGAGGCATAAAGAGGTTTCTCTTCAGGATTTTCAGGTCTACCAAACACTCAGGGTGAGATTTTGAAAAATGCCTAAGAGACACGAGCACATAAATCCCAGGGGCAATGGGCAAAATTTGAGGTTATAAGGATTATAAGTTATATTAGGAACACTCACATTTCCACATTCACTGTAAAAATGGGTGTTTCACTGCCACTTCGCTAGAGAAACGAGTGGAATATTGCTTCATCAGGCTTCTTTGAGGCTCAATCATACTGTAAAATGGGTAAGTATGTCTCAAGTCTCCTTGTGAGCTCCCCATATGTCTACTTTCATAGATATAACTACTTACAGAGGTAGCAGTGAAAACACAGGTAAAGAAACAGGGAAAAAAATTAAAATAAAAAGGCTGACCTTTATATTCTGCCATAGAAAAATCTCTTACAACCAATCCTTCACCTCCAAATCAATTTTTTGGTGTTATGGCTTTTTCACAATACCAGCTTAGAAGAAAGACAGTATAACTGGTTTGCTCACCATTTGTTACATTACTTATATTATGTCCTTTTGTGAAAAGGAGAGGTCTGGCACCATAGTGAAAGACTCTTTTTGTCTTTGTCCAGGCTGCTGAGTTAAAGGGTAGCGCCCTATGGACAGGGTGGAAAATTGCATGAGCTTTCCATGAAGGAAGCAGAGCAGGGTCCCACCACATGGAGACACAGCAAAGCCCAGTAAGACCTTATGCAGCAAAGTCTGCATGTGCTGCACTTGCTGTTGTTTCTTTGTCTCCTTCTGGCTATGAAAGAATTGACAGGTGGACATTTCTCAATCCATTTCTGGAAGGAAAATATCTGTCCTGTACTTGCAATGAATTAAGAACCAAAAAGGAGTGGTATCTTTTCCCCTGAACCCTGTGCAACTTCTAAAATGCCACCTGACACATAATTTCCTTTCTGTCCTCCTACAATGACAGTTGGTGTGGTGGTTTTCCCATTTATAACCACATACTATACAACAATACATAACTACAGACCCTGGATAAGAAGTTTGTCCAAATTTCCCATTGCTTCCTCCTGCCTCTATGTGGCTGAAATAACAGACTTCAGTTTAAAATGATGACAAGATAATTTGCCTTTTGCTTTTAAAACTGCCTTGTACCATGGTGCAAATGTGTCCAAAATCTGACACGTGTACTGCAAGGTTCATCTTTGTCATGACTTTTAGAACTGAAGATTTAAAGCCAGGTAGCAATAAACTTACTATAGATCTTAAAAAAGAAAATTGGAAGTCGGAGTTTTGTTGACCCAGTGTATGTGATATGAAACATCAGATATTTAAGTCTGAAATGGGTAATAGTCCTTTCCTCATTCTCATCTGTCTCTGGTCTTTATCCCTTACTCAGGTGGATTCATCTCTGTTCTCCCATAATTCAGGTGGCAAAGTTTTCTTCTGATCTGAAACCACAAATGCTTGACCCAACCATTAAAAAAACCAAACAAACAAACAAAAAAATACCAGCTTTGTAACTAGCAATTATTGGAATCACAAAATGTTTTTAAATGTGATCAAACCCACATTTGCATACACCATTTGTTAGGGTTACAGGTTATAGGATCACTCTATTTTCCAAGAAATTGTTTAATCTTTTTGTTGAACGCAGGATCTGCTCACTTTCTTCAGCTATCACATCTTAAGATATGATTGGTGCAAAATATTTGCATCACATGTTAAAATTGGAAGAACTCACAGGATAAAAATCACAACACTATTACAGACATGACCTCTGGTTAGGGAAGTCTCTGCATATCTCTGTATGATGAGGCAGAATTTCTGAAAGTACAGCCAATTTGCTTCCTTTCACAACTGCTCCTTTCCGGACATATGCCATGGCAGACAGGATTTTTCATTCAATGGACTGACCACGCAGAGTCTCTTTCAAGACTAGGAGAATATCATCTTCATTCCAACTCATTTCCCAAGAAGAGATGGAAGATGAAGCGGCAAACCCAGGAAAAGCGTGTATGCAGATGACCAAACCACACCAGTCAGGATAGACAAAACAATCTGTAGCTTAGGGCTTATCATCTGCTACTCCGCTTCCTTCCAGCTCCTCAAGATGGAGAAATAAACCAGATCAAAGGTTCTATCAATTGCTTCAAAGACCTTTTGCTCGTATTTGCAAGTCCCACCTTTCACATTCCTGTGTGTCCTGACGTGAGTGCTAAGACCAAAACAGGGGTATCAACAACGACACCCTTTCACATAATGGGAACACACCTACCAACTGCAAACACAGCATGTCAGCAGCCCAACACAGCACAGCTCCGTCCCCATCAAGTGATGGTAGCTAGTCTCTGGTCTAGCCAAGTGGTAGATGAATTTTTGGACATGACAGAAGAATGCCAACTTTTCTACAGCCTGGAGCACCACTTTAAAAGGCTATGAGAAACACCATGGCTAAAAAGTGCAACTGGCTGAAACAAGTAAAGCATGCTTGACAGGATGTGTGAAATGCAGACCATGCCATGGATGGATGGAACACGGTACACCAGATTTTCTGATTGTTGCTGTGGTACCTGCAGATTCAGAAGGATATGACTAATCGTTCCCCCTTCCACAAAGAAACACAACACTGACTAAAGTCTGCCAGACATCAGTAACCCTAACTTCATGAGACATCAGGTTTGCTGTTCAAGCATTTGGTAGAATCCAAGCTGTACATCCTCAGCTTTTACACCTGCAGAAGTCATGCTGAATTAAGATTTTTCCAACACAGTAACAAAGCTAAACTGGATAAACAGACTGCTGCTATTTTATTACACCAGTTTCTGATAAAGTTCCACTTGATGAGTTCAATTTCTTGAGCCATCATACTGAGATAGCACAGACTCAAACCAGCATCAACTGAAAGTATTAGCCAACTCTCACCCTAGAAAGTTGCCACAGCAAAACTCAGAGCTTTATTAAAAATGTAAGTCGATGCTCAGCTTAAATTTCTTCCAGACATCATAAAAGGTGCCTTGAAACTGAAACGGGGCTAACAGTGAAGTTGTCATTGAACAACTGGATTCACTGATAGCCTGTATTTAAATGACAGAGCCTTTTACTTCTCACATGTTTTCTCCGTGCCCACACCCCCCCTTTGCGAATACTTTGCATGTGAAGAAAAAAAGTGGGCTGTTCATATAATCAATAATGCCATGTCATGCATGGAGCTTCTGCATAAATCCAGAGCAAAAGATGTCAAGCATGTCCCACTCCAGTGACTATCGGGCAACGAAGTAAAAAGATGCACTTTTCATCTCCACAGGACTGTCGCCAAACCCTTGATGTAATAAATGAAACATGCCTGCTATTTCACCATTGCAAAATGGTACTGTAGATATCTCACAACATCTCTGTTTGCAGGAGGGGGTAACTAGCTCTAGATGAAGTGCAGATATGTTATTAAACAACGCACAGCTTGAATCCTGGGGCCAACACAGATGACCTTTAGAACATAAGCACTGTCTAAGACAAATATGCTTTCATCTTTGGGGAGTATTTTTTCAAGTAGAGATTTAAGAGAGAAACAGTTTAGAAATACGTTAAGCACAAATGTGCCTTCAATCTCTTAATGCTTCATTTTGAAAACAAAAGCACAAGTAGTATCGCATGTCAGAAGAAAGACTAAGTACTCTTTAAGCAGAATATTACTGAATTTAGTGAGATTTGGCTTTATTTTCATTTAGCCCAATAATTAAAGCACAGAGAAACGATAAGTAATGTAACTGAGATCCAAAACTGGAGGTATGACCAAAGTGACTCAGAAAAAAGGCTTGTATTTTCATTACAAATAATACAAGTTTATTACAAAAAAAAAGGCCATTATTTCACTTTAGAATCCCTTAAGTGGGGTGAAAATACGAAAACATAGCAAAACCACGCAGAGGCATGTAAAGCATAAGGAGAATGGTTTTAGAGAGGGATTAAGTCAAATAGCAAATGATACAAAAAGAAAAAGAAGTAATTTCTCATTTTGCACTTCACAGGCTGTTACCATCTATCTTCAGTAAAGTCAGGGTTTCTTCAGCTCTATCTTGACTGTGATGCTAAGCAGCTTTAACACATACACTGATATTTGCTAAATGGAACAGAGCAGCATTGGTATGATAAAAGTATTTCCCCTACAAACTAGGGTCTGCAGATTTTAACAAGTTCTGAGCTGCTCTGCTCAGCCTGTTTTTCCATCAAAGTCAGCGGCAAACTTATCAAATCACCCTATTTGCAAGCAAAGCACTTCTCAGAATGGGACCTCCTGTGCCTGAAAAGCCCATATCACACACACTGGAATCCTCAAACCCAGTGGGCTTGTTATGTTTTTGTGGGTTTTTTGGGGTTTTTTAAAAAGGATTTCATTTCTTACCTCAAATTCAGCATGACGGTTGATATCCTCTGCTCTCTGTCGGCTCAAGATAAATTCTGCTTCATTAGCCACTCTTACCAAATGGTCCTTCATGGTTTGACTCAGCAGCCTGAGGACAGAGAATATTTAAGAAATGCTCTGAGAGAATGAAGTGCAAAAATCAAAATCTGTAAATATAGGATATATACAAATATTTTGATCTCTCCTAACTGACTTTATTGTGTTAAGAAAATGGTATAAATAAGGTAAATAAGGTTGAGGGGTAATACTCTGGCAATTAGTAAAGCTGTATTTCGATAGTAAACCAAAGTAAGTATTAAACAAAATGTAAACACTCTAGAAAGCCATTTGTTTTACCTGAAATAGAGATATGTAAGAAAATGTTTCACATACACACACCAAAATATAAAGAAGAGTAAGCAGCTTATGCATATAAACATCCACAGTTAAAGCTCTAACGTAACTGATGTAAAGTCTAAATAAAAAATTGTGAATTGCAATGCCATTTAGCTTTTTCTCCAAATGCAAAATTGAAATTTTATGCTAAGTATACATTTAAGTAATATTTTTAGGATTATAAAACATTCTCAGTCTCACAAATGAAATGCTAAGATATACATTGTTCCAGGTTATGTGCAGAAAAAAGCTGTAATTCAATCTGAGATTTCTGAGGCCTTCATAAACCCTGAGTTTATGAATGGCATCAGAGCTGACAGATTGAATTACAACCCAATTATTCTGTGAGTTCACATATTGTTAGTAAAAACATTTCCTTTTTAATTAGTTACATTGGGATTCATAGTTAAAACTGTCTATACAGGAGAAACACTGTTTTTAGAAGGTGCACATTTCCATAGGATCACTCAAAGATACACCGGATAAATCCATTACATGTTCTAATAATTAGTTCTCACAAACATCTCTTATTAAAACCTTTTTTCTTAAGGTTTTCGATTATAGAAAAAGAGTAGCAGAACATAAGATCATTTGTTTGCCTTGCACACACAAGGTAAAGTACATTTCAGCAAGTTCAGAGTCTAATGAGAGCCTGTCTTTATAACCACAAGATTTATTATGCAGGATGCCTTCTAATGCAGACAATGTTAGTTCTATCCCCAATAACTTATTTATCTGAAAAAAAGGCTCCACCTGTCTCTAACTATATTTGAAAGTATGATCATCGATGCTCAGCTCTCTCTTTTCCAATGCCATTCAGAATTCCACACTTGCAGCAGACTTGCAGGTCACAACCTACTCCCATGAGAAGAAATGCAGAGGCAGAACAACACATTTGTTCATTGTCCCTCTCATTACAAGGCTTGGAAAACTGCAGCACAACAGCCTCGTGAGGCTGTGAGTTCATGAACCAGCCAAACTGGTGGATTATTGTCTCCCCATGGATGAACTCTTGAAAAAAGAAATATGCAATAATTCGCTATTTGGAGCACAACTTCACCTTCTGTTTGGGGAGGCTTGTACAAGAGAAACCTCTATTTTAAAACCACATCATAATTATTTTAATTTTTTCTATTTTAATAACTTTTTAGAATGGAAGTAGCTGCTGATCAACAAGCATGCAATTCTGCCAATTTATCTGCATGCATGAGTGACAAACTTTACTTTCACAGACTTGCAGAACCAGCATTGCTGTAATTATGTAAATTCAATATCATAACTTCTAATTACATAAAAAACTTGGGAAAATAAACTAGTTAAGAAGGCACTGTTCATACACTGATAAAAAGAACCCCCAAACCTCTGTCTCTATAGTTTACAATGATGTTCAGTTAAAATAGAGGTATACTAAAAAAGCAGCAACAAGAAATTCTGCATGACCAATTTCATAGTCTGAGCAGATTCCAGGCGCTTGACTCTTCCTGCAGGATCCCCAGTACCACATTTAAATCTGACACAGAAGCTTTTAAATAAACATTTTCTTACTGAAGTAAGAACCAACTAAAAAATGCATAGGGACCATAAATACTCACATATTACCATTTACATGTAGCACAGTTGGACAATATTCAATTATTTTCACTGAGTTTGTCAATATCAACATTTTCTGCTAACCTGATCGGACTTTGAAAAATACTAGTCATCCTCTAAAGGGTCTACTTTTAATCTAATAATCATTATCCTCTGTAAGTCCCACTTTTTTTTCCCCATCTGCTCAAGAAATCATCCTATATAATAATTGTTTTAACACTTTACTACATGGATTTTCCTTTTTATCTACTAAATGTAACCAGTGTTGGCCCAGCACCTTAGTGACTGTATAATGGCACTAGCTGTGCATTTGCAGAGATGATGGACATGTTCCAAACAAAGCACAGAACTACATTCCCTCACACAGGACCAGCATTCTCAAAACAGACTAGAAGTGTACCTAGTGAAAACAAAGAGCTTCTAAGTATCAGGAAGAGCTTTACCTCTTATGGATCAGATGTCACTTCTGTCATTCCCACCTCTCCTTACTAATCCCACACACTTTCCTCACTTTCTCTATGATATTCCATACAAGAATAGGTCAGCTAGATAAAACTGAGACATGATTTTGCAGATAAATCCTAGCTGAACTTGTCCTTCTGGCAACCAAGAATTCTTACAGCTTACAACTAAGGAATTGTTGGAACTTAGCATAGGTAACCACTTCAGAGAAAGGTAAATGATTCATATTCCTATACAAGTACTTCTGTCCTCACCAGTTCCCAAATGCAGGAATGAAAGGTCATCATGAGACAATGATAAAAATTATTAAATGAAATCTATATGAAATATTATCCTGGTTTATACCATATGTCAGCTGTGTTCATTATTTACTTTCAATAACTTTAAATTTTAATCTTCTTTTTCAGTCACCTTGTCCAAACACTGCATATGCTTAGGTTAACTTTCTTACAACAAACAGTTGAAGTTGTATCATCACCTAGGGCAGTTTGGATTTTCTTTATGAAAACAGTATCCACATACACTGCATACCACTCAGATTTCTATTTCGAAATCAACCCTAAGTGTGGGACTTTGCAAACTAAATATGTGTCTATATATAAATGTAATGATGGCATGATATAAGAGAGTAGTCTATAGCCATCATTAAAAATCAAAGGCCAATACGAGCTCACAGCACCTGTATAAATTAGCAACTCTGCTCATTTGTCTAAAACAAAGTTTTAATCATCTGCTAAACACTAATTTTGGGAACCCTTGGCAGCTGCTACTTTTAAGGAAAAGGCAAACAAAATGTTGAACAGAAAGCTCTCTGCTTTCCATAGAAACAACTATTTGTAGCCAAGTAGATCAATGCTGAAGCAAGAAAAAGAATCTGACTCTTGCTGAAGTGTTAGTTCAACTCCAAACTACATACAACACATTTTGTACATACAGGAGAGGTTATAAACTGTATTACCTAGATCAGGTGATTTTCAGAAACAAATGCTTTCTTCTTAAGAAAAAGTTTTGAAACATCTGATTTTCCTAGAGAAAGTAAGTGCACTTCATGATTTAAAGGATCATAATGATCCTTTCTGGTTCCTGCTCTGGCCTCCTGCATAGATCATTAATGTCTTCCTCAAAATAGTTTAATTTCCTCCATCAAGTCTGTACTTTCTGTTTGAGCTACAGCATACCTTTCACTTTTTCTGCACTTTTTAAAAAAAAAAAAAGATTTTTTTTTTCAGCATATCTTTACTTTTTTTTTTTTTTTTCCCAAGGTTTGAAGATGATAGAATCATGGAATGATTTGGGTTGGAATTAACCATATTAAAAGATCACCCAGTTCCAACTCCGTGGTGTGGGCAAGGACAATTTCCACTGGATCAGGTTGCTCGGACCACCATCCAACCTGGCCTTGGACACTTCCAGGGGTGGGGCAATCCACAACTTCTCTGGGCAACTCACTCCAGAAAAAAGATACTTCACAGCATATTCTCCCATAAAGAAGTTCTATAATAAGGTAATTTGTGTCAATTAAAATAACAAAACAGATAAACCAAAAATCCTCAATCATAACTATTTCTTGTCTGCTTTTATCCTAGCTTTTTTCCCTGCAACTAGATTACATTAGTTTTTCTTCTGTCAAATAAAAATTCTACCTAAAACATATCTAAATACTTTTTTTCTACAGCAAAAGGACATCTTTTCCTTTCACTGAGTAAACCGGCGGATTAATTGAATTTCTTCTTTCAAAGTATGCACACCCAAGCTGAAACAAAACCTCTAGGTCTAATAATTTCTTTCTTGCTTCATAATCTCTGCATAGAGACCCATGAACCATCCTTCCCTTATAAAACTATCTCACATATCCGCTTTTTTTTCAGTTATTAAACACCAAAATACTGCTGAAAGTGGCGATTTACATTCCACTTTCCCTGACAGATTCCCTTCTTGTTTGTTTTTATTAATGACACTATTGAGTTAGGATGTTTTTTTCTTAACATGAGAAGACTGTGGATGGACATGTTTTGTAGAAATTAGACATGAAATATCCATGATTTTAAAGACTCTGGATAACAAGTCTACTCGTCTGCTTTCAGTGCACACCAGATTCCAGGTCTCAGACAGACTTTTATTCCTTTGTCTAAGCACTTTCTTTTCAGACTAAAATATTTAAAAACATGTGATTAAAAGATGAGCAGCCTAGTAAAAATAAGCAAGGGAATGAATTCCATGCTGGAAATCGAATATATACTTGCATACTTTGCTGGGTCAGGAATGAAGTGCTAAACCACTGAGAAAAGGAGTCCCAGACAAATACATGAGACAGACTGATTTTCATTGCTATGCTGGAAGAGAAAACCATGAGATTCAGAGGTAGAACTCTTTCTCTGATTTCTGGTTGCTGAATGCTTAGATGATCAAGTAAAAAGTCAAGCTTCTCCTTACATCAGGTAAAAAGGAGGGGGTACAAGAGGGGAAAAATGGAACAGAAAAACATGTGCAAGCAAAAGTAAGCGAGAGGTTGAGAAATTCTGAGTTAGCATCGCTGATGTCCAACAATTACCAATTTTAGTCAAAGTATGAAAAAAGTTTTACAGTAGGTGACATTTACAACCACTATTTAGGCATGAATCTATCATGAAGTACTACAGGGAGAGATTGTGTATGTTCCAAACACTGCCACAGCAAACCCTGAGACAGCCAGGAGAGGTAAGATTTCCTACTTGCACTCCTCATAAACACACCACATAAGAGATCCTCTAACTTCAAAAGGAGATATGTTCTGCATGGATACACACTTTATGGGATCTTTTATGGGATCTGACTGTTCAATGTGCTAAGTGTTGGAAGTACTGATGCAAGGAAGTTTTAAAATTGCTTTGTGGAACACAGATACTTTAAAGATCCGCTATGCAATGCTCAAAAATACTAACTCCATAAGGTCCTAAAGACTGAAGCTTGAACACATTTATCCCCTTAAAATAGAAGAGAGGGGGGAAAAAGCAAAGTCTTAGGACATGCCAGAGCCTACTGAAAACTGTAGTGTTCACATTCCAAGAGACACTGCAGAGGATGATTTCTGAAAATGTACCATCAGATAGCAATAGTACAAAACGTGTACACACAAGAATACAGCATAAATACCATCTTGCTACTCTTGCATTCATTTATTTTTTTAAGGCATTTTCTGCATTAAAAAAAATTTCTAGAATTCCCAGGCACTCAAAAGTGTTTTATGAAGTTCCTTTTTCATAGACTCAGCAAATTAATTATGTATTCTCACAAGCAAAACCTACCTTTGTCACACACAACCCTCCAAAGTTACTATTTCCAAGAATAAAAGTTTACATTAAATTTTAATTAGGACATAGTTCTCCCCGAAAAGCTTCTATTTACTCATTACATTGCAACAGAGAACCACTTACTCAAAATGATGCAATTTAAATCCAAGCACAGATAATCAACACTCAGTGAAACAAAGAAACTGTTTTAAAAGTTTTTGTGCATGTCACAGTATATTTGGTGCACACACACAAAAAAATCATGTAGTGTCAATAACCCCACCTCAAGTCAAGTTATCCACCTTGGAAACTTATCAAGGCTACAATCTCTAATTTTCACATTTCAAATGGGTTTTTGAAGTCTAGCCTAATGGTCTTCCCTAGTTCAAACTCACACATAAACAAAACCTCTCCTGCTAATAACATAAAAACTCAGAAATCACCAAAACTCTCTCTTACAAAACTTACCACTTAAACAGAATGGGTTGTTAAAAACAAATAGGAATTGTGGAAAACGTGGGTTTTTTTCATCTTACAAATCAGGACTATGGTGCAGGTTCTGTGTTATCAGAATGTCAGGACAAGGAGGCTGCAGCAAGAGGGGGGAGCAGACTGGTAGTAATCAATTCTAGTTTGGACGTGACTGCATTTACCTCTTTTTTTTTTTTTTTTTTCCCTGAGCCTTTTCTGGTCAATTATGCACCAAGTCTGTCAGTTATCATCCATTTTTTCATTAGTAGCTGTATTTTTCCAACTATTTTCCATCACAGGAGTTGCTCCTATGGCAACACACGCTCTAACATTCATTCCTTGAGAGTGACCACAGTGCAAGTGAAAGACAATCAAGTGGGGCAGTCGACATCTGTCCCCTATTTTCTCTTCAGAAGGAGTCCAAGTAATTGGCCAACTAGTTTGATTGCCAAGAATTTCAATATTAAAAATATTTGCATCTATGATCAGTCAAAAGCAATACGTACAATTTAAGACAAGGAACAGCAGGTGACATATGTTGAAATTTTCTTAGTACAGTTCTTAAAAAAAAAAAAAAAAAGAGCTATAGAAATATAGATGATTACAGCATTCCAGATTTTATACTACTAGATGTTATGTATCAAGAGAATAATACCAGTTACATTTGGAGAGGTTTGGGACCTTTTTTTGCTTGGCTGGTGGAATTTTTTACTTGCTAAAGATGTTAAATTTGCATGTTGTCTGCCTTCCTTCTTCTCTCAAAAAATGTTGAATTAATTGGATAATTATAACAATTATTTTTAATAGAAGGTTAGAGTTTCTCAAATAATAATAACTTTAAATCCAACAGAGCACAGAAATCCTTGCAAGTATCCTTTTGGGAAAAAAACAAATGAACAAAAACCAACCAACCAACCAACCAACCCTGTTTTCAACTACACCAAAAGACATATTAGAAAATCTCCTGATATGGAGGGGAAAATTTTGATTAGATTTCATTCCTCATCAGACAACAGAGAATTTAGCAATAAGAATAAGCTACAGAATGACAAACTTCATTAGTTTTGCCTCTCCAGGATACACTTGTGAATTCCAGGATACACTTGTGAGTTTTGGATTGCTTGGTTTGGGTAAGGATTTGAAAAGGCAAAGGAGAAGAAATTAAACATAGATTGTGCTGGTTTAATGAGGTTATCTTTCCATTAAACATTATGTGATATTTTTTCAAAGCAACTGCTGTGTGAATATTCATTTACAAGTGGATAAAAATGGATGTATAGAGCACTAGTCTGTAATTCTTTGGATGGCCAAGAAAACTATGCTTGAGAAAATTAAAATTAGGCATCTTCAAGAGTCTATTGAACTGAAAATTGGAAAGAATAATTGCTGCAGCATGCTTAGGAGACTGATCCCTCAACCCCTGCCATGCCAAACCCATTATCACCCCAAAGGGGATAATAACTGTCATGCCTAGTCTCAAGCTCGAGTATGTTTGTTAGTGCCCTGACTGATACAGAAAACAAGGTCCAGCATAAGAGATGCTTCACACTAAAGTGTGCTAATGAATCAAAGCGACAGGAGAGAGTTTTAACCTTCACAGAGCAAAGGAGTTGTTTGCTAACTAGTCAAGTAGAGAAAATAAGACTATAACAAAAGAGACGTTTGTACATGCAAGGAAATAAAACAAAGCTGTTTGTTTGGGGTTTTTTGAAGTTCGTAAGTAATAGCTTGACCATCTTGTACATAAGGAGGAGACATAATTAGTTCCAGGGTGAAAAGAAGGAATCAATCTGGACACCTCTGAAGTCTCCTGGCCATGACAGTGAACTAGATCACACCTAAGGGATGGTTCTGGTGAACAAATTCCCTCATCAGTAAGCTCTCAGGTTCAGGCTCCAAAAGAGACTCTCCCTAAAGGGAGGACCTGAAGGTGAAAGGCAAGCACAAAGAATGAAATCTAGACTGACAGAAGTTCAGCAGGCTAAGGAAAACATTTTGCAACCTATCCTTCTGCTGCACAGATGGCTCAGTACGTGGAGAAGCAGTGGGTACAGGAACCTTTTTAACAAGGTCTCAAAGAGCATTAACAGTGTTCCCAGACATTACAATAACAGTGAACAATACTTACTCTTTTTTATTAAAAACAGATTAATGTTCAGTGTAGCAGTGTACTGACATTGATGTTTCTTTTTCTGCACAGAAAGAAGTTATTCTCCCATACCTGCTCCTCTATCTTTTCACTTATATTCTGTAGCTTCCTGGTTTTCTACGCGAGCTTTTTCCTTTTAACTAAGCTTAACTAAACTGTCCTTCAGGACTTCAGTTGTGTGTTTCAGTTTACAGTTCTGTATTTCCATTAAAAAAGCCTCCTGTTTAGAGAGGTTTTTTTCAGTTCAAAATTCAAAATTTCACTGGGCACAAACCAATCAATTCTGCTATACACGTGAAGTGGATGTGATACACCTGGAAAGCCTGTGAGCAGCTGTGTGTGTAACACATCAGTTACTTGTGAACATGACGAAATTCAGACAACCACATTCCGAAAGCAGCACACACACTGGAGACCTTATGAGTCCCAGGGAAAAACTTTCTGCACATATTTCTGCCCAGGGAATCCCAGCCAAAACACGGCGAGCCTAAACATAAAACTTTCAACCGCTGTGAGAGAGAGAGGTACATTCATACGTTTCACATAAAACCAAAAAAAAAATACATTTGAAAGCAAGTATAGGAAGAGATTTATATCTCCTCTTCCAGACCTCTTCCAGAAAGATTTGTTCAGTCGTCTTATTTGCCTGATAAACAAAACCAATAGGACACACCTCAAACTGGAATATCCTCTGGCATTGTTAATCCAAAAAACTAGTAATAAGTATTAGAAACAAATCTGTGGTTTACAAAGGTTACAGGATGAGCAAGATTTTCTCCACCAAGGCAGCAGACAACAGAAATTCTGTGATTCCACAAATTCTAGGCAGTTCTTCCAGTCCTAATTTTATTTTATTTATTCCAGCTCTCATTCCATGGTGCCAATACAGATATCCTTCCTTACTTGCTGAACCAGTTCCGTCCTTTGTACAACTACCTTCTCTTCTTTTCTTGTGCACTTCTAGAAATGACTTAAAATTCAGCTTTTATTATACAACTATGCAGCTAAAGTCTGAATGGGTATCTATTTTCTCAAGTTTTAATTAAAAGATTTCAGCTTCTAGAGTTTCTAAGATTATAACGTTATGGCAAAAATACAGAAAAAATAGCAAATACAATAAAATCCAAGGCCAGAAGTGTTTTAGTCTTAGTTTATGCTCAAGGAAAATAAATGCAAACTGCATAAAAAGGAGAAATACAGAATATAGTTCCTGTCATATGAGGGATAATAGTTTCATTTTAGTAAATGCTAAAAAGCCACAAAGCACTACAATGACCGATTCAGCAATAACATTAAAGGCTACTATAAACAGCAATGGAGGGAAATGGAGACAGATAAAAGGAGCCATTTTTAAGAAATTAATCCACTCTTCTCTTCAACCTAATGAAAGTTATGTTCCCATTTAAAAAAAAAAAAAAAAGGCCAAAAAACAAAGCACATCACTACAAAACACAACTCTGCTACAAGTCAGAAATGAAGTAACAATTACTTAGACATTTTCTTCTAACCAAAACCACACTTTTCAGTCTTCAAGGGATCATTTGTCCCCGAGACAACCACTCTGCTCAGGCCAGTCTATACGTTATTGATGTTGTTTATGGAGGTGGGGGAGTGATTCCATCTGTCTGTGATGGGCACTGCAGGTTTTTAAGAGAAAACAGTCAATTCCAAGCAGTTTACTGATAGAATGTTCACTGAAAGCCTGACCTAGAGGAGCTGAATAAGCTACCAGGTAACCGCTACTTACAGCTCAGTCTCAGCATCTGATTTGTTCAAGATAATCATCTTACACAGACGAACCTTACATTGTGGTTTACATGTGTGTGGGATCTCTATGTTATCTATGCTAATAAAACATTAATCAAGGGCCAAATTTATAGCAGGCATTTTGTAAGTAAGGTCAAGACAGGTCAGCCTCACATAATAGGAAACAACTACAGGCTAGATCTTAACACTGTAACTGAACACCCTTGTTACTTTACCTTGGCCCTGGGGATCAAGACTAGTAGCAAAATGTTTTTTCTGTCTGAGAATGGTGTTTGCCTTACCATAAACTGAAATGTAACCATCAAAATGGCCATTATTTTTATGTATCTTGAGAACATCTACATATTTTAAAAGAAAAATTCTCAAATAGCCATTTTCCCCTTTATTACAGTGACAAAAAGATATTTATATAGCATATTAATTTATGTGATAAATGATTTTGCTTTTAATTCAGTAGCTGTTCTAGTCATGTAAAATTTATATTCTGTTGGGATTCTTATGAGCTGAAGTTACTAACAGAATTTAGGTTTAAAAAAATGGCTTTTCTTGTTGCACTCCTTATCTAATTCATTAAGACACATTTAAAAAAGTCCTTTAGAAAAAAAAGTAAATATTGCTCTTGTCTGCCTCAACATTCAATTCCTAATGAAGAAAATATTGATGGTTCTGAATAGTCACTACAAGTCAAAGAGCATCGCCTCATCACCTGCTCTGTCATTTTCTGTAAGTTCCAATAATATACATATAAAGTTATGGATAGAACATAAAATTAATTGGCAATATTAACAGATTTTCTTTTTCCTTAAAGGGACTCTCTTCCTTTCTGAGGTAGATGGGAAATAAATGAGCAAACTGGAATCTAATTTTTGAGACAGAGGCTTATCTTACCATTCCTAGCTATAATGTCTCTCAAATATCAATTCCCTTTCTCAAGAGATTAGCTGAATACAAATTATAGTTTCAACATTAAACAGTACACAAGGACAGGAAGAAAGAAAATCCATTACACACAGATAAGCAAAATATTTAATGACACTAAAGAGCACTCAGATTCTGCAAAATCCCATGCACAGAATGGACCCAAAGTACTAAAGAATATGAAATCATGTTTGTGAAACTTAAAGAAAATTACACAAAAAGGAAAAAGAAGGCTAAGAGAGAAATGCTATCAAATATTGTGACTTACCTTCCTTCATTGACAAGCTCAATAAAGGCAAGGCCAGCATTCTTCTGTATAGAGTTTTGCCACTCCTGGGGGGGGGGGAAAAGGAGAGAAAACTATAGTTGTATAAAAATAAAACTATGAAGAGACATTTTCAGCAATAAAAATTACACACTTTTTCAGTTTTAGCAACTTACACCAGCATTAGCAAACATACAAGGCATTAATTGTGTGCTAATCAGGAAGGAATGAATGCCAGCATGAAGGAACAGGACAGGATTGTTTAATCAAGCTCATATTCTGTTGAGGGGAGAAGAAAATACAAAAACATCCCACAAAGGACTCCATCATTTTCTTTTGCTATGTCATGTGGTAATTCTGAACTTAGCCTGGTTCACTGATGGTTTTTGTCTTACTGAATTCTGATAATGCTAGAAATTGTTTTATATTAATGCAAGGTTCATTCTTTAGACACAAATTTCTCTTATAGTTTGAAGTCTAGTTAGCATATTTGCTAAAAACAATCCTCACTCCAGCATCCCACAGCCACCTCTACTAAAAAAAAAAAAGCTGTTAACAATCCAAATATTGCACCATTAACACACAAGTCTGTTTCAAAAAAAATTTAACATATTTTTGACACATTGAAATGATGGTAGTGGCAGACACACGCACGGCACATTCCTTAAACACAGCTGAACTCTGAATTACAGCAAAATTCTACATATCTTAAACACGTAGATGGGTTTTGCCTGGCCCCCACAAGAGACACAGTGGAAAGCAACCAACCAGATGACCTGTCACTGGGGCTTGTTTCCCTCACTTGAAAGCTGTGGAGAACTGCTTAACAAAAACACAAAGTAGATTTTTAGTCCTCAACCAAGTAACAAGTTGACCAAGCTGGAAATTAGGGTAGTAAATGTATAAACCTTGTATTTTGGCACAAATGTAGAGGCATTTTAACAGACCAGGACAAATACAGCTCTCAATTTAAATTCTACAACTCTTCTAATCTAATACAAAAGACTGATTCTGTAGCAGACAGATAGTCAAGTTTCATGCGCAGCTTCCTTGACTTTTTAGTCTTTGTTGTATGAAATAATAATCCTAATGATTACCCCTACAGTTCTTTTCAAAAACCTCATCAGCTCCAAGGTAGGCAAAAAGTACAAAACTGCAAATATGTCAGACTTATAGTTTCAGATTTCTGAAAGCAGGAGGTTTTAATATGCAGCATCATAGCAGGATTTTGCTGCTCAGTGTTGCAGAATCACTTCGTCTCAGTCAGTGACACAAAGGATTGCTCAAAACAAAAGCCACACACACAAAAGCCACTAGAACAATGTTGTTTATGTACAACTTAAATCCTGTCCACCCGTCCCACCCAAGGAAGATTTCCAAATTTGAAATGCAGGGGAATGATTGTAACTGATCTCTCAAGGCTTGACGTGTTCCAGGCCCAACACATTGTTTAGGCTTCAACAATGTAGTACGATTTTCAAGTCGTCAGATTTAAGAGTAGAATAATTAGACTTTGTGATGATTGCTTTTTATGTAACTGGTTTATATGCATTAATAGAAAGCCAGCATTCTAAGCACCAGCTAAGTTCTGTTTCACATATGGGGTTTGGTTGTTTTTGGTTTTTTTTGAGGCTACATCAAGAAGCACCACTGGTTCTTATTGCTACAAATATCTTACCAATATTTCTTCCACCATCCCTCACCCAGTTCTGCCCTTTTACCTTCTTATGGCCACCACTGCATGACTTCAAGTTAGCCTGGAAGATGCCTGAAGTGGCTTTAAGAAGTAGTTACTCGAATGAAAAAAAAGCCTTTTAGCTTCTAATATTCTCCACAAAATAACATATGCAAGTACTCCCTGTAAGAGTTTTTTCACTGTATTATCAGTTTCCAAATATTTAGCTTCATATGATGATAACAAACTATTCTGTTAGTTTAAATGTGAGAAAACTCAAGAAAAGCAGAATAATTTTTCCTTTTCTGACACTGTCCATCTGCTGTTCCACTCTTTAAAGAACTCACAATAACACTTGAAAATTTAATTGGTGAAGATGGAGGCTGCCAAAAGTGGAAAGAAAGTGCATTTATAATTATACTTTTCAGCATTTTTCTCTATTTCAGACATCATCAAAGAAAGTGTTAGTCTAAACAATTTCATAAGTCACAGCTGAACACATCCTAAAGCTAATTTTAATAGTTGAAAGAAAAGACTAATGGTCTTCATCTTTCATGATCCATTCAATATTTCCCCACAGTACATGTTCACTCTCAAACAATTACACTCAGTATGCATATTGCATTATTATATCAACATCTTAGTTATCCATCTCCCAAAAGTATTAGGGAAAGAACACATTAAAAGCTTCAAACTCAACCACTAATGCAACTAAATAACTGCAAAACACATTTCAGCACTTTCCTAAGGAAGGACTGTAAGGGAAGATCAACAAAGTCAATAATTTCATACCTGTTCTAAGCTGTACTTAATTGACCAGCATTTCCTACGGCTATAAATGTTTAGTAACTGAGAGACATAATCTAATTTTTATGCTTTTGGTCACTGTACGCTCAATAGTGAAGCAGGGAAAAAACCAGAAGCACTAAACACTATCACAAATAGCTACAGTGAAAAATAACCATTACCACAAAGCAAACACATTTTATTCAAATACTATGTCTGATAAGGAGATTTCCTAACTTATTATTAATGGTTCACCTATTTCCTTAATAGGAACTATGAACAGCTCCCTAAGTACTCTAGATAAAATGCAAGTACTATACTCTTTCCTGAAATGGGGCTTCAAAATTAATCTGAATCCTAATTTTGCATAGGATAACATATTATATTTCCTTTACATACAACTCTGCCATAAGCAAAATTATATCCCAGTCCTCTATAGCTTTAATTTCATATCATCAACAAGTTTCATTAACACATTCTTACTGCTTGCACAAGGGTCATTAAATGAAAACATTAAACAGTAGTGGTCTTAAACCCCTCCTTTCAGAAACTAATAATCTCCCTCAAGGTTGATATCATGACCTGTTGTCCCATTTGAATCATGTTGGGGTTTTTAATCTATTTTACAGTGGGTTTTTTCAATTAACTCCAACTAATGATCACTCATATGACAGTACCAAGTGCTCTAATAAAACTCATAAATTACTACATTTACTTTTTTCTAGGAAATACAAACACCAACTAAATGCATTAGACCATAACCAACAATGAGATTAGTCTAGCAAATAGTCTTTAGCAATCATACATCCCATTTTATTTCATTGCAGCTACATGTGTATGTAGTTAATTCAGTCTTCAGATGCATTTAAAAAGTCTTTTATATTACTCGGTCCTCGTATTTCCTTTCTTAAAAATAAGGTATGTCTCTAATCATATGGCATCATTAGATAAGTGAAGGTTCCAAAAAATTTCTGCCTTGAACTTGATTTTTCCAGTGTCACATCTATTTATTTTTTTTCCCCGTTTGTTGTTGGCTTCCTACTCAGCCTGAGTATCCTTGTTCAGTTTTAACACTTCAGGAAACTCTTATTTACTCAAACAGGCCTGGCCAAAAGCTTTTTCTACCAGCAGTGGACAGCAGGAGCCAGCTTCAAAACAAAGAATGAGGCTGGTCCTTTACACAAAGAGAATAAATATATTGATATTGCTTAAATACACAGAAATTCCATCCAATTCAGAAAATACCCTGAGCAAAAAATAGCTGGAGAGTGGAAAAGTATTACACTTGCTTGTCCTGTTTTCTTCTTTTTGAGCACCTCTTTGTGTCTGTAGTTGGAGACAGGACAGACAACAAGCCAAGGTGGAGCCTTTCTCTAACTCAATATAACCGTACCTAAGCTGTAATCACTCCAACAAACACCAAGAAAAATCTGTTGATCAATATTATTGTTGGTTTGCAATTTCAAGCGCTTGCCTGCAGTCAGCAAATGGACATATTCCTGCTCACCTGTACATTTTAAGGAAAAATATAATCACATTTCAAACAATTATGACAGGAGGGTTGGACCTAGATGATCTTGAAGGTCCCTTCCAACTCAAACCATTCTACAATACTATGAATTACCCCAAAATATGCATTCTTCAAGCTATATAAAAACATTTGCAAGACCAACCCACCAACTGGTCTGATGGCTAACAATTAAACATGGATCTTGAATAGAATATTTAAGAATATTTGCAATACATGAAAACTGCTCTATTTTCAGCTGTAACAAACTGTACTACCACTTTCATTCATGTACACATACACGTGCATGCTCCTTAACAATTCATTTTTCTCAGAAACTTAAAATAACATCCTTCTAACAAGTTTAACACATTCTACAATGAAGAACCGTATCTAGCAGTTGAAACACACGCTAATGAGCAAGGAAAAAAAAGCAGCAAATTCTTTGCTAATCCATCCTTCCCATAAAGTTGGTAAAGTTTTATAATTTATTTTGGTTATGAAACAAAGGAAAAGGATGACTTTGGTAGTGACAACTATGAACGGAGTGCTAAGGAGCAGGGTGGGAAAATGTGTTAACATATGACTAAGAGACATATTATATCCTAGAGTAAAGGTCAAATCTGCATGAAAAACTTGTTCATAGAGAGATATACTAATCTTTAAGTGCCTAAAGTAAACTATCAAGAACTTTTCAGCAGTGTTTGCACTTGGTGTCAGCACTCTCTCAGCACCACATCCACTACAGGCTTGAATGAACCCAGCAATAAAGAACATATAGTGAAAAGCAGATCATATCTCAGCTGGGTTCTTCATAATTAAAAAAAGTCTGACTGCATGTTAAGCAGAATATCTGCAAACATAAATTACTTTTAAAGGTTGAAGCCTGCTTAAATTATTTTAATCTACAAAACACCATTGAAAAAAAATTAAAACCAACATGGAATTATGGGAAATCATATCTAGAAATGATGCAGCAATTTAATATCAAAATTAGCACACGCCAAGTAATTATGAAAGAGAAACATTCTGAAAAGATGTGACATAAATTAATGTAAGACTAGCACAAAAATACATTTGAAACAAAGTTATCCAGTATACATACAGACATACCTGTATGTTCAAATAAAATTTAAGACCACAGATAAATAATGACAGAACTATCAGAAACTGACAGAGAAAAAAATAATTTCAACAATTATATTCTTGGCCCTTTCTCAACAGAACATCAGCACTGTTGTTGAATCCCGACACAAAGTGAGAACTTGCAAAAATATTTACCACTCTCCTAAAAATTCAGAACCCCTTGTCAGGGGTAAAACCTTATCAAACAGGCTTGGATTTATTGAAATTTGAACAAAGGTTTCTCTATGAAAGCTTTAACATTGCATCTAGGTAACAAGACAAGCTATCTCACTAATCAATACAGAGGTTTTGATTTCAATAAGGGTGATAAAAGTTACTCTAACCCCGGCTAGCTACAAGCTCTCAACAGATGATCATCATTAGGGCTCTATCGGGGTTCCACATACTCAGGCTGTACAAATGTGTCCTATTAGTACATGGTCTGTCTGTTTGGCAACTCCGGCCCTAAGACAAATGGCAGCTGCTGCCCTTCAAGGTCTGAAGTCAAGTCCTCTGGGAATCTAAAAGCCCAACTGGAAAAATCAAGGCCTGTTCATTAGAGACTGCTCCAGGGGAAACTTGCAAGGCTGCCATTAGAACTATATAAAAGAGCTAATTATTTTTATAAGACTTTTAAAACTATCAAACACACTCAGTTATAATAAAAAGTATTTACTGCTGGCATTCCATTTAAAAGACATTGCTTTTTGTCAGAAAATCAGCTAGTGACAGTACACAACTGAAGGCTTTGTATTAAAAATTTTAATGAGTCTGCTAGGAGAAAGTTGTGTAAAAATGAACTAGATGAGATAGCTTTTCCAGCAAAGGTATAACACCAAGCCTGCTGTAGTGGGAAAATATCCCAAACACACTCATATCTAACTAATGAACTATAAAGGTGGGCTGAAGTTGTGTGTCTGTAGCACTCTGTCCATGAAAAAGACAAGAAATTCAAGAAACAAACACGTTCAGTGTTGCAAAACTGACTGAAAAGAATAAATAACATTCTTTTTCCAAACCTATGCTATTAAGGAACAACTGAACATGCTGCAGTACACTTTGTGTATTGACAGATCAGACAGAAAGGCACAAGAGCCACTTGGTATTAAACACTAAGACTGAGCAGGAAAAAAAAAAAAAAAAAAAACACTACAAGTTTTGCCTCTGAAAAAACACGGAAACAAAGATTATAATAACAATTGCTACTTTCATAAAATATACTCTGGCGAAAAGTTGGAACGTGCCGCAAAACTGTTTACTATTTAAACTATGAAACCAAATCAAAGTTTCTTAAAACGAAATATTTTCCCAGCTGCACAGCGTGACAACACTGTATTGAATTCTAACGTTATAACAGATCACTGCTATAGAGTATTTATTACAAATCTTTCAGAAGTGCTATATGAAATTCATTAGTGCTCCTTAATCAATTGTTGGACCAACATGCACATTAGCTTCCGACAGCCTAATTCAAAAAAGCAATTACAACCCTAGTCCTTATGTAAAAGGACGACAGAAAGAAGCTATGTTAAACCAGTTTAAAAGAATGAAAATGTAAAGAAAACAGATTAGGAATGATTTATATCAATGCCTAGTGCTGAAGTTAATTACAACTAACCCAATAAAATAGTGCCTTTATTATTGTACAGCAAGTAATAACCCTAGACGCAGAAAACAGAACTCTTTGCTGACTTTTGCATGCTCAATTCCACAGCACACTGCATTAAGAATTAAAGAAGTAGTAAATAAGCCATACAGAAACAGCAGGTTTTTAACCAAAAGCAGAAGACTCCCCTGCTGTTTAACCATGTGGGTTATTCCATGTAAACAGAGCTTCCTATAAACTAGTATTATGTTGTTAGTGGTAAATGCCTAAAACTATAATGAGAGTTTAATTTCAATACTTAAAACTTAAGAGTTCAACTCACAGTAAGTTTTTACAGATTCTGAAAATAAATTATACAAATATATAGCTGGAGTAGTTTGCATACTTAAGTACCAGATTCTTCAGTAAAAATGCTACATTAAAAACCTTCAGCTTGTCAGACAATGCCTTTTATGGTATGAGATTATTCTCAAAGTGACAACTGTTGTCTTCTCTACAAACTATGCAAATCTCTCATAAAAAACACAGCTTCGTGTAAGACACAGTACATAAAATGTTGCAGCTTATACAATCTTTAACAATTACACACAGCCAGAAAATCTCAAGATGGGTTGCAGTTGTAATTTATGCTGATACCAAATATTCTGTAGCAATAAACGAAAACTTAAATAACTTAATCTGAAAGATCATATAAAATTCTGAAAAATATCACTGTCTGCATAAATAAAAATTATATCAATAATAACTATCACAGCATAAAAGCTGCATATCATCACCCTCAAACCTAATTTTTGTATCTAGTTTCAAAAAAGTAGGAAAAACGGGAGAAAAATTAAATAATTTCAGGTCCACAGTTTCTGACGTAGGAAGCAATTTGCCTGGGCAGCTTATCCCTTTCTCTCTCCCACTAGCAGGCTGTTGCCATGACTCCTCATGAAACAAAATTAGGGGTCAGGTTTGAGTTCATCTAGCAGCAAACCTTTTCCACTGCAGTTTCCTCTTCAGGTCCTTTAACCATCGGCTATTTTCAAAGCCAAGATGAAAGACCGGCTTCAGAAACAATAGGAATGGGAATCTTAAAAATTAATTGAGAATACAAAGTACCAAGCAGTTCTGTAAACACGCAGCAATGGAAAGCATGAAGCTGTAAATTAAAGGAGATGAGACGGAAAAACAAAAGTGAGGAAAAGGAACAGCACAAGATTAACAAAGGGAACAGATCCAAATAATTGTGTTGCAGACACAGCAATACTTTTTTTATGAATAAAGGCAAATAAAGTGAGGAATAGCAAGAAGATAAGGCAACTGATTCTTGATTTCATTGTTTTTTTGCTTAACTGTGATTGTCATTTGAGATTTTGTAAAATCACTGAATGGAAAAAAATTGGCTTTCTAGGTAGAACAAAAAACATCACAGCACACTCACTGCTGCACAGTTGCACTGGTAGTGATGGACTGATCCCACACATAGCAACTTTCATCATCACCACCAAATAGCAGCAACCTTCTTGCTCAAAGTTTTTAGCTTGAAATAAATGAAATTAGCTAGTAAAGAACTCAGTAATATACACAGTGAACACTGGTTTTGGAATCATAAGCCCCTTTGTATGGCAGGTGGATCGGAACGAGACGATCTTTTAGATCCCTTCCAACCCAAACCATTCTACCATTCAATGATTTTATACTACCCTTTTCCCCAAAGGTAGCTTAGTTTCAATTTAAATTCTCATAATGATGCATGCAAACAATAAATAAGATTTCCACCATCATTGTACCTTTCAGGGAACAAAACCAAAATATGTAAGCCAATCCCAGCTCTTCACTCAAAAGACAAGACGTCCAAACCTGGCCTTGGGCAATCCTATCCTAATGCAGATCTTTTCTTAAAAGATTTAGGGAAAATGAATCTAGCTCAAATAATATAAAAAAGGCAGAAAAACTAATGAATCTCTTCCATCATGCTCTACTTGCACGTTACTTTCCCTTCCTCATCCTGCATTTAGTCTTCCTTTAGACTAAAACATCATACACAACACACTGCAACACAGGGCTCTAATTCTCATGTTTCCCTATGTGTTGCTAGAATAAACTTGATAAATAGTAATTTTCTGCTCCTTTCACTGCAAATCCTCCCCTGCACTCATCAAGTAAATTTGCCAAAAGAAAAATATAACTGTTTTAAGTAGAAGTATAAATAAATGTCTTTGGAACTATTCAAGGAGTACTGGAAAACCCAGCTGATTCTTCTGAATCAAATATGGCTCAGAACTAGGGTCTAATACTTAACAGACATGCACCTCAATATCACGATTTCTGCACAATCTGAATTATGAGTTTTTAGTAACTGAAACAAGTTATTTATTGGAAGATTAGTGTGTCATTAACAAACTTCGATTAGACAGGCATTTTCCCAGTTGCAGAAATATGCAAAAAGGCACACATGAATATAAATAAGGCTAAAAGTTAAACAATAAACTGAAAAGCATCACTATGCAAAGTTTCTCCTTGGTAGAAATTTAGGTAAACAGCACTTCTCCCCAAATCATGAGTTCCTTAAGCAGGGTTGCTTTGAAACAGAGACATGTTATTTCATTTATTAACATGAAAAAAAAGTTCTCCTATTCATAATTAGTATTAAATCAGCAACAAGGATTGCTGCTCACTGAACTTTCCATAATCTCATACCCCTCCCCTCAGCTAAACCTCTTTTCATAGTCTCAAATTAAACAGACTAGCTGTAAAACAGCAGGGTGTCAAATTAAAGCACACTTTATTTTCAGAGGTCTCCACACTTCGCGGCTGACTTCCTGTCAGGAAGAGTTCCATTTCAGTGCAGAGCCCCATCAGCAGGGAGCTCACAGAATTAAGTGCCAGTTGATATTACTTTGTTTTGCATTTACCACCCATGAGAATATTGTTCAAAGATCTAGTTATAAAGTCAGCATGGTATCATCCTTCTGACTAGACTGCCAAGCCACAGGGTGTGCTCTCACTGCACAAAACTCACCTTAAATGGTGGTGTTTTTTTAAGACCTAGTGTGCTGGTGAAGCAACAGGATGCCTTTTTTCTTCAGAGAAGTCTTGCTTCTGTAGCTAAATTATGTTCCCTTAGTTTTAAACATCTGCAGCAGTGTATATTCATAGAAATGAAGCTGTCCCATTCCCCCATCACACCCCCATGATTCACATTTACATTAGACAATCCACACTCCTCCCCAGACATAAAAATGCACACATTAATCAAACAAATTCCCAGCAACGCACCTTTAAAGGTTATTACTTTTAGCTGTAGAGGATATGTTTTCCATTAAACTCACACCAACACCTTGTCCTGGATTCCTGACCAAATGCAAATCATTTTCAATTCATAAGAGAGTTTTTCTTCATATGAGCCTATACTATTTGAAAAGTCTGTAGAACAGCCACTAAAGATTGTACTTTTTTTAAAAAAATAAAAGAAAAAAAAGGAAAGAAAATCTGAGAGGAAAAATCCTTATTTGCCCCACAGAATAAGAACATAGAGAAGTTCATCTCTCCCCACTCCAGTGTGGCAAACTGTTTCTAAGAATGGTTTTATGGTTTTCAGCCCCATCTTTTATTCTTCCAACCAAAGCTTGCATTTCATGTTGAATTCTTCAAGTGTCTTGTCCCAAGAAACAAAGCTTCACATCAGTCCACACAAAAATATCATGGCTTTACTACACCTATCCATTTGTACCTCTAATATATAGCACTTGAGCATCTTGATTTTTTTTACATATAGATGTATTTTTTTAATTTTGTTCAAAACCACAATTACTTCCCACAAAGCAGCTGTGTAGCATAAACCAAAAAAACACTGGCCCATTCACACTACTTTTTTCAGTTTGCAGCTGATATAACCTGCTTTTGTTGAACACTTCTAAGTACAGTGGCTGCAATTGCAGAGGGCATTTTCTAGTGGGTCTAGTGCAGGCCTAGACTAAACAACCGTTTAAACTATTGCTTTGACGATTAGTTATATCTAATATGCAGAAACATCAACCTCATTTAATGAAAGTATAATATACCATCTGTTCTTCTGTTTTTCTCATACTAAATGTAACACATCATAGTTTTTGCTCATCTTAAAATCCCACATCGTAGATTTCATCTGCCAACTGGAGAATGAGTAAACCTTTAAAATCTCCTCCTAGACTAAGTATTATGGAAAGATAGAAGGAGGTAAAGCCAAAGTACTAGCTCACACACTTTAACTACTGTGAATACTACCTGCCAGGATATAACTATCAAGTGGTTATTGCATCATGAAGTCAAGGAAAGGTCACTTATTATTCATGCAGTATGGGCAAATTATTCTCATTACATTTTAACCTATTTCCACACTTATGGTAAAAGCAAAGTTATAAACTTCTTTGATTTCTACTACTCAGCAAACTGTCAATATACATTCATCCACTTCACAGAACATTGTTTTTTGCGTGAGTCTATCAAAATTAATTTTTTTTTTAAGTTTAGCCAGTGATGGACACACAGATATTTTAAATGGCCTATCTGTAAGCCATGCTAACAGCAAACAAAGCACATTATTCCTGAAGCCAACAATGACATCTAAGAGAAAACACAGAGTTCAAACAGATCTTAAGCATAGTCAAGTGTGAACTTTAGTGATCATTAAGAAGAATAAGAGTTTGAAATAAACTCCTCTTTAAACATATTAGGGTGCTCTCCAAGCAATTCCATGGAACTCAACAGATTAAGTATTGCAGGCAATTACTTTCAAACAATTTAGAAAGCAACAAAAAACTGAAGTAGGTATGGCATTTACATTGAGCTGAGGTTTCACACAGACTGTCTTACAATAATCCAGTTCTAGGGAGACAAAATCTACATACTGCTTAAGTCAAAGAAAAAAAAATACATTCAGCTAATTTAAATGTAATTTCAACATACTCCAGTTGAAAGAAAAGGTTTTCCCAGCTGTTTCCATTTATTTCAATCTTATCAGATTTGCACTTCAGATAGTTATCTGCCAAACTGATCTCCAGTTTCAAACACTTTGAATGTATAACACAGTTCACTGAAGCAAGGAGCAAAATATCCACAGCACATGTAATCCATTTATAATTATTCCAAGTACTCTGCTCAGTGGCATATACCAAGCATGAAAGTTGTCAATACAGATTTTCAGCACCCAAAGGGAAACCCTCAGAGAGGGAAGAAAAACTTCCAGTTAGGAAGGAAAGAAGTTATAGTATGAATAAACCTCCAGATATATCTCCTGTAAGGACGAATCCAAGCAATCTAGACAACAGATTTGATAATGTAACTCTCTGCTTTGTGAGAAGGAAACTTACTGAAAAGATAGTATCTAAAATCCAAGCAACAAAGGATGGTATTCAAGGAGTCTGGATTCCACAGCCATGCCCACCCACATTTCCCAAGACTTTCATTCACTTTCTCCAGAGTTAATCCTACTGATCAGTAGCCAAACAGCTCACTGTGTTTATATCAAGTGTCTTGCAATGTGCAGGAGAAGGCAGAAGCCCTAAATTTTATGCCCAAGATCTTACAGAAAAGAACTGATGTTTTCATGTATCACCAACCAAAGAAGGAAATGGCAATTGAGAACAACACAGATGAATCACAGTGTTGCTTTTACAGATTGAGAGAGCTTAATTTCTTTCAAAACTGGACTCTTCCACATGCCTGGTGAATGCCCTTAAGCTGCTGAACTACTCGCTACTTTGGGAGGATATGCTGAAATTTTTCCTCTGACAGGTTATTCTACCTGGTGATAATAACAACTGTTACCTGAAACACCAGTTGAAACTTAAGCCCCTTTTGTCTCAGGAGAGCACTCTGAGAGCATGGCCACTGGCTACTGTGGGATCTACCTTCCACTCTCTGTAGTTCTGACCACAGTCTCCACTCTGCAAAACTAAGACACTGTAGATTAAAATATACATGGTAGAGGGGAAATAATAACAGGAGTTTTGGAGGAGGAAGCAGTAAAACCTCTTCACTGAAAATTTCCTGAAGTAACACTGTACATAAAGCTCAACAGACATTTCCCAACTACTTTCCATCCACCAACATCCTAAAGAAGATCAGGATAAGGATCTTCCATTTTGTGTTGCAGTTACAAGGGCCATGTAATATTTGTTATTAAACTGCACTAGGAACGTCCCTAATACTGCTTGTATAACAATTAATAACATGCCTGGCAATCCATATTTTGAAATGTTAAGATCTACAAAGTTTTAACATGCCTGGTTTCCCTTGGGATGAAGCACATCTGAGGCAGCTTAAGAATCTAAATAATCCCTAGCAGAGCAAGGTGATCTTGGATATTCGCTTCCTTCCACAGCTACCTCACCTCTACAAAAATCTAGGCTAGCAAATACTCTTCCAATCTTTAAATTCTTCCAAAGAACACAAGGAATAAAAAAAAGCACACTATAAAGTCTCTGGTAAATTATTTTTCAGTGTATCTCAACACAGTGCCTTCATACTAAACTATAAACACCGAATACTTCACAGTTTTGCAAGGAAAGTTAGCAATACAAGGCAAACACCTGTGGGCATGATTCAAGCAACATCTTCTCCTGAACTTCACAATTTAGACTTTGGTAAATTCTTTTTTTCAATTTTTGCTTGTTAAGAACTAAATCATTTTCATTTGCCTAATAAAGTTATGGTTCTAACCATTTTACAATGAAAGCAATCTATCATTGAAGTGTTTGGGTTTTTTTTGACTCAAGTACAGTTACATGAATCTTTGATAAAAAAGACAAAGATCCTATTTGTAGAAGTCCACACTACATAAAAAAAAAACCTCCCCATTCCCAATATCTTCTAAATGCCTTTTAAAAGAAAATTAGAGCACGTATTACAGTTAATAGAAGATCATTTCACACCCTACAAAATCCCTATAAAATCCACCCAAACATACTTTTATTTTTAAATCACATATCTAAATGGAGATCAAATACTTTTTAAACTTATTTTCAGCTGTTATAGAATAAAGTGATTAGATGGAAGAACATTATTGTGATTAAAATATCATCATCTAACACTTGGGGCACATGAAAAGTACTCAAACAGCATTTATTCTCTTCATATCTAAACCTCTTCATATTGTTAAGAGTTCTGATGAATCTGTTGAGATCAGCTGCCATGGTATCACAGTGACATCAGTCTTTAGAAAACATATACCAAATTCAATTAAAACTTCATAGAGATCAGTATAGTTATCCATCACATCAAATTGCACTTAAAAGTAAATTAAGAACCAGTGCAGATCACAAGCATCAGCATGAAGTGTTCTCTCTGCAAGCAACTGAAAACCTGCCATCTTCTACATCAACTAAAATCTCCAAGTAATTCAAAGGCTTACCACATTTTAGAATGCGCTGCAGAAATCCCTTCCTGAGGTAATGAATCTGGATCATTGATACAAAGCTTTTTTTTTTTCTGAGCAGAGGATACTCATAAAAGCCTGAGGATCCTACTGCAGTCCCACAGACACAGAAGTAATGGGGTGGAAGCGAAAGGAGGATGTGAGAAAATTCTGCTGAGAAAATCCAAATCGTAACTACTCTCCTATTGTTCTCCCTTAAGGAAAATAATGCTATCATAGTATTTGTATAGGTGCATGACTGCATGGCATGTTGATATCGCTCAAGATACTGCCCATGCAGGAGATGTATCCTGACTTCTTTAGGAGCAACAGAATTTCTTCGCATATGAGAGATCATACTAAAGAAATACCTTGGGCAAAAATTTCACCACTTAACCAATGATAACTGGACTAGAAAAAAGAGAGCTGATGACCTCTAAGTTTACCTACAGAGGCAGTAAGACCAACATTCACAATGTAATTTTTTTTCTTCTTTAATACTACTAATCAGCCTCTGCTGTATTTTTAAAATGCACATGGCACAGCCCTGGATCAAGCTTTTCTCTCCAAAAAGTAACTCCAAAAACTATCAGAATAGCATGTGACATGTTCGGCCATAATCACATTTCATTGGGCCATAGGAGCAGATGCTATCTCTGGACACAAAAAAATCTTGAGTACCAGGGTTTATGCTTCCCTATTCCATCACCTCATGAAAGATATGCCTTATCAAGGCCCAATATACATCTAATAGCTAAGGCTATGTAGTTATATTGCAACATATCATAATATTTCTCAAAGATAAATTATCTAGAGAATAAATGTAATAAAACATTGTTCCTGTTTTTATATAGGCCATGAGCAATCAGGAATGCACTTTTAATTATTTTGAAACAACACTGGACAGAGGAAGGAGGAACCAAGATTATACAAGAGCTGAACAGTATTTGAGTCTGTCTAAGTTTAGATTCAGTAGAAAAAAAGCTCTTAAGTCAAAGATGAATCTGACAAGAACCATCTAATTAGTTCTCTCACACATATTCCACTGGTTTACTACAGAAAGAAGCATTTTTCAAGTGTCAAAGACTTTGTAAATTCAAAGGCATTAAGGAAAATTATGGAACCTATTTTGTACCATTTCACCTTGGAGCTACCATAATAGGACAAATGCTTCGTGCACGTGAGCAGGAAAGAAATATTTTTAATCCCTTCATGAGAGAGAAGGGAAGATCACAGTTGTTGCTACTTAGTTGTGTATTTCAAGAAGATATCTGACAAATGAAAGGAAGCACAGTAGCATATTTGCTTTAGGGATATGCACTCAATTCACACAAGCCCCCTTTGCGTTTTAGGCACAGAGAGAGAGTCCTTTTAGATGAAAATGCTTTCTTTGGGGGTGACATCAGTTTCCTCGTGCAGAAGCCTTGCCTCACAATTGCACGTGAGCATCTTCAACATCCTGATGTCACTCATTTAGAAGGGATAACAGAAGCAGGACTTCTCTCTTTTGACTGGTTTAATTACCCCGACAGGATGCCAGCCCAGACGAGATGGTGCTTCCAGGTTCACTGTACTGTATGCATTTCTGATAAATGGGAAAAGAATAGATGACCTGGCAGAAGGCTCAGACAATAACATGTGATTTACAGGACATGAATGCAGCTACTATAAGATTTATCTGACAGCCCTCTCCGATAGTGGACTGTTGAGTATCCGATGGAATGATTTCTAGTCTGGAAAGTCTGCTACTGAGTAGCCATACACATTATTTATTTATTAGATGTTTTGGGTTGAAACCATTTTTAAATGATGCACTTCACAATGCTCAGCCATAAATTTAGCTTTAAACCCTAGAAGGGAGGGAGTGTTATTGGAATGTGTGTCAGACTGAATTAGGATGAGCAACACAACGCTTTTATAAAGTGGCCTTGAATGCAACGTCGATTCTTTCAAAAATGATATTAATGTCAAATAAGCAGGAACACTTTGCAGTAATATTAAATGAAGGATTCTTTATGTTTTGATAGATTTATAGAAATGTAAGTACACACACACAGACACGTCTCAAAATGTAGTGTGTCTATCAAAAAACTGGTTTTTTTCTTAGAAAAAGCTTTTTGTGTGTATCTCAAACCACCTGTTTCTCTTTTTGCCTCTGTTAAACACAAAGCAATATACCAACATGCAAACATTAAATAAATACAAAAGCAACAGTCTTTTTCCATATGTCTTAATATATGAAATTTAAATAAGAAAAGAAATTAACCAAGTGTCACAAACAGTTCCACAGAATGGTACCACTTCATTTTTTTTTAAATCACTTCAGCTAGGAAAGAGCTTTATTTTCACAATTTGACAAAAAAATTACTTGTGCGATATTGTTATGCTATTTTGCACTTCTGAGGAAAAAAAACCATATTTCAGCCACAAATCTAAATAAACATCAGGAAAAACTCATATGTTTAAGAAAAAACAATCCAACGGCTTACACTGGATATACAGCGTTTAAAATGAATTTTGAGAAGAGGTTATCTTACAAACACCAAAGATTAATCAAAGCAATCTTTCAATTTCATAAAGTGATGGCTGACAAATTTGTGAAGTTTTAAATCAAATTTGCAGATACTTACTTTGTAACTATGCCACATTATTTATGTGATTAAAAACTGTTTTTTGACCTGATCTTTTGATCTTTGGCACTTCAACCTCTCCATCTCCTCTTAAAAATTAATTAAAATTTTAGCAAAAGGATATCACTTCATTTCCCACCCTATCTTGCAGGGACAAAAACAGAAAAGAAAAAGAAAAAAAAAAAAGAAAAAAAATCAATCAAGCTCAACCCCATCTCCTCCCAGTATCTGTAAAATGTCGGCTTGAAATTCAATTTCATATCTCTCAAGCTTTCATGTAGCAAAAGACAGTTCACTTCTTAACAAAATAAATCACTTCTGTGATTGCCATGCTGACCTCTTTGAATTAGGAAAATTCAAAGTGAAAAATGTAATTATCACCCCCGAACAATCTGTATACATCTGGAGCTAATTTTAGATTCATTTCTCACATCATTTTTCATATTCTGCCAAAAATTACAGCTGCTATGCAACTTTAAAAAGACTTTGAGGTCTTGGCAACTTTATTGGTTTATTTCTACTATTTCACAAAGAACAACCTCGGTCTCTGCAACCAGCAGTGCTGAGCAATCACGATAGCTTCAATTTGATTAGATTAGCATTAAAGTGGCATTGTGACACATATGACAAATAGATGCATTAGAGCACGTCATTTATTCCTTATCCTTTCCACTTCCCAAAACCAAACAAGTGATGTACAGTACAGAGCACAACACGATTTTAAGAAAGATTAGATTACCCTACCAAAAAAAGAGGGAAAGGTCAAGCACTAATTATTGATACAAGCAGTGTGGATACCGAAAACTAATTTTTTAAAATGGTAATACCAAGCTGTCAGACACATATTTAATACTCAGATTAGTTTTACTCTAGCGCATTAATGAATGAATGGTAAAATTTGCATTCGGATTTCTTGGTAGCAAAGATTCTTTTCTAATCTAAATCAGCTGCAAGTTCACATTCTAGAAGTTGTGAACAACGTTCACTTCCAGTATTGCCATACGTAAATTAACAATCTCTAAATTCCAAAAGTTCCAAAAGGAATATTAAGTTCCTTTCTGTGTAAAAAGATATTGCATTTCCTGAGGAAGATGGAAAAGTAGATGAGCAAAGTTCTAGTTATATTCATTAATAATAACCTCACTAGAAAACATAACTACTCTTCACTAGTTCATTGTAAAATCTATTAGGTGTAATCTCCAGAAGTAATTGTTCTTATTGCACTTTATTGACAATGTAGACTATCGATTTTTCACACCTTCTATGATTCTTTCATTTGTATTCATGAAATGTCTATCAGCACACTCTAAATAAATTTGGCAATATAGGCACTAAAACGAATAAATCGATGTGAAGAAACATTAATTTTGCATTATCCTTATTCGTCAGGCAAGCAAACCATAAGGGTTGTAAATGAAGGTCAAAGGTTTTGAAATGGGTCAGAACCCTTGACCTCCAGACCAATACCATTCCCATTAAAAAAGGCTATTTTAAAGTTTTAAGTAGGGGAATTTACTACCAGAAAGGTATAATTTTTAAGGCACCAAAAGAAGGGCTCAATAAAAACAGTCTTCCGTTTAATTACAAAAAAAAAAGAAAACAAGAAACCCCAAAAGAAAATCCAATTAATACAGCATACACAATTTAAAGTAAGTTCCTTAGGCTCTGGCTCTTTTCTAACCATGGAAATAGGCCACTTCTTAAATATCTAAAATCACTTTGCCTTTAGGAGTGGAGAATGTACCAAACTGCTGACAACCAGGGTTGCTTACTTAAATTTTTCTCAAATTCTTAGTACTTGTCAAATCAATTAAGAGTGACAGGGTTTCAAAAGTATTTATCACTTGTTTTGTAACCTCTACACAAAAGGAAAAATTCTATTTATCCCAGAGGATTCAGCATGTCAAGATGCAGAAATCAATGTTTCTTTAACTTTAACATTTTATTGATCCTATTTTATCTTATAAAAATGACAGCACAGAATTACTTAGGCACACCATCTTCGAGGCTATGTAAATGTTCAATAGTAAGATAATGTAAAACCATTCATATCTTCTCTCTTGAACTGAATAGACACACTTAATATGATTTTGCTTTAAATCAAAAGGCCTTGTACATTATCTCTTTACATATTTCATATAAACTTAAAGTCAAATTTGAAGTCAAATGTAATGTCAAATTAACTGTAATTTCCATTGTGTTCAAAGACAGCAGTTTCAGACATTGCTACTTAAAATCTCACCTGAGAGCAAAGAAGCATCACTAGCTCCACAACTGAGCTGCTAGATTTCATGCATACAAGGCCTACAGAAAGAAAATAGTACACATAAATGCATGTTTATATGGCACCAGCTACTAACACAAACTATTCTGAAGTTCAATAGATTAGAAGCATTTTGACAAACAAAAGAAAACTGAAATTCTCATACCACCAATAGCAATACAGCTAATAGTAATACATTACCCCCATTATTCACGTAAATGTTTGTATGTCAAAATGATCAGGAGTGTGGTTAACATATGTTATATTAATCCACTGTATCTACATTTTGCTATTTCTTGAAGGATTGGGTCATTATATATGCAGAGAAGGGAAATGGCTTTATGACCTTTGCTTTCTCCATTGCGCGTTCTCCTTTCAGCCCCCAGCTATCAATCAAGTTTCCATTTTGTTTCATGGCAGCAGACATCCCAAACACTCTTATTAGTACTTTGACCCCTAACCCCACACTAAACCTTAGCAGAAGTGCAAGCAGTAACCTATTATATATATTTCAATTGTTTATAAACTAATTTGACTATTATTATTTGGGTTCGCATTTTGTTTGGCATTTTTCTGTAACTGGATTTTAGGCCCAAAAATTGGTTTCATGTGTTTATTTTTGTCTAGATAGTTCATACACTCCCAATAATTATCCTGCCTTTTTTTTTTTTTTTTGGAGACCCTATCTATGAAATATTCATCTATCTGTGTATATAACCTACACTACAGCCAAAATACTTTAAAACCAGATCACCTTTTATCTTCAGAAAAGAAAAAAAAACGTAACTAAATAGAATATTTACTTCTTTGGCAAATCAGAGCTTTGAGGAAAATCACTTTTCTGGTTTTTCTTATTAAATGAATGAAATAATTTTGTTCACAAGGCAGCTTCCATTAAAATGTTTATCAGCTAAGGTGATGCCCACATGCATGAACAGAAGTAGAATCCCATCTTCTTGAGTCTCACAGAAGGCAATTCGTACACTTCTTCCTTCCGTTTCTTCCTACCCAAAACAGTAAGCAAGCTAAACTCCCAAACTAAATAATTTCATTAAAGTTTAGCAAAGTCTCGATTTTGATATAGTCAGTCTCCAGGAAAACACTTGACAGTGTTTGATACTCTAATTGTGTTCGTGCCAGTGTTAGCCATAGTCAGCACTATATACAGCATGACTGTCCTAATTCAAGAAACAATTAGTTTCAAAGAAGTTTTTAAGAGGAACTTTAATTCCTTAGGAAGAAACTAGATGTATTAGCCCAAATACAGCTCACGTGCAAGTTATCAGCTCAAGTTAAGCCACCATGAGATTCTACCATGAGTGCACTTTTCACTGGAAGCTCCAACAAGCTCTGGCTCTAATTCAAATCAACTCTTTACCTGGATAAAATCTGCAACTTTCTCAAAAATCAGTGGACAAAGCATATGATATAGCCAAGTTATGAGAAAACTGAAAAATGGGTGTCACTACTAAACTCATAGCGCTCCAACAAACATGATTTTTTTAATTGAGCATCTTCATGTCTGCATTGCAGAACTGAACCTCATTTTAAACAGAGAAATACATCTGTATAAGAAAAGTCCATCATCTCAGTCTCAATCCTTTTATGCCACTCTTCACCAAGAAAAGCCATGATCAATGCCGTGCACATGAATCTTTATCTTCTCATAAGTGCCAGAGAATTATTCTCAATACTGACAACATCTTCCTCTTACCTGTATGGCTGCCTTCCAATTGGAAACCAGAAAGGCAGAAGCAGACCCACATGCAAAACATAGACCAGAAACATGCTCTACTGACTTAGTCCCCAAGAAGCCTTCTGCTATAACATCCCAGTAAAAATGCAAGGTCTTTGTGCTTAACTTTCTACATTGTAAAGACGTGTTGACCATGACACCAAATTTTTTTTTAAGGCTCACAAAACATATATAATACACCAGCTTCTATGGGACAATTTGCTGGAAGAGTTGGAAAACTAAGGAAGAGACAACTGTAATTGGTCTCTCATAAGGAGAAACATGAAATTATGAGATGAGATGGACACAAAGAGGTTGCAGAGATGGTAAAAATGAGGAGGCAATGACAATGACCTCAGGTGACTAAAGACAGAAGGAACTGGAGGTAGACAAATCCAGTGAACAGCACTGTTTGGAATGGAAGGAAGAAATCTTCTAAATAAAGAAATCTTGAGTCTCCAAAGTAAAACAAAGCACACCTTAAAAAACCCTTTTTTTAAATGGAAACTTACTTGTACCTTCTATCAGCAACTCCTGCCCATGGCTGCCCAAAAGAGTCCGAGAAAGAAAGGGAGCAAAATCCACAAAAATCTCTCTCAGAAGTGGGGCAGCTTTTTCCAAAGCATGTTCAAGCCTGTCTGTAATACTAGTAGAGAGATACATGTGATTAGCAAGAAGAAAGATACAGAAATTTCATAAAAACTAATACAGATTTTGACAATGTTAAGTGATATACATGTATAAGAAAGAATTAATAATCTGCTACTCAGTATTTTCCCAAACCCTCATTAGGTATTGAATATCAGCAGAAGAACATTCTTAAGTTATGTGGAAAAAGAGTATCAACTGTAAAATCAAAAATGTGAGCCACAGCACAGCTGTTCAGACGTTCAGCTGAAGAAGTTACCTCATATTTGAGGCGGAATCCTCAGGCACTGAAGAAACTGTAGGAACAGATGGCAATTTTGAACTAGATGATCCCCTTCCTACAAGAGAAAGTAATAATAAACAAATTATATAAAAAAAATATTACAGAGATTAGAAAATCAGACCAGAAACTAAAGCCTTGAGCTTGATCTCTGAGAAATCATGGGTTTCAAGTGTTGTGTGAGGACTAGGTAAAAACCTTTTACCTCTTCACATCTCAAACGTTTTCTTCCATAAGAGTCACATTTACTTGCACTAGTATTTATGAAGTATGCCATGGCAAGCTTTTTAAATGCTGCTCTAGTACAAATAGAAAGTAATTCAAGGAAGTGTTGTAGTTTGTTTTGTGAAGGAAGTCAGAATAGACTACAGTGATCCCTTTTGGTCTTATAAGCCATTATTCTCTTTGAACAAATTCAGTAATGCAACCTTGAGCGAATACAAACAATGTCTTACACCTTTAATGTTCGTGTAATGTGCTAATATATATATAGTAACACTAATATATAACAAAGCCAAATAGTAAAGTTTTAAAGCACTTCTTTTGGTTACGGGAAGTGCTCATCTAATTTCAAGTAACTTGCAAAGTATTTTTGTATAAAATTAAAATACGTTTGTGTCAAAATCATGCAGAAAACAAAATGAGTGGGTAATTCCAATACCCTGCCTTAAATTTTTGCAACATTAGGACACTGACAGAGACAGCTATGATAAAATTTTCCATTGTATTGCCAGTGTCATTAGCACAATGGCAGTGGTATAACCTCATTTATGAGTTATTAACTTTGCCACATCAATTATTCAGAGGGTGATAGGGAAGACTGGGTCACTTATGTATCCTACACTTAAAAAAAAAAGGCAGTTTTGTTACATCAAATTGACACTACATGGCTCTCATCAGCACAGGAGGAATCTGTAAATATTAAATTCTGCTGTTCAGTATATAAAGAGAAATACAACCTCCATACTGCAGTATGGATTGGTATTAGCGATGATGAACAGGGGGTAAGCCAAGACAGCCAGAGACTTCACAGATATTTTCTGCCAGGATAGGAATGGTGACTCACAAATCTTACACTGCATTCCAAACTACAGAGAGGAATGAATATCAGCAGACAGATTTCTGTGCATTTCCCAGGAGCATGACTGCTTCTAGTCCATCTGCAATCCTATCTCTTTCCACCCTTAGACCCTGTCCTATTCTCTTTCCTCTCACCTCGGCACTTTCAGATTCTTATGCTGCTGGAGAGGAGGGGGGGAAAAAAAAAAAAAGGAAAAAAGCATGAAGGAAGAGAGTTTAATCATTTCAGTTCTCACATCTACCTTAGCAAAGACGTGACCCTTCTCAGAACTGTAACTATAGAAACATTCCTCATGGTCCCACCTACAATGGTGTGCGCTCAGTTAAATGCAACCTGTCTGGAAATCAGCTGCTAAAATCTTGAAACTGTCTACCAAAATGTGTCAACTGCAACTCTTCAAAGTCTTTTAACCTGACTGAAGTGGAATAGGTTTGAAAAGTGATGGCAAAAGACAGATGCTTGAGATAGTGAGTTTATTTCTCCTGTCAAATTTTAAACTTCTGCTCCAAAACTGCGGCACACAGAGCCTCCTCCAAGAAATGTTGGGGTTTTGTGGTGGTAGGGTGGGGGTTTTTTGTTTTTCTATCCAGGGAAGATGGTTTTTTCTAATCTTGTTTCAAAGACATCATAGAAAGTAATAAAATAAACTACAACATCAAAATAATGAAAAGTTTTGCTCTTATTTCTTTTTCTTTCTTCACAGGCAGGAGATATCTTTGTGACTGTGATTCACTTATGCCTTTCATAAATTCAACCTGTAGCTGTATGAGGATGATGGGATCAGAAGGAATTTGAGAGGGCCATACAGAATGAAGGATAAGAAAGCAGTGAACAAAGTGTTAGCTGAAAGCAAAGTGAAACATCAATCTTCTGGGCATTGTATCCTAAATAATTTATCTAATAAAGGCTAATCGAATATATATTCCTGGAAGTTTCAACAGTGATGGCTAGATTTTGTAAATGTTTTCAATATTTTCAGGGATATAATTTCATTTCTTTAAGATCTCGTTTTACATAGTCAAACCACCAAAAGTATTTTGGGTATTCCCAAAGGAAAAGCTGTCAAATGATGTGCCGAAAATTAGAACAGAGCTTCCTGAACAGAAAAACAAAACAAAGCCCACATAAGGAAGCAAGCCACATGATTCAGTGGTTCCAAAGACTCCAGTTGTTTGTCAGATACTTAACAGCTTTTTAAACTGATTTTTTTTAAAATTACGATTTTAAAACAATTATTTCATTTTTCATGATAACCTTTATTTGAATAGCTTCACTAAAATTCTCAGCTTTCTCCCTAAAGCCCAACATCCCCATTCTCATTTAACAAAGTCCTTCTAGCTTAAAAATATTCTCAAGTCCACACACCCAGTAGTGGATTTACACCTACACCGTCCATAAGGAAAAATCAGCACATTGGTCTGGGTAGTTCAACACAACACCAAACTGAAATGGAGTCCAAAGCCTTCAAAATGACAAAGTCCTCTCAACACACAGACTGTGTCTGCAGAATGTCTTGTTATGTAAATGTTCAAATGCTTTTTATTACATCTAAAATCTGTGACCAGTAATCCACTACTTATTGGGTATGGTTATAAAGTCAATAATATATACAACTAAAATCCCACCCTATTAAATGCAAGGATCATTTTATCAGTATAAAATAAGACTTGACAGTGCAGCATAACAGCGTGAGTTTTACAATTAAATGAGATGAAAATAATTCTATGCAATATTTAGGCCATCAGCAAAATAAACGAGGGGAAAGGGGAAAAAAATAGAAAAAAGATCAAGGGAAACATCTGCAAGGACAGTGAAAGGGCATAATAGCCATCATGAGGCTAATAAAGAGACATACTCTCAGTCTAGGGTAACTTGGGCTTTTTGCTGTTTGTTTTATTTTTGTGGATGGGTTGGGGTTTTTTTGATTTTCCGTTTTTTCAACACAACTGCTAAAAACAGTTTGAGTGGGAGGTAAAGGAAATTACTGACAACACAGGACATGATTGTTTTTTCTTCTAGAAATAAAAACAAACTGTGCAAAACAGATTATGCTTAAACGTAAAACTTGGAAATTTTAGGTTAAACTAACTTTTAAATATAGACTTAACAGAAAAAGCACTGATCATTTGAATTTGACAACAGCCTAAGGCAGGCATCTACATAAACTGATGTTCTTTTTTTGAAGATTACATGGAGATATTTATGGTCTGAATTTCTTCAGACTTATCAACACCTAAGTCCACATTCCAAACTCAGATGTATTTCACTAAAAGGGGTGAATCTCTGATTTACTGCAGCTGAGAATTTCCGTGGCGTTTTTCAATAGGATTAGGGATAGTGATTTCTGCATGCAAATTTTGTTTTGTGGAAGTACTTTTTTACTTTATTTAACTGAGAGGTGGCTTTTCATTCTACTTTTCCTGCCTTTCGTGAAAAAGATGAAAATACTTCAGTAGCATATTTTCATCCACGACACACATGTGGGTAAGTGCAGTAGCTACTTCAAACATGTGGAACTAAACTGACTTATCTCTTCCTTATCCTTTCACTGATAAACTGGCTCCTTCAAACTGACAGTTTTACAGACATTTGCAAGAACATAAAAGAAAATGCAAATAGATCATCTGTCTAGCACCCTTACAGTGAAGCCTTATTGTTTATTCAAGGTCCCCAAGGGTCTAAACAAATAAGTGTCTCTAGAAATAAAATATTGTTAAAGAAACTCCTTGTGCAAGATCCTTATGCTTTTACATTTACACGTACGAAGTACACTTGGCAATACACAAGCAGTACATGAGGATATACTTGACTCTGGGAGAAAAGAGATGAGGCAAAAAGAATAAGAATTGAATTAAATAACCATACCCCTTAATTTCGTACAACAGACCTACCGTACACTGATGCCCTTTGTGGAAGAGGCATCCAGCAAAATAATGAGCTTATTCAAAAATACACTTCCGGGGCTGGAAGTGCACAATGCAAGACTACAATGAAAGGTTTTACAAGCTAATATAAGGGATCTGTTACATAAACACATCTGTAGGCTAAAACAAAACAGACTTCATGAAACAATGGTGAAAACTTCTCTTAAGAGAAGTGGCTTTAAAACAGTTTTTTCACTGACACAATAGTAAGCCATTTCCATTGCATATCATCAGCATTTGAGATTTTTAAAAGTGTCATTTTGCTTCAGTAACTCGCCTTCAACTACTGTCACTGTAAAGTTGGAATTCTCTTTGAAATAGTTACTATAATCCAGTGAATTTCTCAAATAACCTCAACACTGATGGTAACTTACTTCACACTCATTTTTCTTACTTTATCTTGTCTCCCGCTAACTCATTTTATTGCAAGACTTCAAGTTCATTTTCATCTACATATAAAAATCAATAAATATCATTCATCTTTGCAAAACAAGCCAACTTGCTTAGAGAAAATTTATATTTCTCTATAAACAGAACTAGCATTCAGGAGTCACAACTCCATTTTTATCTCCTGTTATTGCTTATCCCTGTGTTTCTTCCAAGCATCCATCTCCTTTTTCCACCTCAACCTTTGACATGGCCTCATTTATGACTTTACACTTTGGGGAACAGCCCCTGTGTTTTCCCAGGAGAAGCAAAAATCCTGTGGGCAACTCTGTGTGGCTCAGAGACAAAACAAGTGAAACTCAAAGAACTTCAAGTAGGAAAGGGAGGAAACAGGCAACAGAAAATGAGTGGAACTTCCCCATGTTTTCTACATTCAGTGCATCAGTAATGACAAGAGGCAATTCACTTCTGCTTCCCACAGACTTCTCATATGCTCTCTTCACAGAAGTTATATTTGAACAACCATTTGCAAACTGAATAGTGAAAGACTGAATTCTTTGGAGCGAAGCTATAATAAAATACATGTGAAATCCTTCAAGTACATAAACAGAGAAACTCAGAGCATCAGAGGAAACACTGGGAGTGCAAATTGCAAAAAACAGTTTAAAAAATTCACACCACTTCAGAACATTACAGCTGTAATTGAAACATTTAAAAGGAAAACTAAGTGACAAACAAAAATACAGGCACCCTGCTAGCATATTCACATTAGCTCAGGCAACCCAGTCAAGTCCTGCCTATCCAAATATTAGTCCTGTCTTAGCAGTAGCCCTTCCTGGACACAGCATGTTCCGGAAAATCTCACATTCAGCCTACGAGACAATCCAAGGAACTCGAGTGAATTCCCCCTTCTTAGATTACTATTAATAAATATGTTCATTTGCTCAATACCACCTTCTGTAAGAGACAATAAATGATTGGCTCAGCATGGGCCAGCAAGCTTTATTTTCTCCATGAATTTCCAAGATATTTCAACAATTGGACTAGCAATTCCAGCAAACCAGCAAACCAAATATCAGCCATCAGCAACATACTGACAGGAAAGTTCAGACTACAAGGGGCACTTTTGTGTTTTTTGTGCTGTGAAAAATACTCTGCAGCTTGAATGAGTAAAGGTGAAGGAACTACTTCAAAAAGGCCAGGCTGTCTGAGGCCAAAATATGTTTTCACCCTCTTTCAAAGTATCAGAGGAACAGAGTGAGCTTAGATGGTTATCTTTCCAACTTGTCAACACGTCGTGTTTGGCAGGCCAGGATATGTCACATCCATGTGATATGAGCTCAAGATCATCTCAAGCATCAAATATCTGAGATACTACAACCCTTGGGGTACAGGCAAGATGCAAACTTCAGGAAAAATTATCAGGATGGAGGCTGATGAATTCTGAGCACACACAAAAGGCAATGGAGGCATCTGGAATCACACAGACTGACTGGTATTTCAACACAAGCAATTCCGACATCACATCTACAGGTGGAGGATGCTCACATTCTATATAAAACTTATTGTCAAATAGAGTGTACATACAGAGAGCAATTAGAACATTATCACCTGCTGTTTAATCCTATTTCAGTACCTGCATCTCACTTTCATCTCTGTTTTGGAGCAAATCTGCTCAAGTTTTCACAATAAAGCATTATATGTTAATATATTATGGTTCTGTTAATCAGTTTTTAAAACTTATGAAACAAATTTATATTCACTACACAGACCCCTTAAGCTCAGCATATTTAAAAAAGGATTTAATTCATTTATTTTCTTAACAGAATTGTAATGAATGTTAGCTGAAAAAATTAGATAGATGTGTTGATTTTCTGCTGCATGAAAACAAAAATTAGTGAAAGAACAAGTGATTTGAAATGAGAGGAAATTTATATATATTTTGGTTTTATAGGAAGTTTGCTTATGGCTACTTCCATACTCAAATTTAAAAAAAACAAATTAAGGCCTTATACAGAACTTGATTTCAAACATAATGTGTGCAATTTTACATGAGCAACATTAGATGTAAACCCTTCCAACTCTGCAAAATTTTTGTTTCCATGCCATTATTTTACCGGGCAAAAAGGAACAGTCTCACGTTTTAATCTGTTTAAGGCATGATTTCACTTATCCCTTTACTTTTTCTTTTAATTAATTAGATTGCCAGTCTAAACATGTCTATTTTTAATCCTGATTAGTTTCTTTTTATGCATATCAGTTCAGATTACACGTCCAATTTTTGCCAAAACTCCCAGACATGCTGGAAGTCACACAGTTACAAGCTACATTAGTATTGTTTATTGTCTGGATTTCTCATACATTCTACAGCCATAGGAGCACCTATTTTTTTCTTCTATACATTCCCAAAAGATTGACTAAATCTGAAAATCAATGTTGGTCTGTTTTGTTTTTATTAAAAGCAAGTAAATACTTGCTTCAGAAATTGTAACAATTAAGCCCTCATCTAATCAGGGTAAACCAGTCAGAAGTTAACAAATTCACAATTATTTAAAACAATTTCAGTGCAGGTAAGGTTTTATTATTTTTAAAACAGATTAGCTTCTCAGAGTCAATCTTCACCAAAGAACTGTGACACTTCAAAAGACAGTTCATTCCCCTATTTCAAACGCTACTCCTGGACTAGTACAGTGCTACCTCCTCCAATTTTGGGGACAAAATAGATTCTCCCCTTTAAAAAAAGTAAGAACATACTAGATTTCAATAGCTTTTCTTTTCCTTTATCCAAGAAATGGAATGGGCAATTGAAGGTTGTCTTGCAGACACATGAGTACTACAGGACATGATAACAGATCACATTTTTTTTTCCCCAGTCTTTCCAGTTCAGATATAAATGCATAAAAACAGGAAGCAAGAAACTCAAGCACTGAAAAAAAACCCTACTAATAATCAGGCAGAGCTTGAGACTTCCTTGATTTAAGATGCAAATCAGTTTTAAGTCTTGAAATCAAACTTCATGGGAATGATTATGAGATTCTACATAGCCTTGTGACTTTTACATGGCTAAGTAGAAAAGCACGCCTTTGGAACAGCATATAAGGTTAAACATCATTTATCTCATACAAGAACAACCAGAAAAAGTAAGGGTTCAAAGGAACACTTGCTTATAAACAACCTACTCAATTTTGTCCCCACTGAAAAAAACTGTCCAAAGCAATTAGTTTGGCATCAACACTGAATCTGACCTCAGGCTAAAGCTATTGGAAACACTTGTATGTAATTTTCAGTTCTACTTAGCACTAAGACATATATCCTAAGGCAAATACCCTAGAATTTATAAATGAGCTTATACTTTACATAACAAATCTGTAATAAAAAGCAGTCTTTAGATTATACCATATTTATACTAAATACAAGTTAATATAGTATGCCTGCTTTACAAAATACTGAGAAATCTTGAAATTATGACAAATATTGCTCAGACATTTCCATTTGTTGCAAAGTTGGGGTTTTTCTAATACAGCACTACTTTTGTAATTTTATTTATAAACAGGTTAGTTTTTAGATTTGTGTAGCCACAGCAGCAAAATTAGGAATAATGAAACGATCTAGGGGACAAATTCTCAGAAAATATACAAAAGTATACAAAAGTATTCTTATAGTCATGAATGTGTGTTATGTCACTGACAATCAGACCAGTCTAACTTAAAGCCATGTCTATTTTCCTGAAAAGTATCTGATACTGGTCTTTGTTAGAGGCACAGATACCAAATGCAGGCCTGTAAGCTGCTGAGTGAGGGTGTATGAGTTTTGACAAAGTAGTATGCAGAATTAAAATGTCTGAAAGGTCCTTTTGTCTGACTTGATAATTTAGGACATACCACACACACTCCAATAGTTTAAAAACAATAAAAAAACACAAACAGAATGTAAAACAGTATCTTCCTAGATTATTGGCACATTCCCCCCCCCAAGAAAATACAACCTGCAATTAAGTATCAATATTCTTAGTACAAGTAAGACTCATATATATATACATATATATATACACACACACTAATCAGTAGGTGACTAATGGCTTTATGTCTGAAAAACAACTGCTCTTACCAACAGTGTTTTGTGATATAGATAACTATTGAAAAAAATCTCACCTTCACATAACAAATAACGTGTAACAAAAAATTGTTTATTTGTATTCCAAGCGAGGGAAGAAAAAGCGACAGAGGAAGGGATGGTATTTAAGGTGTTTAATTTACCCTTACTTACCAGGAGATTCTCCTGACAGATCCGGGGCTTGGGCTGAATCTAAAGAAGAAACCACACTGACAGCATTTGTAGGAACACCAACTGCAGCTGTAGAAGAGGAAATGGTTGATTTCTTCGGTGGTACAACAACACTCCTAGGTGAAGACAGAAACTCAGTAAATCTTATTGTATGTGAAGGTTCACACATCGTGATCCTTGCTTTTAATTCTAGCAGTTATGCTTCTATGTCCTACAAAAGTACCATTCCTTCCCTATTTTCTTTTTCCATTGTCTTTTGTAACACACCTAACCTAAAGGACATCTCATCCTTGTTTATGGTACACTTCAACATCTCATCCACTTCCACAAAATCCCTGACAAATAATCACACAGTTTGAAGATCACCAGCGGAACTGTTTGGCAACTGGGTTTTTCTTTTCTCCTTGGTCTTCCCCCAAGACTTGGTTTAAAACTTGAGGCAACATTTACAAAAGATGTCATAGTATTCAAAGTTAAAACATTAAGGTGAATTATCAAGATCAAAGATTGTCTTGAAGTCTACTACTGCTGGGATTCTAATGCAGAACAGAAGATTGACTGAGGAAGGATATACTATGGCTAAAAATATCCTAACACACATCCACATGCACATAAAAACGTTCACATATCTTAAAAATACAGTTATGAATTTAAGTATATCTTGTCAACAGAGTTTTATTAACAAACCAAAACATTCTTTGGAGTTAAGAGAGAATCTCCATCCTTTATACAAGTTAAATGTCAGGACTTACAGTCATCATTAAAGACTACATCAGGGGCAAAGATGCAAAGTGACAAGTTAGGCATGGAGATTTATCTGACATGTTACTAAGACATCTATTTACGCTATATACCAATTTCAATTAAATGGTAGTACTTTATTCCAAATACCTAAAAGGCCTTGTTAAGCATACGTTAAAGGCATTTTTAATTGCAAGTTAGCTCCATAAACATGCAAAACCCCAGCTAATGAGGTAAAGAGTACAGCTGATATATAATGTACTCCCACTGCAGCGCTTACTTTTAATTACCTGGTGTTAACCATAAGCCGAAAATCTTCAACATTCAATTTATTTAATCACATCTTTTGTTGACGGTAATATAACTACACACTGAAAGTATTCCCCTAATAGCTTTAAAATATTCATTTTTCTAAATAAAATAACTCAGAAACTTGACCTAAATTCAGGTGTGACAGCAACCAAAGAAATTCTGTCAAATATTTCTAAAACAGTTCTTGCTAGAATGGGGAGAGGAGGACTGACTTTATTTGACTCCCTCCTTCAGTCATAAGATGTCAAAAGATGTCACAGAAGCTAGACCACGTTACTGATTAAATCAACCCTCCTTAGTGGCAGGAGTAGGCAGGCACCATACTTGGAGGCAGTACATGTCATATCATTATAAGGGTGACTGCTAATGTTAACTAGTCACTAAAAAAATAGAAGCAACAACACCTGAGCCCCAAGTCAAGATATTGTGCCTAAACCATGAATTTTCCTCTTATGTTCATGTCTGCTTCCCTGAAATATGAACAATGGACTTTAAAAATATATATATATATTTAGACAGTTTTCTAAATTATAACCTAATTTATTTTGCATCACCCAAGTTTAAGAGGGGGGATCTCTCACTCAAGATTCTGTGACATTCACCACCTGGAAACTGTTACTACTGTTCTATAAAACACATTCAAACACCTGGAAGGGGTTTGGAAATGAATACATGTTTTGAGTTAATACATTTGTACACAAATTCACCTACACATAGGAAACTTTCAGACATTTCTCCAACATTCATGATTACAGCACAGAAGCCCAGATGTATTCCTTTACAGATTTGAAGTTCTTTTACTGTATAGATATCTAATGCAAGAAACACTAATCAATAATATTAAACCCAAAATCATACAGGCAGATTATAAATATGTTTCTATCCAGGGGGACTCCATGAGATCTTACTGCATGATCTGGAAAAATTTCTTTGCACACCTACTGAGTTACAAAAACAATATCCTTTAGATGCTAGCTAATATAGATACAATTATATTCAATGCAAGTTGATACAGGTGGGAGAATGCTTAGTGACAAATTTTGGTGCACGTGTAGATGGAAGTTGTGAACACACAGGTTGTTTCTGTTGAAAATGTTATTCATGTAATTAATTTTAAATTGGAAAACATCACATAACCTTGAGGATAAAAACAAATCTTGTAGAGAACCTTTCTGTTTCCAGGGCTTATAGTCCATCAGAATTCTCTGAAAACATCAAATTAGAAGGGCTGTGTCTTCTGAATGCCTACAAAGGCTACTGATCCTATTCTCTGATTCTAGAGCCCCAGGAACTAGGAAACAGGTTGCAGTATAAGCTGTAAAGAACAAGCCAGAAGCACACCTTAAAAAAAAAAAAAAAAAAGGCTGAATTTTGATTTATGTTATCTTTTGGAACATGCTAGAAAGATCAAGAAGGAGTTTTAGAACAGGAGTAAGTTTTAGCACTACCAGAAGTAACTCCTCACAGGGCAAGTAACAGCTCTGGAACTGCCTGGGATCAAGGAAGCCTGAGTGCAGACAGAGCTCTTACCTTAACACTGCTCATCTGCAGCTGACAATGAGTGCAGACAAAAGAAATCCCAGTTACAAGACCCTTTCTGTTCTCTGTGCTGTTTCTGACAAAACACTACATATTCTCATTCCTTCCTGCAAACTTCTACTGACCTTCAGTGTTCTTCAGTGCAGTTGCACTGAAGGAGTAGTTTCAGCAAGTTGTCAGACTCTCTACAGCTACCCAAGGAAAGATGTGTTCAAGCAAAGGAATTCAGACTTTCTTTTCCCCCCGGGCTGCAAGCGACAGCACTAAATGACCACAATAGTCCCTTTTGCCTTTTAAGATCCTTTGTACACCTTCTCACCTTCAAATCTGTAAAGTCTGGGAATACAAGTACAGCTGCTACTCTCACCTTCAGCAACTTACTTTCCAGGAAGTACATTAAAAAAAAAGGAACTAAATATATTCTAACACGTCCAATATAGCTTTCAGAATCTAGAGATGGCATTCACTACGAGGAAAATACTCTGACTACCAGCACCAGGAAATCTGGCACTTACTCACAGCTGCAAAGTAGAGCTGTTACCAGGCTGCCTTATTTTTCTTTTTTTTTTTTTAAATTACCCAACATCATCCCTTTTGCTTTGATTCAAGGAATAAAAGTGAATAATACATGTTTCAGACTCCAAAATACAGAACAACATATGCTGCTAAACAGTGCACATGGGTGTGCCTGTGTACCCCAGAGTCACCATATGCTTTGAACAGGAGACACTGATACAAAGTTTTCTGGGAAACCCAGATTGTTTACTGTATCCCACTGAAAAAAATTTTAGCTTTTAGCTAAAAAAAAAAAAAAAAGAGTTCAAAAAAATCTACTTCATAAATTCAACAATAAAGAGTTTCTGTTAGATCTTGGGCCCTTGGAAGAAAACAGAGGCTTTTAATAGATCACCAAAAAGCTGTTTTCTAGCCTTAGACTAGTTCTGAAGAGAATTTATTTTAGATAGTGATCTGCAACAGTCAACTGAAATTATCCCTCTTTCTGAGCCAAAATAAAATAAACAGTATTTCTGGTGAGGAAAGAAGGTCCCTTCCGAGAGCTGTGTCAATCTGAAGAGCACAGCCAAAAGAAATGCTGGATATTGTCCAAAAACATGATGTAAGAAATCCCCAAATTGTGAGTGTACTTTGTCTTCTGCTCAGTTGCCACGACCTTCTGATGCAAAAGAAAAAACCCTTAAAATAGTTCAAGAACCACAAAGCAAAACATCAAAGTATCCTGGCATAATGACTTTGCAGCTGTGCATTGCTGCATTACTGGTAATGTAATATTTATTGCCATGTATGTTCTCCTTTTCAACACTGCAGCTGACCAATGTTACAGCTGCAGGATTTGGTTTAGGAGCTTCCCTTTCCAAGCTTCCTTCAAATGTAGGGAAGTTCATTTTAGCAGTCACAAAGATTCATATTTACCACATACTGGCAGGCAAATTAAGATTTTTGAAGCATAAAAATTGGTCATATTTCTTTATTTACATTCTCAAATTCCTACATTTTTCCTTCTTTGAGTAGCAAAATGATACTTTCTTTAAATATTTAGGTGGCAATGCAACCATGTTTGAACAGAAATATTTGCCATTAACTACCAATGTTCCTTTGTGTTGTCCTTTCAAAAGATTATTTAAATGCTAATATAAGGAAAATGAATGCAACTGGCAGAAAGAATGCGAGACAGTGGAAAATCAAGATTAAATATTGCAGTAAATAAATTCTGTGGAAAACAGTGTTTAGCTCATTATTAAATCAGGTAAATTTGTCAGAAGTATCTTAGAAATTAATGTGCTTTCAACTTCCCTTAACTGATAGAGCACTTGCTTTTAAAGAGTACACAGATAAGACAGTCTTTTTTTTGTACTAAAACTGACAAGCATTTCTTAAAAAGCTAAACATTGCTACACACAGGAATAAAATATTCATCAATAAGTGGCTTTATAGTACATTTACTCAGATCTACAAAAATATTTTAAAAACCATCTGTAATTGTGCATCAGAATAACAACATACTTAAGCAGTCTCACAGATGAGCAGAGATGCCTCCCAGGGAAAAAAATCATCAATACATTTTACTCCTTAAGATTCACATTATCCCATCTCTTAAACTAACCCTGTATTTCTGGGTTATATTTGTATATTAAAACATCCATTATCATAATATTCAGACACAGGAAAAATAAAATAAAATAGAAAAACTGCACAAAAAATATTCTTATGGTCTATTTCAAGGAGACCTCAAGCACTACTAAGTAAGAATGATACTTCTGATGCCTCATTTGCATGACTGTATTAGATGTTTGCCTTTTTTTTTTTTTTCATTTAAAATCAAATATTTATGGTTTAAAGTAAGAACTTACACCACGTGAACTGATAAACATAGGTCAGGCATAGTGAGAACTAGCCACCATAAATACATCCCAGCCAGAAGGTCAGTGTGTTATTAGTCCCAATTATGCTGAAGTGTAAGAAGTCCTCGTGTTGCAGACAATTATTCACTGCTGAATGAGCACAGACCACTGAGCTGAACATTGACTTCCCTCACAGACAAAGGCTTATGCAATAATGATCTATTCTGCCAAATTCTATAAGGATTTACTTATTGAACCCTTCCTCAGTTTCAGATCACTGATTCTTCTGTTTCACTACAGAAATGGAAAATATCTACATGTCCTAAAATTTTAGGATTTTCCCAAGTATTTATTTTTCATGAAGCTGGCAAAGCCCCATTTAAATATATTTCAAGTTACAAATTTTCCTTGGGTGCAAGTCAAATATTCCTAATACAACACAGGGCAGTCCAAACTGATGACCTCACTGTAATTTAAAAATATTTACAAGAGCTCTGATTCCTCTTGAATTTATACAGATTTAATTCTCAGCATTCTATTTCTAAGCACTGAAAAGCCACACAGGTCACAGTTTGTCTGTATACCTATGGGATGGTGGTTTTAATTCAAATCCAAAAGAAAACTGCCCTGTTCCAGGCTACCAAAACGATGCCCACTGCAAAGCATCAGTGCAAGGAGCAAGAGACCAGTAAAGAGGATCAGAGATTTATTTCCAGCTCTAATTTGTGAGGCAGGAAAGCAGCCTGCCATGTCAGTGTTCTTCTATGGGCTCCGCTGTCTGTGGATAATACCCATTCTCTCATGTCTCCCTTGAAATACCCAAGGAGAAAGGAAGAATAAGAGATTCTCAAAACCATGAGAGATCAGAGGGTGGGGGGAGGGGAAGAGAAGATATGATAGAAAGAACACAGTCAATTTTGTAAGGGAACTTTAAAATCAGATTGGCAGGGAGAAGACTTCAAATGGTTTGGCTCTTCAGCCCCTGCAGAATGCAAATTGTTGGTGTGCTGAAAGAGTTGAGCTTTTCATCAGAGCACATGTGCCTTTATTTGCAGATACTCCATTCTCATATTCTCTACCTACACCTGGTAGACTTAATCTTTGTCAACAACAAGTGTATTCTTTTAGCATTTGAGGCCCAAATCAATGAGATCTAAAACGTACTCATCCCATAAAAAAAGGGACTTTGCTGAAATTTAACCAAAATACCACAACTGACCGTTACCAAGGCACATGTTTGCCACTGACTGACAAAGGAGTAAGCACAGGCTGAGCCAAACCAAGCAGCATGTAGACAATGTTCCAAAAAGATAAACAACCTTAGTAACATATCTGTTCTGTAAGTTCCAGCACGGCTGCAGATTTAAGCTCTACGGTACAAGACCATGATGTAAGAGCCTATATTCCTCTGAACCCTCAGCATCAGCTTCCTATAATGACATGGTTACTGAATGTTTCCACAATGAGCAGCAGAAGCCGGGAGAGTCCACGATTTTATTTTAAAATGCACAGTAAAAATGGCAAGTGATAGGTTATGGGTTTTATTACACTAAATGAAGAGAAATGTCATCTCTCGTTTCATCCCAAGCTTTGGTTATTTTTATTTCTGTTTTATTTAAATCTTGCCTGCATTAGCCTGCCCTCCTTTTTCTACAAGATTACTACTAAAAAAGAAAAGTGCTGGTTTAGGACACACTGAAATTGGAACATTAATTCATGTCCCTGTGGATCTTGGGAAAAAGCCAGTGCAAGTCTTGAACTTTATCGTGATAAACCCCTGGCACCCACTAATCACAAGATTGTATCTTCACATAAGATAAGGGGAAGATTTTTGGCATGGGAATGAACACATACACCTAGCTGTTTGCAAAGGCTTGCAACCTGGCAGCCTTTCAGTAAGGTTTCACTCACATAGCTGTTACTGTATACTCTCCAGCTATGGCTGGGAAGTTGATAATCCTTAAGATATGAGGAGAGTTTTGATTTCTGACACAGCATTCCTGAGATAAATGCAGGATCAGAGAGATGCTTTGAAATTCCCAGAGATACCCTGCTGGTAAACTGCTACATGGGAACAACTTTTAACAAAGTGCCTTTAAAAAGAAAAAAAAAAATTAAATCACAGAACTTGTGTTTGCCATTAAACAATATATTAAATGTAAACCAGAAACAAAAAAGAAGAGAGTATCCCAAAGGCTGTTTTCCAAAAAAAACTTTCACAACATAACTTAGTATTTTTGTCTGCCCCAGAGATAAGAGCTACTATTTCCAACTCTATTCCAATTTCTTATTAAAAGGTGATTTTTTTTAATCCCTGGCATAATTCCTTCCCACTGCTGTCACCAGGTGTCGTTTCAGAGCATAAATTTGTATTTTCAGCAGTTGCACTGCATAAAGATGCAGTCACCTTCAAGTGGCCATGGAAATTTCCCACCTGTATAACTTTAAATGTGTTTCATATACACAGTTACTTTGTCTTTATAACTCATTTCTTAGCTAGTTAGCAACATGCTTTATCATATATCAACATATTTACCACAGATGCAAGATTGTGCATGTCACTACCAGATGATAACTGATTAGAGGTAAGACTTCCACATCATTAAGTACACTTTTGTCTACCAGACATACCCACAAAAGCAAGGAAATGAAAACTTCAGTCAAAACACAGAGCCACTGACATCCTGAGGTCACATGCAACTGCTGAAGGACAAAATACTTCATACTACTTCATAACCTCCTCATATATTTAGCCCCACCCACTAAACACAAAATCATTGGAAATGAATACCCACAAGTTTTCACTGTGGAGCAGTCCAGCTACATAAACCCTACAAAACCCCTTGCCCTCTGCTCTTACATCCAAAAGCACAGTGCTGTCCACTGCTTCAGTCCATACACCCCTTTCACTCCTCTGTGTTTATTCCTTCATGAGACCAGCTTCCTTTCAGTAATGATGCAGTAGCTATGCCTCAAGGTTAACTGAAAGAATTGCAAGAGTTGTTACAAATGATTGGCTCTTCAGAGATGGAAAAAGAAAAGCAGCCTCCATCTGGGACACTGTAGCACTGGAAAAGTAAAAGGGCAAAACAGCAAGTAGTTCAACTTTTCAGTATCTTGCTTCATGAAGCACACCACAATTTAAGAGGTTTTTTTGTTGTGTTATTTGAGTGACTTTGCAACTGCACAGACAAAATAACACAGAACTGCAAGTAACTGAAGGGCTGCTATCAATGTCCAGTATTTCATTAGTGTACATGTAATCAAATTAAGTTGTACAGCTTCCTCTGATAAGGTTTTGTAGGTGTAAACTACCCATGTCAGCTACCGGGACTGCAAGCACCCCATTATTTCCTGTCTGGTTAACTTGGTTTGCATCACTTCAAATCAGATTTTCACAAGCAGCACAAACCTTTGGGTTCAACAATAGCAAAAAAATTATTAAATGTAACAGGCACTTCTGTACCAGATCTCCAGCCAAATGTTATTTTGTGGCTGAAATCTCTATCAAGCAGCAGTGAATAATAAGAATTTTATGAGAAAAAAACACTACTCACAGACTAAAACATTATGCTCCTTGACATCGACTGCCCACTTGCAGCAAAGAGCAATGAGAGGTCTCAAAGGAGAAGTGCCAAAAGCACTTGGGCAGCAGCAGGGAGAGAGGTGTGACAAGTTCTAATTCAGTGTACCCCCTTCTACCAATTTCCCCCTCTGCCTCCATCCTCCTACTGCTCTCAAAACAAGTCCTCCTGTTTAGCATCACAAACAGAACACAGTATTTACTCTGAGACAAGAGCATGCAGCCAAATGCTGGCTGGCATACACCATCTGTGTCTAATCTAGCCAGACAACCACCACTGTCTCTTCCCCCACTAGTGATATGGCAATCTGAGTTGAGAAGACATGCTGTGACAGCTGCTTCCGTATCCCTGGCAGAGCTTCACTCCTTTCTTGGGTCATCTGTTAGTTTGAACAAGGCAGCCACAGACTGCAAAGACATCAGAGCCAGAGGAAGTTCAGGAATAAGCAGGGGATCAGATACCAGGATAGTAACAAGGGATCCCCTTGCACCAGACAGACTGCAGGATTTCTGGATACGATCTATGCTTTTCTAGAGGCAGGAATGCAAATGTTATGGGATTCTTCCTTTTGTTCTTCGTTTTCTTTGTTGTTTTGGGGAATCCTGAAGAGGTAAAAATCAGTAAGCCTAGTAAGACACAGTGTGATCTACTACACTTGGGAAAAGATAAGGAGCTAATGAGGCCGAGATATAGGAGACACCAAAATTATTATCAGGAAAGAGTGACTTCATTTTGTTTCTGCAGGCCTTTAAAATCAACTAAATATGCACAGCAGTCCTCATCTGCCAGTGATACATTTAGGAAGAGAACAGGAAAGACAAAAGAACAGTTTACACCCTTAATCTTTTCTTTTACTCTTGCAGTCATTTCTAGGCAATTTACTGGCCAACTTGCCATATTGCTTCTGAGCTGTAACATGCATGGAGACAGGAGAGTTAAATCTTATAAGGAGGTGCTGGCTTCAAGACCTTCAAGTACAACTCAATCGCCGGTCATTTTTCTTCCCCACAGTCTTTCATAGCATGACATAGCAACCCACATAATGCAGAATATACCTTCATGAAGAACCTATGTGATGTCAGTAACTTGTAGCCAAAGGTTTTACTTCTCCATCCAAGCACCTTGATTACTGTTAAATACTAGATCACCCTGTACCCAAGTTCCACTGAACTCAAGTGTGAGTTTTCCTGTTCCTTACAGATACCTTAAGCAACATTAAACAGCCCAAATATTTCAGATGTCACATTACCTGTCAAAGGAATGGAACTGTACAGGCTGGTCAGCAGCTCCATCACCAAGAACTCCAAGGAAGGCCGGTGGCAGAAGAGCAGCATCCACTGCAGTCCCATCAGCAGGTGTGCTGACCAGGCTTCTCAAGATGTCCTTTACATTGACATTTTTTGCAGCTGGCACAGAAGCTGCAGGCTTACTGTCTTCAGTTCCTGTCTCACTTCTGCCCTCCTGAGACTTATTTACTTCTAATGAGAGCGTGCACAGTACTTCACTGATGGCATCTGGACCTGCACTGACATTCAGAGGTCCCGCTTCAGCAGCACCACCCGAATTGTTTGTTTGTCCTGAAGCTGCTTCCTCCCCAAGGCCAGAATCCCTTCTTTGTATAGATGCTGCACCTTCTGAATCTTCAGTGGAGGCTGAAGCACCAACAGCAGCAGACGGGTTTTCCACAACTGCTAATACCAAAAAAACAGAAAATACATTTTAAGGTCATTATTAACAGAGCAGCATTCATCACATTGCTCCTGAAGAAGGAATAGCAACAGAAGACAAGTGAAATAACACAGCCATAAGTGTTTCTTCTTGCCTACTTAGAGATTTAATATCATTTGTAAGTATTTAATAGGAAATTTAGAGCAGAATAATTCCCTTCTACTTTCTGAGAAGCCTGAAAAATTGTAACATCCAAAAATTAGGACAAGGAAATAGAAGATACTGACATATCAGTCAAAGAATGAAAATTATTGGAGTCTGATAGTGGAAAAAAAAAGCTGGCAGTCTATGCTTATGCACATATGGCTTAACCTTACAAATAATGTACAGCAAAGTTTTTGTAACAAGTATTCGTGAATACTTAGCTACTTCAGTGAGATTAGCCACCTCTACACAACAGAATCAACCTATAGTTTTTTTCTCAGATCAGAAGGAGAAGCACAAATACTGAGGCAAACTGAACACTATAATGCTGTTTATTTCAGCAGTTACAATGCATATATTTCTGTACATTTTCACACAGACTTCTACAGAATTTTAAGTCACATTATTTTCATTTGATCAAATAATTAGAAGTTCACCTGCAGCAGGAGTCTCATTATTTTCATTCTCTGATCCCTTGCATGACTGGCTTTGGTTTGGTGGTCGTCTTTCATTCTGTGGTTCCAGTATATCTCTGTATTTTGAAACCATGAGTACAGAAATAAAATATACAACAGCCAAAGCCAAAAATTGAGCCTGTTTACTATCCTCCTGTAAAAACAAACAAACAAAAAAAACCAACAGATTTTTCCATTACAATTTCAGCAGCCTGTTTATTTTTCTGTAAAGTATGCCCAGCGCTACCATAAACAGACCGAGAGTAAGCTGATATGTCAACAATGGAAGAACAATATTCTCTAGTCACAGTTTGTCTCACCTATAAAGGCAGGGAATACAGCAATTGTATTCAAGTGGCACTAATACTTCCATTTTTCATTTATAAATATGACAACTTAGGCTAAGGTTGTGTGTTTTGACTACATGCTTCGAATTAGTGCAGGGACTAGGCCCCCTTTATTTACAGGTGTTTCTTCTATTCCATTTCCTTAGAAGTGCCAAGATACTAACAGCATTTGCTGTGAAGTACAACAGGCAAGCACACTCAACAAAACTGTATTGTATCAATGAAGAAGTTGGAACAAAATATAGAACCAGTGTTAGGATTTAATTGATCATCAGATAGTCCAGATGGATGCAATGTACTATGTGCAATTTAAACAAGAGTATGCATTTGCATTACAGCTCTAACTTTCAACAGATATTTCAAGAAAACCTTAAAAACAAATCTTAATATGAACTATGCCATGTTCCTCCCCAGAGCTCTCAGTTGCTCCTAGTGAAACAGAGGGAAGACCAGACATTAAGATTTAGTCTAAGCCTGTCCCCTTTGGCTGCCAGAAGAAAAGTTTCATACACTTTGGGATAACAGGAGAATGGAATAGTTGGATTCTCACTGACCAATCAGTAAGAAGAAGGGTGTTTGGGGTTTTATACCCCTCATTTAGAATCACAGAATCAGATGGGTTGGAAAGGACCTCTGAGATCAAGTGCAAGCCTTGATCCACTACCACCACAGTTACTAGACTATGGCACTAAGTCTCTTCTTAAATACCCCCAGGGACAAAGAATCCACCACCTCCCTGGGCAGTCCATTCCAATGCCTGATAAAACATCAAGGCTCAGGTAACAGTCAATTTTTTCCTCTGAGAAGTTCAGAGAAACTAAGTTAAACTATAAAGCTCATTTTATCATAACTGTAGTGCCCACTGAAGCTCCATATTCCATGAAGAGCTCTTTAATCAACTATACTGGGAGAAGTTTATCAGAAGTTCTCTATTAAGAACTAGATAACATAGCTGTTGCACTGAAAATACAACCTATATTCACCTTGGCTCAACCCAAAATCTCAACTTCCATAGGACAAGGCAGAAACAGTAAGGTAACAACAGGCTGGCAAAAGGCAAGCAGAGTGTGAGACTGAGGAAAATTGCCTATCTGCAATGATAGGGATTATAAAGAATTTTCTTACTAGATCAGTCTTTGCAAGATAGTGTCCAACTGTACTTAATAAAATGGTGATCCAGTGAATTAGCACTACCCATTCCTTTCTTTTCTTCAGCAATGTTTGTAGAACTACTTGAAATAAAGCTCATGTAACACTGTAATTACTATACTACTACTGGTAGTTAAGTGGATTCCATCCAAATTCCTCCTATACAGGTTCAAATTATGCCAATCACGATCCTCTGTGCTGAACACAATGTGAGAAATTGCACACAAAGAACACATTTAGATGCAACTGTAAACAGCTCAGATAAAAACTACTTCAAAATAGATCTTTCAAAAGTCTACTTCTTCTCCACAGCTCAACACCTTTGCCAAAAAGCAGAGCTATCGCATCATTTTATATTTATTGTGAAACAGAAAGCCCAGTGGATTAGAAATGAAAAAAAAAAAAAAGCAGATTGTGTGGGTGTTTTGTTTTGGTAGACATTTTTAAAGAAAACACTGAGTTCAAAAAATATGCTTGAAGATTGCATTATTAGGATTATTTTAGTTGCTACCAGTACGGCAGGTTCAATTCCTGTTACTCTTTTGCACATTGATACTGAAGTAGGGGTTGAAAGAAGCTTGTTTCAATCAATAATTACTGTAGAGATAAAACTCAAAGATCCTTCACTATTCTAGATAGAACAAAAGTCACTGTATAAATCATTATACTTGCTAAACAGTCCAATTATTGTAGAGTAAGTTCTGGTGTCCAAGCTTGTGGCCACCAATGACTCACAGCCATTATAGCTGCTCTATTTGCTTACAGAGGTGTTTTTTTCAAGCAATCAATCTCAGTTTCCTCAATATCAGCTACAAAGTTGCTGACACAGGGCAAAGATATTTTTAGTCAATTCAAGACTAAAAAACATATGCATACTCACAGCACATGCACACAAATTGGTTCCTCTGAGGGGAAGTAAACAAATTAGAGATGACCTCTAATTTCTAATTAGCTAGAAAGATACTCATTTTTCATAAACATCTTTATGATAAATAGTACACATAAGCAGTTTGTCTATGTTCAAAGTGTGTGCAAGTGCACAATTGTACTAAACACAACATATTTAATATACAACAGGCAGAACTGAATGTGTGATCAGCAGGCAGTTGGGTTTCACCTCTCCCTCCTTCCAACCCCAAACACCACAACAGCTGCAGAGCATTATGAGCTCCTAATTACTGTGAGCAGCATTCCCTTTTGGTACATTCAACTCAGCCAAACCGTGGGACACAAAGAAAGTGTTCAGCAAACAGATATATGCAGAAATCCAGCTACAAAGAAAACAACTTTATTTTTAACTTACTATATCTCTGAACACTACTGCTCTGAGGCGATTAATATCCATATCCTGCAGAAGTCTGTCATGGTCTCGTATTGGAGAAATGCCACCGGTCACAATGTCCACTGGACTCTATTAAAAAAATAAAAAACCCAACAAACATAATTGTTCAATGTTCTGGTTTTGAAAGCATTCTATGAAAAATCATTAAGTGTGTACAATCATCCACCCTACACCATATTGTCGTAACTAGAGCACAAAGATCAGATATGCACTTCATCTTTAAAGGAAAAAAAACAAATCTGGCAAATTCCTCTGACAGATTTATTTCCCCATAGAAGGCTGAACATGTAAATCGCCTAAAATGCTAAATTCACATCTTAGAAAAACTATTTCAGAATTTTCAGGTTTTTTACCCTTCAATTCTATTAAAATAGCAGTGGTGCAAGTATAAATCTAAGAACTTATCCCTCTGTACAGAGTAACAGTTACTGAATTTTGTGCTCCTGAATGGGGTCTTAAACTTGCCTTTGCTGAAGATTTTCCTGATCCTATAAAGCCTTGCACTGTTTTCTGGTTCTTCCCAATGTCTCCAACAGGTTTCATCTGCGCATGCTGCTGACACTCCAAGCAATTTCTTACTGCTATTGCACATACTTGAAGGGAAAAGAAATGTTAAGAATTATCCTGAGAAATATTATTGTCTATATTCCCTCATACAGATGTAAAACACAATTCTGCTTATCAATTCAACTAGAAAGTTTATGCACATCAGCAAAACATTGTGCTTTGATAAGTTTTAAATAGTTGCAAAACAGTGCTCAAAATTCTTTAAAATTAATACTAAACTATCAGAACACATGTGCTGTATCTAATGGATACTTTAAAGTGAGCAAGACATCATCCCTCATTGCAATTTTACCATGCATACAGCCACGGGGTGGGTAGGGTGAAGACAGCTAAATTTCACAGACTAGCAAGGGAGAAAGACAAGTGATACACTAGTGAAACAAATAGCAACGTTTGCTTCACAATACTCTGTTACTCTTGGACTAAATGTTCTCTGAATTTACACAATTTATTTTTTTTTTAGCTGCACAATTGTGCCCTGTTTCGTCTTCTAATATTATTTTCAAAGGAAAAAAGAACTACCCCACCTCTATACCTGTTTGCATCCCATAAATCTTGTTCTACCTGCACAAAGTTTTAATTGCCTAGAAAGGGAGAGGAAGGCTAGTTACTGTTGAGGCTCTGAGCTGCTCTGGCACTCATGCAAATTAAACTTTTAATTACAAAAAGTCTTAGAGCATGCAACTAGCACCAATACTCTCCTCCTGCATTAACTACCTGAACCCTTTTATAATCTTTTATGTTCTTATATCCAGAATATTTGTTACTTTCTTAGGTAATGACCCCTTTCAATTCAATCCAATTTGCTGCAAATTTACTGTAGTAACTGGATACACCTACTGTCCAATTTGAACCCTTCAGAAATTCACATCTCTACTTTTCACCATACCTACATCTACTGAACTCAGGTTTTACACCTCTTTTCTAAGTATTTCAAAAGTTCCTGTTTTTTTATATAGTATAAGATTACTTTCTCTTAAGATGCTATATTCTCAGTCTTGACTCTAATGGGGAACTTTGGTAAAAGAAATACATTCATGGATAAAATAAAAACATGCATCCACAACAGAGAGGCTACCAAAGTTTATTTTATTTAAACTCTTAAAGATGAATATATAAGCATTGCAGTACAGTAATACTAAAACAGTAAAAGATCTTAAAGTCTGACTAAATTTAATCTTGATTTAACAAGGACAGGAAAAAAACCAAAAAACACCAAAATCAAGCTAACAGTTGCTAACTATTTAGTAACAGCAGGCTCCTGTGCTCATTAAGTGGTCTTATTTGCTTACCCAGACGAAGACACTGTCGCAGAATTCCTCCAGATGACATATTTTTCTCGGACTCAATTTCAGTGAAACCAAGAGAGCTTGCAAAAATTAGCACATCCACAAGGTTGATTAATCTCTGGAGAAATGTTAAAGATGCTTCTACTGAAAGTCCTTGAGTTGGCTCAATACTCTCCAATTCGTGCTACACAGAGAAAAGTTGAAAGCAACATTTACCTCTTCACAAAGGTAACATTCCTACAATCTAAATGAAGAAAAATGTGTGCTGCAAGTTCATTATCAGTCACATTCAAAAGTAATAATTAGTCATATTCTAGGAACAATCATTAGTATTGGGATTTCATCCCATCATAGACCACTATGGGGCAATGAAGGCAGGCAACTTCTTTTTATGTCTCCAGGCAAAGAAGGAAAGCATTCAATTTCTATCAGGGAAAGCATGGAGGTAGCAAAGGGAGGAAAGGGACATCTGTGGAATTATCCCATATGCATTTTCTGTTTTCCAAAAGTATGGATATAATACTTAATACACTCCATAAAGAAAGGCATCCTCTCAGAAGTGATAAATTTTCAAATAAAATAGAAATGTCTTACAGTAGCAGATGTGGCAGCAGAAAGCAATGGCAATATACCACCACAGGCCATGATCATGTTGTCCATCACTTGAGAGATGAGGTGAATTGTGTTGTGCACAAATACGACATTGTCACTGCTATTCACAAAGTCCATCACAGTTTTGGTAGAATGGCTGTCCAAAAAAAAAAAATAATAATTCAGAATACAGCTTTATTTTTGTGTTATTTTAGCACCCTTAGGTTTTCACAAAACTAAAACCAGAAAGGTAGCAGTAGGGCAACAAATAACACATGACTGTAAAGGTCAACTGATGAACCTCAATCTAAACCTGAAACTACCTTTCCTTTCTGTTCTTGAACTGCTAAGGATCACAGGTTGCTAAAAACATCGAGATGTGCATTAATCACCATTTAGATAAAGATACATTATAGGCTGGTCCATGATTACTTGCTTTAGCAGAAGTCATTGTATCCAGAAACAGAAGAAAGTTTCCTGCAACTGTGAAGTAGATTTGAACTTAAATCTCTGGAAAACTACAGCAAGTACTACGGGTTTCTCATAGAAATTAAAAGTCAACAAAGTACGACACTTACACAAAAACTTTGCAAAACAGTAGTTAAACTAAAAATATATTTCAGCTGTATCTGATGATGTTCTGATAGATTAATTTACACACTTCCTAAAAATTATAGTCAGACAAAAATTCACCTTAGTTTAAATTATTTTAATCACTTAAATACTCCATGCCTTTATCTTTTTTATCAGGTGAGTGCAGCTATTTGACACTCACTACTACAAGCTAACAACAGACACCACTCTTATTCAAGATATTATATCTTTGTATCAAAATGCAGAATTACCACTATTTTCAAAGATCTTGATGATTACATTTCAGATCTCTGTTACAAGGTAATTTTCAAATGAACATCTGTGCTCACAGAACCCCACCAAAGCAGCAACACAGTGTGTGTAAATGCAGGAGTAAGAAATACTCTTTTGGATACACATATTTGTTTTAGTCCATGTTTGGATTCTAATAAAAGACACAGGCCCTTACATACATCAGGAACATGAAAACTTTGGTCCAATAAAAATCAACAGCAAGACTGCCATTGACTTATCTCTAGCCATGATTTCAGTCAAAATCTATGTGTAGGCCCTCAACCAATACACATCCGTGTCTGTAAAAAGTTGAAAAAAATTTTCTGAGAATAATTTGGTATAGGTCACAAAGCAAGGAAGACTATTGAACAATGAGTAAAATACTCGATGTCCTAAATTCAATGTCAATGACTCACTCTGATGCAGTTTCAACAAAGCTCATTATAACTGAAATTATAGTCTAGATCATTCCATATAAAGCACAGAAATGTACCTTCTCCACATCTGGATATCTGTCTCTATGGAAAAGAGCAAGTCTGTGAGCAAGCGCTGATGCATCAGTGACCACTTAAACTCAGGAATACGGAACACAGTTGACCTCGTGTCTCTTCTCTGCCCATCCAAGGCAGCAGCCAGCTCTTGTCCTGAAGAAACTTGCTGCCTTGAGGTCTGAATACACAGTTTGCAGACAAAAAAAAAAAAAAAAAAAAAAAGAGAGAAAAAAGAAATACCACACTCTGATTATTAGTTTCCATGGTATACACTGAAATGCATTTAACAGACTTGAGATTTTAGATATCCAGCAGGTTTAGACTGTGTACACAGTTACAAATGAAGCTAAAACTATTACATAAGTGCTATTTAATAAATGTGCCAAACCTACAAACTAGTCTACAGCTGCACTACCACACCTGCCAGACTAGGCACACAGAAGCAGCAGCCCAATCTTACCACAGGGGGAGAATATGTTGCTGTAGACAGTGATTTTCCTCCTTTAAGGAAGAATGGTGCAGAATGAAGAGCGTCCATTAGGAGATATCTCTGCAGAAGGGAAGTACTCAGATGCATGACTATTTAACCATGAAAAGCTAAGTTAGAAACTAAAGACTAGAGGGGGCGGAGCACCGCAGCACACAACAGAAGCAGAATTTTACATTATGTTTGGACAAAGAAGGTAGGAAGACGTCATGTAGTGACAATCCTACCTAAGTTTATAGTTCAAAATTTTTATTTTTACGAGCTCGATCAGGATATGAAAGAAATTTTTTGCTATTTTTTTTCTGCACAAGCAATGTTTACTTCTCAGTAATTATAAGAGACCAGATTAAAAGAGTAAAAGGGAGGGTGAGCAAAGCAGAAGAAATTCTATCAAAAATCCTCTCAGAATATATAAATGTTTCTTTCAATTCATCAAACTTAGAAGTACCAACACAGATCAAGTATCCACCTAGCCAAATACTCAGTTTCAGTCAGTAAAGTGAACATACAAAAAATAAGACCTTTGAGACTTCTCAGTACACAGATTAGTAAGAATTACAGCTATTTTAATTCAGAGTTAAAAGTATTCCAGAGATAACTCACAAAATCCACACACGTTAAAATCCCCAAAATGTGTATGGGCACACTTTTTCAAAAATTTCATAAAGTAAGAACTTCCTTTTATTTTTAAGCAAGACAGATAAAGGACAGGTAGAATTTACCTCAGGTAAGGATCTGGGGGGCAGAGGTGCTTCTAGACATGTGTTAGCTTTCAGTTCCAGTCTTTCTGTATCTGATGCAACATTAGAAACATCAAGCTTGGCAATTCTCTTGTCGGAAGCTCCAGCAGGCTCTGGCACACGTACATTTGCATTTTCCACAGTTGTTTTGTTTTCACTAACCTTTTCTTCCTTCATCTTCTTCTTCCCTTCTGAATCCAGTTGAGTCACTACTTCTGGAACTGCAGAACTCACTGTTTCTGGTAAGGGCAGTTCTTGCTTTTTCCCATCCGCACATTCAGTATCTTCAGATTTTTCAAGCACAGACTCAGGTTCCTTCTCTGTCGTTTTTTCCTGTTTTGTCATTTCACTTTCATTAGAGCTGCATTCCTTGTTGCTTTCTACAAACTCTTCTGAAGATAAAGGCAAACTACTTTCATCTTTCAAATCAACAAAGTCATCTTCGTCTTCCACCTCTACTGTTTTCTCCAGTCTTTCTGGACTTGCAGGAGTTTCTCCTTCCAAACTAGTTTGCATTGCTAGGGAAGCAGCAGTGACAGCAACTGTTTCTTCCTCAAGCTCGTCAGCTTTGCTAGAATCTTCAATTGCTTCAGCTATTCCAGAACTAATTTCTGAAACACTGGGCTTTACTGTTTCTGGCTCTGGAGAAAATTCCACACAAGGCACTGCTTTTGAATCTTGTCTAGTGTCCCTATCTTCCCCCTCTAACTCCTCCTTATGATTAGACACTGAATGAGTTTGTTGGTCAACACCTGATGAGTTATCTGTCTCTTTTTTTTCAGTTCTGCACTCTGTATCACCATCAATAATACAGGAAGAAGAAGCAGCATCTTCTTTTAACTCTAAAGATTGCTGCTTTCCCTTGGTTTCAGCTTCTTTGCTAACTCCAGAGATCGTTCTAATTGGAGTTGAAGAACTTCCTTCACCTCCTTTCTCTTGGTACTCCTTGTACATTTGAGAAAGACTCTCTTTGTGCATTTCAAAAGTTACCTAAAAGAACAGAGTTAAAAGGACATTAAAAACTATATATTAATAACTGTTTTCTCTGGGGGAAAAAAAAAAAGAAAAACAAAACCAAAATCAATGCTCAAATCACAAATTCACATTGGATACTGTCTTCATGATAAAAAGCAATTTCACAGCGGAGATAAGAAAAACTTGCTCTCTGTTGAAGTTAAGTCTATCTGTTATTCCAGGCTGAAAAAAAAAAAAAACCAACAAAACAAAACTAGACTGATCCTAAAGACATCTTAAGCATAACATCCATAAAATTACTAGATTTATTGGACAATCTCAATTTTTTTTTGAAGGGTGACATTGTGACAAGTAACAGAGCTTTCCCATTATTTTAGCCCCTTGAGTATGCTCACAAAGTCCACAAAGATAATTAAACTTTTGACAATTTTTTTACATAAAAAAGTTCAATCCCACAAAGTCAAAGCAGAGAGAAGCATGTAGCAAAGCCAAAATCCTGAGGACCTCCAAATGATACCTAAAATTCTCCAGAGGACATTTCATCTGGTGAATGGTATTCACCCCATCTCAAAGGTGCATGAGAACAGCTGCACAATCTGATTGAAGTGAAAAGACTTTTCTACACATCAGCTGAAAACATTGTTATTGTTTTTAGGTATCTAAAAAATGTTCCAGATACAAAAATTCTTTTCATACATACTGATAAAATTCATTTGCCCAAATAAATAGCTGTGTTTTAAAAGAATCTCACTAAATTAAATGAAGTTTTTATTACACTGTTATTCAATTTAGTCTATCCACACCTTTCTATTTAAGATTTAGATTTATCTTCTATAACACAAGTGATTATTTATCTGTAAGCTTAGTTCTCAAAATTTTCCCAACATAAGCTTCAGCTGAGAGTTTGTTTTTTTAAATTTTCTTTATCATAAACATTTTCCATAGACAAACTAGACCAGTCCATTCTACTAAATACATGAACAGACATTTTCTTACATCCTCAGCTCATTCATTTGGATTTCATCTAAAAATTCCATGTATAGTATTCAAAGTGATTATTAGTCAGTAGGAATATTTTCTCCTAAGATGATACAGAGAAGTCAAAAAAATAATTTGAGAGGTTAAAAAGATACTAGAAACTACAGTTCACAAATCAGAGAAATTATTTATTGTTATTTGTTCAAGTTCATTTCACTGAAACTTTGCTCTCTAGAAATAGAACTGGGATATTACACTCCTCTTGTTTAAAAAAAAAGTCTTCAGATACAAGTGTAAATGATTACAAATGAATGAAAGTCCATCCATCTGTCACAATGGATCTGTAAAAAAATTGATTATGTGGCATTGCTAAAAATATTTTAGCAATACTTCCTTCCTGAATTGTACCACACTTAGCACAAAGCACAAAACAGATCACGCTAATAAGCTCTCCCTTGCACTTTTCACTTGTTTTCTAAAACATGATTAGGCAAAGCTGCTACTTTTGGCCAAAATACTACTTTTCTGAAGAAGGAATCTTAACAACTTGAACTTCTCTCCAGCTACCTTTCCCTCTTCTCTTTCCCTGTTGCTTCCTCCATTTCCAAAACTACTAAAAAGTTTTCTTCCAGCAAGCACCAAAGAGACATTTGAAAAATAAAAATGTCATTGATTGATTTCAGCAAAACTTTTATGTACTTCCCAGAAAGCACCCTGTCCCACAATAATTAGAAATGTGAACATCCATATTTTCTCGCATCATTCCAGTGTGTCATTAAACCCATATGCAGGAGTAAAAGCTACCTACCTACTTTATGGCTTCTCACATTCCACTCCACGAACACATTCCACAGGGCTGTCAACTACCTTAGGAGGAAGGGCCAGTGTTGTACCTCAGTTTGTACAATGTACTCTTTTTTTATAACACTGATTTTTTTCTAGTGTGTTACAAAGCCCATCCCCTTTACAAAAACCTATTGCAGCTTTGGATTTTTTCTTACTAACCAAATTTTTTTTATCCTGTTCACAGCAGTAAATCAACCTTGCTTGAAAACAAGTCAAAATCTGTTCTCCCTAAGTCCAAGGTTGCTTTTACTCTCCTCCCTCCCCTCAGGATCCTCCTCCACCATCTCACGGTCGCTGTAGCCAAGGCTGCCTTTGACCTCCACATTTCCAACAAAGCCCCCTGTTGTTGGTGAGTATAAGAGTCCAGCAAAATGCCTCTCCTCACTGGCTTCTCTATCACTTGGAGGAGGAAGCTGTCAGTGTACCTAAGGAAATTCCTGGACTGCTCATGTTCTGCTGCTTGGCCTCTTCAGCAGAGATCAGGCCCAAGAGGGCCCGAACCCGCAAACACGAGGCCGCTGCTTCTTCTTCCTTGTCAGGCAACCTGCAGCAGTCACCCACTATAAGAGCACCTCCACTTGTCCTCCCTCTAATCCTAATCCAGAAAATCTCAGCTGGCTCCTTATTTATCCACAAGCAAAGCTCGGTGCACTCCAACCGCTCCCTCACACAAAGGGCAGCTCCCATTCCTCATCTCCCCAGTTTGTACTTCCTAATGAGCCCATATCCCTTCACTGTAGCACTCCAGTCATGGAAGCCACCCCACCACATCTCCAAGATCCTAACAAGATCATTATGTGCATGTCATACTTCATATTACATTACTCATAGCTCCAAATTTTCTGCCCCCTCATTAGCAACTTCACTGGCTCATTAATAAATGTGTCATAGCCAAGACTTCAATTATTCCTTATAGTTTAGGTTCTTACTGCCTTGCCAGCGATGGAGTCCCCCTGCATCTAAGCTCTTTTCTTCACATCATTTCATTTTAAAGACACTTGAAACTTCAGTGCTGGAAGGAAAGTTCATCTAGATCTAAGACTCCCTACTTTTTTAATCCAAATCATCATGAAAGCAAATTCTATCTAAAAACCACCCACTGTTTCAGCAAACAGAGAAAGTTCACAAGTATGAATGCTACTGACTGGTTAGAAATGCAACCATATTAGCAACAAGTTGATTTTTGCACAGGTATGGACTGCAGTTAAAAACACAGTGTAGGGTACAGGGATGCAATATAATAGCAACCAGTTTTATTTGAAACAGGGAATAGACAATACTTTGGAAGCCATTACAGAGCAATACCAAAAATGAAACTGGGCTCTGCAGGATTGATAACTCCTAATTAATAAACCCCCCAAAAAAAGACCAGAGAAGGTCAATACAGACAACTTAGCTTTACAGATGGGCAATGTAAACTTATGGGGAAATAAATCCAAGCACAAGCCAATAAGAATCTACATTGATTTCAGAGCAATGCAAGAAACCAAACGGAGAGAAACACTGGTGAAGAAAATTGGACAGAACTACAGGAGAACATCACTTCCCCAAAAAAACAAAAATCTACATAACGAGGACAGCAATTTCTACTTCGACCATAAACATCAGCAAGAATTCACGTCACAATGCATTAAATACTGTCCTTTAAATAAAAGTCGAATTGAAATAGCAATGCACAAAATTACACAGACTACCTGAAACAGCACTTTTCTAACACACCTTTTAAGTTTGGGGGGGGTTTATTTACATAAAAAAAAGAACATAAATTTAAGAAATACTGCTTTGTAAAATCCAACTTTTCAACAAGCCTGAACAAATAGTTCTGATCACTACACTAATTCCTAATTTGGTTTGACAAGAAACCAAGAAATAGAGGTTCTGCAAAAGAGGCACCAGACAATTCTTCCCCCACACTTCTGTTGCTCAACTAGGCATTTATAAAGCACACAAGTCCACAAAGCAAATAATATACACAACAAAGAAAACACCTAAGGTTAGCAAAATCAGTATTGACAGAAATGCAAAATGAAGTAGAAGTTATGATTACTAAAAAGAAGCAGACAAACACAGGATATATAAATGCATTAAAGATTAAACACTAGGATCTGCATGCACGCAACAATTTAGAAGACAACTGTCAGTTTGAAGAACCTTAAATGTACGTAATTTTTTATTTTCCTTAAGGCATTTGTAACTGTAAAGCTGATAGTACAAAATTAATTACCAGAAATTGTTCTAAATTAGTGAGCTAAAAGGCCAATCATTAATCTTCACCATCATTTGATGGTTAATCCATAGCTGTCTCCAATGCTTGGAATGCATCTCTACGCACTACTAGTTAAAGACACTTGTGAGCTAATAACTGCAACATTTGCCTCTGTCATTAATTTTAACTTAATTTGACATCCAACATTTACTAATTGCCAAGGAGAAAAATTAGCATACAGCAATGGGAAGGGATAAAGTGATTGACATTTGCATTACAGAACATAGAAAAAAACATTTTAACTATATGTTAAGATTTTGTCCTTTTTTCCTTTATCAGGTGGGTGAATTCATAGAGAGAGGAAAGGAATGTGTGCCAGACAATTATATATACTGTTGTTTGCTTATAGTCTACTCAGTGCAAACTAGCTTCTTGGCTGCTGAGACCATCAGTAAACTCTTCATAATTCCAGAAAGCATTACAACTTTTTAAATCTTAACAAGGACTTTATTGACCTGTTTTTCCACTTCTCCTCTAGTAACACTAACCGTTCAAAAGTGCAATCCAATCTCTAAACAAAAACAGGCCTGTTTAGACAGGAGACACCACTATCCAAAGACATGCAAACTAATTTTCAATTCAGTAAAGTAAAAGATACAAAGGTACTGTGTGTACCATACACTGACTTACAGTCTGCAACCCACCGACCTGAGTAATCTCTGGGTTATTTCCACTGATTCAGAGAAGACAGCTAAGAACAGCAAATTAACATATATTATGCCCAACACTACCTATGAGAGGTTTCTAGGAGTCTAAAGTTCCAACAACAACGCATTCACCGACACACAGGGTGTGGGGAAACCACTGTACCAAGACAGTTTCATGTTCCCATTTCTTGCATTTTCATCTAAGTAGCAATACTTTTGCCTTTGTTTCCTCATCTTGAGAAAATAAATACGCATACAAATAATTTCTAGAGTAAGAAAGCAGGTACTAGTCAATATAATTCATAAAAGCCTTTGCTTATCTGAGAGAGAATTTTATGTATGTTGGCAGCATTTTATTTTCAGATCAAGTCAAGGTATAGCCTACTGTTACATCTGCATACAATAATAAATTCAAACCGCATACCAAACATCTACTTGCTCATTTTCACTAAGGCTTTTGATTTGTTTAAATTGCAAGACATGAGCATGCATTATCTTCGCAGGTAATGTGCTTCCTCGCTATCTCGATCCCTGCCACCCATCCCACAGTTCAGAGAACTCTCAAATTCTACCTTGTGCGTATTTGATATTTAGTTATTAACAAAAAGATTTTATTACTAAATTCAGCATTTACCACTCTGCACTTTCATAATGCCAAGCTTTAGGCCCTGTGCACTAACTTCAGCCATCCTTTTCCAGTGTCTCCATATATTATTGGCAGCCCTGCAGCAAAGACTCCAGATCTGTCACTTCATATAATGGTCCAGAGACCTAACTCAGTCCCCACAGCCAGAGTTCGAACACAGGGAGCTGCAAGTATGGAGGACGATTGTTTCAAACTGCAGCAACAGCAAAGAAGGCTATTCACAATTCTTGAAGCTGTTCCAATGATGAGAATCCCTTCTCTCCTCAGGTCATCTTTACTTAGGAAGACTATTTCATAGCTATTTTCCTTTTTATGCATCAGCTCTTCTCACTGCAAATGTTTCCTCAATCCTTTTTGAGAGCTCTGGCACTTTTCAACCTGTAGCAAATCTCTATCGCACTCTTCTTCCAAGGCTTCTGTGCAGCTGATCCTCTTTCATAAATTCTCAATTTACCTTGCTCACCCTATTCCTATCCCCATTTCACACTTTTCTTTCAGTTTGAACTAGTCAAATTTTAGTGTCCTGCAGCTTTATTCATGATTCACTCAAACCAAGTGAATAATGAGATGAAGGAGCTCCCCATTAACCGTACAGACTGCATGTGAAAGAAGAGCCCATCAGTGGTGCAGATCCTTCTTCCCAACTATTCTGCCTGCTGAACAATGAAAATGCCTCCCCCAGAGGCATGGATAAGGAGAAGCCTGCCCACACACCTACTACAAAAGAAGCTGTAACAAGGAAACACCTAATCAAAGTGAAGGACTGCACCATCACACCATATCCTGGAGGGTACACAGCTCTAAAGGAGGCTGTACATTCCAATCTCCAAGTTCCTTCTGCTCTCTGTAACTCAGGGGACACCCCTGAGAATCACTTCTATCTAGAAAAAGTAATATTTATTGAAAATATCTATTTACACCATAAGAATGAATCATAGAATCATAGAATCGACCGGGTTGGAAAAGACCTGCAAGATCATCAAGTTCAACCCTAGGTACCTCTGCTTCCCCTCAGGGCAACGCAGACGCTTTTCAGAGGACTGAAGACGACTGAAAGCCTTCAAAATGCACTAGAGCTAAAAATCCCTACTGTGGGAGATCCTACTGCATTCAAGATAGGGAATAAAAACAGACAAAAAGTCCTCAGGAACTCAAGAAAGCCAGTGGGATTTGGCCTCCAGATTCTGGTGGCCTTTTACCTTCTAAAGCTGTTGAGCCACATTCACTTCTCTGCAAATTAGTTCTTTAATTGCCATCATATATTAACTCCTCCACCACCTAATCTTCATTGCTTTTGCCAGTTTTCCCTCAGCAGACAGTGATTAAAATCTGGCAAACACAGCACACATAAATGCTGTGCACACCTCTGGATTTTTCCCCCCTCTCAAATTAAATGAGCAGGGCATAAAAGAACACACAAATTTACTTAACACTCACAATGTTAATTACAACTGTACTTCTTTAGACTGAAAATTAATAATTATTTAGAAATACATGGTATGCTGAAGTCACACTACTAAAATTTCAAGATTATACTTCTCGTTCAGATCAGTGAACAAAATTTTTCCACTTACACAGCAATAGAACTGTAGCTTACACATATTAACATTCCTGAGTCTTACTGAAAGAAAATTTCATGAGCTACTAAAAAATAAAAATCAGAATTCACCTGGATATATTCTCCTAAACAGAATCACATGGTAACAAGAATCAACTTTTAAGCAGTAAAATATATTTAAGAGCCTAAAATAAGCAAATATTAGTCTTCCCAGTAGTTTAAAGTGTTCAGGTAATCTAGGAGTCTATTATACCATGTAAATCATTACATTCTTTTAAAACTTAGGGAAGCTGAAAGGTTAAAAAGGTAAGCCGTTCACCATTCTTTACTTGCTTCCTATTATTATCCCCAAAATCATTGGTCTTTTTCACAAAGTAACATGGCTAAACAGATAAAAGCTAAGGCCCAACTAGGATGGCTACAATGTTTAAAAAACGTAAGTTCTTAGATGCTTTCATAAATTTAGCACTGACCAGTTAGAACAAACTGGGGTTGTGATTTAATTTTTCCATTAGTTTTTGTGGTTTTTTTAACTAGAATCAACAGATTAACCACCTTTGTTAATATCTGTGTTAATATCTGCAAAGCATCAAAAACAATATGGAAATGAGCAAAATGCCTAAATAATACTGAGAAATCTGGCTTAAAAAAGGTTACACACACCTACACACCTTCTAAATCCCGAGTGCAAGGAAGCCAATGTAGTGCAATTACGCTGGAAAAGCCGGTGCTGCTTATAAAACGTTGTGCAGCTGTTGGAGGAGAGGGTTACAGTGACAAACAGCTTCCCTGCTACAAAGGTGGCAGGAAATCTATCAAACTGGACAATAAAATTGCAATTGAGTTTCTTTGGCTTTTTATAGCAGCTGCATGTATCTTGATGTGTAGCTCTGCAAAACCTATCCAATTCTGTAACACTAGTCCTTTATGTACTAGTTCTTTATCATAGAATAGTGTTATAAATTAGTGGCAAGAATGGCGCAGAGGGCTGTAAAAAGGAAAAATAAGCAGCAACCCAATACAATTAGAGATGAAATAAGAAAAACACAAATTGGTTATTCTCTTAGCAATGTTAAGAAAATATTTTTGTTGCCATAATTCCCACATTACTGTGAAAGCATGCTAGAAATCAAAAACATCTGAGATGCACTTAGCATTGAACAACTGGCCCACTGAATTATGTCTACACCATGCTGTGTGTGAATCTCTATGAATCTCAAAAGAGGTATAACAAGATACAAGACTACTTAAAGTAAGTCAAATTAGAGGGATTAAAAATTCAATTTAATCAGATATTAATATCTGTTTATAAGGACATTTTCAAGTGATTAGTAAGGTTTTACCAAAAAAGGGCTTTTGTGGTGATTTCTCCTAATTTATGTTAATGTAATTAACAGATAGTTATAAAATAGCATCTAGTTTTGTATGTCTAGTTGCATAAATTGTGTGTACTATTTATAAAAAAGTTCAAGTGGAAAATGTATAATAAAGGTGAAATTTTAAAACTGTGATATTATTGCATCATCATTCATATCAGTACTGTCAAGTTAGGTTTTGGGTGCTTTTGTCACTTAGTTTTCATTTAGGCTTCTGGAACTGGACAGTCTTAGTACTGATGTCCAAACAAACTGAACTCATATTTTATGAGTCCTTCAAAATCGCACCACCACGCTGCCGCTCACTCTGCCCACACTCACACGCCTCCAGTCTTGCCACTGTTCAACTCCCTCTGAAGTAGGCTAGAAGAACAAACAGACCTTACATATTGACCAGACAGTCAAAGTCAGACTTGGAAAACTAACAGGAAGTTACTTCTCCAACCACAAGATACCTCACTATGCCAGGAACCAAAAATGAGAAACACCAAGAAGGAAGCAGGTCATCTTCTCAATCACTGTGGCATTGCACAAAAACACACAGCTTTTAAAATACAAACAAATAAACATAACCGTGTTATCTGCACCTCTATTTTTTCTGAAACTGTGTTGGTTTTTTTTCTTGCCATTTGGCCATGGCATCACAAAAAAATCTTGGGGATTTTTCTCTAGGAACTCCAGACCATTGATTAGCCACATTAAGTCACTGAAGAGAATGACCAAAAATCCATAAAATCATTGCGACATAGATGCTGTTTAAATGAGATTTCCGACATTACATTTACTCACAAAAAGAGTCTAAGAATAGAACTACAGATTATAAGATAACATGCTAGATAATTTTTAAGTTCAATACACCAAAGCTCAGAGTAAGAGTCAGAAAGGTGGTCTAACTTCATTCACTTCTCCATCCTTCCCCAGGGACAGTTCCCCAGCAATCACACAAAAGCTTTAAATTATGCCAGTTTCTATAAAAGTACATTAGGGTTCTTCACTCTGCCTACAGCCAATGTACAATCCACCCATGCCTTCTGTATCTTGGGGGAGAAAAGAGGAAACTGTTTTTGAAGACTGAAGAGCCAACACAAAAGAATATTAAGAATGTTTCAACAACTAAAATGTGGTCTCTGTAAGGATTAAAATTTGGCCTTGGGTGCTTTGCATTATTATATTTGCTTAATTCCATTTAGCTAAAGCCACTGCTTAATGAAATTATTTCACCCACTTTTAATATATAGATTCTACATTTGCTTCTCCATTGCCCAATAATCCATCACTGAGCTATGAACACAATAAATAAATAGAGCTGCAAAATAATAGTGTTATTGCTGTCTGCATAGACTCACTGTTTTTGAGAAAACAAATCATGCAAAATCAAGGATCTCAGAAAAGCAAACAATTTCTTAAAATTATAAAGTGATCCTTAGGATTCAGAGATGTCCTTTTCACATTTTTAAGTTGCACACATTTAGAAATAGGTAATCTATAATTTAATTAATCTCAAGTAAATGTTTCTGATAACCAGAATAATCACAAGGTCCTCACTGGCTTCACTCTTTTGTTCAGGATAAGGTAGTATAAAATACCTTTTATACTACTGTGCCTTGTTTGAAGAACCACTAATAACTTTTATGATGTAATTCTGGTCGTAATAACAACAAAAATCAGACAGAACAATAACAAAGGGTAATAGTCTCATTCATATTGCAAGGATTTGCGTTCTCACCCTGTATTCCATGACAGCTTAACAGCTGAAGCATCTGTCTTAACTTTAATTTCTTTGCTTTTTACTCGTTTGTTTTACAACCTTTTGATGTTACTAGAAGGTATTTTTATCCATGAGTAGATAGGGTGCGCCACCTTGTGTTCCCACCAGTACTAAAAAAACAAAACCAGCACTACAATTTTTTAGAAATGCTTCTGAAATTTGATTATCTCATTTTTTTGGTATCAGGATAAACTAATACCATCCCAATTTGAGCAACAAGAACAACGACAAAATCTTTGTGTTCAAACAACAGAATTAACATTTAATTGTCATATATTTCAAAGTTATGTGCAGTAGCAGACAAAAACAGGGGGTTTTCATTTAATTACTGACCTTCACTTCAACACTGTCACTGTTTGATACAGCATTTGAAGGCTCTAAATCTAACTGCACAGCATAACAAAAATTTCCCAATCTTTGCAGCACTCACCTTTGAATGTGTGATTGACAGTGTGTCCACCCAAACACGCCAGCCACCCCACTCATACTTGATTGCATGGTACAGCAAAATTCGAAATATGGTATACACCATCTCAGTTATCTTCTGTTCCTCAGAAGTCTTTGGATTAAAACAGCAAAGAGAAAGCATCCACTCCTGCCACACAGAGCACTGCAACAAACTCCTGCAAAATACACACCGTGCTTTTAAATCAAACTATAAATATATCTTAGAAATATACATCAGCTAAGTCAGGAATTCAACATGTTAAAAAAAAAAAATCGCTACGTGCAAGGTTCTCTGATTTTACATACTGAAGACAACACTAAAGAATTTGCTGAAGAGCAATGAAGCTGTATCTGCTTAATGAGTTTAATTTATTAGAAGACTTGTTACTTATTTTGTATACTTGTGCATATAGCAAGCTATCCTACCTCCTGTTTTCTCTGCTGTTATTAAAAAGTTTAATCATATCTGAGAGAAAGGCTCGCCGAACCTCCAGAGTTTCTGGGCACTGTGGAGAATTACGTATCAGGATTGCAATAACCTTCAAAATCTCTGTAAAACAGTTCAGGAGTAACAATATATTAGTACTAAGTACAGCATAAAACACAAGGCCTCTTTCAACAGTGTTTGTACAACAAAAGCTACATCACATAAAGTTTTATACTGAGAAAAAGCACATCTCTATTTGAGTAGAAGGTTTAACTAATACAAATCCCTTCTTCCAAGACTTCTCAAACCTTCTCACAGCTAAAGAAAATGGAACCCAACTTAAATTACTCTGAACAATTTTTAAATTATCATGTTTAAGCAACACAAATGTTTCTGCAAGACAACTCACAAGCTGTCAGAGCCTTTCTTAAAGGAAGCTCACATAAAAAAAAGCATCTTTTAGAAAATCAATATATGAGAAAAATGGGTAGATTTTGTTCTACCTAAGGAATACTGAATTTTCAAAGAATGTGACCAACTTCCAATTATACTTGGCAGTTTCTGTTATCAAAAAAATTGATACAAAATTTTTATCTCTTATGATCACAACATTTTCTATATTTTTAGGAGAAAAATTGTGGGTACATCGCACTTTTTGAAGCAGTGGGGGAATCACTGTTCTTGTTACTTTAAAAGAGGTGACATTGGTAAATTAGGGTGCAATTTGAACACAGTCACTGTGACAATTTCAGCCCATCTTGAACAACTTCAAGGAAAAAATTCTTATTTGATAATATTAACGCTGATCTTAAAAAGGTACTGTAGAAGTCACTCTTCCTACTAGACCTAGGTAATTCCAGACTCATAACTCAGACTCCAAACAGTCTATACTAACCACAGCAGTGACTGCCAACTTGAAATATCTAAAGAGAAAGTAACAGAAATCTGCTCACATCTCTTGCTTCATACAGAAGGCAAATGGCATAATGCAACCAGTTTTCTTCTCTGCATCCAATTTGCTTTCCTTTTTCTTCCCCTACTTTCCACATGAAGCAACCCACAACTGTGACCTATGTTTAATGACTAAGCAGCTATGAAAGTGAAAAATCTATTATTTCTCCAGAAAAAAAATAACTCTCAAAGCTATCATAAGTCTATTATATTATATACAGAGCATATTAATAATGTATATAATTCATGAAGAGAGATCAGTGTTTTCTCTTAGTTCTAAAGACATCTAAAGTTTCATATCAAGACATGAAGTAAGCTAAACAAAACAGTGAGCAGATACCTTTCTCCTATTTTCCACGTAACACTGTCATACTGAATGTAATTTAAAATGAAAGCTGTTTCCCTATTTCAGGTAATTTAGTCTGACATTACTAAATAATGCAATCAGAATTTTGCTGGAACCTTAACATGTATTAAATCAAAGTATCCTGTGCATGCAAGTCTTGAAAAACCATTCCATAACATGACTGCACGGCAAGAAAGGCTGAGTTATGAACTACATACACATTTAATCATATAAAATGTCTTAAAAACTAGAGGGACATATTTCCTAAAAAAATGCACATTATCTTTGGTTTAGTAGGAAAGAAAATGTAAAACTCAGATCAGACATAAAACTGGTGGATGTATTATTAAGCTTTATAATTGGTGGGGTTTTTTTAAAGCAGAATTTTCTTAGGATATCACTTCAAAATGTGTATCATTCTTACGAGGATTTTGTATCTTCACTGTTGAATCTGGGTCAGGATGTTGTTTATGTATCACTTGAGTGCAAATCTGTTCAGTCAGGATCTAGCAAGAAAGAAAAAGATGCCATATCAATGTTCACTAAGACAGCTTACTGAAAAATATTTGGATACAACACAATCATTATTTCACCATCATTCTATAAACCATCCACAACAAAACCCACTCACTGTCTTTCTTGATAATTTATTTCATTCTGTTCTTAAAACTCTAAACTGCTTTTTTTAGCTTTCTCTGCTATTTAAAATACACTGGAAGACACCAAAACAATTATCATAAGGCAAGACCACTGCTATAATAAAATTCTACATATATATGTGGGCATCTGGTTGAGACACAGAGTTATCATTATCTGGAATTGTTCATAATGAGCATAATCAAGCTAAGGGGTGGGGGGAAAATCTCAAGTAGTGAGCTTTGGGAGGGGGGAAAAAAGCAGCACTCAGCTGCATCATGCTAAGGTTTAATGTCATCTGGAACATATCAGCACAAATATGTAAGTAATTTTCTAACAATGTCTTACAAGTAATTAGAAAGATTGGATCTTAACTACAGTGTATTACTACCTCAAATAGGACATTGTATGTGGTCATGGTGAATAAGCTTGTCTGAAGCATCAGCCTTTCAGCCAACAAAGAGAACAATCCATGTCCAAGCATGACTTCAGCTTTTCTCCTAAAATAGTACAGAAAGATAAAACAAACATATGCATTCAACTTGCTTTAGGGGGAAAAGTTTAAAAAATGTGCCTCAAGAAATAAAAAAATCCCTGGAAACATATTTTTCTTTTTCTTTTTTTCCTTAAGTCTTTCACTTTTGGTTAAGGAAAAGGTCAAGGATTCAGATTGTGAAAAGACAAATCATTCCCTGGAGACAGCTGTCTTCCATAAATAAGGTCCACTCACCCATGGGCCCAAAAAGCTGAAACACAACCGTAGGGCTTTCTTGATAAGCATTAAAGAAAGGGTATCTTTGTCCTCATTTCACTCAAAAATGCAACCATGGACAGTAATCTCAACAGTTATCTACTACTTCAGTCAATCTGAGACTTACTAAATCTAGTGCTCAGTAACATGGGGTTCAATCTCACCAGTCCAATTCTTGCTATTGGTTTCAGTGGAAAAGAACCACTTGAAAAAGCAGGAAGCCATACTAATAGCAGGTATTAAATGAACCTGGTAAGGAAGTGATAATTCCTGGATACCAGTTGCCAATAACAAGGAATTCCACATCAGAAGTATATTCATGGTAAATAAACTGATGTGTACTTCAAGAATTGTAGGTGCCATTCAGTGAAGCCTATTTAGTGATTAACCTCCAATGTAGCTTTTGTCCCTTTACATACAAACGTATGTGTATACACAAATTAAATAATATAAAGACAAAATAACATAGAGAATTTATTTATGTGTCACATCCAAAAATTTTCCCTTCTTTTTTGGGGAGGTTTAGCTTTAAGACCTAAACCATGTCATCAAAGTACTTACTTCGGAGCAAGATGCTTTAAGAAATAACCCATCACTTTTAGAGCTTGCACCCTGATGCCTTCACTTTGTGATGCTAAAAGCTTGTAGACAACCCTAAGTGGAGAAAAGACAAGTCTTTCTAAGTAGTTGAAATACACAGCAATTTTTGGAATGAAAATCAACTGCAGTTGCAGTAAATGCAAATAAATTTTATCTGAGCCTAATTTAAAAGAATAAGTCTTAAAAAAAACAGGGTGACGTTTCTGTAAATGGCACAACAGTTTGCGATATCACATTTTATCACATTTAAATATCTCTCGAGTATGAATACATCAAACACGCTCTGAAAGGCTGCTGCAATTCCTATACCGAAAGCCTTCTTGATCCGATACTTAATCCAGAAAACTAAGTAAGCAATTGTTTTGGTATAGATGTGGCCAGATAGGAAGAGCCACGTATGGAGGGGAATTTATAAAGAGCCCTAATATTTGACATCTGCACCCACTGTTGCTCCCTCAGGAGGGACAGAAGAAGGCACCAAGCCAAAAGGCATTCTTCTCATTTCACCTACATCAGCTTCTGCTCCTCACCTGGTTATGACAAGGCTCTACACTTGCTTATGATTCTCTACCAAGGTTTAAGAAGAAAGCCAAAGGAGATGAGGAGAGTGTCCATCCCAAAGCACTAGGCTTAACTAACTGAACAGTTCCAGCTGTAGCTTTCCCAAGAAAGGAAGAGGGAGTGTAACTAACACAGCAAGGAAAGTGTCCACATAAATGGTGAAAGTCTGATAAATTAATAAACAAGTTAAGTACAGCCTTACAGTGGGAAGTGTCCTGTAATTACCCTTCAATACATTTGACACTACCAAGCCAATCTGTAATACTGCACAGGACTCATTGCATGTATCTATGCCTTTCGCTCCCCGAATAAAAAGAAAGTTAACTGAATATTTAATTTTAACTTCTCAAACATTTATCTGCAGTACATTAAAGCCTGCTCTATTATTAAAGGAAGTTTAATGTGAAGAATAACAAATGCAAGTTTTTGATCCTTGTAAATCTGCCATAAAAACATAAGACATCTAAATGTACTTATATCTCATTTCTTTCATAGCTCACTTTTTAGACAAGTAGAGTGATTATGAACATGTCCCTATCTGATTCTAGTTGGGCTGTGGTTCATAATGTTTGACAGATCTCTGAATTTGTAAAATAAGGTTTAGGTCTTTCTGAAAAAAAGAAAATATTAATTTTCTTATGCTCCACAAAATCATAATAGAACAGAAGGCACAGTACTCAGTTTTTACTGTAAATATGTTCTGATAAAATTTTTTAAGAAATTAGAATCGCTTCTCTAGGGGGAAGGGGAAAAAAAAAACCTACCTAATAAAAACAATTCTTGAGACTTTCCAAAAATATTACATGTTACAACACAGGATTTTAGATCAGTTGGTTTTAAAAAGTTGAAAGGACTTCAAGGCCTTATCTATACATAACTGAGCACTCATCACCAGCTATATCCTTACACATGTATACACTCAAAAATAATAGTCAGGACACCTAAACTAAGACCAAAAAAAAGATTTAGTTCTAGATCAGAATTAAAAATAAAACCTAAGGGTGATTAAAAAACAGTTATCTATTACAAATAACTTATCCTGGAGAAAGCTGCAACCACAGCAACTACAGAAGGAAACAAATAAGCAAGCCTATACTGCATTTTCATTCAAGCAATATAATCCATTTCTCTGCTTAACAGAACAGTTACGGGTTACCTATTTGCAGGGAAAAATTATTTTCTTATTATATTTTTTCAGTGGTTTGGTTACTTTTAAATTTTTAATTTTAAGAGAACTCCAAGTATTTCTACAGCTTTTCAAAATTATTTTAAAATTTCAATGACATGGTGTCTTAATTTCAAAAAGTAGATGTATCAAGAAGCATACAAACAATCCTTTAAGTGAATGGAGACAACACAGGAGCAAGAACTGTAACAAGTGAGACAGGAAAACAAAGTGATTTCTAGTTGTGGGCTCACTATTCATACTGACTTGCTCATATACTTGTTAATAAAAAAGAAAACATCTACTGCTAGTTGTTAAATAAAACCAAACGTATTGCACTGGAGACTGAATATGACATTGAAATACTTCATTATTTAGAGTTTTTATTAGTTTCCCATGCATAATATTTTACCATACAAATGAAGTCAAATATCAGGAAAATAGGTTAAAAAAAATTTTTAAAAAAATCAGTCTGACACTAACAGGGGAGAAAACAATTATGAATATGTCTGAATGCAGTCTCTTGAGAAAGGGCAACTGAAAAAAATATATCTATAAATAGAGGTTAACCACTAGGTGCAACTGAATGTATGAAATGAGACTCTGCCTTACACAGTGTGAGAATTACTACTCCTCATATCCTTCAAGGAATAGTTCTTACATTTGTTGGCCTGTTCCAATTTCTCCCCCACTATGTCCAGGCAAGTCCATTTAGAGAAGTTCAATACTGTGACCACCCTCTGAGAGCCACAAGACAAAATCAGTCACAACTTACTCTCCCTTAGATTTCCTCTTGTGCCTTTACTGCTAGTATAATTTCCTACTTTCCCTACTTTTCTCTCAAAAAAGTGTTATTTTTCTGTTATTTGGGAAAAAGACTGCAAACAATGCATAGCACAAAGTGCAACTTGAAATAAATAAAATGATTTTTTGGCAAAAGGTTTTCTTCTTCGGCAAAATCTTTTTCCTATAGGACTTTTGCAGAAGAAACATTTTATGTTATTAGATTAGAAGATTAGAAGACATATATTTTTGTCAGCTTCCTTTCAGTTCAAAAACATATGTAAGAACGGGAAGCTGAAGACTAAGCGCTGGTAGATGAAGACATCAATGTATAGACTACAAAAATTGATCATTACGTTCTTAAGTGTGACTGACAGCTTGGAAACATTAAAAAAACATACCTCATTGACAATAAATCCCATATCACCTCCTGTCAAAATGAACACCTGGACTCAAAAATCTCCCAAGACGAGGAGTGTCAGACTGCAACGCAAACACTGATGAGGACCTTTCAGATTTCATGGGAATTCTCACAAGCCATAGGATGGTCAAAACACTGTTTTCCCTTTTCCCACTTACAAAATTCAAACTTACTGTAATCCATTCCTCTGATCAAATGCAGGGATCATAGAATTGGGATGCTCTGACATCAGAGCAACAAGCAACTGCAAGACATCCATTAGATTGTCATCCTGTTGAATAAAAGTTACAAATTTGAATTGGATGTACACCAGAACATGGTTTTGGTTAAAAAAAACTGCTACAAAATATTTCAAAATTATGTGGACAGTAATCATAAACCAAGGACCAAATCAATTAGGCCAGGATCAAAAGAGCTACAGATCTCAAGGGCAAGTGCAGAAGAAAATATTACAATGAATATACTTTACTTTTTAGGGTGAAAAGTGATTCATCTGTGTCTGGGATGTAAGCTTTGACAGGGAATGGATATTTGCACTAGGCTATTTCCTTGCACACACATGCTCATCTGTTTGCATGTGTATTTAATAGTCCTTTACTGCACAGGAGCTAGAAGTAAACTGCTGCACATTTTCTGGGGCACAGAGTGGTGTTTAATGAAAAAAACAAGTGTTCAAGCCAGAAAAAAAAAGTACCACTATCTGCCACAGACAACATTTAAAATGGATAATTCAAGCCGCTCAGTAAGGTGTTCCATACTTTTAGTCTAAAGCACTCTAAACTACAGTTTATTAATTTGCTCCATGTTCACTGTTAACTAAAAAGAACTAAAGAAGTAGCAAAATGCACCTGTCTTTTCCCATTCTTTGTGGCATTAAACTGAAAGCTCATTTCAAAACATCAAACAAACAAAAAAAAGCTGTAAAAATAAAAGCCCATAAAAAAAAACCCATTGTTCAACACTTTTGAACAAATACTGGTTCTTTATTTGAAAAGCAGTGTCACACCCCCTGAAAAACTCTGTTGACCTGATGATATTATCAACTTCCATTACAGAGGCTACCAATGATGAATTAGCTCTATAAGAAGGCTGAATTCTACTTTTTTTGTTGATGTTTTTCTGAATTTACAGTTAGATACCTAACTGCATGGGATTCAGCATTCCTGGATCTTTCAGACTTGAATATGCAAACTGCTAAGGTATTTAAAATATCATGCCCTCATCTGAAGGCTATATAAAGCTTCTGCTATTTCAGCTCACTTTTAGATGTAACCAAGAGTCTTATTTCTTACTTCTCCACATAAACTAGAATGACTTGAATGATACTACCAAAGTAGTAGTAAACAGCACAGACAATAAAAGGAAAATATAGGTGTAAACATTACAAAAAAGAAAAAAAATCCATACTGCTTGAAATGAAGTTCAATTAATTCCTTATTTTACCCATTTCAAGCACCCTTACAGAGATGAGATCAGTTAGATTTATGTCCCCATTTCCCTTGTCTTTGATGTTGCATCTGGCATAAAGTGCCTTTTCCTGGTGCTAAAATATGAAGATGCAGATGTATCAGTGGTAACCAACATTTTCTCCCAATTAAGTTTATATGCTTCTCTTAGATGCCATTAACATACATCTTTATTTTTTAATGCATGTTTTCAATTTTACTGCTTTATTTAAGAAGCAAAATAAAAAGGAGGGAAAAACAAAACAAAACAAAAAAATATTACTTCGGCAGCCTAAACCAAGGTTTTGACTCTTTTTTTAAAGTCAGTCTCACCATCTGTTTTTCTGCTTGCTAAATTGGTTTGCAGCACAACATAAGAAACCATTTTGACTTACTGGCTTAATGAACCTCAATCTACCATTGAACATAGTGCTTAAATCACTTCAAGAATATTGGCATATCAGCACACTAAAGAATTGGACAAAGTTTCCTACTTCCTCTGCAGAGCCATCTTGTGGCATAAAGGAGGTTATATTTGAAAATATTCAAATATTTGGTGGTCACAAGCAGCAGTAGTATGCCACTCCTCACACATACATCCCCCCAAATTAAAAATTACCTCGTGTATAGTGAGCAGATAATTGAGGATAGCCTGCAATTCATCTTCTTTTATTCCATAGTCCTTTAAAAACAAACAGGTTTTAAATACCAGCCTTCAAATACAAAAGTACTGTTCCCCAAAAAAGCACTATTTTAAGCAATGATTATATAACACAGCAAGTACCACAAGACAAATTCATTTTCACTCGATACTATAACAGCTTCATAGTCAGAAGGCAGCTTTTTCCCTGCCCCTAGAAGAACCCACTGAATGCTATAAAAGTGCTTTAAGACAATTTCAACACAGGCAAAAAAACAAGATAAATAGCAATATAGTAAATAGATTAACATATGTTAATTGATACAGTCAATTTGATCCAAGAGCTTCCTATTAATAGAAGAATTAAGGTGGCAAAGAGGATTCACAAGTAGACCTGGCAGTTTAATTATAAGCATGTTAGCTATGCCTATATCTGCGTTTGCTTCTTATTTTCCACTACAGAATCCCATCTTCAGTTGCTATCAACTTTGAAGAAATCTAAATAAGTTATGGCATCTATGCTAGGAATATGCCTTGAGGTATATTTTGTGAAAATAAAACAGAAACCAACAGTTTTTGCTAACAGGGTGAAGGTAGGGAAAAGCAGCCTTCTTCATTTCTAGGGCTTTTATTTTTTTTTAAAGCAAGTCTTTTATTTCCCAAAAAGATTTTGCACCATTGCATTCAAGCAGAAAATTTGCTGAGGAATCAACCTCAACTTTTTCTGATGGACATGCTTTTTACTGTTGTGGAGGCCTGGGCTGGGGTATGAGTTTCTTCACAGTAGCTAGCACAGGGCTATGTTTTGAATTTGTGCTGCAAACAGTATTGATAACATTGGGATGTTTTGTTATTGCTGAGCAGGGCTGACACAGAACCAAGGCCTTTCTTTTCTGCTTTTCATACTGCCACACCAGTGAGGAATGTTGGGGGTGCCTGGAAGGCTGGGAGGAGCCATAGCTGGGACAGGTGACCCAAACTGACCAAAGGGATATTCCAGACTATATGATATCATGGTCAGTATATAAAGTTGAGGCAAGAAGGAAGAAGTGGGAGGATGCTTGGAGTGATGGTGTTTGGCTTCCCAAGTAATCGCTACACATGATGAGGCTCTGCTCTCTTGGAGATGGCTGAAACATGGAGATGCCTGCCCAGGGGAAGGGGTGAATAAACTCCTCGCTTTGCCCGTGTGCACAGCTTTTGCTTTCCTGTTAAACTGTCTTTATCTCAACTCACGACTAGCTTTTGCTCTTCTGATTCCCTTCCTGATCCCACTGGCAGGGGAGTGAGTGAGAGGCTGTGTGATACTTGGTTGCTGGCTGGGGTTGAACCACAACAAGCCTTGTGAAACTCTACCCAAAACTGTCTAGAAATTAAATATTTATTTATCCAGTAGTAATAATTTCTAAGTTATTGAGTTAAATCTTGACATTGGATAAAAACAACTTAGAAGGGAGAAAAACGCATCTTCAGGACTGCTGTCAGTAGCAAGAGGCACAAAGAAAGAAGCACCTTACAGGGCTTATTCTGTTTACCTACTATTAAAAAATTCAACATGCTTAAAAATGTCTTTATGAAAGGAAATAAATATCCTATCATAATTTAAAGTTATCGTACCTTCATCACTAGCTGTTTAATAAACATCAACAAAAATGCTCGCAGGGATAAAATCTCTTTTTGAGTCGGCCGTGGACCATCTGTAAAAGAAACATAGATATATGAAATACAAATTAACACTTGCTATTAGCACAGAAAGCATTTTTCACAGAAAGAAAAATGAAAGGCATTTTCTGGGTGAAGAAGGCACAGTTCTAAGTAAAGTCATCTTCCCTCTGTTTCTGACTACAAAACAGCAATGTGTTTTTCTCACTTTTTATTAGCAGAATGTCTAACCAGTGAGGTTCTAATATGGCTTTTATTAAATACAGTTTTTCTAAACCCCTCTAAATTCTCCTAATGATTTTACCACTTCCTTGCAGTGCTATGAACCAACTTTATGCAAGGAATAAGATTGATATGAAAACTTTACATCAAAATTTCCAGATTTCAAATTTTTGCACTTGAGAATTCTCTTTAAAGTTCTGCTAAAGCTCAAAGAGCTACATGCCATTATTACACACTGGCTATATAAACAAAAATCAATCTTACAATGCTATGTGTAAAGATTACCTTGAAAGACATAACTTAATTTGTTAACTCAAAGTCAAAAGGACTGGCTTCTGCCACCGCTGTTTCACTGAAACATTTTAAATACTCAAACACTCAGTAGTTCCCAGGAGGGACAAGGTTAAAAAAACAGGTGCAAGCAAATGTCAAAGTCAAGTAAAAGTTTGCATACAGAAAGCAAATGAACTGTCACAAGCACATTTCTGGGGATAGCTCTTGCATTTGCTTTATAGGTTCACAGTTCTTATGATCTTAATCATCACAGAAAAGCACATCAACTCATGAATGAAAGTGTTCGTGAGTCTGGTTATATAAAGTAGAAGCCTACAAGCTTCTTTGGTTTACGAAGAGTTATTTTCTATATAAATTTAAAATATTCAAGTAGTTAAAATAAGCCATTGAACTGCATTACTAAGAGTATCCTACAAGTACACTAGCCTCAATAAATCTCTTCAGAAACTTTTGCTTCTTAAAGGATGTAAAATACCACAAAAAAAATCTTTACAACCCTCTAACAGGAAGGGCTGGACATTTTGAGAAGTTGGTGGCAGGAAGTCGGACACATCTAAGGAGCACTCACTCCTAGTATATCTATCTCTCTTTCATCACCTCCTTCTCTCTCTGAAATTCCAGAGCCTTTCATTATAGAAGACAGTAGAGATATAAGTTATTTTCCCTTTGTCAAGGCTTTGTCAAGGTCCCCACCCGCACAAAACACAGAACAACAATTAAAAAGTTGTAAAGTCAGACTTCCAAACAGCATTAATTCCCTTATCTGTGCCAGCTCCAACTGCACGTGTTTATGTTACACTGGTGCACACTTCACATCTCCCAGTCCCTTTTACAATACCGGATTTCTTAGTCAAGCAGCTATTCCTTTTGCTTGCTTCCTTAGGATCAGTATACTTGCTCTGAGTTTCATGACAATAACAAGTACTAAACACCTGTTCTAAATTTCTTTTTAGTTCTTTCTGCATGAGCTCACTGTCTGAATTAAGCATGCTCATTAAGCACTTTTCCAGCAAATCCCTACAGCAGTCAGATAGATTCAGTATGCTTGTTTTCAGCTGTATTGCTAGTATCAATAGATCACAGCAACACTTAAAAGACTGTCCAGTACTTGAACAAGCTCCATAAAGAGACCACATTCCCAGGCATGGCTCTACACTTCCAACACCCTACCATTTCTCTGACCAGTTCTGTCTCGTATTAGTTGACATTTTGATGACAGAGGATATGACTTCTGAAGAAATTTCCTTTACACTGGGAAAAAAATCTTTCAAGTACAAAAGCACACTGTTCAAAGTAATACAGAGAAGCCACCCCATTAAAGGGAAATTATTTCTGGAACATCTGCAGTTCTATTCCATACAGCGGATACAAAACTTCTTAAAAATAAAGATCATATTGTGAGAGTAAAAATTAATAAAAAAGCAGACATACCTATGCCCTTGGGAGTTATACCACTGCGATCCTGAGGGTTCACTACCCAGTAGTAATACTTCAGGGTGTGCATGACCAGAAGAACTGTCCCAACCCGTCGGATTGCTCCATATATGTTAACAGTGGCAATGAATTCAGTAGACAGGTAAGTGTACAGGGTCAGCTGAGCCTACAACATATAATCAGGAGAACAAAAATCATTTTTGTTCCTCAATTACAGCATGCCAGACAAATCAATTCTTACATTTCATCTTCTAAAATGTCTTAGAGAAATAGATTTTCTCAGTCACAAAGCCCTTAAAACCTTTGCAAATGGATGGAAAAATTCATTATATTTCTAAAACTCTGTTCACTCTCACAGAACAGAGATTCACCAAAACAAAAATACTCACTGTCAATTTAAATGAAGACTTCAAAGCATAACTTGCTCTTTAAAACTTGCTGAGTTTTTGCCAACTAGCCCATCCAAAATTCCCTCTCAGTCTGGGTCTGGGACTGCTGAAGTTACTTACAACTTTCTTCTGCAGAACACTGCAGATTTCCAAACTACCTGAAAACCTTGGGAGTCTGCAAAACCTGACAGCTTTTGTCTGAAAACAATTCCTGTCTGACTTCTGCTGGAGAGCAAAGACCTGTAACTCTCTCAGTTCAGGCTTAGTTTCAACACTCCCAAATCAATACATCGTAACTATCTTATACAGAAGAATGAGCAATTTTACCTGTGCTGGGATATGAATCCATATTGCAGGATTAAGGAGAACATGATCACACAGCTGCTTCAGCAAGGGCACCCCATTGTGTAAGTTGCTCAGGTATTTTGAAAAGGCAAGGCAAAGTTCTAGAACAGCTCGGGTAACGTGGGCTTTGGAAGACTGTAAAAGAAGATCTGCTTAAGGAGAGTCCTGTAACAGTCTAGGGAAAGTATTTCTCTCAAAAAAATTCAACACTCATGTAAGACTTCAAGAAATGTACTTTACCTTTTCTAGGCTATATCCTATCACGAGGAAGCCTTTACAGGAAAGCATCTGTTCTTGCATAGCAATAGAGTTCTTCAACAACTCCATGATGAATGCCAATAAAGTAGAACTGGAAAACATGGTTTAGTAAACAAAAATGCTCTTAACATTTACAACAAGACACAAAATTTCTCTTGAAATTTCTCTTGAAAGCCTTTCCTAGTGAATTTTCTCTGTGACAGGAATAAGCTCAAGAGAATCATTCATAATTCTCCTACACAAAAAAAAAAAAAAAAATGTGAAGTGTAAAATGTGTACATTTTGGTTCTGTGTGAGCTTTCACAGAATATTTGGTGCAAACAAGCACATCACTTTGAGGTCCTGCCTGTGGCAAGGCCACCTTTTTGTTGTTAGACATAACTCACTGTCACACGAGACAATACAAACTACTATGCCATTTAATAAAGCAATAGGTAATTTCCTTTACTTACAAAGAAACAAAGAAAGGGACACAATAAGCACATGCACTCACCAAACAGTTGTGTCGATGTGGTCCGATGAGTATTGCCTATAGTCTAACTGTGCAAAGAGAGGGAAAAGCACCTGCACTCCTCCAATGGAGTGCAGGGCACTTTGGATAGAGTGCGTTAAGACTGCTTTCACATCCTGCCAAAGAAGAAACACGAAATATTGAAACCTCCCTTCAGAAACTGTTAAGAAGTTCGTTAAAAATAGTTTTTAATGTCTTCAATAAGAGCTGTATTATTGCCAAATAAAAAGAAACAGCAAGAACAACAAACTGGCTGCCACAGCCGCAATAAACATCCAGTCTGCCTGACCTAATGCTCTAGATACAGTCTACAGTGTAGATCCTCAGATCAGTACACAGGAGGTGGCTTGTAAATTCTAGAACAACTTTCTAGTAACAGAGAAACTCTAGAACAGAATACATGAAAAGCTTCTGACAATTTAACAGGTGAGGGCATTCAGAGCATAAGGAACAAGAGGATTTCATATTAACAGGGCAAAGGATGGGAGATAGGTAATATGTGTAGGGGAGGGAACATGTCAGAAATAAGAAAGGATTTTTTTTTAAAGCTAATACAGCCTTTGTAATACTGATATTCTTTATTCTTTACACAGAATAAATTTTTTTCTTGTGATTCTTATGCATCCACTTTAGTTCAAGAAACAGGAGGTAGCAGCAGGGCTCAAAAAAACCCAACCTATAAGGTATTCCCAATCTTATCCAAATCCCTATAAAACTTGATTTTAGTTTTTCAAAAAAAAAGCACTGATATACCTGCAGCATGAGGGCATGTGGTGAATGAACAAAAATAGAAGGGTTATCCTTAGGGGATGATTCTAGACACAGCTGTGCATCTGTAGCCCTTGGATTGTACATAAAAGCAATAGCACTGGATAGTTTGCCATCATACAGCAACAATTTGTGATGTTCATCAAGGAAGAGATCACTTTCTGCCTTGAACTTGAATGTTCCCTGGATTGGGAAGCAGGGTTGAAGAAGGAAAAAAGAAAAAAAAATTAGATTACGCACGCGGAAGATACAGTTCAGAACATAACTACTGCCAAAAAAATGACTAAAACACTGCTTCTTTAATCTAGAAATATTTAAAAAGAGGGGGTCTCAATAAGAACATTGACTCAAAGTCAACTTTACAGAATTAAAACTGCAGAATTTTTTTAACCCCTGAAGAGTGTCACTGCCAAAATGGTGGGTAACGTAAAAGAAACACATTAGCTTGGAAACAGCATGACTGTCAGCAATGTTCACTCAGAAGGAACTAATAATTGAGGAACAGATAGAATAGAAACCATCTTTTTTAGCTTATGTTTGTACAGCTGCTAGGGAATAACAGTCTTCAATTAGTGCCCCTCAGGCTAAGACAAAACAAATAATAAATCACTGCAACACAACTAATCCTCAGCACTAACTTCACATGTTAAAAAAGTCTGACTAGCACAAGCAACTATAAAGCTACATTTCTAAAACAAATACATCATACTTCATCCGAAGCGTTCAACCTCAGTGAAACAGCAAACCTGATCACAGACAGAGGTGTTTTCTCCCTCTCCCAACCACCAACACTGAAATTTTGAGAAGCAAACAGGAACACCACTCCTTTTATTTTATAGGAAAATAGATAATTAAATCAATGCTTACTTGTAGTCTGTGAGGCGATACACAGGCTTACAGAAGAAACATGGAAGAGTTTACATATGTTACAATGCCACAACATTCTTAAAACCCACCACTGCCTCAGCAGAATTAAATTTTTAACAGTCAATTCTAACATACCTTATAGCCCAGACCAAGCTGATAAATAGCAAAGATCTGAGCAGCATTGAGGGCTTCACTAAAAAGGTAAACAGATGTCATTTGCCCGCAAAACACTCGATTGGCATCTGCTGTTTCTGAAGAACCCAGGAAACATTTGTCAAACGTCTGAAAATAAAACAGAACCCAGTAACAGGGTTAATCTACACTACACAAACAAATTATACAAAAAACCCACACATTTTTTCAGGGAATATTTTTACATAAACAAGTATTTGAGGGTCTCAGCAGAAACAAATTTTAAGTTCTGAGATGTATAAAAGCACAATTTATGCCTCTATCAAAAAATTACTAATTTTAAATCAACGCTTTTTAAAAATGCATGAAATGGGGGAGGTTTATTAATAAAATGGAATAGAATAATTATGTAATCCATCAATATGATCAACTAACTATAGGTTTTAACGCACAGGGATTACTTACATCACTGGTGTTGACAAACCATGTTATTTCTCCATAAGATGCCAGTTCCCCATTGACATAACATCGAAGTTCGCTGTTCTTCCAGCGGTTGTAGATGTGCACTATAGTAACCATATACCACTAAACAATAAGAAAACAATTGACATAATTCTATAGATATCTAAAGAAGGTTTTGCCATTTAAGTGGGGCATAGTAGAACAAATTTATGAGAAATAAATTAAGACTGACAAATGTATTTGAAGTAGAAAAGATTAATAAGTCATCGGTGAATTTTCTTGCATTGCTATGTCAAAGAATATTATGCCATTTTTTTCCACAAAAAGATGACACAGAAGCTTAAAAGATATTTATGGCATATAACTTAATCTTTATGGCATTGCTGAACCAAACTTACACTGAAACTACTGCGTAAATAAGTTATAAGCTGGGTTACTCATAGGATGATGGACTGCTACAAATGTCATTCCAAAGAGCAAGGATGGCTCCAGACTAAAGCCTTTCAAAGGCTGTGCATGTCAAATTATCACAAACAGAATCCATATTTACAGCAAGGGATTACTGATAAGAAATTCCTGAGGAGGCCTGTTCTCCCACAAAATGTTTACACCAGTTGCTCCAGAAACATTAGCAGAGTACCTAATTGAAAATATTCAGCACTGTATAACACTTCTTAAGAGGCAAGCCAGCCTTGAATATCAGCAATAAAATCAACGCATATTTTAATTCTTACATTTAAAAAGATACATAGAATAGAGCAGCAAATGCAAGGAGACTACTTGCTGGACAACCTGGATGAACACAAAGCATAACATTCTTTCAAGAATGATCTGTTTTCTACCACATGTAAGACCACCAAACTCCTATTAATGGCCTTGGCTTGATTAAGAAAACTAAATGTGTGTTAGTAAATGTGCTCTTTTAAAATAACACTGTATTTGCCCACGTTGAGTAAGTGATGACATAAAGGGGAGCCTGAGCAAAACCTTTTAGAAAAAGGAGAAGAGAATGTCTGGAAGTACAAGAAAACAAAGAAGGAAAAAATAAAATCACAAGCATTTTCACTTTCAAGCTGTGTCAATGTACTAAGAATTCTCAGAGAATTCACACAAGTCTCAAAAATTCATAAAACATCTGGTAAGCTGTGATTTTCTATCTTTCTTATATGCTGCATAATTAAAAAGAAATAAGACTTCAGAACACAAATTTGTTTTGCTTGTTCCAGTGTAACTTTTGTTCTACAGAAAGATGAGCCTAATCAATACCTACAACACACACTCCCAGGCTACAATTTTAAATTCATGAAACCTATTTGAACGATCTTATTATTGTTACTCACCTTCTGTGGCTTGAAATCAAATTTTACACAATGCTGGAAACCTTTTCCCTTTGATTTTATGGACGTTACAATCAGGCAGCCTCCGACAAAGTGAGCAGAATAACCAAGTCCTTTGTTTGTTCGAAAACTGACAAATTAGAACAAAATCAGCACGTACACAGATGGATGCAGAAATCATCGAACAATGAATAGAAAATGAACATCAGAAATGCGGTTTTACACATTACTCACCAATATAAGTAAGGCTTATCCTTATCCACATTAATATTATTTACAGGATCCATTCTTAGCCAAGTGTGGAAAGTAAATCCATTCTGGTACGGCCACTTGGCTATAGGAGGTAAGGCAATAGCCTAGAGGAAGCAAAAAGTTATTCAAGTAGAAAGATCAACATCACAACAGTGAAAGTACACAGGTCAAGACACACTCTACAGATATACACTGATACACAGACACACACTGCAAATGTGTACAGTTTCTCTAAGCTTAAAAAAGATCCAGCCTAACTTGTGCTTTTTGTAATTGCTACAATATTTAATATATCTGAATATTTAAAAACTGGTCTTTATATCTCAAAGAAGATTATTAATAGTAAGCTACACTTTCAAACTCAAATGCTTTAGTTGAAGACAGGGTATAACTTCTCAAAAGGTAAATTTAAGTAAATTTGGGTTTGCAGTAACCTGACAGAATAATCAGATTTATAAACTTTACTTCACATAATGTTGCTATTTAGGAAAATAACCGATTATGAAGGAAAACCTGTGCACATTTCACTTACCAGATTCTTTTCTCTCTTAAAACTCATGTCTACATAGATTTCCAGTGAGAAATATGACAGTCACAAACTTTCTTAAAAGAAAGTTAATACAATCCCCACCAGCCAAAATCCTCATCTCAAACATGGATTTTGTTAGCCCAAAAGCTCTTAAGTTTTAAACTGTATGTTGGTACCCTTTGTTTCAAACAGTTGGGGTTTATTGTTTGGAGGTTTTTTGTTTGGTTACAGGGGGTTTTTAACATTACTACCAACTTTGCACTGTTTTGCTGCACAGGTTTGCAATACACTTCAGCCATAACCTCTGATCAAAGATGCTGTCAAGATGATCAATACCAATGAACAATAAAACACCAAAGAACTTAATGTTGCCAGACTCCTCGTTATGCTCCCCTGATCCATTCAGCTACTCCTGTCCAAACAAAATGCTATAAATCCTTCTCTATACCAGCCAGCTAATCAGTCTGCATGTCTTGGAGCCCAACTTTTGGGAACTCGGTAGCACTATCACTTGATTTAACTCACAATGGATCTTGGAGTAATTATAGGAAATACTTAATTTCTTAGACATCTAAATTTAAAAATATATAAGAATATTCACATTAAGGTTACTGAGGCACCCCAATACCACATATGGTTCAAGCACTCCACATAATTAACAGAAGTTAAACACAAAAACACTACATGAATATCCCAAAGGAACAAAAACATGTCTGTTTATTGCCAAGTTCTGTTGCACAGGATAAAACTGCAGAAGCATTTTTCTAATAGTCTGCATTTTTCAGTCTCGAGTTTTCATTCCCAAAAAATTCATTATGTCATCAAGTTGGTGAAATTTAATCTCAAGCCACCAAGGCTGAAAGGTAATGGGTTTATGTGAAGAAAACTGGAAAGAGCCATTTGATAAATCTTATTCAAATCTTGTTCTGAATTAAGCATGAAATTTTGAACATAATTTTTCATCCTACAATTTTAGAAGCATAAGTGTTGACATACTTGAATTCCTACAGAAGATTTTGCACAGAGTTTTCCAACTACCTGTTTAGTTTCAAATTCTTTTCCAAGTGAACACCACAGAACTCAAAAATTAACTGTTTGGCTGCTTGAACAATTACAAAAAGACTAATCATGGCTAAATATAATCTTTTTCAGTGTTGTTCCACACATAAATGTATAGGATCTATGTTTTCTCAGAGAATTCTTCTAAGCAATATATGTTTTTCACATCATCTGATCATTAAAAATAATTATAAATGGTACAAGCGCAACCACTTCTATTTCAATACTTTCTGCGGTTTCACTAGCAAAGGTAGATGTAAGGCTGTATTGGGTATGTGTGGTGAGGTTTTGGTAGGGGGGGCTACAGGGGCGGCTTCTATAAAAAGCCTCTAGAAGCTTCCCCCATGTCCAGCAGAGACAATGCTCCAAGATGGAGTTGGCCAAGGACGAGCCTGTCAGCGATGGTACAGCACCTCTGGGATAAAATATTTAACAAGGGGGAATGGCAACTTCAGCTGGAGAGAGGAGTGAGAACTGTGAAAGAAACAGCTCTGCAGACACCAAGGCCAGTGCAAAAGGAGGGGGAGGAGATGCTACAGGCACCACCAGAGCTGAGATTCCCCTGCAGCCCGTGGTGCAGACCATGGACAGGCAGCTGTGGCCCTGCAGCCCACGGAGGTCTGCAGTGGAGCAGAGATCCACCTGCAGCCTGGGCAGGAGCCACACAACAGAGCTGCTGGAGGCCCAAAGGAGGCTGTGACCCGTGAGAAGCCCATGCTGGAGAAGGCTCCTGGCAGGACCTGTGGTCCCATGGAGAAGCCCACACTAGAGCAGGTTTGCTGGCAGGACTTGTGACCCTGTGTGGGACCCATGCTAGAGCAGCGTGCTCCTGACGGACAGCAGTGCATGGACTCACACTGGAGAAGTTCATGAGGGGCTATCTCAACAGGTGGAACTCCAGAGGAAGACTGCGAGGAGGAGGGCAGCAAAGACAAGATGTGATGAGCTGACTGCATTCCCCGTCCCCCTGAGGCACTCAGGGGCAGGAGACAGAGAAATCAGGAGTGGAGTCTGGGAAGAAGGAAGAAGGGGGGGGAGGTGTTTCTAAGATTTAGTTGGTATGTCTCATTACCCCTCTCTGATTTCATTCTTACTAAACTAAATTAATGTCCCCAAGTTGTGCCTGTTTTGCCCGTGACAGCAATTGACTGATCTCTCCCTGTCCTTAACCCACAAGCCTTTCATTGTATTTTCTCTCCCCTGCCCAGCTGAGGAGGGGAGTGATAGAGCAGCTTTGGTGAGCACCTGGTATCCACAGCCAAGGCCAATCCACCAGAAAGCCACTATCACACATACTGGATATTAACACAAGCACCATTCCTACAGAAACAAGAGGAGGGAAAGCAGGTAGTCTCCTTGCAACAAGATTTAACTGAACCAGTCTCTAAAAACAAAATCAAAAAAAGCAGCCTCATTTATATCCATTCTTTGTGTAACAGTATTTGTCCTTCTATAGAGATATTGCACAAGCATGAGTTATTCAGGCACAATGTAGGTGTTGGGCAGAGAAAAAAAATCTGATTAAAACTCTTATGACAATGACAGATGAGACAAAGAACACCACAAATGAAAATAACCAACGGCCATAACAGAAAAACAAATGAACAAACAAGACACTTAAATATCTACATACTGCAGCACTTTTTCCTGGAAAGTTGAAGAAGGCATCAGGTCCATACTTCTGAGGCATGTGTTTTAACACAGACAGCAACTTCCCAGCATGCGGTGGCTGACAAAGAGAATTATTACACTTGTAAATAAATAAAACAAACCTATAAGAAATACTATAAAGACACAAAAAATTAATTTTGAGACATTTTAAAACTTGAAGACAATTAATTAGGTAACTTAACTAGGGACTTAAAGGCCCAGCACAAACTAAACCGACCCTGAATCTTGGTTCCTCCCTCTATCCGTTCATTCCCATCAGCAGTCTGTGTGACTCTACAGTAAGCAGAAGAAAATTAAGCGATTCAGATGAAAACTAATTCAGGAAAAACAAATGCAAACTAATTTTTAATTACAGCTGTTCTGGACTGTGGCAGCATGAAGCCTGTGCCAGCACAAGGGACATGGGGAATACCTAGCAAAAGGAAGACCAGAAGACAGGATTATTTTCATCAAGACTACAGTCATAAACTACATTAAACTGACTTGTAAGTCCATGGAGAAAGATTAAAATCTCAAGGGCAGTTTGGAGCACCTGAACTGAGTGCTCAGTGTGAATACTTAGCACCTCCCCACCATCCTAATTCTCCACTGATTTTGTTGTAATACTCAGTAACTGTAAACTCCAAATCAAGTATATGAGCTCACAACAAAAGTACAATTACACATATCTTCTTTCGTAACCTTCTGAGAGATCTATCTTTGAACTACAATTTTATAATTTTGATATTTTCCTGAAAGTGCCCTTTCCCCCCCTCTTGTAAAAACAGTCAGCCTCTGAAAACTAAGCATTGCATGACATGTTACAAGTATTTCAAATGTACCAAAATTACAGTCAGCTAAACAGCTGACTCTTGAATTCAAATTGAGGAGGAAATGCTGAGAACTGCTTAGATGTCTTCAGTGCTATAGAATTTGACTAGGTAATTTGTGTAGTAGCAAAATACTTGGTATCCTTATAGCATTGCTGATTTTAAGATTTATGGAGCTGCACAACTCCTTAGCAATGCAACAGTGGCATTTTTCTCATTCTTTCCTCTGCATTTAGTCTTTAATAAAGAAAGGAAATTAAATGCAAATAGCAGAGAGACAGGAAATGAAAAAGTTAATGTTAAATAGGCCACTTTAATTCACCTATGATTAAATATGCTCTGTATGTTCAATTAAGTTTCAATCATCTGTGAAGTTTAGAGTATTTTTATTTAAGCAGGTTAAGGTCTCCAAACTTATTTATTTCAAAGGGTCTTTTAAAATTTGCTGTATTATGTGTGCATACTTGTTGTTATATTGAATACTCTTTTTTAAAATTATTTGAATCAACAAAGACACTGTGATACTGTTTCTCTACACTAGGCAGACTATTTAGAGATAACAGGAGCTGAATTAAAATTCAAATCAGGTAAAACGACTGTTAAAATAATTTCCAAGTCCAACAAAACAACTCGGTGTTAGACAAAACTTTATCCAGTGGCCTCTACAACATATACATTTTTACTTTCGGGAATGAGGTTCTGAACAGTCCTCTCCCTTTCTATTTTACACACGAACAGGAGAAAAATGATACAATTTTTCAGTGGAATTTATTCCCTTCAATTCAATTTCTGCCAAAAAATCTCACTTCCCTAAATGGATAAGTTTTTTCAATCTTCAGGTAAACAGGGCAATGTGAAAATATGAGTAGATGGAACTGCCTGTGTAGGTATTTTTAATTTATTTCTGTCTCATGACTTAACCAAAAAAAATAATAAGCCTTTTTCCTTCAATTTCACATACCTGGAATCACAAAAATAAAATCATGTGCATAAAAACACTTGTTTACAATCCAGTCCACAGATATAAGAGGAAATTTAATTTCATCATCTACTCTCTGTATTTTAATTGCTTGCAGGTAAAAAGGTTCATTGACATAGTACAAGTAAACTTCCTGTATTTTTGGTACATTCAAAATTTGTTTATTATAAAGTTTATGAACAAGTCTTAACTCATGAACATAAGGAAAAAACATAAGCAATACCACAAAAAATGGTTTTATTTTTGTGTTTTCTCTTACCCATCTCCCTTTTTCTCCTTGAAGCTTACTGAAGAATAACTTTAGCTCTCGAACTGTCAAGTTATAGCTGGCCAACACACCCAGCATATCCACTAAGAGATCTGAAAAGGAAAAAGAACAGCCACTTAACTGCTTGATAGAATGCAGTGTCAAATTTCTATCATTTAATTAATGTGTCCACGAGGTTTTACGTAGAAGAAACACAGTTTGAGTCACACACTGGGTGAAACTGTACCTGCGATCATGTTGTCAGCTCTGTCGATCCTCTTGAGCACTTGTTCAACCAGCCCCACTTCTGTGCACGCCTGTAAATTGCGGATGCTTTTCTTCAGGATTGCTGTAAACATGCTCCACACCTCAGCCTGGCAGGTCACGTCACACTTATCCAGCAAATCCACCATGCAGGTGATGCCCTCTACTTCTTGGATGATAAAGTTCATTTCCAAGTCAAATTGTCCTCCAACAAGCTTTCAGACAAAAAAATTAAAAAAAAAAAAAAAAACTTCAGATAACTGTATCAAAGTACTATTCCATGTTTGAAGTTATTCATTCTGCAAGAAGAAAACTCTCAAAGAAGTAGGCTAAAAAAAAAACCATAATGAGGCCAATAGCAATATATTGTCTAATTTTTCTTCTGTTTCAAGTTCTATTAGGTAACAAAGGCGCTAGTAAGGTGTCACCTCCTGTCAGACAATGGCTGCAGAAAGACATTTGGGTAGTTTAAGACACAGATGTCCTGAGTTGCCCCACACAGCTGAAGACATCAAGTATGTGTTCTAAAACAGGTGAGAGTGACAAAGCAGCCAAGATTCCTTAAGTGGCCTGGAGTGCCCTAAGAGCTTTCCTTTGCACGTGCTTAACACTCCTCAGGTAAGAAAGCAATTCTAGCCAAAAGGAGCTGATGCACATCAGAAATATTGGCACTTATGAACACCTAAGAGACATTCCTGAGATACTGAGTAAAGCTGGTTAAGTAGGAACTGCTAGATTCATTAGCAGTCACAGCTACTAAAAGGAAGCAAAGGCTTGCTATATTTGCATGAATGTGGAACAGCAGCACCCTTTGAAGCCTTTGACAATGCTTTGGGTATGATACTTAAATCCTGTAATATTTCAGGTCTCCTAGAGGCATGAATTATTTGAACATACACTCAGTAACTAACCACATATGTGTGGTTAGAAGGCCAAGAAGGTAGAGGGGGGCAGGAAACAACCTGCTCCAATCATTCCTCTACTCAATAAAATAAAAATTCCAACTGAAAGAAAGATGGATTGTATTAACTAAACTCCTTTGTCCCAATTCCCTCTCTCCACTTTTTACAATTCTCTTCGATTTTAGAGCTGTATAACAACAAAAATCACAGAATCACAAAATATGCTGAGTTGGAAGGAACCCACAAGGATCACTGAGTCAAACTCCTGGCCCTGCACAGGACCATCCCTAAAAGTCACATCATGGGCCTGAGAGTATCGTTCAAACACTTATTGAACTCTGTCAGCCTTGGTGCTGTGACCACCTCCCTGAGGAGCCTGTTCCAATACCCAACCACCCTCTGGGTGAAGAACCTTTCACTAATATCCAACCTAAACCTCCCCTGACAGAACTTCAGGCCATTCCCTCAGGGCCTGTCACTGGTGACTACCGAGAAGAGATCCGTGTCTGCCCCTCCTCTTCCCCTCACGAGGAAGTTGTAACTGCAGTGAGGTGTCCCCTCAATCTCCTCTTCCCCAGGCTGAACAGACCAAGTGCCCTCAGCTACTCCTCATACGCCTTCCCCTCAAGGCCCTTCACCATCTTGATTGCCCGCCTTTGGACACTCTCTAATAGCTTAGTGTCTTTCTTATGTTGCAGTGCCCAAAACTGCCACAATATTCATGGTGAGGCCATGCTTGCCCATTATATACCAGCATCCAAACAGGAATGCAGATAGCATCAACTCAAATTATCAAAATGGACTCATGCTCAGAAGCATTTCAGCTTGTTCTCACTTCTAAAAATTTGTTTAATAAAAGACATGACATTTTTTCTGTCCTAAAAGGTGTTCCTTTCACAACCTTTGACCATCAACAGCTTCAGTGCTGTCACTGCTGAAGTCATACCATGTCAAAACTGCCCCAAAATGCACATACTTCCTTCCATATTAGCTCTGACAGCTTCTCGCAGCTAGTCAGGATCCAAAGATAAACTTACCCAATGGAACAGAATATACGCTCTTCATTAACCACTGAAATTACCATACATTTTCCTCAAGTGTCTAAATCTTGTCACTTTGAAGAAGCAATCTTTGGACTTCTGGGCATAAATCAGTAATTCCAAACACCACAAGAAGCAGAGAAAGTTACTGCCTTTATGACAGAATAGACAATGTCTCGCGGCAACAATTTCTAAACAGTAATTTACACTTTTCCATTTTCTCCCCTCTTGGTCTTGAAAAATAATTATGCAATTTACTATCAGATGCTTCCTTAGTATGTAGGGAAACTGTAGGAACTGAATGGGGAGACTTGAGTCATATTCCCAGGTTCGCTATATCAACTCACGCTGTCAACTCAAACAAATCTATCAAATCATTACCATTCTCCAAGCCTTAGTTTTCCCCTTCCAAAAGATGGAGCAGAGGCCTCAAGAAAGCTCTGTAAGGCAGAATTCAAGGGAGAATGCTGAGCAGAATGAATTAACAAAGAATTATCTCAAAACAAATGCAAAGAAAAGAGGACAATCCCCTTAAATAAAACCAGAACAGAGCATTTGAAAACATTAAATCCATAATCAATGTTACACTTCATTTTACACTAAATTTATCCTCTACAAAACTGAGGTATTCCTCAAGAAACTGCTCTCCTTCTTACCATGAAGGTAAGAAATAAAGAAAATACTGCATTATGTGTAGAGAAAGAACAGCTGAAGGTTAAATTCTAGTCACAAACCACCTGCTAATTCTTAACAAGAAATTCAACTCTTTATGCATTTGGTTTTAACTATCAGCCAACCATCAATTATCACACCAAAACTATATACAGCAACTAGAAGTGACCTTACCTTCACCCTATAGTCTACACCACCAATCTTTCACTTTTGGCTAGATACACTATTATCAGTAACCACCCATCCAGGAAGCTGTCAAATTAGGTTTCCAATCTAATCTGCAAACACAAGCATTTCAGCAAGTACATTCGAGAAATAATATGCTCGGGTAAAAAAGTAATTCCCGTTTTAACACTTCCCTTAAGGGAAGTGAGGACAAAAAAAACCAAAAAATTACCCAGAGAAAGCAGAATCCCCAAGGCACAGAGCAGCTGATGCACTGTATGTGTGCACCCCCATTAGATGCACAGAAGCACACACACACCCCCCCAAAGTATGTCATATTAACCCTTTCTAATGGTGATTTGAAACTGATCAACCTTCAAAACACAAATTTGTTTCCAATGACAGGGATCATAATCCAGGTCCAGGCGTTGGCTAGTTATTATCTGAGCTGCAGTAATGGCTGTGCACAGCAAAATGTAATCTTCCCAAATGTCACAGTAAGTTATGAATATCTGAGCAGCTTAATGCACCTTACTAGCCATGAAGTGTGAGAATGTAATCTTATTACCTTTTTTATGGTTGTATTTTTTTGAATAATGTAGCCTTTGAACTGATGTATAGTCTTTCCTTGCACTTTAGCATGATTTGGTCCCCTATGTCGCACAGTACATTTTTCAAAATTCTCCAATTCAACGTATTTTAAGTCGTATGCTGAGCTGCATAAACAATCTTTATAGCAACCTACAGGGTGGCATAACGTTTTCTTTCTTCAGCATGTGGAATTAAGTGCAAGCTTACAGGAATGGCTTTAAAGGGCAGTATTCAAATACATCCTCACAAATTTTAGATTTTGCTAGCTATATTTACCTTCAAAAATATATATAAAATAAGCCAATAGCCCAAGCTTTTTGGTAAAATGTTTCTACATTTGGCTGACTGAGAACAGGGAGCAATTTTTAACTACACGTGCAGAGAGTATAATTTTTTTTTCCCTTAGAGAATTAAACTAATGAGAAGTGAACATAATAGCACTAATTTTAAGTATAAAGTAGCATTACAACACTTCTAAATAGAACCAAAAAGCCAACTGAAACACATAAAACCTCTCTTTGCAAGGAAGTAATCTAAGATATAAAAGAGATGGTGCACTGCTTGGGTGAGCAACCACCAAACTAGAGCATGCAGAAAACAGATCAGAATAAGCTCAATCAAGGTCCACTTTCCTCAAAAATCATGATCTAGATTATTAATCTAATTTAAATTATTTCTCCCTCTAACAGACATAATATATTTCAAAAGCTTTTAAGAAAACATGAAAAAAGGTATTTCAATGACCTATAACATTAAAAAAAAGAAACTAATTCCAAAATTAGCATTTCTCCTGGAAAAGCCAATTTGGCTATAGCTGGGAGAACCGCAGGGCTGGATCTCCTCATTTTCACCTCAAACTTCCAAAAAAAGACTTCACTTCTAAAAAGCTTCCTCATTGCTTTTTTTTGATAACTGAGACACTGAGTACTTGTTTTGTTCCCTGAAGCCAGGATGAAGGACTATCAACCACACTGTGATCTCCCTTTACCTCAAGATGATGATTTTGTAATCTCAGAATTCCTTCTTTAATATATTGAAAACACATTAGAAGAGTATGTAAATATACAATATAAAGGAGTATGGACAATGCTTATCCAGTGGAAAACATCTATCCCATGAACTAAAAAACCACAGTCAAATAGGTTTTTATATACACCCTACTTTTTACCTCTGATCACAAAATAACCATGTTACCCAAAGCGGTTCTATCCTTAATGCAATTTTACATTATGTCACTTAACCCAAGGCTTAAAAAAAAAACAAAAACAAACAACCACAAAAAAGCCCAACCAAACAAGAAAACCCTGTGGTTTTCAACCCTCAATGACCAAGTCTGAATGCAGCTTCTGGAAAACACAAATAAGATGGATTCATGTTAGCCATAATGTCCCTGAGTAATAACAATAAAATATTCTTTGCCTACATTTATTCTTATCTTCCACCAAAGAAATAATCCATCTCCTTGAGTCCATCCCCTTTCACATATTCAGAAACTCAAAACAAATGTACTGATCATCAAAAATACATGCCAAAGATTTGGGAAGTCTCAGAACCAAAATCTCTTTAGAGTATCATAGGGTGATCCCAAGCTAGTCAAATCCCCTAAGGGCACACAATAGACATCAAAAGTCAGCACCATGGTACATATCCTGGGCATGATAAAAAGGTGATTGTGATTTGGAAAGGATTCTACAAAACAGAAGAGGAAAAATATGGGGAAAGAGAGTATCTCATACATATTAATTTGCAGTACTCCATTCTCTGCCCATCACCCCTCACTTTTCCATGCAGTCTTTTCTATTACTAACAAAACACTTAGAGGTGAGGACATATTAAAATCTGAGTCCTAAGGAGATCTGTCAGGAAAGCCTGTTGATAGTTTGGATAAGTATATCAAATAGTGGCATTAGCATGAATATCAAGTCAGTGAAATCATGACAAACAGGGCTCAGGCCCAGAGAGGTCAATAGGGAGGCAAGAAAGAGGCTTAAAACCCTGGATGTCAATTTTCATTGTATTGCTACTATAATGCAGTAGAAAATCTAGACAAAGCACAAAGACCCACTCAAGAACAGTAAGATCATAACCTTCCAGCAAGATGCAGATGATTTAAAGTCACCTGTTATAGAGACCATGAATTTGCAAGTGACTCTTTCATAGAATAGAATCATAGGATCAGGTGGGTTGGAAAGGACCTCTGAGATCAAGTCCAACCCTTGATCCACTACCACCACAGTTACTAGACTATGGCACTAAGTGCCACATCCAGTCTCTTCTTAAAAACCTCCAAGGACGGTGAATCCATCACCTCCCTGGGTATCCCATTCCAATGCCTGATTACCCTCTCTGTAAAGAATTTCTTCCTAATATCCAACCTAAACCTCCCCTGGCAGAGATCAAGGCCATGCCCTCTTGTCTTACTGAGAGTTGCCTGGGAAAAGAGACCGACCCCCAACTGGCTTCAACCTCCTTTCAGGGAGTTGTAGAGAGTGATGAGGTCTCCCCTGAGCCTCCTCTTCTCCAGACTAACCAACTCCAGCTCCCTCAGCCTCTCCTCATAGGACTTGTGTTCGAGTCCCTTCACCAACAAGCCCGGTTGCTCTTCTCTGAATCTGCTCCAGCACCTCAATGTCTTTCCTGAACTGAGGGGCCCAGAACTGAACACAGTACTCAAGGTGTGGCCTCACCAGCGCTGAGTTCAGGGGAAGGATCACTTCCCTCATCCTGCTGGCCACACTGTTCCTGATCCAGGCCAGGAAGCCATTGGCCTTCTTGGCAACCTGGGCACACTGCTGGCTCATGTTCAGCTTCCTGTAAATTGGCACCTCCGGATCCCTTTCCACCTGACTACTCTCCAGCCACTCTGTGCCCAGCCTGTAGCGCTGCAGGGGTTGTTGTGGCCAAAGTGCAGGACCCGACACTTGGCCTGGTTGAACCTCATCCCACTGGAATCAGCCCAACTCTCCAGTCTGTCCAGGTCCCTCTGCAGAGCCCTCCTGCCTTCCAGCAGATTGACACTCCCTCCCCAACTTAGTGTCATCTGCAATGGTGGACTCAATGCCCTCATCTAAATTATCAATAAAGATGTTAAACAGGGCTGGGCCCAACACTGATCCCTGGGGGACACCACTGGTGACCGCCCACCAGCTGGATGCGGCCCCGTTCACCAGCACTGTCTGTGCCCGCCTATTCAGCCAGTTCTTAACCCAGCACAGAGTGCCCCTGTCCAAGCCGTGGGCTGCCAGCTTTTCCAGGAGAATGCTGTGGGAGACAGTGTCCAAGGCTTTGCTGAACTCCAGGTAGATTATCATCCGCAGCCTTCCCCTCATCCACCAGGCAGGTCACCTATCATAAAAGGAGATCAGGTTGGTCAGACAGGACCTGCCCCTCCAAAACCCGTGCTGGCTGGGTCTGATCCCTTGTCCATCCTGTAGGTGCTGTGTGATTGCACTCAGGATGATTTGCTCCATAACCTTGCCAGGCACTGAGGTCAGGCTGACAGGCCTGTAGTTTGCCAGGTCCTCCTTGCAGCCCTTTTTGTAGATCGGTGTGACATTTGCCAATTTCCAATTGTCTGGGACCTCCCCAGAAAGCCAGGACTGTTGGTAAATGACGGAGAGTGGCTTGGCAAGCTCTTCCGCCAGCTCCCTCATCACACTAGGATGGATCCCATCTGGTCCCATGGACTTGTGAGGATCCAAGTGGCTCAGCAGGTTGCTAACTCTTCCCTCCTAGATTATGGGGGGGCTATCCAGCTTCTTCTATAAGCTCCAGAAGCCAGCTGTCCTCAGGACAACCTCTCTTACTGTTGAAGACTGAGGTAAAGGTGTTAAACACCTCAGGCTTTTCCTCATCCTTGATAACCTCCATGTCCAACAAAGAATGGAGGTTTTCCTTGTCCCTCCTTCTGCTATTGATGTATCTGTAGAAAGACCTTTTGTTATCCTTAACAGAAGAGGCTAGAACTGAGTTCAAATTGTGCCTTCATCTCTCTAATTTTCTTTCTACACGACCTAACTATATTCCTAAACTCTTCCTGAGTTTAAAGCCCTCCTGATCAGCCCCACCAATTTATGGGTTATAGTCCTTTTGCCCTTGCTAGATAGATGAAGCCCATCTGATTTGAGGAGAGTAGGTACCATGGAATTTGCCCCATGGTCGAAAAAAACAAAATTCCACCAGTGGCACCAATCCTTTAGCCATCTGTTGATGAGATGGGTTTTCCTATTTTCGTTCATCCCTGCTACCGCAGGAACTGAGGCGAACACCACCTGTGTTCCTGTCCCATTAACTAATTAACCCAGTGCCTTGAAATCATTTTTAATCTCCCTCGTGCTTCTTCATGAATGTCCTCGCTGCCAGCCTGGACTACCAGCAGTGGATAATAATCTGAGGGCCATATTAGCTCAGGGAGTCTCCTGCTAATATCCCTCACCTGTGCCTTGGGAAGGCAGCAGACCTCCCTGTGGGATGGGTCCGGTTGACATATAGGACCTTCAGTTCCCCTCAGAAGGGAGTCACCAAATGCGACTACCCTTCTCTTTTTCTTTATAGCTGTGGTTGTAATCTATCTGGTAGACAGGGTGGAACCAGGAGACCCTCCAGACAGATATTTCTCCTGACTGTCCTCTACCTCATTCTCTGGGTCCGGGGCCTCCTATCTGTTCTTTAAGGGCACCCAGGGAAGTGATGGAGTTCAGGATGATCAGGGACCTGTTTCCATTCCCCGCCACCTACTCGGTTTGCCCCATCTGCCTGATGGCAGCAGTGGCAGGGCCTCACTGTGTCCTACTGAACTTCTTCTGGGGGCGAAAGAGTGCGACTCCACCAGTCAACTTCCCTTTCACTTTCCCTAATGCTTCTTACCCTCTCTACCGCTTCCTTGAGTTCTGCCACCAGGCACAGCAAATCATTCACCTGCTCACATCATACAGATGCCACTCGCACTGTCGCCTGGTACTAATGCCAGGCTCAAACACTCTGCACAGCCAGAGACCCGAACAGCTGCGTCCTTCTTGGTGTCCTTCTGAGGGGGTCCATCTGTGTTAACACACCCCTTGTGATAACAGCAGCAACAGCTTTCACTGTTTTGGAAACCATTGCTGGCTTTAGTTGAGTTGCAAGGGGGAAGGGGGGGAACAAAACAAAACAACAAAAAACCAAAACAAAACAAAGATAACCACAAAACAAACAACACAAACAAAACAAACAAACAAAAAGAAATCACCACACGTCCCTGTGCCCACATCCCCGTTTGCCTGCTCCTGTATGCTGGTGCTCCTAGCAGGCATTTAAATCCCTCATGGATGGGCTGGAAGGAAAGATTCTACTCCAGATTCTTCTTTACTGTCCTGTTAAATCTTGCTCCAACTCTGGACTTGCTGTCTCCCAGGTTCAAACAAAATTAAAGGCAATTCAAAAAGCAAAAGCCATCAGACAAAGAGCAAACAGGTATTTTTTGAGGAGAAAACCACAAACTTTTCCTGCTGATGCCTTGGGCTCCTGTCACCAATTTCTCCCCATCCAACACTACCCAACACACTACAAAAAAAGAATACTAATAGCACTAAATTACTGTTTTATAAAGGGAAAAAAAAGATGTTAAGGAAGAAAGATAAAAAAATTATTCTTACTTAGCTGCTTTGTCTGTATTGCCAAGTTCCTAACAAAGGCTACACCTTCATTTAACTGGCAAATAAGAAATCCATTCTAAACCAGGCATAGCAACAGTGCCACTGCACAACAACATTGCACCTGCTTTAACCCTAGTGCAGTTATGGGATTCTACTGTTATTAACTATGATCAAAGCTGGATCATTCAGGAAAAAACATTCCCATTGCTTCCCTGCGTAGGGATGCAACAGAAATGTTCTGTGTTAAAATAAGATTTCTTCAAATGTGTCTCTTGTTTGGAAAACTGCCTAAAAGTAAATCGAACAAGCCCCCACAAGGTGTTAAGAGTCTACTGCTGCCACCTAACGTTTTATTTGAGACTGTTAGCCCAGCATTACACACTTTTAACACAAAGCCTCAGCACAGTATCATTCTCTTCCTCCCCAGGACACCTTTGTATCAGCAGCTTATACCTTGTGCTCTGTCACAGTGAAGAAAAAAAGCTGCATCTCGAGGAAATAAGACAGGATAAAATTTCAAAGTAGCAGAAGGGTTTACTTTTAAGTCTTGCTTTCTATAAAATGAGAGGTTCTTCAGCTTTGCAAAAGCAACTACAGAAGGCATACAATTTACCCAATTTACACAGGAAAGAGTAGCAAATATCTCCTACCCAGTTAATCTGAGACACAAATCAGTTCATTAAAACTTTTCTTTAAAAATGCACTGAGCTGTGCATACATGAGAATTACTCTCTCAGCCAAAATAACAAATGCACAAAAGCAAAACTCTTGACCACGTAGGTACAACACATCTGAAGCACCTTCCTGGTGATGACATTTACCTGTGGGTTCCTTCTTCCCAACAGAAGGGGACGAACAGGGGAAATAAGCAATTTTAGAATATAATTATGCTGTAACCAATGATGTTTTATTTACCCGAGCTAATAATCTAATATTTTCACTCCGTTTGCAAGCATTTCCATGTCAGATTAGTCCACTATAATGATTAGTTCAGTTTGTAGTGTGCAGTCAAAGTCCCAGTGCAAACAGAGCAATGCAAGGAAGAATTGGCCCTAAGTAATGTTTTTAAATATGGGGGCAAGGAGAACAGCACTATGAATTTCAAATTTTATACTTTTTGGGTTTGATGCATTTTAGAAAGAGCTATTAAACATTTTTTTTTTTAAAGTACATCCCAAAAACTTAAATTCAGTATCTTATAAAGGGAACAATCCCACTTTTAAGTTAAACAATTAGCAGAGTTAAATTTTATCCTGCACAAACAGGAAAAACAATTTTCTCAGTTTGGTATCCATTCAAAAAGTGATCTCAGTTCAAATTAAAAACAAATACCGCATTTGAACTCCAAACAGTTAAAGCACTCAGCTGGTTTTTAAGGTCTCTTCCAATGCAAGACATTCTATGATTCTATGATACCATTCTGCACTGTGCTTCTGTCTTCCCTTCTAGAAATTAAACATATTCCAAAGACGAAAGGCATAAACAAGTCCAATATTGGGAATTTTACCCTTCTCTCAATCTTCACTGACCCATCAAGAGGCGATGTAAAAAGGATTGCCAAGAACATGACACCAAACAGGAGTACCAGAGGCTCAGGGAACCACCCTGGCACAGACCAAACAGTGGATACACCCAGCTAACCTGCAGGCCACTGGAAAACTTCAGTACAGAAAACAGGAGATGGGATAAAACTGATTCCTCCGATGCAAAATGCTGACCACAGGGGCCCTTTGCTCCTGAGGAGACCATAAGACTCTAAGCTTTATTTCAAATCACTGAGGAAACAAAGAACTACCAAGTTGACTTTTTGCAAATCAAACAAATTTCTAGACTAAATTTGATCCCACTTTAAACAGTGGCTTAAAGGTGCATTTACAAAACCCAGTAGTACTTACTGTTTGACTTATATTAAATATCTCTATAGATATGACCACAGACTATATTTAAATCCAGACCAAATTCCTATCTTTCCAGTACCTGCATTAGCAGCATTAAATTCTGGTTTTGTTTTAATTAACTTTTTTTCAGTGCACCTTAGCCTGTGATACTGTTTAAGACATACAAGAAAGATAGGACTCCAAGAGATGGTTTAATAACATGCAAATTTGTAGCTCCATGCAGAAAATGAAATATCCTAAATCTTTACATCACATCAGATTCATATGTGCATTGAAAGCAAATAAATCATTTAAACCATGATACAGAGAACCTTTTTAAATTTGCATTTATCTACAGTAAATACTGCCATGTTGTTTAATAGCTTGCTAGTGCAATCTTAGCAAAGTAATGATTTATGGTTTTGACATTTTAAAAATCAGAAATCTGTCATTTTATGACATCCAGTAGAAAGTCAGCTCGAGTTACATTACTCTGAATTTAAACTCAAATGCATGAAACACATATAGCAAAGCACTGTACCAACTGTCCATTCATTACTGCAGCACTTCCTTCCCTAGCTACACGTCTAAAAGTTATTCTAATATTTTTACTTCAAATAAAAATAGATTTTTTCAGGAACCAGACATGGGTAACTTCATCAAGCACTTAACTTTTTGTCAGTTCTGGAAATATCATCCATTAGCAAACAAAACCAATCTGCTGTACACTGAGAGACACAGACCAACCATACTTCAGTCACCAAGCTGCACAGGTCTGCATCATGTCCTGTCTTAAGGAAGGAGCCCAAAAGATAACATTTCTTAATACCACATTAACCCACAAGTTCAGAGTGGGAAACAAACCCTACAGTCAAGATGACTTTACAGGGAATACCCTCCTTGTGCACACCTCCATCAGTCAGGACATTTACAGTGCATGCTGTGGGCAGAAGTGAATTTATTCTGCCCACAGGCCAAGTCAGAAAAAACCCAACACTGACACCACACCTGAACAAATATAACTGTGGTTCACATATCCTTAAAAATAAGGGCCCACACAGAAGTTAGACAGGTAGGTCAAAATGATCAAAGACTGATTCCCACTGGCAAAGAACAGAACCCTCTCTTACAATGGCCAGTGAAAGAAAAAAAAAAAAATTCAAGTCCAATCAAAGATTTTGAGACACCTAGAAAAACAAAAAAGCACTTACCTGAAACAATTTGTCCAGGTTTTCTTGCAATTAAATTACACTTTCTAACCTGCTTAGTATTCAGCATCTGAACAAACTAACATTTATTGGGAGTGCATGCTCAACATTGATTTTTACTGATGGGGTAGATGGCAGAGAACAGGCAGTATATTCCCATACTCTTCTCCAGAAACAGTACCTCTGTCTGGTATTTTACAGTGGATGGAGGGTCGGGGGTAGGAAGCCACCAGTCTTTACAGAATCTAAAGTTTGCATCCTGCAAGTCTTACACAAGCAATTCTTTGCAGAACTTTGTAACTTTTGACTTAAAGTGGATATCCATTTAGTGATACTTGCAAAGTACATTTTTTTAGAAAGTGTGTAGCAGTTGAATTCTAGGAGTAAAAGGAAGGTTATGAGTTTATTCTAGAAAACATGTGTAAAAATATTTTGCCAGCTTGTAGAGAGTAAGGAGTAATAGCTACAAGGGGGAAAGGCAAAATAAACAAAGGAAATCACAGAAAACTAACAAAAGAGAACATGTTCCAGACACGGAATTGTGTAAGAATAACAAAGAATAAACTTACATGGGAAATAAACTGAAGCTCAAAAAGTCAAGAAAGAATACAGGATGAAGTGATTAATCAGTTTACTTATAATGTTCTGGCAGGTTTTATCAGATTTAGCAACCATAATGTCAAGTATTTCCCATGCTGCTGAAAGGCACAGCCCCTCCTATAGCACGTGCCAGAAGCAAATGTGTGCCAGCTCCTCCACTGCCCTCACATTTCACAGCTCAGCGGACAACTTGCAGAGAATTTCAGCACAACTAAAGGCACCAGGTTACAAATCCCTACAGAAACAAAGAACCAGCACATCTGCTTCTGTCATTTCCGGCACCACCTCGATCCAGAGCAGTTGGAAAATGCCACACCTGCCTTCTCGGGATTGGCAGAGAGTGCTGCCACAGCTACAGCAGAGACAGTGATGAGTTTGGACGTAAGAAATGCTAAATGACACGCTACAGGAAACATAACATTCAGCTTCCCTTTTTTTTTCCATTTTTTAGATTTTCTGTAGCTGTGATCAACATGGGAGAACCATGCAAATGATCCTGGCTAGAACAAAGGGTGTTTACAATAAATAACAGCCTCTTGTTTATTCTTACCAAGAAATTACTTTTTTTGCCTTCAGATTTCACCCCACCTTCTTGCCCCCCTCAGATTATTACAATGCCACTGTTTAAAGTTTAAAAATGTATAATGTTGGAAGCCAGTGTATTAAGTGTATTGAAACACTGCTAAACTAATGATTTCTACTAACTACCCCAGAGGAAAAAGCTCCCTTTGTGAGAACAGGTACATCAGTAAAGCCACCACAACTGCACCGTTTTTACTTTTATTTCTTTCAATTCCCACAAAACAATACTGAAAGCAAGGACAGAAATGTGACTGATAATCTTTGTTACAAGTGGCTTACGTTTCTGTCTTTGCAAAAACATTTTAAAGCTTTCCCTCCTCCCTGATTTGCCACAAGAGTGGTTGGTTGGGTTTTTTTCCTGCTAGCGTAGAAGCTACTGCTACTACTATTACTCCAAGGTGCCAACCCATCTTGATTTCTCCCTTGTCCCCGTTCTCAGCACTAAGCAATGACTGAATGCAAACTGTCTCCAAGGAACAGGTACAACAATAAAGGAGAGGAAAAAAACCTCACAAAACCACAAAGAAACAAGTAAAGAAAGACTACTAGTGTTGCACACGTTATCACTATCACCTACAAATACACTCTCCTGTTTACAATGGCCCCACTCTTCTCCTGATAAGTGCTTCTCCTAATAAATTCCGGTTGTGTTCTCTTGATCACCCTGTAGGACAACTCTTTTTCCCCTTGGCTTTTTCCACTTTCTTGGAAAACAATTTATTTCTGACTTAGCAGTATCTGCCCACACAACCTGAAAGGAGGTTGTAGCCAGGTGGGCATTGGTCTCTTCTCCCAGGCAATCAGCAGCAGGACAAGAGGGAACAGTTAAATTGTGCCAGGAGAGGTTTAGGTTGCATATTAGGAAGGAATTTTTTACAGAGAGAGTAATCAGACATAGGAATGGGCTGCCCAGGGAGGTGGTGGATTCACTGTCCCTGGAGGCTGGATGTGGCACTGAGTGCCATGGTCTGATAACCATGGCGGGGTTGGATCAAGGGTTGAACTTGATGATCTTGGAGATCTCTTCAAACCCAGCTGATTCTATGATTCTACAATATAGCTAAGCAGCTCTACCCACCCAGTTCACAGCAATTTCTTTATTTAATTAATTTAATTATTTAATTTAATTAATTCCTAGCTTCTTAAAATCTGTCTCTCTTATATGACTTGTATTTATTCAATAAATTTGCAATCAAATACTTCCAACAGCAACTGCCACGTATTCTACAGAAAACCTGGCAAGCCCCTTCCATTCCCTGTGACCAACTGCAGTTTGGACTGGAGGGAAGAAACAACTGTTAAGACAAAAGGGGTTTGATTTATATATTGAAGCAAGCATTTAGCCAGCAAAGCCAGCATTTGCTTAGGTTTGACCTCTGCTATTTTTAACTTTAGAAGAATTTTTTTAAACACCAAATTCAACAGATTTATCACAAATTCTGATAAAAACATACCATTAATGGTATTAATGGTGTTCTCACCATTCCTTCATCAATGCTGTCACATCATGTATCTGGATTCTAAGGCAAAAAGGCTTTTTCTGAAATTACTACACTCATAAGGATTTAAGTATTTAGAAGAATGCTTACACACTTCCCACCCCCTAAAAAAAAAAAAAAAAAAAAACTATGAATCAAAACTAAATTACTATCCACAAGTGATAATGCATATAACCTGAAAAAGGCTACATCCAAATAATGTATGGGTATGTGACATGGTGTTTCTTAGAATACTATTTTCCCTGTGAAAAGTATGATTAAATGAACGATAAATCTTGCTTCAGTGAGACAGTGAAGGAAAGAACATCTGCCACTGTGAAAAGCTACTCAACTTGAACACAAAGTATCATTATCTAAGGAGAGCTTAATGCCATCAAAACAAAGAACAGTACAATCTTTTTAGCACAATCTTCTATTTCATATTCAAATTATTTTCCCTGTCTTTTTTTAGTTTTAACAGCCACTGTAGTCCTACAGACTTTCCCTCAAATTCTGTTTAGTAAGATCCCAACATAATATAAAAACAAGTAGCCATCTTCCCAGTTTCTTAAAATCTGTCTCTCTTATATGAATTGTACTTATTTAATTTAAAAAGTTTCAAAGAAACATGTCACATCTATCATAGTTATGGATTCTGGGACTGAAAGGGTAACTACAGAATTTCCAAATTAAAAAAACACTTGGAAATCATACAGGACTTCAAATATTTTTCATCTACACAATAAACAGAAAAAAATCTTCAGCTTTTAAGTAAAACATTTTGATTTAAATTCTGAGCCTGGAGATCACTGACGCTTCTAACAGAGGAGCTATTTCATTCTACTATTTCCTTCTACTGGCATATTATTTCCAGAAATAAAGTTTTGCCAAGCAATTTCTGTGCTATGGAGAATCACAGATGCATTCCCAAAGTTTATCAAATCAAGCCCTTAGTAACAGCATTTCCTGTGACTTTCCACACACGTAAATATTTACTTCTAAGAGAGATTTCCCAATAAAACAACAGAAAAAGTAATTGCCACAAAAATGATGAAATAAGTTTTAAGAGAGCAACCTGACAACAGTATAAACTGTGGCCTCTTAGGTGTGAAAGCCAAAGACCAGCATGAGTATTTGATACTTGAAGGGAGAAAAGGGAGTCTGTCTTGAAATTAATGGATATATATGCCTTTAAGAGGAAGATGGGGGGAAAAAACCCACAACAACAACAACAAACAGAACAAAAGCCTTTAATTTTTCCTTTCAGTCTGCACATTACCTTTTGTTCCAGTGTAACTCTGGAGAACAAAGCCAAGAGAGCAATACTAATCACCATCTGCTCCAGCACTAACACTGGTGTGTACATACACGTTCTTCTGCATAGTTCATCATACTTTTCTGAGTAGAAAGACAACTTTAAGGTGGTAGCTGCAACTTCATGAGATGAAATTACCATTAAAGTTACACCAACTTTATTCATACAGTAAGCTTCAGTGTTGGGTTTTTTTTTGGTCAAAGGTTAAGTCATGTGGCACTGTTCCAAAACTCCAGAGTCATTCTAGTGCGCCCATTTCCGTGTAAGGCATACCCAAATTCACTAATTACTCTCACATTCTCCCAACTTAAAGGATATTTCTCTACTCCCCTTAATTGTGCAACACAGCATACAGCTCACAGTATCTGTAGTTTTTCCACTCCTTCTGTTTCTGCACAGAAAACATACATTAAAAAAAAAAAAAAAATAGCCATTTCATCAGTACTATTTCTGTTGCTGTCTGGAATTCAGAAAACTCTTCCCAAAGCCAAGATAAATGCAAAAAGTAGTTTCCTGAAACTTATAATTCCACAGTCTTTTCCCACCACTTCGGAAAAACCACTTGCAGGGGGGAAAGCCATTGCTAGCTGTAACTGATATCATCATGGCTATGTTTCCTGCTGCTCCTCACTGACTGAATTATGAACTTGCCCAAGACAACAGCCCTGGTTTCCTGATGTATTACCCAGGAGACACCTGAGGAACCCACAGGTCTTGGGACTCTTCAGTTGTGAAACAGTTGGAACACACCCACTGAAACTGCAATCCTTAGGACTTCCACACTCCCAGACCAACCAGGTACTCTAAAACTCAAGAGTTCAGAGCTGCAAATTGCCTGGGCTCAGGCTCTCAGGGAAGGGAACAAAAAGCTCTTTAAAAAAAAAAAAAAAACAAAAACAAAGCAAAACAAAGAGCTGGCACAAAACCACATAATGAATAAATAAACCACTTTGATTACAGTATAATCCTATCAGATTATCATCACACTTTTTTTCCAAACTGAAACATTTCTTTTTTTGTCAGAAAAGTCAATTCATCAACAGCTTGCTTCATTATAAAATTCTGAAGTGTAACAGTGAAAAATCACTCAAAAAAGACTTGCACATTTAAAGACTAATTTCCATACTTTAGATGTGAAAAATCCAGTCTCATCTCTAGTTATCTAAAAAAAAAGTTCAAATAGGTATAGCAGAAATCAACCACTGCAAGCAATCGTTTTTCCCAAGCTACTCAATATCCAGTTGTAGGGAGGTATTACCACAAGCACTTTTTTTATAAAGGATGGCTTAAAATGATTAAAACAAATCTACATCAAACTTGAGGTACTCTGCACACAAAATAAACTCAAGTACAGCCACCCAGCTCTTCTACCTGTGCTTGTTCTTCCCCATAAGAGATAAGCTCCTCTTTATGCAGTTACACTGTGATGTGACAGCAACCTGAGTAACTAAAAATATAATTTGCTTCACCCTGTAAAGACTTAAAAAGGAAAATTATCAAATGATATGTGATGTTCTCTCTCACCCCATTTATAATTAACCAATAATGGCAAGAAGCTTCATCCCAAATTCAAATTCCTCCAAAACTTTAAGCAGAAAGTGTATATGCCATTGTAGTCAAACTTCATGCCAATGCAAAGTTACTGCTTCTCATTACCTAGTCCCTCTTATTTTTTTCATAATGCCCATTATGACTGTCATTGTGTCTCTACACAGAATTAGTTTAATAGCTGCAAATGAGATAAATACAAGGAGGTATCAAAGAATTACTGGTGAACTGTCACGTGTGGTCAGATCCACAAAGAGACTTTTTTCTTTTTTTTTTTTTTTTTTTAAACACTGATAAAAGAATGTTGTAGCAGCAGGGAGGAATAGAGATTGCAGAAAGTTCAAAAAAGCAAATGTGGACCTGATTCATTTACACGCTGTTTGAGATATAAGGAAAACCTCAAGGTCTTTAAATAAGTTTCCTTAAAAGAAAAAAAAAAGAATCATTTAATTTAATTTATATAGATGACATAACCAGGATGTAGCACATGAAAACTGATCCTACGAGCATACAACTAAATTCTTGACTTTATACTCATATTTGGTTTCACCATTATAATAAGTTATTCACACTTCAGTCTGAAAATATTTCTAGGGTGGACTATAACAAAAAGAACAGTCGCTCCTACTTCAGGTACTTCTCAGAAGTCACGGGCACTCAGGAGGCTGCAGCAAGGTGGGAGTTGGTCTCTTTTTCCAAGTAACAAGCAAGGGGACGAAATAAAATGGAAGAGGAGGTTTATATTGGATACTGCGAAAATATACTTCACAGAAAGGGATGTAAAGCATCGGATTATGGTGCCCAGGGCAGTGAATGAGTAATTTTCCCTGGAGGTATTTAAAAGATGTGTAGGTTTGGCACTTGGGGACATGGTTTAATGCCGGGCTTGGCGGTGCTGGGTTAATGGCTGGACTCAATGATCTTCAGGGGTTTTTCCAGTCTAAGTGATTCTATGTATTGTAAACAGACAGAAAATTCTGCCATTTGATTTTATTTTTTTTTTACATTTTAAAACTCCTTGAATGCATTATTTAGTTGCTAGTGAAAGATTCAGGCCATTCACTTAAGAGTTGAACTCGATGATCCTTGTGGGTGCCTTCCAACTCAGGATATTCTGTGATTCCAAATCACTTATTCTACACCTGCTTAACTTGATCCCTCCAAAACCTAAACAGGCTTGAAATCAAATATATAGGTCCAATGCCTTCTCTGCTTCTCAAGACAAGAAGCCATTAATGCTGACAGCTGAGTCAGCCATCGTGGTTGGACCAGCTGGAGAGTTGCCCTTTCAAGGAGTAACAATACTAAATTTCAGGACACTGCCTTCAAAAATTAGTTATTTTAATAATGTAACAATTCATTTTAAATAGTTGATTAAGAAAACAATAGCCATTTGTTGTAGCTGGGATAACATTGCTTCACAACTGCTGAAGAGGATACAAGACTGCTCACTCGAAAACCTATTTTCATCTCAACTACAACTTATTATATGAATTGTCTCAAATCACAGAATATTAGAAAGAAAAAGCAGTTCTTATTGTAAAGCCAAATCCACACAAGTACTTCAGCAATCGTTTCATTGTACAGTAGTTTTCTTAATGTACAATAAACAGAAAGTGCAAAATAGGTGTTTTCATTTTGACAAAACTTTGAACTTTGTGTTTTAAGCTTTATTCTTAACAAATTTAGAAGTTCAATCATCAGTTAAGTAAATGGTGATTTATTAAAAAATTCTGTTTATTGATTATGGACTCACAGGTTTACATACAGGAAGCTTTTTGCCTGTTTGTTTCACATTTTTGTCTTTTTTTTTCAATTTGCATGAAAATGTCCATACAAACAATCCTGCACGAACAGCACTGCGTTCTAAGCTGTGTGAAATTCCAAGCTGTATAACATTCATTTCCTCAGAAACATAACTGCTGTCTTTCTAGAATTATTATTACAAGACCTCTGGCTCTCTTTACACACTCCTATGAGAATGAAAATACTGATTCCTGGGGAACTGCACTTAAACTTAATTCTCTGAAAACCTGCTTTCCTGGAATTGTTCAATATGAGGTTTGTACTCCTTGAAAAATACCAGTATCTCATGAGAGATGAGTTTTTCTGGGCCATGAAACAAAAACACTTTTTGGAATAAAACAATTCTCAGAGATGTCACTTTTAAGAATTGTCAAAATGGTTTAGGTTCAAAATTGGTGTTTTCATCATATGAGTTGTAGGCACACATTCTCCTCATTTATACTTTCAGCAGAGGTATTTTTTTCTGACATCAACACAACAATCTCCTGGATTTATTTCATAGACCATCTTTACTTCTTCCATAATCAGCAACTTCCTTGAAGCGCTGCAGCATTATTTCTTGTTAAATGAAACATTCCAAAACAGGGCAGGTAAACCAGCAAACAAGTGAAGAAGAAAGGAAAAAACAACAGATCTGAAGGCACACAGCAAAAGGAATTATTTTTAAGAGACAACAAATAGAATGAGAATTACAGACTTTCATCTCAGTGAAACAGTATGTCGAGAAGACTAAATCTGAAAGCAAATTCCTTAGGTTTCTCATAGAGAAGAAAAGTTTGTCAGACACAAAGGGTTTCAAGGGAGCAATGCTGGAGTCTGAAAAGGGGAAACCAATACTGATTTTTCACTCTATTATCGTATATCATAGAATCATATTGTAGAAATAGTTACAAAAATCGTATTATGTTTGCACCTCTCCCTGGTTTCCTCTTCTGCTCATGCTGGTATTTACTACTCCTAGCTGTTGGGTACCAGGCAGATATCAGGCCTGGGAAAGCAGGTGCAGTTGCTCAGCAAGAGGCCTTGGAGATAAGGATGGAATCCAGCAAACGGCCTTGGACACTCAGTGAGAGCGAGAGAAGCAGCTGCTAAACTTCTGTGGAAGAACATCAGGCGGCAGACACCTGCAGCTCAGGTTAAAACTGAGAAAAAAGGACTTTTAATCCCTACTTGACCTGTAGAAAAAACATAGCCTTCTATGTAGCAATACCAGAGTGCCATATGATAGTGTAAAAGAGTTTGAATAGAGTAAGTTTTAAAAAATTGTATAACTGTGTGCCAAGTAGTTCCTAGCAAGCTCCCTGCCCTGCAGCCTGTAAGACCCCTGTGCTAGGTGTGATAAATATGCTTAATGTCAACATTGCATTCCAAAATTGGCTCTTCCGCCATTTCTGGTGCTGCTCTCCACTTCCCCTCACCCTGCTGCGCACAAGACAAAGAGGATGAATAAAGAAGAGGAAGAATAAAACCCTCATTTTTGCTGCTGCAGTCGAGCTCTCTTTATTTCACCACCAAGCCTGCAAACAGCTAGGTACCAAAAAAGTCCTAGTTAGAGAGCTGGTTTAGGGAAGTGGACATCGGCACCTAGCTTCATTCATCTTTCCCATAATTATTCTTAGAACAGAAATCTCCTTTGTATAGGCTTGCTTGCTCATTGTGGAGTTAAAAAAACACTTGTTCTTGCCCTAACTCTTCATTCTTAAATCTTATCTGACCTTCAAATACCACTCATTCACATACCTTATCACAGAATCACAGAATTATCATATGCAGCTTATAATAAGAAGAGAAATGTTAAACTCTTATTAACTAAGGCAGGAAGAATCACAGAGTCACAGAATGGTTTGGGTTGGAAAGGAGCTTAAAGATCATCCAGTTCCAATCCCCTGCCATGGGCAAGGACAACATTCCCTAGAACAGGTGGTTCAAAGCCCCATCCAGCCTGGCCTTGAACACTTCCAGGACGGGGCATCCACAGCTTCTCTGGGCAACCTGTGCTGCCAGTGCCTCACCACCCTCACAGTAAAGAATTTCCCCCAATACCTAATCTAAAACTGCTCTCTTTCAGTCTAAAGCCACTATATATTGTTCTATCACTGAACAGCCTTGTAAGAAGTCCCTCTCCATCACCCTTGGAGTCCCTTTAGGTACTGAATGAAAGGCTTTTGTAAGGTCTCCCTGGAGCTTTCTCTCCTCCAGGCTGAACAACTCCAACTCTCTCAGCCTTTCCTCACAGGAGAGGTGCTCCATCCCTAATCATTCCAACATATATGATTCAACATCAATACACAAATGGCAGAGTTGCTTCTTTCACTATCATCATCCATTTGAAAATTAGCCAAAAAAACTTTCAGAATCCTCCTTGCTCATCTCTCTCAGCCTCCTATACAATTCATCATCTTGGAGTGTAATTTGGCATCACTTGAAACTGTTTGTTCCAAAACAGTAACTTTTAATTCCATTTTCCCAAAGGAAATTCAGCCAGAGCTTACTCTTCCTCCCCTCCCCACCTACATAAAAATGGAAGAAACTCTTCCTTTCAGTTGGTACTTGTCTTTACTTAATCTGTGTCCACTTCCATTTTTGCCTGTGTTTTTCTATAAAGGTGCTTTTCTCAAGCAGTTTAGTGTCTCATACTCTATGTTGCCCTAATACTGCTTTTAGCAGTCACTGATAGAACAGAACACTCAAGTTTCTTATTTCAACAAAGCTACAGTAATTTGAAAAAGAGGGGGAAAAAAAACCAAAACAACAACAACAAAAAAAAAAAAAAAAAAAAAAAAAAAAAAAAGCCCATAAAACACACAAAAGAAACATTGATCATAGCACCATTCATAGAATTTGGAAGGGAAAAGAGGTTTCCAGAGGAAATAGATTTTTCCTGTCATCTTGTTCTGATCTAATTGAAGCAGCCTGTACAAAGATTGTCTTTGTACAAAACCCATCTTTGAATACCTCCGCTAGATCAACTCATCAAGTTTAAAGCTGTCCTCATTTTCAGAGCCTGTAATCTCTGCTAATAATACTTAGCAGATACTTTCCTTGAGTGTGTCCTAGCTTAGTCAATTATAACAGTGGTGCTGGTCACTTCGTTCCACTTTGCATACAACCAAACCCTTGTTTTGATATCCATGTCTCAGTACTGATAACTCCTTCCCTGGGAGTTCATCTATGTCAGTTGTGTCCTCTTCCAGATCTCCTCCCAGGCCCCTCAGACCATTCAGGTTATAACTCTCAAAATACCAATAAAACCAGTTTGAAACAGAATGCAACACATTTGGTTCTACTGTGCTCTTAAGTATTTCTGTAACCTTACTTCAAAAAGATGACTCTCCCGATCTCTTCCTCTTATTTTGCTATTTCTGCCCATTTTGCATCTGAAATTACACAGTGCACTTTCAGAAAACAGCACTGGAGCTTCTAACACTGAGTGTAGCTCAGTGAAAGAGCATCCCCTATGAAAGCAGGATGAGAACGTTGGGGCTGCTCAGCCTGGAGAAGAGAAGGTTACATGGAGACCTCACAGCAACCTTCCAGTTGAAAGGGGCTTACAAAGGAGGAGCCAGAGAGGTAATCTTTGTCAGGGGCTGTAGTGACAGGGCAAGGAGTAACAGGTTTAAACTGAAAGAGAGAAAATTTAGGTTAGATATATGGAAGAAATTCTGTACTGTGAGCGTGGTGAGGCCCTGGCACAGGTTGCCCAGAGAAGCTGTGGATGCCTCATCCCTGGAAGTGTTCAAGACCAGGCTGGATGGGGCCCTGAACAACCTGGTCTAAAGGAAGGTGTCCCTGCCCATGGCAGGGGGGTTGGAACTAGATGATCTTTAAGGTCCCTTCCTACTCAAACTATTCTATGATCCTCCCTGTCTTAGTTAATTAGGAGTTTAACATTTCTCCCTTCTCTCCTTGTTCTAGGCTGCCTGCCTAAGTCTAAGGAGAACACAGGCAAACTAATCAAACCCCTGCAAAAAGTCATTACAGAGCCAAACACGCTAGTGTGGATTATTAGCAGAATGTTTCCTGAATAATAAAGAAAACTTCCATGGATCTTTGGGGAAAAAAAAAGAAAAAAAAAGAAAAAAAAGGAAAAAAAAAAAAAAAAAAAAAGGAAAGAAAAAAAGCAGCACAAAAAGGATATACGTCTGTAAACTTTTCTATCCTTTGGTTATTTAGAAGCAGGTTTGTAGTATAGAAAAATTAGGTACTAACCTAACCTTTGTGTAAACTAGCATCAAATCCATCTTTCCAAAAATAACCACAGATATCAAGACTGTTTTTACACATACTTCCAAATAGTACAGCAATGGGTATTATACTGCCAGTTGATTTTTGTTCTTTTTCCTCCTCTTAGAAAGGCAAGAATGCTATCCAGTGCATCCTCACTTGAAATTCAGAACAATACACAGACCTGCTGCTACACAGAAAAAAGACTGATGAGCACCATCTCATGGGCATTTTGGGTAACAGATTTTGAACAGAAAAAAGAACTTTGTATATGGATCTACCTTCCAAAATAAACACATTGAAATTACGCTTGCATGTTGTTCAATTTCAAAGTTTCAGATGCTTAGATGTGAAAATGTGGCACAAGTTAATGGACTTTTCTAAAAACTAGAAACTAAAACTAGTTTCTAGTTTCTAGTCTAAACTAGTCTAAAAACTAGTCACTGCAAATATATCAAACAGAAACACTGACACATTCACAAAGGAAGAATCTCAGAAGTATTTAAACACTAAAAAAGGTATTTATAAGGAGTTATGTACATTAAATTAATTTCACCCCCATCCCAAAGAATCCACTTTCTGGTACAGGGACTCTAAAGTAAGTTCTCAAACAATGAGAGCAGTGCAAACAAAATTCTTATTTTCCCTTTTAAGCCTGTACACAATCCAAAAAAAATAATTTTAAAAGCATGATTACAAACTTGTACGTTTTCTTTTCAGCTTTACAATAATTAATGAGAATCTCAAAGATTGTTTACCTCTATTCCTGCAGATCCTAGAATGACTAACATGACTCCTTAAAAACAGTCTTGTGGGCCGTATTATTTCGAGCACTTGACATTCAACAATACAGTTGAAATTTTACCCAGTAATAGCAGTACCTCAGAAAGAACATCCCCTTTCACTTGTCTACTAGTTCAGGTTACAAAGATACTCCTACTGTAGCACATAACATTTCAATCTTTCCTCAGTTAATTGAAAAGTTTAACACCAAATAAACTTACAGACAACTCACCTTGCTAAGCACATTTCTGATAAATAAAATCTTTTTCATTACAGTTTCTGTAAGATTCATAGGTAAAATGTCTTGTAATAGTCACAGTCAAACTAGTTTTGTTCCTCTGAGTGCTTTCACCAGCCCTGCACACCAAATGAAACTTTGTTTACTGGTTTCATTTATTGGATACCACTTAACAAACAAACCAAGAGCCAAAACAAAATATTAATCACAGCATTTTAAGTATCTCTGCAGTAAATAGAGTAAATTGTGGTAGTGTATACAAAGCTACTCCTAGCTAAGTACGCCACTACAAAAACTAGACTGTTAATTCTAGAGAAACATCATTTTTTTGAGAGCTATAAAAGCATAGTTGTGTCCCTCCCTGCCCTGACCACAACCTGATCCTGGGAAAGGCTTTAATTAGAACATCATGGTCAGCACCTGAAAGAGGAGGCCACAGTTCTCCAACCAGACACTGTATTGTCACTCGGCTGCACCAGCTTTGCAATCATTTCGCTGCTGCTGAGGGTCAAACCAGATCTAATATTTCAGATGCAGATCAGAATGACTCTGTGTAATCCTTCCGAGCAAACCCTACAGTGTTTCCTTGGCTTCCCTCCAAAACTCACTACAGTGATCTCTGTGCACAGCCTCCTCCAGCACTGAGGCTCAGCCAGCTCCCACTCACAATGTCTTAATAAATTTGCCAGTACAGATCCTTCACAGTTGATAAGGACGATAATGTTATAAATTGCTGTTACAGAATTTTTCTTATTACCACATGAATCTCTGTGAAACTATCAGGTGTCTTTTCCCAAGTTCACTTTTAGCAGGACAAGTGTATAAACTCTCAATCAGCTGAAATAATTCTCAGCAACTCACCTGTAGAAATTCAGCACAGAAGAAACTAAGTTTGGTCACCAACCCTGCCTGGTGACAAACATTTCAGCTTCATCCTATGAATTTCATCTCACATCAAAAAATTAACCCTAGGGCAAGACATATTTTGTATGAAGTATGAACATAATTACCACAGCCACTTCGACATCTTTCTGTTCCTGACCCAGGCAAGTCCATACCAGTTCAAATATCACATAACTGAGGTTTCCAGATTTCCCTAATAAAGAGGAGAGATTACTGCAAGGCCAAACACATAAAGTTCCACCCAATGTATTGAGTCAATTTTAGCATCTTTGGTTGGGCTTTCATTAGAGCACTGACATTTCTTTCCTTTACAGTCAAGGTTTATGCATCATTTACTGTAGTCTTTTACAAAACTCAGCTATTTTTAGTCTACAAGGGTGATCTGCACTCCTTAAGACCCCATGGAACTAATTTTAGTACAGTGTTTCCAACATCTCCAAATCTCTGGCAGAACACCTCATATAAGAAACACTCGGCTATTGTTAAGTTTTTGCACTGTTAAACTTACTGCCACTGAAACCTGAACAACTGTGGGCTTATTGGCAATTGTTCCAAGCTGTCCCCTAATCCACTTTGCCAAGATTTATTGGCAACACTTAGTCTGCAGACTAACTGCATAAAATATTAGTTGGCCTTATGGCTGATGTTATGCAGGAGGTCACATTAACACATTGATCGCTCCCTCTTATAATCTCTACTGGACACTCTTTCAAGGGAAGCCTTTATTGGCAACTGTTAGTTTTTAAGTGCTATTCCAAGACAGGCCTTTTGGTACCTGAATTTTAGGAAGAACACTGCTCTTCTCTCAAACATTTGTACCTTGTTTTTTAAACACTTAAACATTCGATTGCTTCACTATTACCACACAACGATTCCTGCCCCCCACCTTTTTATTTCAAACATCAGTTATGTCACAGAATAACTACAGTAACTCTGTACCACTCCACCTCAATAGAATTCTACTAACTGGTTTTGTTAAACAATCTTATGGTTCTCTTAGACTTCTATGTAGGACCACAAATAAATTAAAAAAATATATATACCTATAGACACTGTATGTGTACAAGACCACAGAGAATAAGACTTGCATCATATGCAGGCAAGCTTAAATAAAAAGCTAAAAAAAAAAAGTCTGAAAATATAAGGTTTTATTGTAAATTCCAAAAGTTTGAAATTAAATACTTTTCCCCTGTAAATTGCTATGTCCTAATGTACGCTAAGTACATTGCAAATAGCTTTATACACTTCACTGCAAATCTAACCCAGCTCAGTCTCTAAATGTAAACATCCTCATTGTGTTATCCAGACAGAGTTAATATAAAAACCCAAAGCAAACTTCTCCTGTCCTCCTACTGGCATGACAGGTGAGCATACTATTGGCATTACCGAACACTTCGCTTTCTGTAACTGAAAACTGAAGAGAGAAATACAAATATAGATTTTGGCATAACCACCACATTATTCCAGCTCTATCAATTGCTAAGTTACAGAAAGACAAACTGCCTCTATTTACTCAAACACTTGCACTAAGTGCAACGAGGTCTTGAGAAGCCAACTGAACTTACAAACCCCGTTTCCTGTAATATCCTTAAGATGTTTGGAAAGTATGGTATTTTCCACCCAGCAAAATCTCAGTTTTCCTTCTGGGATTTATGATATACCTTTTTCCTATTTAGTATTTACTTAAGACTGAATTATGCAGCGTGAGTGAAGTAGATTAACATTTTATCCACATTAATCCCTCTTCAAGGGAGTAAGTCTGTGGAAGCACATGGGTGCCCCATGTATGACTACTTAGCTGTACAACTGTAGCATTCTTACTTTATACAATGACATCACTACTTGCATGTATTTATACTGTGAAATTACACACTTCCAAAAAATCAGGTTTTGTTTTAAACAAAATCAGTTTAACTGAAATAGTAAAAAAAAAAAAAAAATATAATTCTATACCGAAACTGGGGAAAATACAGTGGTAGCAGATGGAAGGTGAAAGGAAAAATACTATTATCTTCTTCATGTATAACTTTAAAAAAGGATGAGATTGTTCACTTTTTATTTATTATTGGACACTTTTAGCAAAGCATTCAGCACAGAATACAACTCTTACTTAAGAAACCATTCTTATTTCAAAATGAACCCAAAACTTATTTCATCCTTTCTGCCATTCACCTGTTTTCTTTTACATGCAATGCTGTCTTTGGCAAAACTTTTACCTAGACACAACTGGCCAATCTAAAATACAAAAGGCTGCTGTGATACAAGACACTATTATTTGTAAGTACTTCAATATGAAAATTTCAGCTGTGTCTTCATTCTTTCCTCTCATGCAAATTTTGAGATGAGAGACAGGAAAGAGACACGTGAAACACATTTATGTTCAGGCCAACCGAATCATAATGAAAGATTTAAGGAAATGTTCAGGAAGAAAAGTAAAAGCTACAGAAAGAAGAAATTCAAGTGACACTTATTTGTAACCTCATCAAGATATAAAGGTAGTGTCAATCATACTCAGACAAAATGCTGTCAGCTACAGTTTGTAACCTTTGTACAAAGCCATTTACAGACAAGCCAGGAAACAGCTTACGGCATCTGGATTAATTTCAGCAAATAAGCATTTGACTGCAACAGTGACAAAAGACTTCTAATACCTGTGAATGAGTTGACAGAATCAACAGAATAGCAAAGTTCCCTTTTTTCAAAAACAAGGTGAACAAAGCTGTACCTAGAGATCTAAATCACTTTAAATGTAATTACCCATCCACCACATTACTGAATCACAAGTATCTTGGTGGCTTGTCACCATCCTTCCAATTCAAAAGGTCATATGAAGCAAGATTCTATTTTTGATTTAAGTATTTCTCATTAAGACAACTAGCCAGAGTTGTGAGCATTATATTCACTGTTGTTTCTTAAACAGTCCATGGGCTGTTTGCAAAAGGCTGGAGCTCATTTAGCTGTTTAACTCTGGAGACTGATACAACTCCAAAGTAAAGAACAATCATCACAGTGTTTCTCCTTCAGCAAAGAGGAGAAGCTGCAGCAAATGACACCTAAAGCACTAACACAGCTCTCTACTGAGCAGAAAATAGAGATTAAACACGCGGCAACAGCATTCTCTCCAAGAAAACTTACCAGTGACAATCACTTCAGTGCCACCATAGCTCTGCACTGAGAGAACCAAAGGGGAAAGCAGTGGGTTATGGCAAATAAAGCCACATATAAAAACTCCCTCTCCATGGTAGACTCTTAAATTCCTAAAATATTACACACGCATTTGCTTAGCAACCATTTTTAATTTAACTGTGTTTATCCTATTATACTACTTTAACTGTGTTGCACATGGCACTACAGATGGTGCTAAATGACTCCAGGTAATCAGAAGAATGCTCTTGTGAGATAATAACATTTAAGAAGAGACAAAATTAGATTTCTTTTTCTTGTTATGTTTCAGTCCTATTCCTCTCTGTGTTTAATATAAAACTAATTTCAGATTTATGGAGCAGTAACATTTCTGGAACCCAAAAATATGCGAATGAAGTCAATCATGCAAAAAAAAACAAACTTTGTAAGAATGTCACAAATAAACTGAGAAATGCATCATTAAAGGAAGAATTTTAAGGAACTTGGTGGGGAGACAGGAGTAAATTTCTTTGCTTATCCCTCCAAAAATTAATAATAGCTTTTATTCACACTACATAGCAATGTTACATTTATGAAATAATCCAGTTAACGTATTTCAATATTTAATATGCATTTAGTCCACAAATCGCCCTGCTAGCCCTTAATTATTTCCATGAATTCCACAAATAGACACTCATAAATTCAAGATCATCCTAGTGGACAAGAGATCTTAATTTTTTCAACTTACACTAGGCCAGTTACCAATTTAAGAAACTTTACACATTGTGAGTGTGTAACATAAAAGCTCTTGTTTGTATCCTCAAATGGTTATTGGCAGTAACTGTGATTATGACCATCTGCAGTGATGGCAGCGACAACAGCTGCACCCACAGCAAAGCCACCCAGATACTTCAAATTATAACACATCTGTGCTTCCTCAGACATCCTCCTTCACACTTGGCATGGTGCTGCACAGAACTAGGCAACTCACAGATTTGCCCACAACGGATCCATCTCACATAATATACAGGAACTCTGAAGAGCTTTAGCTGAAAATAATTACTCGCTTCTGACTTCACATTTGCAAAAAAAATGAGAATTTTCATTTCCACGTTGAGATCTTTTTCCATTCCAAGCTGCTTCTTCAGTACACACACTCTAGAGAATTAGCAGGTAGAAGAGAAAAACAATTCCCACTGTCATTATTCTCAGGGCCTAGTAAATAGGACCAACCTCTGTATTTTCAGCACGCTTTCTTTAGTAATTATTTTCCAATACAAAAAGTATTACTTCTACTGATACATGGTATTCTTCACTTAAAAAAAAAAAAAAAAGAAACATTTCTCATTCACACACCTACTGTTATTGGGTTTCAAGGAAGTATCACATTGTTCTCCCATGAATTGACTTCAGGATACCCTGCTTCAGAAACTTGTCTGCACCACACAGCCTTCACAGAAACTAGCCTCTCATACACTGTCAGTCACCAAGAACAGCTTTTGTGTTCACTTCCTCCTGAATAACCAAGCATTATGAAAAGTAGTGATTGGCAATGAGATTCTCAATACAGAAACATGCTAAAATCTCATCATTCACCGCAGTTAGCAGAAGGTTAACTTTAGGGGAGAATAACCTGTGTCAACAGAACACAAAAGTTTGTCATTTTCGCAATAGTTTAAATTAAAAAAAAAAAAAAGTAGCTCCTCAGCCCCAAGAAGTCTCACCGGAGGACTGGAGTGTTAAATTTTCTGCAGTGAAAAAGAATAAAGGCATAACTGTGAAATATCTCTTGATGGAGCTGCATAGAAAGCACAGCCCAAGAGGGACGTGCCTTACAGCTGCACACAGCTACCCTGGACAACCCCTGTTACGGGACAAGCGTGACGGGTGATGCTGCAACTCTAATATTTCATTCCATTTGGGTGGCTATTTATTGGTACAGTCACGTTCTGAGTAACAGCAAATACATTTAGAGCCTTAATTCAACATTAGCCACCAAATTCAGAAAGGTACCAGCACAATTGTTTTCCTTCGAGATTATGGCTGACACTACTCTGTTTGCAACTTCTAATAAGGGACTGTAACTACTTACAACTTCTAGTTAGGATAGTTTTTATGCCACAATATCTTTTGGTGTTATTAGGTCAAGCACACTGAAAAAATTAAAAATACATTTTCTCCAAAATCAAATTAATCTTCGCAAAAAAAAATGCACATTTAATTCATAACCAACAACTGTTTCCTGGAAGAACAGGTTGTTTCCAAGGAAGGGTCACCAGTTGCTTCTCTCAAGCTTCAAAAACTAAAAGAGAAGATGAGGATCACCATATTTGCTAAACTCTTCAAATTATGAAGATACTTCATGCCTTTGCATATACAGTGAGGATGAAGAGTTCATTCTCCAAAAGAGCATTCTCCCTGTCCAAGCAAAGCTGTCTTTTTCAGTACTTTTTGGAAAGAATACCCCGCTGAGGTAATATGAAATGAAGACAGAAGCAGAAGGTGCACAGAGGCTATTTTGGCTCATGGAAACACTAAAGCTACCAAAATTCTGAAAAATATTTCAGGGCTTTGGAATGAAACTTAAGTCAAGGTTTAAAGCCTTCAAGTGCCACTGGAGTTACAGAAACAAGCACCACAGCAGATAACAGGACACAGATAACACCCCAGGTATCACTGGGCCCAGGCTATTATCATCATATCTCTCTTCTCAGGAGGTGAGGCAAGTACGGAAGAAGGAAACAGAAACATTAATAGAGCTACACACTGTCCCATGATGATGGTTGTAAGACACCTGAATTGGATACAACTTCCCTTCTTCCTTTTAGAGGCAAAAGGAGTTTAGCTTCACATAAAAACACAATGCAACAAACGTAATGAGGCAGCTAGAGCCAGGTACTAAACATCTTCATGTTCCTTGATTTCCGAGTAGGAAGCGTAGGAAACTGCTGCACTGAGCAGTGGGAAGGCCAATACCACTGTTCTCCTTTTCTAGCTTTCAATTTAGCTTGGTGCCTGACCCCACCAACAGAAAACACGTATTTGCTGCTGCTCTGAAAGCACAGAATCATAAAATGGTTTGGGTTGGGAGGGACCCTAAACATCACCTAGTTTCAAACCATGGGCACAGATGCCACCAATAGATCAGGTTGCTCAGCTTGCTCCAAGCTGGGTTGGAGGCAGGGACAGGGCATCCACAACTGCTCTGGGCAACCTGTTCCAATGCTTCACCATCCACTGAGTAATGAATTTCCTCTTATCATCTAACCTAGACCTGCCTGCTTTCAGTAGGGACAGTCTGTGTGCAGCAAGAGTGTGTGTTAGAAGAGGTTATCTGAACAATGGCTGAACCCACACATCTCTGGGGCACAGTGTCATACAGCAGCTGCAAAAAATCTGAGTAGAATTTCAGAGAAAATCCTTGAAAATTGCTTAAAACAGAAGACATCAGGTAATCTTAATGTATGAACCAATGGCCCTTGAGAGTAACTTTTCAATTATTTCAACATCTTCCCAAGTTTTCATTTTAAAAATCCTGAGATTCCATCTTGAGGAACCAAATTGATTTTTTCACATTTTTAGAGCTTAATTCTGAAGATTTTAAATTTAACCCAAGTGATGCAGTCCAGCAGAAGTAAAGATGCCATTGATTTACAACTGGACCAGGTCACATGAAGAAAATAGACACCAGCTTTCCAAGTATTTCTGTAAAATAGTTTATTTATAAACTCATAAAAGCTTTTGAAGATCAAGCTCTTTACTGCCAATGCTGAATCTACATTGTGGACTGTAGGAACAAATTATACAAAAATACAAAGACAGAACTTCTCATTGACTTATGCTGCCATTAGATCAAGGGCATGACTTGGAAATATCTCTTGATGGAGCCGCACAGGAAGCACAGCCCAGGAGCAATTGCATGCAGTTGGCTCGAAGCGCTTTAGTTGGCATCACCTACCCAGAATTATCACTAGTTCTACCAGTTCTCTGCTGCCCTATGCCTGAATGCTTCCAAGGGCAATAGTTCCTGTACAGTAGTAGTTTTTCCTAGTCCTTTGATACCTTAAGTATCCTTAAAGTCTTGTAGAAAATCCTGACTTTCATTCCTCATCCCAAGAGACTTAAAAGTAATGAATGTGCAGTTATGAGTCATGACCACCTGCTTCGAGGAAGTAAGACTTAATTCAGCCTGTAGACATTTTGATGCACCTGATGGACAGAAAGGAAAGAGCCCAGCCTGACTCTTAGAGGCCCTGATTATGTTTACAGAATTAGTGAGGAAAAACATCACTTTATTCTCCTCGTTTTTATACCACCCATCTTTGATATGGGAATCATTCAAGCAAGAGGCACGAACATCTGTTAAAGAGGAATATTCTACTCCATAATACCAAAGGCAGTGACTGTATAAATACCTTACAGGGTCACAGCACCAGAACATGGAAACACAACACAGATCACAACTGCAGCATCACACATAACAAAACACTGCCTGAAGATGAAAACCACACGCTTGGGTAATTAGTATTTAATTCATCCAGTTGCCATACATACATTTGATTATTATATTTTCTTTCTGGTAATGGACAACAGCTCCTCTTGGCCAAACTGTTGACCTTCTTAAACAAAGGCATCTTTTCCTTCAAAATTCTGGATTAATATTGAGGTTCATGCACATTTTAATACAGGAATTTGCACATACAATTACTACAACTGAGAAATCCTTTACTCTGCATTGATCCCATTGTTAAAATGATCAATACCTATTTTAAGAATCCATATGTGCTTTCAAGCATTTTTTCCAATGGACACAGGTCACAAGCAAAGAAACCCATTTAGATAAACAAAACTCCTAGGCAAAGTTGAGAAACAGGATTCTAACTATGTCTCCAGGCTCATATATGTGAACTACAGAGCTGTAGGAAACATTAAGGCTGACTGTTAGAAGCTGTCAAGTCGAACACTCAATTGGAAGAGAACTACAAATAAACATTTAAAGCTGTTCACCTCCTTCCCCATATACCTACTTTAACAGGAAATGGAAGCATCAAGATCAGTCAGTGTTACAGAACTCAAATGCCCCGCCAGGGCACAGAAGATATACAGGATTTCAAAACTAAAGAGCTATTCCACAAAACAGATGTAATGGATGCCACAAAATGGTCATTAAGATTGTTGCCAGTACTACATGGCATTACTATATTGCAATGCAGAGAAATATCCTGTTCAAGAAGATACTGGCCTTCAGCTACCGGAGTAGGAAAGAGCCATGAAACCCTCATTAAACCCTTCATGTCAGCAGCAACAGCTATGGGACTAATATACAGCATCACACTCCAGAGCAAATGAAAACTCTAAGCAAGACTCTAAGCAATATATGACAGAGAGGGACATGTCAAAAATCCACTGAAATGATTCTCCCTCCCCCTGACTCCACATGTAAGTTAAGCTTAAATTTCTGACACTCTTGGGTACTTAAAAGTCGTATCTCCCATAGAGATCAACAAAGAATCACCAAATCACCCAATGTTCTGGTTTGGAAAGGACCTTAAAGATCATCTAGTTCCATCCTCTCTGCCATGGGCAGGGAGGGACACCTTTCACTACAACAGGTTGCTCAAATCCTCATCCAATCTACCTTTCAACACTTTAAGGGATGGTGCATTCACAACTTCTCTGGGAAACCTGTGCCAGTGCCTTACCACCCTCAAAGTAAAGAATTTCTTCCTTGTATCTAATCTAAATCTCTTTCAGTTTAAAATCATTACCCCTCATCCTATCACTAAACACCCTCATAAAATGTACCTCTCAGCTTTCTTGTAGCCCCCTGGAAGGCTTGTAGCCATACTGGAAGGCTGCTCTAAGATATCCTTGGCAACTTCTCCAGCCTAAACAACCCCAGCTCTCAGCCTGTCCTCCTACAGGAGATGCTCCAGTCAGCTGATCATCTTCCTATCCCTCCTCTCGACCTACACAAGCATGTCCACATCCTTCTTATGCTGGGGGCCCCAGAACTCAATGCAATACTCCAGGTGGAGTCTCATGGAAGTCAAGCTGAGGGGGAGAATCCCCTCTCTTGACCTGCTGGCCATGCTGCTTTTAATGCAGTCCAGGATACAACGGGCTTTCTGGGCTGCCAGAGAACGTCACTGAATAATGTTGGGCTTTCTGTCCACGAACACCCCAAAGTCCTTCTCGCTGGGGCTAATCTCAATCCATTCTCTGCCCAACTTGTATTTGTGCTTGGGATTGCCCTAACTCAGGAGCAGGACCTTGCACTTGGCCTTGTGCAACTTCATGAGGTTCACAAGGGCCCACCTCTCAAGCCTGTCCAGGTCCCTCTGGATGGCATCCTGCTTATGAACTGTACCACACAACCTGATTTCATCAGCAAACTTACTGATGGATCACTCAATCCCACTGTCTGTGTCACCAACAAAATGTTAAATGCTACTAGCCCTAATAACAACCCCTGAGGAGCACCACTCGTCACGGGTCTCCATTTGGACACTGAGCCACTGACCTCAACTCTTTGAGTGTGACGTGACATTCCAACCAATTCCTTATCCAACGGATAGTCCATTCATCAAATCTATGTCTTTCCAGTTTATAGAAAAGGACTTTGTATGGTATTGTGTCAAATGCTTTGCACAAGTCCAGACAACATGAACTCTTCTTCCCTTAGCCACCAGTGCTGCAATCCCATCACTGAAGCCACCAAATTTGCCAGGCATTACTTGCCCTTACTGAAGCCTTGTTGGCTGTCACTGATCACCTCCTTATTTTCTGTGTGCCTTAGCATAGTTTCCAGGAGGATGTGCTCCATGATCCTGGCAGGCACAGAGGTGAGACTGAACAGCCTGTCTTCCTTTCCCCCCCCATTCTTTTAAAATTAGGAGTTACGTTTTTCTTTTTCCAGTCACTGGTAACTTCACCAGTCTGCCAGGACTTTTCTAATGCAATGGATCATGACAACATCATGAGATGTACAGAGTCAGAATTTGAATTCAGAAGTTTGAATTTGAAACAAATATTTTATAATCAAGTTTTACTAGAGTAGGTTACAGTGATTAAACTGAACTATTCATTTGTGATATTATTTTAAGATCACTTCTATGGGCAGAGTTAGGTTGCTCCTCTAAAATTTTACCTCTACTTCTATTCATATGACTGAATTGAAAGAGATCCCAACAACTCTTTGCTAACCTAATTAAAAATCCCTACAGACCTATCCATCTTTAAAGTGCTAAGAACAAAGACATCAAGAGTAAGTTCTCAAGTGAAATTTCAACATTTTTCTCCCATTTCCAATCTCTCAGGCCTCTCAATCTGCACACACAAACTCTAGCTGAGGGAAAGCCTGAACCAACAAGTTTCCTGGTTACAGTCCTCGACATCATCTGACAATGTGAAAATTTATTTTCACCATACACTTTTGGGATTTTTTTGGAGAGTGGAGATGCAGACCTATACATGACACTAACTTGTTTCTAAAAGCCTTACATGAATTTTTTTTTCAATTTCCTCATGGCTTCTCTCAAGACAGGACACAGAAGTACCCAGCACATTCCTAAAACTAGATCTAGTTGGAAACAGGGATTTCGCCTGAAAAATGACAGCTCTATGTAGAAGCAAGAAATCCAAGCTTCTGCCATTTGAATTCCATCTTTTTGAAATATGTCTAAGCAATTCTGGTGATTGTTCACTCACCGGACAAACCCCTTCACCTGGAAATAATTCACTTTCCAGGAAAAAAATCAGGATTCTGTACATCATAAAGAAATCTTTAGTAAAGTCCTAACGTGTGGGCAAGAAATCCACTGTCTTCCAGCTCCAAACCTTCCCTGTCGTGTATGAGTGACTGGAGAACTTGATTCAAACACCTTCATCACAAGGTCTGCAACTTGTTTCTTTCTGTGCTTTCTCTCCATACTGATGAATCTGGAATTCTGCCCTGTATTTGAGCCTGGTCTTTGCAGAAGAGGTGTTACAAATGTCCCTCTACAAGTTACACCACCATCATTCTGCACTCCTGACAAACTGCAATTTGAATTCTCTTCCTGCCAAGGACAGAAATCAGGGTGGCTTTCATTTCCTGAAAAGGTGAGACTTCACTAAACCAGCAAAATTCCTGAAGAGCAATACACATTTCACTTTAAAGGCAGTACACAGGAAGAGCACAAGCCTTTAGCACCAAGTCTCAGATGAGTCATGGAATAAACATCTCCCCAAAGGCAATGCCCCTGCCAATCAGCTGATCCACAGCAAGTGCAACACACAGTGGCATTCACGGCTTCCCAGCCCTCTACAGAACCCAGTGAATGCTCAGGACTCGTTTCCGCAGCCAAGGATGGAGGCAGCAGGTGCCAGGTCACAGGAGAAGAGGCGAGGAGGCACAGAAAGGACAAAGCAGTGTCCTGGTGTGAGGTCAGACAGTAGATAATTTAGCATGGCACAACATTTTTGAGGAAGAAACGGGCAAGAAAACAAGACAATATTTTCTCCATAAGCATTTATTGATTTATATATAAAGATAGAAAAACCACTGGTAGTTTCTGACCTGAGAACTCTTCACAGCACTTTACTGTTAAGCTGGGACACCACTGTCTAACTCAAGAAAATGTGAATTGTTAAGAATGTAATAGCTTCAGAAGGTGACCCGTGGCTGTAGATTACAAATTGGGCAGAGAATCTTTAGCAATCCCAATGGAAATATCCATTCCCAGCATCTCAGTGTTCTCCCATTCTATAACAGCAGCAATACATTAAACATATCCAATTCCCCATCTCATGTCAGGTGTTTCAAAACGCATTCCAAAAAAACACAGTCACAGTTACTCAGCTTCATACTCCATATCAGACACCTAAAAGCCAGGCATTAGGGAACCTAAATTATATTCTGGAACCAAATCCTACAAGAATAACTAAGCTCCCACTAGTGAGGGACCAAAAAAAAAAAGAGCTTGCAAGTTCTTTTCAATCAAGTTCACAATTGCAACTACAGACAAATCACATGCTTAGTTTCAACAAAAACATTAGCAGGAGGCAGATGCTGACTGAGCTGATAGTTTCCATTTGTTTATTTAACAGTCATGCACCATTACCAACATTAGTCATTTGGTTCCTATATTCCCCCCAGTTGCATTGTTTTAAGGCTTATCAGCAATTCTACTTCTGTATCATTGGCCATTTTGTGTAACTTAGGTCTATGAGTCCACATAAGGAACCTCTTGGGGGTTTTTTATTGGGGTTTTTTTAAGCACTACTTGACTCCAAGGTCCACCTGGATCATTAATAATCCTGCAAAAAACAATTGCCCTTAGGAACGCTGTTTTAATCCCAAGAAGTGTAAGCAGCACAACTCAGAGATTTCTCTAATAATGGACTACTAAAACTTAAAAGTTGTATGATCTGCAAAAGCAATTCAGAAATCCTACAGCAAGAGGGTTTACCTTACTGCCCCATCTACCCTCATTTTAATCATATTTGGGAAAGCAAACAGTACAACTCCCACCCAAACCTATGGATTTTGGTAAAGGAACCACTTCATGAGATTTATCGAGCAAACATCCAGCTTCCTGGACTCCATAATCACATACTTCCCAGTTCACTGCAAGATGCTGCTGGTTCTCTTGCTGGTCTTATTACAGAAATTGCCCTCCTATTGCAGTTACCATCTTACCTGCTCCTTCCTGGTGCCTCTAGTCTTTCAGCATTCCCAAAGAAAGAAAGAAAGAAGCTGCAGGTCACCACATGCATTCTTACAGTCACTGTTTTACAGGCCTAGCCCAGTACAAACCTAAAAATTTGGAGTATCTAAGTGGGGCAAATAGAATAGTCTCAATTTCATGAATTTATTTCTGTAGCTTCTCACACCTCAGAGAACATCTGCTGATGCAAAAGGGGAGACGCTGCCACAAACACACATAACACACTTTCACAGAACAGATGAGTCCTACACAGTTACTCCAGTTTTGATTTGCAGCTGCAAAGGAAAGACAACCCAGCAGATTTCTTCAGCTGCATCGACAAAATAGAACAGGCTTTTGGTTGAACAACTCATTTTCAGGTTTTCAGTCATACAAAATATAATCTGAATTTGCTGTATGGTACATACGAAATTTTTTTCCCAGATATATTGTAGAATACAAAAACCAACAGAACTACTCATATGCAGGCTGCAGCGGAGGGACTCGCAGCTCAAACTCTCAGAGCGCTTACAAGAGGCAACAGAGCACATCCTATTCCCACTAGCAATTCTCATTTAAATATCTTCTCAAGGCAGCTATTAACAAGAAAATCATGCCTGGGACATAGCTGCTCCCAGCTCCCTGGTTACTACTAGGGGAATCCAGTGCAACAGAAGGCATTAGATTTTTCCTCTCCACAAATTAGTTTCTATTTAGAAACTACTTATGCCTATTTGTGACGCCCTGGAATCTAAAGCACTGTAGCAATGCAAGCTCTTCACAAATTACTCCAAGCTTCCAGTATCAGCAAAAAGACTACAATGTCTCAGGGAAAGGTGCTATTGCAACTCGTGCAGTATCATTCTTTGGCAAATTTGCTTACAGCAGTTCCGCAAGGCTGCATCTCGATTGCTATCTGCTCTAAATACAGAGCATTGCATGCTGGAAACTACAGTCTCAACTGGTCACACACAGTATAAAAAAAAAAAGCAGGTGGCAAAAGTATCCTGTTTTATGCATATTCATTTGAGCCCTCAGGCTCCTGGCAAATGGCCAGAGCTCCCAGACAAAGCCTGGAGGGTTCCCAGTGTAAAATAAAAATGGCCAAACTAGTTTTCGGACAGGCAATAACATTATGCTCCAGCCCGATATCAAGTCTAACAGAAAAATCCGGAATGAGTTAAAGCAGAAACGTAATCTAAATTAGGACGTTAGTAATTAGGTCAAGCTAATACCAAAAACCATCACGCTAAACCTTACGAAGAGGCCAGCAAAGCCTCCAGGGGCTGGGGAAGACACGAATGGCAAAAAGTTAGCTAACTGTAATTAGTGATTATGAACAAAAACCTTCTTCCAGATTGACCCATTTAAAATAAATAGAAGTTCTTAAAAAAGATATGCATAAATTAAATGCATGCAAGACTGAATTTGACAGAATAGATTCTTGAAGGGTTTTATACACTGAAACACCAAAGGTAGCAAGAAGCTATTTCACATCCAGTGACTCAATTGTAGAGCTTATTTCACCTGTGCAATGGAATAAAGCTTCCTCCTTAAGGCTCATAAAGAACTTCATGACTGCGTGAAGACAGAAGCTATCAGTGCTTTAAGGTGGAAACTTATCTAGCAAAAAGTAAAAGGTCAAAACACCATCAGGTGAGACACAGTTCAGAACGACTGCAGGTTCCCCAATAGGTGGTAAAACAAATGTTCATAAAGTGAAAGAAACCAAACATAAAACTCATTTTTATCTTTCAGAGTTCATACCTTAACACACACTCCAAAAAAAGAAAAAAAAAAATCACACTTGATGATTTCTCAGAAGACTGGGACTTCCTAGCAAGGTTCAGCATCTTAAGCAACTGAGTAGCCACTGAGAACCAAACACCAAACCAAACCAACACTATCTCAAAAAAAAAAAAAAAATTAAGCAAATACTTCATCTTTGATTTTCCTCAATCTCCCTTTTTCATCCAATACAGTCACTTCAAAAAACTTCACTCACTCCTCTTGAAAGAGATTATTGAAGAGTCAAACCAAAGTGTACAGATTCAACATACATGAATAATTATCTATTTTTATCTCACTCTGCCACGTCCAGCCTTTGAGGCAACCTTGACATGCCATCCACCTGTTTCCCTGATGCTTTTGACTAATTTCATTCTATTCCCTAATCCGCAAATGCTTTTCCTGAGCCAGTCCATATGGCCACTACATTGCTGTACTCTCTGCACTGCTGGGTCAGGCCCATGGTCCATCCAGCCCAGTGCTGTCTGACAGAAGCAGCACAAAACACGACCTAGAGACAGCAAAGCAGCCACAACAGAAACCTGACTCTCTCTCCTTTGTTACCAGACACCAACTAGAAAAATCTGTCATTGAACTGATGCGTTCCCCTCCAAAGGGGAATTCTAAGCTATGCTGTGAACACATTTGGAACAGGATGCTAATTAAAAACTATCTAACAAATACTGCATTATTAAGACACGATATATGTAAATGCCTAGTTCAGCCTTGCTTTTTTTAGCTTTATGTTTGTACAGAGCCTACTAATGTCAGTACAGGATGCCAACGCTTCTGAAAAACACAGAGCATGTCATTCACAGGCTTTCACAGACACCTGAAACTGCAAATTGGACATAAGAAGCCCTAAAAATCTGGTGAGTTAGATAAGAAAAACTGAACGTTTTCCCATGTGGTCTTAAGATTTTGTCCTCAATATTTTGCTGTCCTACACTGTGTTTTAAGCGGCAGTGAAAGAAGTGAGTTGATGCTATGGCCAAAGTACAAATCAGCTCTTCTTCAAGAGAGGAAAATTGTCTAGACCATTTTCTGAGCATGCCTAATTCAAGACTGCCATTACCACCTCACTTCTTGCATTCCATACCTTTCTCTCCTGACCACAAGATTTCCCTCAATTCCTACATCTACTATGCAGGGTGATATTTCCACTAACTACAAAGTAATGTCCAAGTGGCATCAACACCTGAGAAAACCCCATCACTTCAATACTAGGTGTACCCACAGCTACTGAGAACACATTCTAGCAAGATCAAGTCATTAATTCCCATTTTAAGGGAAGAACAAGTGACTCCCATTACTCAACAAGTTCTGAACCAGGTAACGTCTATTCAAAGACATCTCAGCCTCATTTAGTCGGCTAAACTTACCAAAATCATCTTTTACTGTTACCAGATCCCAGATCAGGTATCTTCAAAAGCATGAAGATGGATTTGGACTCAAGGAGACTAAATTCATTCCTCAACCTGGGCACAAGCCTCCCACTGTGAAGGGGGCAGCAAGAAGTAAGTTTGCACCTAAAGGGCTTTGAGACAGATTTGGAAGCAGTAGAGATATTTTGCTGAATTCCACTCACTCAACAAGAGTAAAACCATGTACTACCACTAAGACAGCTGACTGTTCGATTTACTATGATTTTTAAAAAGAAAGAAAAACAAAACTACAAGCTTGACCCAGCTAAAGTCACAGACTTACCTTATCATCTACACTGTGAGTGGACAGAAGTGACTGAACTAGGATAACTGTAGCCAGAGGTGCACCTACCAGGGAAGTCTGCATATATTAAGAAATCCACAATGTTCAGCAATGCTCTAGAAACTACTTGGTTGCTCTCACTTGTCATCAGCATTGGTAACTTTATGCAGAAAATAAAGCCTAGCACTCCCTGAAAACATACAATAACGTAATGAAAAAAATGCATCGTTATAAAGATATTTATGGTGCAATTTTACTACTGCAATACATCTAATTCTATCAGCACTAACTTTGTGGGTTTTCTACAAGATGGTACATGCAAAATGAGCCTGTGACCATAGATGAGAAAAGGGGAATTTATACTTCATAGAATCCATTGCACTAGCATTCCAGAAGCACCCATACCAAATTAGAAACCTGTTGTATCAGCAGGAAAGTAAACTGTAAGAATTTTTAACAGTTACACTGACTTTTGTTTGTGGTTTTAGTAAAGTCTGGCAGAAGTGAAAGAGGTGACAAATGAAATTTACAAAGTAATTTTAGTCTGTGCTCCTCAGATCTGATTATTTTTTCCTCCAAAGGTGATAAAAACTAATATTTCTTTCGCTTGCACTAGGGAACTCTCGGTGAGGACCTCATAATCCATGAGCAGAATCAGAAGCAACAGCACGTTCTCCTCACCAAAGAGACAGAACATTTAAAAAGCAGGTCTTTGCAACACGGACTGAGGGGAAAAAAATTGAACTAAATCAAATAACTATCTATACTATACTCAATAAAACAATTAGAAGCACTAAAGCTTTTTAAAACAAAATTGGCTTAGATCAAGGCACAGCACTTTTTTAGAGAAGAGCAGAATATGCACTAGTCGACTTGAGACCCAAGTAAATTCTGGCATGAAGTCCCCAAACTGAATTATACCAACACCACAGAGAAGGACAACAGTTGCTCAGTCATCTGCTTGAAGTGTAGCAGAATTTTTCCAGAACATCCCCTTTCCCTCTGCAAGCCCAATAATGCAGCACAGTTAACCCTGCACATACAGCACTCATCATGCACTAAACACCCGCCAGTGGGAGAAAGACAAGGATATCCAGTGGTCTAAGTTTTATATATAAATAGGAAACTTGCAATAACTTGGACAAGACAACACTGACATATGATACAACATAAGCCCGTTTAGAGCAAAGTAGATGAGAAGTTCCACTGAGAATTTCAACCTTGAAAAGACTTTGCAGGTCCTTTTTCATTTCCAATGCAGGTTGTGTAGCCTTCAGAACAGAATTTATACTCTACACCTGAGAACTTCAGATCCTAGAAATCTAACTTTTGCTAATTGCTGAATTATTTCTACTACTCCATCTAGAAGTTTTTTCTTTAATAGCAAGTCAAGTTGTCTTTCTGTTCTCCTATGAAAACCACGTAGTAATTTTAAGTCAGTAACATCCCACTGTAAGTAATTTATTTTTCCATTCTATCATCTTCCCTTACGAGTAGGTTTATTTTATTTTAATAAACAAAGGGGGGAGGGGCAAATACGAGGTCATGCACAGAAATTCACCTGATTTCTATACAAAGGAATTTTGAGGAGTTATTGCTGCCCAAATCAATTAAAAACAAGTCCACAATGCATGAGGAATATATGTCCATAATATAGCTCATTCTGTCAAAAAAAGCAACAGAATAGATTAATAGTGGAACAAGAATGTGCTTTCAAAGTTTTTCACAGAATAACCATCCTCTTTAAATTCTCTATTTCCCTCTTCAATTTTCAGAGGTGCTGAAATACACAAAGCCACATTTAACATGGGCTGGAAAACTACGTTCATCAAAAATACTGACCAAAACAAAGCAGATCAATTTGAATATTTCTAAGAATAGAATTTCCAAAGACAGTAAAATGAGACCACTTTGATGCATGCTGGAAGTGAGCTCCCTAAGCACTCTGTTACACTGCTGGACAGAGAAAATGTTGTCGGTGGTTCCCAGCTCCAAGATCCAACACTGCTGAACTAAACAAGGTATTTGCTTGGGCAATCAGGACTACAGAAGCTTAAATTTCTTCAATAAGCAGCAGGTCAATTACTGTGCACTTTAGATTTCTGACCTTCTGAGTCTTCCACATATAGAGAATGACCATCTCTTAAATACTTCAAGAGAAACATCAAGACAGCACTTTGTGCTTCCCTCCATGTGCTACAGCAAGCTTGAAGGGCATTACTAAGAGCAACATGCTTTCTCAAGAAATTAAAATTAGGCCAGCTAACACCCCTTTTTAAAAAATAAACCCTTCATATTTAAGGGTGGTTATGCTATAAAGAATATGTAAAACAACCTTTCGACAAAGATTTGCCCAGCCCTGCCTGCACTGTGGTGTAAAGACATCTCACTTGTCACTTTAGTAATCAAAAAATCCCCCAAATACTGTATCTCTGCTCTTCTCAAAGTACAAGAAGCAGGGCAGCTGATTTCTGCTCACATCCCTGAGGTGGTGCAGTTATGAGTCACGAAACAATGAAACCCAACAGGAGGGGATACCTTGGGCTGAACCCCATTAGTAACAACAGATCACAGCACAATTCCAGTTGAACCTGCACACACATGAGCAAACCTGCTCTGAAAGCTATTGGGAAACAAACTACTGGAAAAGCCATAGCTAGAGAATCACTTCTTCATATAAAAGTTACATATTTTCTGTACACACAGAGAGAAAAATAAGTACACCACTGCTAACCAATACTTCACATGCCTTAAATTCTGATCAGTGTGATTTCAGTGGTATTAACTAACAAAATGGTCACAGCTAACAGCTGAACAGAGAGAGAACTCAGTGACAGATAAAGGAGTATTGCTCTTTAGGGAGACCTCATATCCTGAAAAGCTACATTAAAAAGTCAGTTTAACAGTCTTTACCAAAAAAAAAAAAAACCTACCAAGCTATTGGTTGTTTCATGGTACCTATCAACTGATAAAACAACATGAGGCACGAGCTTGACCTTTAGCTTCCCACACTGCAGGCAGGTGTGCTGAAATGGTTGAGGAACCTTCTCAGAGAGGTCAGGGATGTTGTTTCACTTGGAGAAAAAGTGAGAACGCACTTTCAAAAGCTTCCAGGGCCAGAAACTCTCCCTTATCTATTTAGAAAATGAATATCCGGGAAAATGCATTCCATAGGTCAATTCTCCAGACCTCTTCAACCTAAAATTAAGGATTCTCTGAATCAAGCTTAATTTTTTTGCTCTTCTCTTCTTCAAAATGGAGCAGAACAGGAATCCCAGGAATAAAGGAGCTTTTACATTTTTTATTATTCTGCTGAACCTCTTTCCTCTGATGCCATAAAATACACCTCCAGTACACCCCTCAAAAGACCACACTAGAAACAAGGTAATGCTCATGAACAATTTCCCCTCACACAAGTGTCCTAAATCATAAACTATTCACCAGAATTCCTTCTGAACTTCATGTCCTTATATCTGAGCACTAGCTTTTGTCCAGGACAATAGCCAAGTGGACTCCAAGTAACTTAAATCACTTCCTCATACTTGAAGCATCCATGAAACCTCTGATATGCATTTTATTTTTGTCACTACTTCAATTCCTCTGTACTGAGACTTCCATCCAAACAATTCAGAGCATGACTCTGTACAAAAATATTCAAAAAATAAACATTCACCGTAACCCAAGAAGATAACACCAAAAAACATTAAACAGACACAGCACACAAATATTTAGCGACCATGAAAATTTGCATGTAGCAAAGAATGCTACTAACAAAATAACTGAAATGCAAAAAGCATTTAAAAAACCCAGTATGACTTTTGCCTCAACTTTCCTTGTTACTGAGCTTTATACTATTACACGTTCTCACTTCCTGGTTTGTCAGAAACCACATTGTTTCAAAGTCAAAGCTGCTCACTTAAAGGAAGGAGGAGCGGTGATAGGTATTTTTAGAGAGGCATTAAGACCTCTGATAATAGCAGAGTATCTTCATAAACTTAAAGACAGGTTTTCTCCTAATGACTGGTCTCCTGCATCAAAGAAACATTATTAACTAACCTAATTGCTTTAAACTGCAACTTAAAGCAATTGACCCAAGAAATTCAACATATATTATGTCTGCAGCTTCAGCAGGAAAAGTTGTATCCCCAATTTTTAGTGAGATCTGCTAGGAAGTATTAAACACATCCACGTGGTATTCAAAAAACAGCAGCTGACTGATTCCCTAATTCATTAATAAAAAAAGGACACTGAAACCACTTTCTACTCTTCCCAACAAGCAAACTATGTAACGAATTTGAATGAACTGCTCCCTGAAACCCTCATTCCCTGCACATGGAAGCTCTGCCTACTTCCAAAGTAAATGAGAAGCACAGAGAAGTAAAGAGGGGCATAAATATCTTCGTGGGAAAATCTGTTTTGACTTTAAACAACAATATGTATGTTTTGATGACAGTTTGAGTTACTAAATTAACATTTAACTTTCTTGTTGAGCATGCCTGTTAAATGTTTAAACATAAAAATACGCTTCCCAGCTCTAAATAGAGCAACAATTTCTCTGAGGCTAACTAAGGAGGATGCTGTTTAAGTTGTTTCAAGTTTAAGTATGCGTGTTTAGAAACTCACATCCTTTCTCTTTTTTTCAGCTTTTGTGATAAGTAAAAACAACTTAGTTGAAATCCAGTATGGCAAAAGTGTAAACATGTAAACAATTGCTAACAGAAAGATAACATCAAAAAACTGTGGGATTCTTTTGCATGCCCGTGCTGTTCTTTTCCCTCATTCAGGCAATCAACTTACCAGATTAAACACAGTGTCGACTATGTCTCTGTTGGACACTTCACCAACTTCCACCAGTCCTGTCAGCACAGCAAATTTCATCTTGATACCTCGGATGGGGACTCCTGGATTCAAAGGCTGCAGCACACTTCCCCCTTCAGCAGCATTTCCTTCTTTTCCCGCTCCTCCTCCTCCATCATCACCTGTTGGCTGAACAACTTGTTTGTCCTCGCTCGCCATGGCCAGTTCACCGCAGGTTACGGCTTCCAGCGCCAGCTCTGGGAAGAAGGAGCGCCCTGTGCCGCCGGGAAGGTGAGCGGCGGGCCCACTCCTTCCTTCCCTTCAGCCCCGGCTCCCCGGGGAAAGCGGCGTCCGGCGGGGGAGGGTGTCAGGCAGGGAGGACGCGCCCTCGGAATCCCGGCTCTCTCCTCAGCAGGAGGCGTCTGTCACAGCGCTCTGCCCCCGGGCAGGTACTTAGAGCCCTGAAGGACAACGCGAGGGGTGTTTCAGTCCGCGGAGCTGCCCCACAGCCCGCGGGTCCTGGCCCCTGCCCCGCTCCCCGCGGGGCCGCCCCGGGAGCGCTCACGCCTCTCCCCGCGGAAGTGCTCCGGGACGCGCCGCGCTCCGAGCCGGGCGCGAGGGGTTTAATCTCTCTCTCTCTTTTTTTTTTTTTTTTTTTTTTTTTTTTTTTTTTTTTTTTTTTTTTTTTTAGTATTACAGTTGTTAGTATTATTATTATCTTTTTCTTACAGGGAATCCGCTCCCCCTGCCCGCCGCGCCTCCACCCTCTCCCCCGCCCGGCTCCTGCCCCGGCACCGCCGCAGGTGCAGCGCCCCAGCCAAGTTCGCACTCACCGCGGGCTGCGCAGGGGGCGCGGAGCTGCCCCGACGCGCCGCTCCGGGGCCGGGAGGCGGCTGCGCTGCCGCGCTGCCCGCTGCGCGGCTGAGCTGAGCTGAGCTGCACCGTCCGCCCCTCCGCCCGCCGACAGGCGCCCGAAGTTCCAGCCGCCTCCGCCGCTGCTGCCGCCGCCACCTCACACGGCGGTGCCGACCAGCCCCATCTCCTTCCTGCCGGCGCTGCCGCTCGCTGCCGCCATGACAGCGCGGAGCCCCCGGAGCGCCTGCGCGGGCCTGGCGCGGGCGGGGCCGGCGCGTGGGGCGGGAGCGGCGGGCTGCGCGAGCGCAGGTGGGACAGGTGAGCGCAGGTGCCACAGGTGAGGGGGGAGGGAGGACGGAAAGGAAGCGCTCTGGCCTTTCCTGCCCTGCGCCTCCGAGAGCGTCCTGGCGGGCAAGCTGCTCACCCCGCGGGAATGAGGCGGCACCTGCGTGCGCCCGGCCGGTGCCGCGGACTTTAGTGCACTGTTCACAGAATCGCAGAATAGTTAGGGTCGGAAGGGACCCCCGCAGATTATCCAGTCCAACCCCACTGCCGGGGCAGGCTCACCTGCAGCAGGTGATGCCGGGAATGTGTCCAGGTGGGTTTGGAATGTCTCCGGAGAGGGAGACTCCACGATCTCTCAGGGCAGCCTGTTCCAGTGCTCGGCCACCCTCAAAGCAAAGACATTCTTCGTCATGCTGAGGTGGTACTTCTTGTGTTTTACTTTATGGCCATTGCTCCTCGTCCTGTCGGTGGGCACCATTGAAAGGCTCTGGCGCCATCCTCTTGGCACCCGCCTTTGAGATATTTATATGTAATAATGAGATCCCCTCTCAGTCTTCTCTTCTTTAGAGTAAAGAAGACCCAGCTCCCTCTGACCCTCCTCGTAAGACATGTTCCAGACCCCTCATCACCTCTATGGCCTCTGTTGGAGCCCTTCCAGTAGCTCCTTGTCTTTCTTGTTCTGAGGAGCCCAGAACTGGACACAGCACTCCAGATGTGCCCCTCACGAGGGCCAAGTTCTGTAACTGCTTGAAGTCTGCCGCTCCTAAAGCTTTTTTTTTTTTTTTTTTTTTTTTTTTTTTTTTTTTTTTTTCCTCCCCAGAGAGGGGTGGGTTTGGAGTGGGGTATTTTTCGTTCTTTTATTATTTCATTTATTTATTTATTTATTTATTTGAAAATAAGCCATACGGGAACAGCGGGTCCCAGCTGCGTTCGCAGCTCTAACCCCGAGGAAAACCAAGGGGGGACAGGGAGCGCCCGTGCTGGGGTGGGGGGGAGAGGAGCTTTTCCAGCTCCAGCTCCTGCCGCCGCAGCGGTCCCGGGGAGGCGGATGAGCCGCTTCCCCACCCAAACCTCCAGCATGGGCGGGCGGCCGTCCTTCCTCCTCCTCCGGGCGCTGCTCCCTGGGGAGCGCAGGGGGCGCGAATATGGGTCAAGCGAGACGCCGCCCAAACGTGACGAGCTGAGGTAAAAGGGGTGCAGCAGGAGGGAAGGAAAACTCGCCCTCTTCCCTCAGGTTAAAATCCTGTGAGAGAGAGGTGTGCCGGTTGTTTCGGTTTCCCAGAGCCGGTGTCACACCCGCTGCCACCGAAGGGGCGGCAGTGCCAAAAGCCGAGGCTTTTGGCACCCGAAGCCCCCGCCTAGCCCCGGGGTGGGCGGTGTAACCTCCACGTACAACCGCGGGTCCTGCTCCTGCCTGTTCTGTAGCACGAGAAGTGGTGCCCTCTCTGTTCTTCCTCACAGGGTGACCTGAGCTATAAATCCCATCCCATCTCGGACGCGAGGAGGCTTTTGTTTGACCTTTCAAAGAATCTATTTGATATTAACCCGACTATCTGTTAATAAAGAAGGAGGAGGGTCTGTTCCTCCGAACTCTTCATTCAAGGAGTCTTCAGCTCTGCATCTTTAAGGAGACTGCTTGTGTTAATGGGGATTAGACACGCTTATAAAGACTGGGGGTCTTGTACCGGCTGTTTAACACGCAGACAAGTGCTTGAGTTTTGTTAACACGGTATCACAGCCAACATGGCAGCAGCAGAGATTTCCAAAGGAAGGATCATCTTAGGGATGTGAGCATAACTTGCAGATACACAAACAGATATCAATAACAAATATATAAGTATGCATACATTTTAAAGCTTCACATCTTCTGTCATATGCAAAGTTGTCATTTATTCTATGGAGGGAAAGGGAATGAATCTTTAAATGGGTAAAAATTTCTTCATTTTGAAATCTGGCACTAAAGAAATTTGAAAAAGTATGATGGGTGTTTTGTCTGGGAAATAAAAATTGCACCTTATTCTTCATACTATGCCATGTTTGGGACAGAATTTTTTTATATGTATACCTCCCTGTTTACACCAAAAAAGTACAAACAAACTCAAACCACAGTTTTTCTAGAAAAATGCTTTTCTGAAGTGATGTGCAATGCTCCTGACAAGCATGCTAAATATGATTGTAATATTTAATATAAACTATTATACTAACTGGATTTATTATTAAATAAAATTTTAACTTGCCTGTGGCCTGATTTGGGAATGCCATACTTTGTGTGTGTTGGTATCAAATTTCCCATGGTTTTTGGCCAAAAAAATTAAAGACGCTCCACAACACTTTCTGTTTCAGTGCTTGTTCCATTCCCTTCCTACATAGTTTTCTCACATTGTTACTTTTATCTATAGAGTGTGTGTCAAGACTAGAATATTTCATAGCTGCTCTTCTGTTTGAATTTCCAAGTCCTAAAAGAGGACTAAGCTCCTTTTTTCCCTGTCTTTCCTCATTTCCCTTAGTTACATACATACCTAAGTTATGTTAGTTACACACATACATACATATATATATATTAGTAGGAAGAGATGCTGATATCTAATTTGAGCTGCAAACATCTGCAGTTTCTTCCTCAGAAATGTTTAAAACTGTAATGCTGACACATTCAGCCTCTGCAAAGCTACAGTGAGCTTGTGTGGTTATACACATGCTGTGTAATCTTGAAATTTTAATCTTTAGAGTATGCTGCTGCCAGCATTTCTGAGGCATGTTTTGGATTCCTCACATCTACTGCTTGAGCTTCCTTGTCTTTCTGAGTCACCTGTAGTTTCCTAAACTATTGTCTTCCCTCTTATAAGGAAAATACAATTATTTGAGCCTTTATACTGTCTAAGTACACATTTTTCACACACCAGTTTTACCTGCCTGCATTTAAGTATTCCCTGGTTGGCCTTTATCTTTAAGCTTTCCATCAAGGTATCTGCCACCAGGCAACAGCAGAAGTGAAAGTTTGGAATTCTTTACGTACCTAGTGACTGGGAGTATGAGTTCTATTTGTGGCCCCTCCTGTTATCTGAATAGAATGCAACATTTGTTCTTAATATTTTCTTTTTTTTTTTTTTTTTTGCTTTTTTCTTTGTTTTAACATCACACTGTAAAGAAAATAAATAAAATAATATTAATTGCAAAAATCCAGCTTAATGGATTTCAGATGTTTTCATCTAAACTGCATAGTCCAATAGCCAGCAAATCCAGTTTGCCAGTACAGACAGTATTGTCATGCTGAATCCTGTTAGATCTTCCTGTATTTCATTACAGAAAAATAAATACTTCCTGACTGATCTTGGTTGTTAAAGGCAGTGAGATATGTGCATTAGTCAAGGCAGGTAAAGTTCAGCAGACTGCCAGTTTAGGGTTCCAAAAACAATTGTTTTAATTTGATTTTTTCATTAGATATAAGTTATTTAAACTACAGCTGAGAATTGGGAATTAACCCTGCCTTAATCCTTTGTTCTAAGCTTCCCTAGTGTGGGTTACAAGTCTAATGCTGGTTCTGTCTCCCACAAAAAAGTGGAAATGTTGAGATAAGGGAATAAAAAAATGTTTTCTCTAAACCTTAAAACTCAAAAGCATGGATTAAAAATGAACTTAACCCCCAGATTGGCAATGAACCCCATAATATTTTATGGAAAGTACTAATAAACTCTCTAAAGTACAAGGAACACGAGGACATACTGGAGCAGGTCTTGTGGCAGGCCACAGACATGGTGAAGAGACTCAAGCATGTCATGTAGGAGGAAAGGCTGAGAGAGCTGAAGGGAGAGAAGTCTTGGGGGTATCTTTTCAATGTGCATTAATAGCTAGTGTGGGAGTGAAGTACAGCAGCTGAGGAACAGACCCACTGCCAGCTTCACTGCATCTGTTGTAAGAGCAATTTTTGGCAGCTGGAGCCATTACCCTTTTAAATTGCTGCAGATAAATCTGAACAGTGCTCAGGGATCAGATCTTTTACATAGAAGTCCCCATTTAGTTCACATAGGGCAAAAAAAGAGAGTGTCCACAAGAACTCATCACTTTCTTCTGCTTACACAGCCCAACTAAATTAACGTGTTCAGTTTTGTTGGGCTTTGGGGGGCCTTCATGACACAAAGCAATTGCAGACAAAGTTTTGAATTAAGTACATTTTAGCAATTAAGTACTCTGCCTTTAAGCAAAATGAGGGAAAATAAATAGTATATAATGTTACAACTTTTTATGACAAAATGCTTCTTTATCTTCATCTCAAACATTGGGTGACAAGAAACAGCCTCAAGTTGTGCTAGGTTTAGACTGGATATTAGGATGGAAGGGTTGTCAAGCATTGGACAGGCTGCCCAGGGGAGTGGTTGAGTCACCATCCCTGGAGGTATTTGCAAGACATGTAGGTGTGGCACTGGGGGGGGATGGCTTAGTGGTGGACTGGGCAGTGCTGGGTTAAGGGATGGATGGACTCGATGATCTCAGAGGGTTTTTTTCCAACCTAAGATTCTGTACTTAGGAGCTTTTTTAAAAATCCTTGACTAGAAATAAAAATCCAAATTGAAAAGCTGCTTTTAAATACTGTTGACCTTAAATATGAGAGGCCCACTCAGTGTTTACAGGGAGCGTAATACTTCAAGAGAACAACATCTCAAAACAAAGATTAGCCTTGAAGGAGCTTTCTTTTGATTAAGTGTGAAGGCTTTTTCAGTATGTGTTAAATGGTATTGTTTTATTTTTTAAATATACTTCAGTGCATTTTTATAATGTAGAATTTTACTTTTTTTAATAATTCGTTTTTAAAATGCATATGGTGATTTTTCCTCATTTTTGTTTAGAAGTGTAATCAGTTTATCCCTTCATTTGTCAGCATTACGTTTTCAGCATTAATGACTTGCTGCTATCAGTGTTTTTAGAATTAATTCTGAATTAATAAATGAATGCCTAATGAATCTAAAATTAATAAATGAATGCCTAATGAATCCCAGCTAGGTGGCACTGGAAAATGCATTTCTATTCTCTAAGGAAATTATGCAGGTACTGAGCTGAAGAAGCTGCTTTAGCTCATCTCTTTAGGGTCTTCAAAATGTCAGTGTCATTCCTTACACTATCCAAGCTATAGCAGGAAAGATCTCATGAACTTTTACCACAGCAAATTCTGAATAAATTTATGAAACACCTCATTGTGCACTACTTTTAATGAGAACTCCTTACTTTTCCTTTTGAGTGTACACCCTGATTTTGTTACCCTTTTTTCCACTCTCTCATTTGTACTAAAAGATATCATTGTAGTCGTGAAAGTCCTCTTAAGAATCGGGTTTCTGGCAGCACTGTAAGACACGTTTGCTCTGTTTTCTGCTTTGGTAGTAAATCCTACGTTGTTTTTGGGCGAAACAAAGGTGCATGGCATTAACAAACAGCAGACGCTACAAATCGTGTTTCTTCACTGAAAGCCAAGTTTAAATGCCATATTCATCAGAACAGACATCTGTAAACTTGCAGAGTGTGCTGGAGGGAGGTGTCTTTGCACCTGTGCTTACCTTGCTGCGCAGGACCCAAAGGATTCTGTGAGCCTGTGGAAGCAGCTGCTCCCAGCCTGGCTGCAGCTGTGCCCATCCCTCATTATACACGGCTTGCACTGCAGTCGTTTCACATGTACTGTTCGAACTCTCCAGCCAAGCCTGTTCCAAAAGACGCATAAGATCCAGAAATAGCTCCATATTAGACTTTTGAGAGGGATTATGAGAGGTTTTCTGCATAAAACTCTAGTATGATCTCAGAGGATGTTTTGAAATCCCCAACAAATTACTTCTCACAGAGGCTGGATTAAGATCTGTGGAGTAAATGCAGTTGCAGGCCTGTGCTACATCACAGAAAGGAATAAGTAACAAAAACTGGAATTATTATCAGTATTATGGAAACAGCTCACTGTTGGTATGTGTTGCTTCAGTCTTTCAGTTCTATTGTATAGTTTGAACAACAAAGATTAGAGATGGTCCTGTAACAAGCAATGAACATGAAAGTTGTATAATCTCCCTCTGGCTTTTAGTACTTCTCTGGATCACAACAGTGAAGTAAAAACAGTTAGAAGAGAACACACAAGCCTGAGGATTTTGGCTAAGTCATTGTTTCCCAGGGACTGCATAGCAACTGGTGGCTACACAAAATGGAAAGAAAATAAGGGAGATGGGATGTCTCTGAAAATTCATGCTGTATTTCATTTTCTTCTTTTTAAACCAGCCTATGCACATTTTGGATGCTGTATTAATTTTGGCTCACCTGAAACCTTTCTATTATAACTACTAATTCCTTCTATTTTTATCCGTCACACATTTTTTCGCTATCTCATTTTCTTTTCAATAAAGCTCCCCCTGAATTAATGCTTGTGTAGGATTCAGAGGGAGGAGGCTCTGTTGGAGGGAGGAAATTTAATAGGGCTGTGTGTAGGAGGATGAGCAGGTCAAGGAAGAGGAGGTGAACCTTATGCTTTGTAAGGAAGGATAAGGATGGTATCAAAATAATGAGGTGCATTAAGCAGAAGAGAGAACAGCAGAAAGTGAAAGGACTGGAATGACCTTGTTTTAATAGAAACAGGGATCAATGACAAGAGAAGTGTTCAGGGAGACAATCCATACAGAGCAGTAATGAATCACGGGAATCAGTGCTTTAGGAATAAGATGCAAACAGGAATAAAATATTTAGAAGACTGCCGCATTTACCAGGCTCTTCCAAACTGCAGTGTCTTTCATTAGATTATTAAAACAGTTGTGTACTAAGGAACATTCTTTTACATATTTACTTACTTTAAGAAGTCACAAAATGATCAAGGATTGCCTGACTAGATTAGCTGTGGTATTTTGCATATCAAGGCACTCAAACTGACTACTTTGCAAGGCAGCCAGGTGCTGGAAGACAGCAGCTTCCTGTTAAGGATCAGGCACAGTGGAAATCAGTATTTCCTGAAGATACAAATCTTTTCTATAATCCTTTCTGTATTATCCCCTATATCCTATCCCCACTAGATTTATGAAACCAGCGATTCACCACTGATCCGATTACTCCAGTTAGCACCAACTGAAAACAAAACAAAAAAACCCACAACATACCTTCACTTCAAAGTGCTGCCAACATCCAGCTGACTCTGGGGAAATAAGAGCTCCAAGGAAAATCTGCGATCTGGCAGCAGGTATTGGCAGTAGCATTAGGACACAGAATTAAGGAACTAATTGAGCAAAGGTAGATCTAAATAATTTCTGTAGCATTATGTCCATCTTGGTCTGGTTACACTTGACCAGATGGTAATACATTGATAAGAGGTGCTACTGACGTTACAGCAAATAATCTGCGGAACTACCAGTAAGGAACACAAAGCCAGTCACAGCTGTTACCTAAGTGGATACTCTGTGTGAAATTTTTCTTCTTTATGTTCATGAGAGGTGAACTGTGGGATGAGCCCATTGAGTTGTGTAGTGACTTAAATATGATGTCAAATGATCACCCAAAAACGTTGATCATAATGTTATTAGTAAAAGCTGGACCACTATATCTCTGCAGCTGCCAGCCACCTACTCACCTACCTCAAGGATAATCGTATCTCTTTCTGTTAATGAGGATTAGACACCATTATGGAAACTATTGATTTACATATGCCCAGATAAATGAAATTAAACTTGTGATATGCTATTGTACTTCATTAAAAAAAAAAACCACCCAAACCAAAACAAAAACAAACAAATATGGAAAACCAAACCAAAACATAAAAACAGCAGTATCCTAGAACTTGAAAAGCCTGCAAGAATTCTGATCCAGACTAAGACACATCGCAGCCACATTATCCTGACTGTCTAGAATTATCTTTTGTTACTGCTCTCTGCTGCAGAGTTTCACAAATGTACTTAAGGATTGTTTCATTGCACTGGTACTACAATCCTGATGAACACAAAAAGGCCCCAAATATCCAGAGATTTTTCAAAACTTAGTCTAGTGGTTCTCATAAATCCTAAACTCACAGAGAAATTTTCAAGAGAAAACAATCCTGGAAGATTTAGGTTTTCACATTCACGAATGGAAGGCCAGAGAGATGCTCAATTGGATTGTTTTAAACAAGTGCACCAGATGAAGAAGCTGTACACTTCATGTCAGTGAAAAATGCCAAAGGAAGAGGAAAAGAGGAGAAGGTTAGCAATGCACAGTTTATTTTCCTATTTTATGGTCCATTTAGGAATGGACATTTTTGTCATACGGGAGAAGAAGAGAGATGGGAGCATTCTGCAGAAACTATTGCACAACTGTGATTATCTAACTAACATCTGAGTAGGCACTGGAAACCTTCAGAGAGAGCTTCACACATCATGGCACATGCCAGTGGTGGCACACAGACCACTGCCAAGCAACATGCTATCCAGGAAAGAGCCAAGAACTGCTGCTGCCACAGCGGCTTCCAATAGCAACTTCAGGTACTGCACACCCTCCCCTTCAGGCCAGGGCCCCCGGAGCACACAGACAGAGGGCTTTGTGTAGGAAGTTGGTGTATCCTCCTCCACTCTTAGGTGTGACTCACTTCTGGACGCCTCAGATATCTGAGGGAAGATTTAACCATCTAGGTTATTCCACATCCTACACTTCGATAATTCTGAGGTGCCCAGGGTGAATATTATTATTTTTTCAAGCGTGGCTAACTTTGCATTATAATAATATTTTTTATTATTTTTAACTAACTCTTGCTTTTTTTTTAATTATAATTTTTTAGTTTCTCTGCCAAATTTGCCACTAATGGGTTCCCCTTCCACAAAAAAAGCTAGCTTTCTTCTGCATGTTTCCCTTCCTTTGTTATGTTCTCATGAGCTTGCAAATCTGTAAGCACTTTTCTCCATTTGCAGGCCAATGCGGGGAGGTCAGGATGTTTATAAGGACCTGGAATTCCAAAAAATTCATTTTGTATTTTAGTTTTGATTGTTGCCACTTAAGCATAATGACAACATCCATCCAGCTAAAAGTTCAGTTTCATTGGAAATTGCCTTTTTTTTTTCCAATGAACCACTGCTAATCAAAAATGTATGAGCAATGCTTTCATAAGTAAAAAAAGAAATAGTAAAATAGTCTCATAAGTAAAATAAAATAAAAAATGGAGAGTGAACAACTTTCTGTTCTAACGTGGCCATCTGTCATTTATAAAGACATCACCCCATTAACCTGTCTAATCAACTCCATTCTTTTTTCAAAGTTGGTTAAGTAAGTTTATGAGGAGACGTAGATGTTCTCTTGATTAAATCTGTTGTAAAACGGCCTCCCTGGTGTTCTGCTTTGTGTGCATTTACACATATAAAGGTAATTACAAGTACATATCACTACTGTAAATTCCGTGCTTGTCATATTACAGTACATGACATTTTCATTTCCTCCTGGTGAAAATGAAATCCGATATTTTCTGTTCAAGCAATAATGACCAATTAGAATTTGTTATTATTAATGTTTATCCTGAAGTGCTCCAAGTCATGAGGTGGTTTCCTCCTAGGCAGTTGAATTTACAATGTGGAAAAAAGGGGGTTGACATGTTGCTATACCACCTTCAGCCATTCCCCCTCAAGCCTGGTTATTCCCTCAACAAACTGGGAGATCCTTATGGAAACCTCACAACGCAAGGGAGAATATTACTGAACTCAAGTTTAAAGTTGAAATTCTGAATTAGAGTTGAAATAGAGCTGATTCTCCTCAGCAGAAATGTCTGTCTATCAGCTTTCCTGCCTGACATCTTGCTTTTATCACAGGAACCAGAGCTCAGTTCTCCAGCAAGTGCCCGTAGCTCTGGAGAAGTCACAGTCAGTTAAGTTGCATTAGTCCTGATGCAATGCGGTCACTTATCTGCATCAGGATTTCTTCAGGGCCTTCAGGTTCCTCCAGTAATGGGGAAACTATTGCAAACTGACCCTTAGAAGAACTGCCCAAGGAATGTAATCAAGTAACTGTGCTCTACTGGAACCACAACAGGAAGGCTTCTATAGCATGCAGTCAAAGTTTATGTAAATACCTGAAATACCAAGTGCATTTTAAATGCTTTACTAGTCATTTAGATAAGTCCCAAATAGGTTGTATTTGATAAAATGCCAGTTTTGTCACTGCCAATTTCAGCTCTAGGATATTTTTTTTAATTGCCTGACTCTTCTTTTGTTTAAAATAAAATACTTGTCCTCAAGACAAAATAAAATCTTGTCCTCAGAGACGAGTAGATTTACACATACAGAGAATTTTTTTAAAGATGCTTCAATGGTCATGGAAGGCACATTTATTTTTAAAGGAGTTTGAGAACCAAATCTTTGTACATTTAGATGTGAAATCTTCCCTCTAGAAACTTTCTTCTCTAGAGATACCTTGAGAGATAGGCAACACACAAACCCTCGGTGAAGAGAGGAGGAAAGACAACTCTATATCATATGTAGAGAGAGAGAGTGAGAGGGTTAAAAAAGAGGAAGCAGTTGGAATTATGTCGTGACACATCATATGACAGAAAGCAGATGACAACTTTTGAGGTGCTCCATTTGGAAGATGGAAACAGATCTCCTCTACCCTCACTGAAATGCCATGGAGAAAGCTGGTAAAGAATCTGTTGAGGAGTGTTACAGCTCAAGAGGGGCCAGTACATCTCCTGACAGATCTCAGGGTATTAGAAATAAAAGGAGCATAAAAATATTCAGACAAAAATTAAATACCCATAACCTTGTATCAAGCACAGAGACACAAGAATGGAGAATCTGACTTGCCACTTATTCTCCTTTCCTCTTTCCCAGGTCATAAGCACCTGTATAATAGTCACAAAGAGGCAGTTGTTTCACTCCCTTTTTGTCTCCCTGAAGAAAACTGATGCTTGGAAAAACAAAGAGTAAGCTTATGCCACCTTTACAGTCTGAAGGCAACTGGATATAATACCATGCAGCAGCTAAAACTCCAATCTAGCGTCAGCAATTTTAAAAAATGAGTGGTTTTGTACAATTTGAGCTTTGCTTTACTGGCTCTTCCCTTAGAATTTTATTTTTTCTCAAAAGCAAAGGGAGGTAGTAGTAGCAGAAGCAGAGAGTAGAAGCAACAGTGGCAGACTAAATACTCTGAACTTCAGCTTGTGCAGTCAGCAGGCAGACAAGATCTCATGAGAAGCTGTGGATGCTCCCTCCCTGGAAGTGTTCCAGGTCAGGTTGGATGGGGCTTTGAGCAATCTGATCTAGTGGAGGTGTCCCTGCCCATGGCAGGGGGCTGGAAACAGATGATCTTTTAAGGTCCCTTTCAAACCAAATCATTTTGAGATTCTATGATTCACGGGAGGGTGCTCTGAGGGGAAAAGGGCCACAGAGACTGGTCAGTCTTGGAGGCCAGCCTCCTGAAAGCAGAAGGGCAGTCCATCCTGAACTGCAGGAAAATGGTTGTTCACAGCAGGCAGCCAGATTGGTTGAACAGGAAATTCTTAACTCAGTTCAAATGTGAAAAAGAAGTGTATGGGGCTGGAAGTGTGGATGGGCTGAGCAGTAGAAATGGAAGTTTTGTGGCTCTGAAGGGATGGAGTTGGGTGTTACATGCTGTTGCACATTGCCAGAGAGGCTGTGGAGTCCACAACCTTGAAAATTTAAAAAACTTGAATGCATAAGACCCTAAGCAATCTGACTGTACTTTCCAACCTAAATTACTCAATCACTCTACATTCTTCCCAGAATTAAGAGTCATACAGGCCAGCCTAGACCACTTTGCTCAGGGCATTGTCCAGATGAGTTTTTACTATCCCTACAGAAAGGCTACTTACAATTTTAACTTAACTGAACCCAATTTAAACTTAATCCTTACTGGTTCATTTCTGGCAGCCTTTCTTTTCAATCTGTGTGAAATGTACATACCAGTACGTGGGTTTCTTTCTTGGGGGGAATGTCATTTTTCAAATCAGGATCTGCATTGTCATGAACATTTTAAAGATGGAATCAATTAACGCCTGATTTAATGTAGAATAAATTTTTTTTCAAGTTAAATACAGACTGGAGGCTATCTTTTAGTTATTCTTTACTATGTATACAGGCAGTTTATAAAAGTATAATGTGATATTTTGAAATTAGAAGTATTTCAAGTTATTGTTAAAAATGGTCTCATTCTGGATATTGGCTGTTATAAAAAATGAGATTTACAAATATTTTCTGATACTCAGTCACATCAGAGGTACAAAAACCCTGTGTGTTGCTGGCATGATTAAAAACAAATTATATGAGAATAGCATGGATTTTCTACAACATTCACTGCACTTTTTATTCAACATTTTATATAAATTGATCAAAAAATACTTCCAGCAGGGAAGTGAACTAGATGACTTCTTGATGGCACTTGCTGTAAAATATTTCTGTGGTTTCTTTGTCAGGAAATTATTACAGATCTGAGCCCAGGGTTGAGAAGTCTTTCTGCATAAGCCCATGCCTATTGAAATGCACTGAGGTCTCTTAAGTTAAATCATTGTATTTAGCTGAAAGAGATCCAGAAAAGAAGGCTTAGGTGTAGAAATAAAGGTTTACATGTTCTGATAGTGCAGCTGTACTAGTTTTGATGACAATGTTCTAGGTGGCTCCTCCTCTTTTATTTTAAGCTTACTTGCAGTACCATGGCAAGGGTATTTATCCATTTCAGATGGATCTCTCTTTTTCAACTTCAATTTGTATCTTAAGAGGATACACAATTAAAATAGATGTTAGCACATAACCTCACTGTTTGAATTTAATAAATATTGCAAATTGGAGTCTTACTTAAAGAAAGGAGCAAAAATTGAATAAAGGGTTTGGGATTCAGCTGTAAAAAATAACCATAAGTATCCACATGTTTTTAAAGGCTTGAATTCCAGCGTTACAAGAGTGTGAATGTTGTTGGAGACTGGATATAGTATTATTCTAGTGCTAAGTTCATTTTCTGCTTTTTGAAAAAGAATCTTCCACTAAGATTATGACTGCCAGCTTTCCTACACCACTTGCTACCCTCAAATATTTTGGAGGTTCCCATCATCTTAATACAAGCTGTAAAAGAGATGATTTGGCCCTGGGACTACAGACGTGCCAGTTCCTGTGACACTTCAGACACCTGGTAGTCTGAAGAGTGCAATTTGAAAACACTTATGTGAGCAAATAACCGTGCTCTCCACTTACTAAATTAATTTAACGAGCCACATTGTAAAATTATACTGCAAGGCATTCATGATCCTTGAGATGAAACACGTTACTCTTCAAATAATGCTGTACAGTGAAATACTTATGCCTTGAAAGAGGGAAAAAAAGGGACAGAAATATCTTAATTTAACTGTGGCATCTGATCTTTCATATTTTTAACATATTGGCCTCGTACAACTGATGATTGGGTAAATAGACATTCAGGCATATGCCTTTTAGACAAAAACTTTAAAAGTCTCATTTTCTTAATTTGAAGTGGGTGCTGGATAAAATGCATGAGGAAAGTCAGATTTTACTGCCAGCTACAGCATAGTGGAAATCTTCTTGCATAATGAAGTGTTAACTAAGTCATGCTTTTGGAGAATGATTTAAAGTGTGATTCCAGCACCAAGAGACTGTAAAAAAAGCAGGGCTCCATGGTGTCTCAGTAATTTCAGCATAAGATATGCTGAGTTTGCAAGGAAAAAAGGTGGGAATGTTTGGTTTGGGATTTTTTCCCCCTCCTAATTTCCAGTTCCCCAAACTCCTCCTTTGGGCTTTTTACATCTCACGCATCATTAGATGGAATAAATTATCATCACACTAAATTGCATGGTTAACTATGGCTGAGTTGGCAGTAGATGGGGAGAGACTTTAATCTGCACCATAGGCAAATTTGGTGGGAAATAACTGATAAAGAAAATGGTCAATCACCTCACTAGGCCTCTTTTACAAAATAATCATTTATAGAAGAATCAGAGCTTTCAGAAAAGCATAATGAGCTAAACCAAGCTTGTATAAGAAGGTACATGATATCCCAGTTTCAGGAAAACTCAATACCAGTTTTATGGATAAATTTTAGATTGTTCTATCACATATCAGGAAAAAAAACCAAACAAACAAGCAAACAGAGAATTGAGAAACATGGAGATAAATAAAATTTTTGTATTCAATCATTTGCTTAAGAAAATAAAAAAGAAAAAGGTAGAGAGAATACATAGAAATGCCTTAAAACAGGTAAATCTGAATAATCCACTGAAATATAATCTAAAAAAAGCAGAGGATTACAGAGCACTATCTGTCCCCCCTACCCTGTTTAATTTGCAGAAGTAAAAAATTAAGAGGCAGCATATAACATCTGGTCTCTACTCCCCACAGGGACCAGATTTAATTGTACTTAGACCATTTTTTTTGTCTAAACAGCTTTCTGCTCCTTCAAGCAGAGTACTCTTAGTACCTTGGCTCTGCCCGTGCACAGTCTCTCCAGCCCACCCTCCAAAGCAGCAGCAGAAGGGGATGGGGATTTTGGGAGGAGAGGGCAGAAGTGGCCCACTCCCAGGGAAGGGAAGCTCCCTCCCCTTCCCATGGGGAAGGGCTGCATGGAAAAGGCTGTGACCTCAGCAGGCAATACAAGAGGTGAGAGGGGCTAGAAATGCAGTGTGCTTGCTCCCTGTTAATAGGAATGCTGGGAAGTGATCCCTGCTAGCAGTAGTTTTTTCTTCATAATTTATGTGTTATGCCATAATGTTTTGCTACAGTGGGATTCAAACTATTCAAAGTATTTTTAATTAACGAGGACCCATAAAGGAAGAAAGCTATATCCGTAGAAGAAAATAGGACAACAGGGAGCCAGGGTTCTAAGGAAAATATTGTCAATGAGGCATAAGGCTGCCTGAGTCTTGACTTACATTGTGGTGTAAATATTTAGAGCGAGCTAAATAATGTAAATTTGAAGCAAAATCAAAAGCAGAACGTTAAATAGGCTGTAATAGTGCCGTGGAAAAGCATATACTCACCAAGAATGGACACTGCCTGGCAAAGCACTTGGACCGTGATTTTTTTCTGCCTAAATTACACATGTACTCTTGACTAATGTTACTCCAGATGAAATTCAGGTTTGACTAATCTGTTCCTTAATACCTGCTTGTTGTTGGCAAAAGTAAAGAGTTATACATAACAAAATTAAATATTTTTTTTTCCTAAATTAGAGGCTTTTAGGTATAAAGCTAACTGAAGTGAATTTGCCATGGAAGCAGGCCACCAGGATCTAGCTCACTCTGCAGAGGTGCAGAGTTGGTTTTGCTTTTTTGCTGCGCAAGTTATTTCTGTAGATTTACCCTGTCTGTAAGATTTGCTAAACTGGAAGTGCAAAAACAGTTGTAGGAGTTATCTGAGAAGGAGAGAGGAGAATTTAAAACAAAGAGCTTGTGTTTTACTTTGCTTGTAAGGTAAAAGCAAAGGGAAATTTGGGGATAATGTGTATTATGTATGCTTTATGGCAGCTAAAATGAAAGGGAAGATTGGGGGTTTTTTACATCTGGAAGGAATAATTTTCTTGATTCAGATACTAAGTAAAATGATGATAATTCTTTCCTCAAATATGGAGTACATAAATAAGTTATACAAGAATACTGATTTTGTTGTGCAGTGTATTCATAAATATTAGATAAAAAAAGAATCTCAGTTACAGAAAGCAACAAAAGCTAGTGCAGTCTTTTGAGTTTTCCTTTTATTAAAATAAATTAGCGGTCTTGCTTGGATTCTTAAAAGTAATTTCTACCCAGAAGTTAAACACATTTAAATAAAGTGACCGCATAGATCTTCCAAAGAAAGAAAGGCCCAACACTACTGCCAGATTTATGCAGAAAGTTTCTTGGTTTTATGTGGTGGATTAAAAAGTATATGTTAAATAAAAAATGGTTTCTGTTGATTACCTGATAACAGTTTGTATGGTCTGTGTATAAAAAAACCTGCAGGTTTCTCTAAAAGAGTCTGTTTTTGCAGGAACTGCTAGTTTTCACTGGTGGGTTTTTAAAAAGAAAAAAATAAAAAGGTACCAGAAGGTTACATTTCTTAGGAACACTTAAAAATATCATTGACACACATAGCAATAAGAAAGTGTTGTTCAAAACTTGATCATTTAAATAGAATTAATAGAAATCCATTTTGTTTAGACTGGAAACCTGAAAGGATAAGATTGAACAAGACTCTCTTCTCCCCCATTTTTCTAAAAAACAAACAGTCATACCCTGAAGTGTTGACTGAGCTGTGCAGTCTCAGCTCTCTGACTTTAAAGGTGCCCTTCTCTCTGTCTGCACTGTGTGATAACAATAGTGACTTCTCCTTCCTTGTAACCTGCATAAAGATCCTTGGGACTGAATTGATTTGATTTAGGGAAGCTGAGATCAGGAAAGTTTCTGGTACTTCCATTGTCCTTATCTTACATAATGATTACTAGAAAAAGACTCTACAGAACCCCTTCACATTGAGGAAACTGATGGCAAAGACCAGTAATTTTGGGTGCTAAGACAAAATCTCCAAGCAGTTAAACAGTTTCACGGGAAATGGACAAAGCTAGAGGAAAAGACAGGAGATGTTGTTTCCTCCATGTTTCCAAAGATTTACAGGAAGGTACATAACACGTCCTGGCCACATTTATTTCTAGGTGGGGGGTTACAACCCCTTACAAGGAGACAAATCGTTTCTTTTTCCACAAAGCCTTTCTGCTAGATATAGGGATGATAGACCTTAGTAATTGAATCAAGAACCTCTTCACGGGTACCTTTCAAACTCAGGAGAACACATAACCAGTTCTGACCACAGGAACTTATTTTGTCTGACACAGTGGATATAAAAACCACGTTGCACAGCTTACCTTCAGTTCTTCTGCCTCCCGCCAGTCACTGGGCACCTCCCTCATGGGCTGGTCTGATGGGCCAGTGGACAGGAATAGCTATTTCTTACAGCCTCTGGTGAAGCCACCTTGTTTAGAGTGGTAGCAAAGTTTTAAGGTCCTTCCCCTTTCTTTACTCTGCACTGGTGATGCCACACCTGGAGAGCTGTGGCTCAGCTTTGACCAGTGGCAGATCTTTCCTGCATCCTGCTGGAACTGGTTCCGTCTGTCACAGGGGCAGTTTCTGGTGTCTTCACAGAAGCCACCCCTGCAGCTCTGCTGCTACCAAAACCTGGACACATTAACCCAATACAGAAGAAAATAATATAAAAACTGAGAGGGTACAAGAAGCATAGGCGAGAACTTAAAAATACATTGAACTACATAGAGGGAGACATTGAGAGAAAATTTTAAAAGGGACAAGAAACAAAATATAGCGGGCAAAATTTGTCAGTGATCTGGATGAGGTGACTGAGTGCACCCTCAGTCAATTTGCAGGTGACACCAAGTTGGGTGGGAGTGTTGATCTGCTGGAGGGCAGCAAGGGTCTGCAGAGGGATCTAGACAGGATGGATCAATGGGTCAAGGCCAGTGGTATGAGGTTCAACATGGTGAAGTGCTGAGTCCTGCACTTAGATTGCAACAGTCCCGTGCAGCGCTACAGGCAGGGGACAGAGTGGCTGGAAAGCTGCTTGTCAGAGAGGAACCTGCAGGTGCTGGTTGACAGCAGCTGAAGAACATAAGCCAGCAGTGTGCCTAGATGGTCAAGAAGGCTAATGGCATTCTGGCTTGTATCAGGAAGGATAAAACTAATGTGGCCAGCAGGACCAGGAAAGTGACTGTCCCCCTCTGTACTCAGCACTGGTGAAGCTGCACCTCAAGTGCTGTGTCCAGTCCTGGACCCCTCAATAAAAGAAAGACATTAAGGTGTTGGGGCAAGTTCAGAGAAGGGCAGTGGAGCTGGTGAAAGGTCTGCAGCACAGGTCTTATGAGAAGGGGCTGGGGCAGCTGGGGGTGTTTAGTCTGGAGAAAAGGAGACTCAAGCTGGGAAGGGGGGGGGGGACACACACACACGGACGTTTTCACTCTCTACAGCTACCTGGAAGGAGGCTTTAGTGAACTGAGGGTCAGCCTCTTTTCCTGTGTAATAACCGACCGGACAGGAGCTCCAGCAGGCGCACGGGGAGCAGGCAGGGAGGGGACAAGGACAGCGCCGCAGTGCCGCCTCTCTGCCAGCGGGCGGCAGCCAGGGCAGGACGGGCCCTGCAGGGCCGCGCTCCGACCACCGGGCGGCGCCAGCTCCCGCCCGCATCCCGCTCCCGCCCGCATCCCGCTCCCGCCCGCATCCCGCTCCCGCCCGCATCCCGCTCCCGCCCGCATCCCGCTCCCGCCCGCATCCCGCTCCCGCCCGGATCCCGCTCCTCAGCAGCCCCTCGGATCGCCCTGCGCTCACCGCGCTCGGAGAGACGAGAACTAAATCTCAGCTGACGCCGTTTCATCTCCCTCTCGCGGCAGGAAGAACTCCCAAGACAGGAGGGGGAAAGAATGAAGTGCCGTGGGGGCGCCAGTTCCGGGGCCGCGTGGCTCAAGCGCGCTGCACGTAGCTTTGGTGAACATTAAGGGAAATAAATACAAATACGTGCAGCCTCGTCTCTGAGGAGGAAGGCTGATGCTTTTTGTCCTCTGTTAACAAGCTGCTGAGAAAGCTCGCTCTATCGTGCCAGGGAGACCCTGCAGAAAAGCAAGTCTCAGCAATTTTATTCCTCCAGCAAGGCAGACTAGTGTCACAGCGTGGAAGGCAATTCTTACATGGTAATGACTCTGGGATATTTAAATCAACTTACTATTACCATCTTAGTCCTTTTCCCATCTGAGGAGTTGAAAAATTTCCATTTCTGCCAGAGTATAATCAACTTTATAAACTGCTACATGCTACAGACTTCATTTCTTTATTGTTACCTTACTCGCTAGGGAGTTTTGTTTTCCACCTTTCTCCCATAAAGTGGGCAGCAGAAGATGAGCCATCCAAGCAACTTTTTTGGGCTTACTGTAGCTTTCTGTTGTCTTTGTGAGCCAAATGTGTGGGTATGCAGATGCCACACGTGCCTCCCTAGACCAGAGAGGCTGCACCCAGAGGTCTTTGCGCAGCTGTGACCTTCAAGCAGTTTCTTCACAGGCAGTGCAGCATCTTGTGCTCACCTGTCCTTAGAGTGGTACTTGCTAGTACTGGGATCTGTGCTTCTGGGTCAAACATACATCTCCAGGGATTTGCATGGTGTTCCAGCCTCCTCGTGCCTCTGAGGATGGCTTTGGGTGTGCAGTCCAGGGAAAGAAATCTTTTTCAATGTTTTCCCCATGCACAGGCGGAAACCTGACACAAAAATTCTGCTGTGGCAGAGTTGGCTGAGAGTGGGATACCCAGGGAACCCAGATACCTGAGCTGCTCCTGCTTGTGGGCAGCACTACTCCTACCTGCAGGCACCTCTCCTGCAGGCTTCCCTCAGAGCCCAAACTGAAGCTGGGAATTCAAAAATGGGTTTTCCAACCACTGGCTCCTGTGACACCATACAGCCAATCCCTAAGAGAGCTGCCAATGGCGGGGAGCCACAGCCCTGGCCAGACATAGGACACAAGAGTGAAGACACACCTGTCACCCACGGGCTGCAGATCTCAGCAGGACCTGGCTGGTGCTTGTGCTTTCTGCTCTTTTTTCTTCCTGTAGCTGGCATTCACAAAGTCTTTTCAGTAAAAGGGAAATACTTTCTAATACGCATCAGTGCAATGGGAATTGCAATGCGACTTATTTGTCTGACCTGAGGGTCATGTTTCGTGATATATTTCTGTACCAGAGTCTGAGGTTATATTTAATGTGTCCTTTGGGTGCTCGCTGGGAACAAGGAAGGCAGATGAGCAGACACATGTCTTAGAAGAACTGCTGAGTTCAGAACTGGTCCTGATGACTAGCAGCAAGACACAAAAGTAATTTTGTTGGTGGGTAATGCATTTACAAATATATTGCGTTTCCAACAGAGCAGGTGTTGGCTGCCCTATACAGACAAGGGCACAAGGGAGGATAGGTATGTGGGGAGCCAGACTGTTGCCCATGTAATGATTCATGGAAAGGGCATTAGAATAACTTTGAAGTCCACCTGCCACCTCAAGCCCAGCTTTTTCTGTTGCCCAAAATGTGTATGAGTTGTAAATACTCAGATGCCACTCAGTCTGGTCTTTGGGTGGTTTTTGGTTTCTTCCTCCTTGAGGCACTTTTGTCTTCAGTATTCCCACCAAACACTTCCCATAAACTGCAGTTTTGATTGCAGCACCTTTAAAGAGGTGTGTGATGAGCTGGTGCTGTCCAGTGGGTGGCTGTAGCACTGCTTTGCCCTCAGACTGCAGAGAAGCTTGGCTGTCTCGTTTTGTGAAGCATCAGTGACTGGACCAACCTTCAGACTAGCCAGGGAACACTTGCTGAACAGGTAGGAAGGCATGCAATAAAAAGCTGTCTCAATGCACGACTGTGGACATGTGTTTGTAATTCTGCACCTGTGTCATGGTTTAACCCTAGTCAGCAACTCAACCTCACTCATTCACTCCCTCCCTTTCCCTGGTAGGATGAGGAGAGAATCAGAGGGGGAAAAGTGAGAAATCTCATGGGTTGAGATAAAGAGTGTTTAACAGGCAAAGCAAAAGCTCCACACACAGGCAAAATGAAACAAGGAATTAATTCACTTCTTCCCATGGCCAGGGAGGTGCTCAGCCATCTCCAGGAGAGCAGAGCCCCATCACGTGTAACAGTGACTTGGGAAGACAAACGCTCATCACCCTGAATGTCCCTCCCTTCCTCCTTTTTCCCTCAGCTTTATATGCAGAGCATGACACCATATGGTGTGGGATATCCCTTTGGTCAGTTGGGGTCAGCTGTCCTGGCTGTGTCCCCTCCCAGCTCCTCCCAGCCCACTCACTGCTGGGGTGGGGTGATGAGCAGAAAAGGCCTTGGCTCTGTGTAAGCTTAGCAGTAACTAAAACATCCCTATGTTATCAACACAGTTTGTTCCCAGCACAAACCAGCTACTGTGAAGAAAACTAACTCTACCCCAGCCAAAACCAGCACAGCCTGGTCCTATGAAAGGCCCTAGTTCTCGAGAAGAAGGTACAAGGAGATCCTGTAACAGCAACATCCTAACCAGACATTTTCCTTTAGTACCCAAGAGAGGTACAATGAGATAATCAAAAGGCAACATCTTCACCCATCGAGGCTGAAAATAAAACCAAATGGGTAAGCCACCTGAAAATTCCACAGCAATTTAGTCTTTCCAAATAAACACCTGCACAGCATGACAGACAGGTTTTCCTGGTGTCAGGCAATTAAATTTTTATCCAGGTGTAAATCAAAACATCAGCTTACAAATTACCATCATAAAACATTGCTGGAGGTTATGTTTCCCTGTTTCTTTTCTACAGCTTATTACCTGTATCTTTCTGGAATGTGCTGGTTTAGATTTGTCATAGAGTAAAGCAGAAATGGAATTCAGGTATACGGATGAGTCTTAAAACATTGGAAACAACATTGTGAACATTTGTTAAAGCTGCTTGTGCCTTCATTCATTGGATATTATACTCACTTGAATCCATTTTGTGTTATTATGGGGATGCATGCACAGCCATAAAGTTACCACATGAGTTACAGCTACTCACTGTGTTTGCCTTCAAGGAAGCTGAAGGTCTGTCCTGTCAGCTGGATTGTCCACTTGTAACTGATACCCCCCTCCCTGATTTACACATGCTGGGAAAGTGCCCAAGAAAGAGCTGGGCCATCCGCCAGTTTGCTGACTTCTTACTGTCATAGACCGAGGTCTGTGAAATTAGACTTTGCTGCACTACAGAATTACTTAAGTGCATTACCTCGCCCTTTGAGACAAACAAATTAAATTTGCTGCTGCTGGTGTGTGCTATGTTATACTGGGCACTCTGCCTTTTCTTTATTCCAGCCTTACAGCATCAAAACATTCACTGAAGGACGGTGGTAACATACTGTTTGCATTAAGTGACATTTTACCATGCAGGCCTATCTCCTTTATGTTTTTTCTAGTCAGATGTTTCTGAAATTTCGGTAAGAAATAAGGAAAATATTTTGCATGGCTTTGTCAAATGTTTTGAATGTAGTTTGGGCAAAGGTCAAGTGTTCCTATGTGGTTAACAAGTGACAACCAACATTTAAAAACATGCCATTTAAAATGTATTTGTTAAAAGAAATCTGAAAGTGCTGCTTTTCCAAAGGTTCATGCAGTAATCTGCTGAATTCAGAAATAGGTACACTGTGACTGTTGTGGTAAGAAGAGGCCCAAGGGCCTAAGCAAAGAAAAAGGGGATGAGGTGCCTGTGGAGAAGAGAAGGTATAAATCTTGCTGAAACAGTAGGCAACTCAACTCACCTTGCATAGGGTATTAATGCTGACCCTCACTGCTGGTATTCTGGTCTTGGCTTCCCTGAAATTAAGACCAGGGCTCATGTCTCCTGGGTGCCAGGAGTACTAGTTATCAGCCCCTTCAGAGATGTCTTGAGGAACAGCTGTGTCTCCTTCCCAGCTGCCCAGAGCCTGCTTATGGATGCTGCAGCACGTGGAAAGGATCCTCCACTCCGTCTCTGCAGTTTCGGCCCAGACCTAAAGCAGCACACTGGAAAAGATGCACTCCAGCATCTCATTTGCTGTTCACACTGTGATTTAGGATTAACAGCTGTTAGGATAGAAGGAGAATACATCCAGGGTTTTGTTTGTTGCAAGGGTGTTTAAAAACAGACCTTGTAAATCCTCAAACAACGGAGGCCTTGGCAGGGTTCAACTGCATCGCACTGTGCTCTACGTAAGAGGGAACTCTGGCCAGCCATAGTTGGAGCAAAATGATCTCAGGGAGGGAGGGAGGGAATGGGGCCAGAGAAGGGGGAGATTTAACAGAAGTTAAATGTACTTTCATGGAATATAGGTCTGCCTCCATGCCTCTGAACAGTTTCTGAGAGAAACCTCACATCAAGGATTTGCAGCAAAGTAGCAAAGGCACACAGACTGTGGGGAGGCATCAGAAGAAAATTATTCTCGTTCCTTTTGACTCTATGGCAACAGGAAAAATCTCTAAACTTCTAGCCAGAAACAATGATAAGTCTGCCCCCAGAAAAACCAGCACTGCTGGGGCATCCGATCAGGCTCTCACAGGGCTGGTGACAAACACCAGGCAAATGCCCTCCATTAGGATCACTGTTAAGCACATTTTCCATGAGCAGCACTTGTTTTCTTTAAGATTCTTAGGTCAGTTCTGCCAAAGCTGCCTTAAATCTCAGATGTCCATAGCAAATAGGGATGGCAATCCAAGTCAGAATACATCACTAAACCCTTGGAGGAGAGCAGAAGATGGTGCTTCTTTATATTAATGTCACCTCTCCACCATTAATGGCTTTACATTTCTATTGATAATAAATACGGAATATGGGATTGAAAGACAAATTATGGGATGCCCCAGACACTTAAGATATAAGACCAAAAAAAAAAATAATATGGGTTTTGCTCAGTTAAGAGCTGTACTTGATAACTCTTTTAAAAAGGAATCACAAGTCACTAGCATTTTCTTGGGGTGTGGGAGTGGAGGGCAGATGAATGAGAAATAAAGCTCCCCATTCCCTGGGGCTGCTGGATGAGAGAGCAGACAATAGTGAGCACAGCCAGCTTCTCCACCCATTAGGACGCCTATAGGAGATCACCACCAAAAGGTGGTGTCCTTGCCTGTCTGGAGAAAAGTCTGGCAGGCAGAGAGAGAGCTTCCCTCTGTGCTCCAGGGCTGTTGGACAGTAAGGAACTGTGCATGACCTGGCAGCGTCTTAAACTAGTGCCTTTAATATTGCAAAGCTGATTCGAATCCAGGAGGATCCTTATTAGCATGCACTGATCTCTAAAGAAGAGTGGTTGCTAAGGAAACCACTTAAAAGCCTGCTTTAAAATATTTGCTACATATTCAAAAGCCAGAACAATTTCCTGCTGTCAAGTTACAACAGCTCTTCAAAGATCATTAGGAATATTCTTTAATCATTAAGACAGAAATATCCACATGGTTCTCCTCAGCAGACAGAGGACGGAATTCTGATATGGGATATTATCTTTGCAAAACTGAAGTTTTGGCACTGAAACAAAATCAGCTGTTCTACAGCACAGCCATTCCAAGGATCAGATTTTTCAACTACATATTCCTAATACAAAGTTATCATGCCTGACATCCTAATATTTTGAAGTATCACAGCTTCTAACTTATACTTCCCTAGAGAGTCATAGAATCATTTAGATTGAAAAAGTTCAAGGAGAAATTCAATTTACACAGCTAACATGCTGTAAGTGGAGAATGCCAAAGGCACAACGTGAAGGGCTAGGAACATCCTGTTCTAACTCACTTTTCCCAGCATTTAAGAGGACGTATTCTTCACTAGGGGCACAAAAAGCTCAGCAAAAACCTTTCTTTCTGTTTCCAAATAAACTGCTGAATACTCAAAAGCCATTAAAAGTCAAGATAAACAATTCAGCCGTATTCTTCTACTTTCAGAAAACGCAGTGTATTTTAAGGGTGTGTTCGTTAACTTCCCTCGTAGTAGGCCTCATAGTGCCGTGCTTTTTATTTGTAGCTGGAGTGGTGTTTAAAACACAACAGTGTTTTGGCTGCTGTTGAGCAGTGCTGGCACTGCTCACTGAGGAGGGGCAAGTGATAGAGTGGCTTTGTGGGCGAGGTCAACCCACCCAAGGTCAACCCATGGCTCCTGAGATCATTGAGCACAGAAACCTGACTTTGGTTTTAATGACAACAGCCAATCCTCTAGGCATGCTCTTGGTCTGACCTTCCCAGAAAATGTACAGTGTTTATGTATAGGAGCTTATTTTCCATCTTCACCAGGACAGAAACAAGCCATGCCATCGGAATTCAGAGGAATCCTCTGGGAACAGATGTACATTTGACTCCCGTCTTTCCTAGGAATCAGAACTGGTTTAGAGCCAGCAGTTTGATCTGGGTGCTCCTGGGATTGTGCTCAAGTTACACCATCACCCTCGTGTTTCAGTGTCTCTGTGTAAGCCATGAGTCCCAAATGAGACAGAAACTCATTGAGTAAGATAACCAGAGGAAAAAAGATTACCGTGTCACACATCTGGCTCACAAGAAGTGACGTCACATCACCTGTAAAAGTATAGAGCATGAGTTGGAGAATTAGGCATTGCACAACATTTGAACAGTGCCAAAACCAATAGGGTTTCACTTTTCTATTTCTTGTTTCTAATCAGAACACCTGCCAGCTTGCTTAGTCATGTTTCAATGTTAACACCAGGATTATTTATGCAAGGACAGTACTTGGCAAGAGTGCCAAAAAGCACATTTCCCGGGAAGAAGAAAGCTGCTTTTCACCCACACCCTGAGGACTGTCTGCAGCGCCTGTCAGCAAGGAGAAGCATGGCTGCTCCACCACGGCCCGGATAAGGGTAACAGTGAAGCAGACAGGGACCTCACTGATAGCTCCATGGCACCTGAACAGGGAGAGCCAGGCCAGCTGGTGACAGCAACAGGTAGAGCCTGCGGAGTTTCTCAGCACACAACAGCATTCATGCACGCCTTTCCCTCAGTAGCTCACCTGACCACGTAGGGCTGCCTCTGAAAAGTGCTGTGAGAAATTACAGCTGCTGCCAGTTATTTCAAAGTCAGTGTTAAGACAGTGGCTACTTCCCTTCGCCGCTGCCACAGGATGTTTTCTGGTCTCTTCTGATCTGCTAGAGAGATAATCAGCTAGAAGTGTGCCATAAGGCAAAATTCTTCACCTACGAGGATAGAAAGTTGTAAAAGTTCTCCCACTTGTAATGTCAGGCATCGCAGAGCACGTGCTGGTGAGAAGAGCGCAGTGTTCAGACCCAGTTTGATCTGCATTTATAGCTTGATCTGAGATCTAATACATGGAGATTACAATGGACATTTGTTTTCCACCCACCCCAGAATCCCAGCTGCTGTGTGTTCAGTTACAACTCTGGGCAGGACAGCTTTCTAGCACATAGGCAAACAACCTGCCCCCAACCACAGTAGTTTGGTTTGTTTTCCAGTCACTCAAGACAGTTGATTAAAGTTTTAGAATCTGATGATGGAAGCATGCAGGAAAGAAGGATGAGTGAAAAGGGAAGAGAGGTAGCAGGAGAGAAATAATCACAGAAAAACATGTGCAAATCATGAAGGGAAAGGAAAACAAAATAAAGTAGAATAGGTGGCAGGGGAGGGAAAGGTCAGGAACATGACGAAGAAGCAAAACCAGAGGCAGGAAGACAGAAAAGAACAAGGGAGATAATCTTTCAGGAGCAGAAATTCCTTATGAGGAGAGCTGGAATCTAGAAAACTTAATTCATCCTTTAGGAAAAAGAAAATGCAAGGGAAAAGTCTGAATTAACAGTTTGCAGTTAAAAACAGATGTTGCACAGCTCAAGTTCCTGCCCTTCCGGTTTCTGATTTTTTTTTGCCTCCCATCCTCTGAGTGCTGCCAGAGGCCCCCCAGAGTACCAACTGCTGCACTGTAGCTCATCCCCTTGCCCCATGCCCCAACCTGTGCCTCTGCATATTCTTGCTGTTGTGCCCTGGCCTGGTCCTAAAGCCTGCTGCCTTCTCACAGAGCTATTCTTCTGCTCGCTGCCTCTCCTTTCTCCAGCCACCTCAAATTCCATACTGCTGCCACTTCAGCTCCTCCCACTTGCCTTCCAAAACCCTGTAAATATAAGAGTAGTTCCACTGCACATAAAGGCTCAGCATGAAACATTTACAGTTTCCACACTGGCCTTTCACTGCAAACTATATGGGCCAGAAATTGTCTCCCAGCACTTGTGCCCCCATATCATATAAGACCCTGGCATTTCTTGGAAGACCCTGCTGATGCCACTCTGTAAATAGCAATACCTGTTTTACAGGTAATGTGCTGGTTTTGTTCTCAATAAATCACTGTGCTAGTCTGGATACACTTCTGCCTGGGTCACTTCTGCTCAGATCTGCTGCTTTTTGTCCAATGCCAGGAAAGCTGGTTTCCGTTTCACCACAGAAAAATGGGAATCAGGGGAATACAACCTGCAGTGACAGATGACAGTGTTGCCATCCCCAAAAGATTCACAAGGTCAAATTTAATTCTAAATGCTGAGTGACACCACACAACTGGAAACCAGAGCACTCTGGTAGGTGCTCCCTGCTCACCTAGCCTCTTCATCTACTAGTAGACCTGTACAGTGAGAGCTCTGAGGGATCTTATTGCTGATTCTCTGGCCAGAAGTTGATGGGTTTTAAAGTGAAGGCACATTGTGCAGTGGGCAAAAGGACTGCTTAGCTTTCCCCTAAGGGAGACAGATGACATCAAGCTTCTTTCAGAACACAGCAAAGATGACATTGCAGCGGATGTTAATATTAATGGCAGCTTTGACAGGTTAAAGATTGCCACCTAATAACAGCACTCAGTATAAATACACAGGTGTAAGTTTTTAAGAATCTGTATCCATAGTCAGGAGACCAAAGAACTTAGTTTCCTGAAATATTGGTGCCTTTCCGAAGTCCCTGGTTGGGAAACTGAAATTGTCAGTTTGTAAACCTATGGGTCCAGTATCATGTCTTAAGGGGCTTTTTAAAAGGTGATGTTAATCACAAAGAAAAGTTAAAGGAAATAATGCTCTTGAAATAAAAACAAACAAACCAAACCCCTCCCTTCAACAAAACACAAGCTTTCTTACGTCACAAATATCTGGCATAAACTTGACAGTGGCCCCCTTAAGCTCCAATGGAAACTGCCCTGGCTCTCTTTTTTCTCTTCAGGTGTCTGTTTTCAAGTCCTCTGGTCCCCAGCGGACAGCACAGGGTGGAAGGGATGGCGTGTTTCAAAGGCTTTTGTAATAAGAGCCATCTGATTTGCCAAATTGCGTCAAAGGTCAAAGACTGTGTCGGCAGGAGCACAGCACAAAGCTAATGATCTCTTTATGCTCCCACTTGGACACGGGTCACTTAAGGAGGCACCAGGGCCTTTCCCATAGAAACGGCCACCTTCAGGCCAGCACACACAAGGGTGTTTTGAATCTGTGGATGTATTTTTCCGTAAAGATGTCACTGCTGTTTCCATAGGCGTCTTGAGCAGCCCAGGGGCAGCAGCTGCAGCCACAGCCTGGCTGTCCCCACAATGGAGCTTCCACCTGCCGACAGCCAAAGGGGGCTCTAGCCAGGTGGGGGTTGCCCTCTTCTCCCTGGACGAGAGGACATGGTCTTAAGCTGCGCCAAGGGGGGTTTACGTGTGACACAGGAAGACTTTCTTCACAGGAGGGGTGATGAGACACTGGAATGGGCTGCCCAGGGAGGTGGTGGAGTCACCACCCCCCAGAGGTGTCTAGGGAAAGACTGGACGTGGCACTTGGTGCCATGGCCTAGTTGACATGGTGGTGTTGAGTGACAGTCCGGACTTGATCTCAGAGGTCTCTTCCAACCTATTTGACTCTGTGATTCTGTGAAACCGGGGGCTGCGCAGGGACACCACCGCCAACCCGACTCCAGCGCCTGGGCCAAGGCCATTCCCACCTCCTGCCTCCTCCTCCTGCCGCCGCAGCCCCTCTCTCCCGCGCCAGGGGGAGGCCGGAGCCCCGCGGGAGGCGGGGCGGGGGCGGCGGGGGAGGCTCGGCCGCCGCCGGGGCCGATTGGCGGGGCCGATTGGCGGGGGCCGGCTGGGCGGGCGGGGCCGGGGCGCGGCTGGAGGCAGCAGCGGGGCCGCGCTCGGAGCCTCGGCCGGGGAGGCGCCGCTCTCGCACCGCTGGGGCGCTGCCGCCGGTGCCCGGGCGCGGCAGGAGGTAAGAGCCGCCGCTCCCCGGACCGGGCCGGCCCCCCGGGGCAGTGCCGGGGCTGGGGGTGAGCGAGGGGAGGGCGCCGCGGGGAGCGGGGCGGGATCCGCGGCGCGGAAGCGTCTCCCGGCGGCTGCTGGGCGGGAAGGGCCGCGGCAGGGCCGCCGCTGCCCCCGCGGGGCTGGCACGGCACGGAGAGGGGCTGGGAACCGCAGGGAGCGGGGCTGGGAACGGCAGGGAGCGGGGCTGGGAATGGCAGGGAGCGGGGCTGGGAACGGCAGGGAGCGGGGGCTCGAACGCCGCTGCCCGGCTAACCGCGCGGCTTTTGTCATGATGCACATAATAAATCCGGCTCCGTGATTAGTAAATGAGTAATTCGTGATGGGTAAATTGCAGCGGCGGAGTCGTCTTTAAATTGCTGCTGTTTGTGTGCAGTTTGCTGTCCAGGCTGGGGGGAAGGGAGGGGGGGGCGAGATTAGGTTGTCACCGATTTAAAAAAAAACAACCACCAACCAACCCTCTGATTTAAGCCGAGCTTGACATAACAGTTAACATACCCCGCGGTCCTGCCTGCATCTGTGGGGTTTGGAAGGCGTGCGAAGCAAGTGCACTTGGAGTTGTACATTCCTTTTCGCATACGTCGGATCCCCCGGGGCAGCAGGCATGCCTTCGCTTTCTTCCGGGTTTCCTTTTTTTCTCCCCCCCGTCTCTTCTGGCAGCCTGGAAAATTTCCATCTGCCGAGCAGCAGCAGCCAGCCCTGTAAAAAGGGGCACCACGCATGTTGAACTACAGTTTTAATCGCTCACCGCTTTCAGCATTCTATTTCCCTTCCTGCCTGCAGGAAGTGTTTCTGTGAGTTCAGTGTGTACAGGTGAACAGAATCAGATGGAGCGCCTCAAAGCAGATTTCCATCTAGAACTGTCCATCTTGGACTTTGGCTTTAGCAGCAGTGCCTCTCCCCCCCACCTTCCCCCCCGCTTTTCAATACCTCAGTTCGTGTTTGCAGACATGCCAGCTAGCAAAGCACGGACTGTTGTGTGTCCAGCTGAAAGCAACGCTGTTTACATAACAGGAACTGAAGAGCAGGTTCCTGCTCCTGACTTGCAGAGGCGCTTGAAAACCAAAACTGTCGTCAGCATTTATTTTTGGCCGGAAGAAGAGGCCTTCTGAGAGTTGAATTTGATAGGGAACAAATGCATGAATTAGCTTGTGAATTTGGACTGATCCTCTGATTCATGCTGTGGATACAGGGGAATCTAAATATAGGTAGCATTACATGTTCTCTTCTCAAGCTGACAGAAGTGAAAAGGAGTGTGGGTTTTGTTAATTGTCAGGCTTTCAATTTGCTGGTGCTTTGTTTCACAGAAGGAGGTTAATGCGCTGTTGTTATGAGTCAAGGATAACAGGAAAGAAAAAGCAACTCAAGAACGTAAATCAGTTTTTAAATACCTGTAAGTGCACTGAAATAAGGGTGTGATATTGCTATCACCCTGCAGTAAAATGGAAAATCTTGAATTCCAAGTGTTTCCACATTCAACTGATGCAACAAAAGTGACTTCCAGAATATTCATCCTTTTATCAAGTCAAGAGTTAACTTTTAAGTGCTAAGTAAAGAAACCTTTCCTCTTTCCATGCAGAAATTGCATGAAAGGTAAACAGAGAGTGTCTAAACCAACATGCTTTGAGCTGTGAATGAGTTTAACAAAGACCTCCCAAAAGCTGTGTCACTGCCATTTTCTGCTGAAGCAACCACTTACTAAGTTACCTTTGACTGCATGTTTTTGTACAACCACATGGATTTTATGTGGCAATTTAAAAACACATTTTTAACAAATATTTCGGATCTACAGATACACTTGTGATTGGCTTGGGGAAAGTAGGAGAGCAAGGCACACCAGCCCAGAATTACAATGTCTCTGGGGTACACGTGTTGTTCTTTTCTGTTTGCTTATGTCAGGCTACTCTGCTGCCTTTTTTTTTTTTTTTTTTTTTTGCATTCACCATAAGCCTGGATATTTTTAGTTCCTTTATTATGGCATATAATACCTTCCACTCATAATTTTGCTCTCAGCAAACTTTAAGCAATTAAATTAGAAATCCCTCTCTTAAAATTTTGTGTGGTTGGTTACAGTGATATGATGGTCCAGTTCAAATTACTCTGGTGCAACAACATGTAGTTATCACAGACTGCATCCCAGACCTTCACTGAGTTAGCTTTTACTGTACAAAAGGTCAAATAAGCCATTTTTCAGCGTGCTAGATGAGTCATCATTAGTGAATTTTTGTCTGTGCTAAGCCAAGGAGAGGGTTTTAATATATCTGCACAGCAAAAGAGATTTGAGAAGCCAGCAGAAGATCTTGCTTGCCTGTGTTAGCCAAAGGAATACATTTCAGGGTTATGTGGCAGAGAACTTCAGGCCAGACAAAACAGCAAATAGCTACATGGGATTTGTTTGAGGGGGAAGGTTGTGGGTGCAATTGTGGATGTCCATGGATACACTCTTAGTGGTCATTCTTAGCACCAAAAAAAAAAAAAAAATCACAATTAACTTTGCAGGTTTGTGATGAAAAGCATTGTTCAAGACCTCCATAAATGTGACAGAACTGCATATCCTGTGCAGATGGAAAAACACTTTAAAATCTAGGCAAATACAGTTCTTCCCCCTTTTCCCCCGGGGCACCACAGTTCGGATGCTTGAAGAGCATGTACCATAAGCTAATTTTCACAACCTTATCTCCTATTTTCACCTACTCATATTTTAGCAAAGTCATTATCACTCTCATTTGCTCCATCACAACCGCCCCAACCATTGAAAATTCAGGATGTCATTTTGCAGGTGGCCAGCAGGAATGCCTTACCTCGTTCTGGTTTCGATGTGGGCTGCTGAGTGTGGGATACTTTCTCAGTGAGTCACGTAGACCGCCCTGTACTTGCTTCTAGGCAGAGCTATGCTCGGCATGATTAGCGGGCTCTGAGGGTGACACTGTTTCCTGAATGATGTAACTGAAAATTCCCTTTCCCGCACTGCTTGTTTCCTGATCAGTTTCCTCATTGTTCTCCAGGACATTCCGGCAGCCGCAGTGTCTTTTACTCCTGATCTTTTTCTTTTTTCCTGAGAATCTCTGTGAAGACAAGTTATGTCAACAGCTACTTTAATTAATTTGGTACGAAATGGAGGGTATCAAGTAAGAAGGAGAGCCGTGCTCACATCCCGCCTCTTGCAAGACGAGAAGCGCCCGACAGGCGCCTGCTACACCTCCAGCTCCGAGCGCCGTGCTTCCCGCTTCGATCCAGATGGGAGCGGGCGGCCGACCACATGGGACACCTTTGGCATCTGGGACAATCGCATTGACGAGCCCATTCTCCTCCCACCGAGCATAAAGTACGGAAAGCCGATTCCTAAAGTGAGCCTGACCAATGTGGGCTGCGCCAGCCACATCGGGAAGCGCAAGGAGAACGAAGACCGGTTCGATTATTCTCAGCTGACGGAGGATATCCTGTACTTTGCAGTATATGATGGACATGGTGGGGCAGCAGCAGCTGACTTTTGTGACAAGTACATGGAAAAATATATTAAGTAAGTGCACATCAAGTGAAGGTGTGTCAAATAAATGTCGTAGAGATTCCTTCCTTGGTACTGATAGAGAATCGGAGGGTTTTACATTGTTGCTAATCCTCCTAGATTATGTAGCCACCTGTCCTAACAGGGCAGCAGGAGCATCAGCTTGAACAGACACACCATGAACTACTTACTCTGTGGTGTGGCTGCCCCATGGAGCAAGCCCACAAAGACAAGAGAGGAAAACACGATTGTACTCACCATCCAGGAAATGACTGGGAACACAGGGAGAGTGTGAATTGACTGTTTTCACATGGGGTCACTGTGATTACTTACAGTCACTACAGTTTCCTTACACTCTTTTCTCTCTATCCCATCTCTGGATGCTAAAAGAGGAATTTACATATTTGCAAAATTACTTCCAGTAAATTGCTTCCAGTGCAGGTCATTAGTAAAATCATGTTACCTTTTCACTGAAATGCAGCATTTTTCAATGTGTGCAAGGAGGAGATAGGAGTATAAAGCAGATTAATCAAGATATGTATTTCTTGGAAAGAAGTTTATTTTTTTGTTCGCTTGTTTGTTTCCAGGGAGTTTCTTGCTGAGGAAGAGAACTTGGAGAATGTTTTGAGCAAAGCTTTTCTAGAAATAAACAAAGCATATGAAAGGCATGCTAATCTCTCAGCTGATGGTAGGTAAAAAGATATTCTACTCGTATGGGTGTGGATAATACAGTATGTCTTATTTGCTCAGTAGTATTGCAGTAAAATGTCCAGAAAAGTGCTTGAAAACAGTTTTACTTAACACAGGATTTAGCTCTGATCACTTAACTGCAAATGAAACAATTATGGTTTACCTCCTTAAAAAAAACCAGCTACTGAAAGTCTCAATCAAATTTACTGTGGGAGTTATGAATCTGAATGTTAGCATAATCATCAGTGAATTTCTCTAATGTGATTATGTCAAGGATAGTGTTTGTCAAGGTAGCAAAGAGCAATTTAGATTTGCAAGGACCATAATTTTATTGTGCAAGAAACATGGAGGGGGGGCTGGTTTTGTTTGGGGTTTTTTGTGTGTGGGGGAAGTGGTGTTTTTATATATTTGTTTGTTTGTTTTGAAGCTATTATTCCTACGGTTTAAAAGCAGCAGTGTCAAAGTTCCCCTTTCTAACTTGGCTGCTGCACCTGAGGAGGAACATAAGCCACAATTAATTCAATTGATACTGCTTCTGCACAAACAGAATCACAGGAGTAGCTGAGTGTGAAAGGGAAAAAAGCAGTGAAGAGGAAAACAAGTATGGCTGTGGTAAGGCTGTGGTAAAGCTGGCACCAGCCCTTTTAGACTCCATAATCCTGGCTGTTAATGAAGTTCTTGTGTATGTTTCTAGAGACTAAGTACATCTGAAGTTCCAGTTCCAGCAACTGGAGCTTATGGAGAGCAATTTGGGAAGGGAGATAGAGGTGCCTGTCCTAATTCTGTCACAGGAGTTTTCTTGGCCATGAGATAAAATTTTGAGAGTCAGTTTAGCCAGTATTAAAAAAAAAACAAACAAAAACCAAATAAACCGAATTTAAAAAAAAAAAAAACACCAACAACCTACAACAATAAAAAGACCTCAACCACCAAACCCATCTTCCCCACCCCAAACAAACAAAAAATCAGTCCCAGTGCTGGTGCAGGCTCTGGCTAAAGCAACCTGACTGAGGCTGTTCCAGAGTAGAAACTGTAAAAGTCTTCTCTCCAAGAAAGATTGGAAACCAACAAGCCCTCTAGGGACTGAAGTGATACTATATTCTCAAGCTGCTTTTCTTAAGCAGGGAATGGCTATAATCAAGTAATGGAAAGGCTTCCTGCACTTAAACTGCTAGATGAATCTAAGTAGACCCAAATTATTTCCCAGCAGGACAGGTAGTCTTGACTGTTGCAGCTCTTTGAGGGATATATACTTTTCCTCTTCTTTGGTACAGGCTAAAGTATCAGAAAAGATTCTCAGTCCTGAAATGCAGCCCTTAAAGGTATTAAATCTATAAATTTAATTTTCCCATTGTATTTCAGTGGTGAAAAAGACAGGAGTCAGTTTTGACGTATGGGTTGAGTTTTAACTGAGCTCGTGAGAGACTCATCAGTAGAGCAGACGTGCTTTTTGTCCTAGAGCCTCCTTGCAAATATGTTTTCTTAAAAGCCCAAATCTAATACAGCACTTGAATGCTAGTTTATGTGCTTCCCTGGATCAGAACCTTTAATTTTCATTAACATGAAGATCTATTCATCCCCCTCCCTGCCCCCCTTTGAGTAGGACAGCCCTTGGTTTGACTCATTGCAGTGACCTCTGTTAAGTGTCAGAGCAGCTCCTTGATGAGAAGGATTGAGAACCGTGCTTGATATATTATTCTGTTATTCTGAAAATGGTTTCCAATTAGAATATTTTGTACCTGAGACTTACAGAACTAGATTAGAACACTATTTCACAGACAAGTTGTGCAGCAAGCTGAGCATTTCAGAACTGCTTGTAGGATTTTTTTCGTATCATTTAACTAACTAGTGCTGCCTAATGCCAGCAAACTCATGCAGTGGTTACCAGGGTACTGGACAAGCTCTCTTAATTAAAAAAGCTTGAGGTCAAGCAAAATAGAAGGTAAAAGTGTTGTCAGACATCCACAGGGGCCACACTCTGGCAGGCACTCAGTGTTTCTCAGGTAGGCTGAGCCACCTGCAAGCTCTTGAAGGAGCCTGTGGGATCTAAGTGCCCAATGCTCTTGGCTGAAAATCAAGCTCTAAGGCAAAGAAAGGAGTAACAGGGTGCGGACTTATGAACGGATCAAACTTGTTGCATATTGGTTGCTAAAATAATTCAATACCATGTTTTGACTGCTTTGTGTGGATATTTTTGTTGTTGCTCATGTTTTGAAAGTTACGTAAAATTTCAGTGCTTGGCATGTGTCTGGTAGAAGCCTAATTCCAAACTGATTCAGTTTGCCAGCAAAACGTCTGATTAATTGTGGCTATTCTAGATGTGACAGTCAAGACGGTTGCTAGAATATCTTGAAGATGGTGGCTGGTTGTGTAAAGGTGTGTCTGAGATGCGCTGGATGCTCCCCAGGACTGACCTCCTTTAGAAACCTGGCCACAGCTGATGAAGTGGAAAAGGATAGCTTAGTCTTGTTCCCATAAATGTCCCTTCCAGGGCTCACTCCTTTCTCTGTGTCTGCAAAAAAAAACTACAACAGTGTATGTTGAGGATATCCAGGTCTTTACTAACACACAGCCAAATTTGACCTGGGTGTGTACCTACCTGGGTGTTTGAAGGAACCTAAGTCCTGGGACAAATCCCTCTAGCCAAGATTTCATGTTTGAGGCATTGTTTCTATTTACTATTTAAGGGGTGAAAACCTTACAAAATGGCACAAATTTAACAGGACTAGAGATGTGCCTTGTTGGAGCCCCTAGCTACATCTTCAAGAGCGCAGCCCTTTGTAGGTCCACTTTACAATTATAACATATTGGAAATTACAGATGGAAAATGCATAGCATAATAGTTTCTGTGAGCTTTCAAGAATAATAATAATAATAATAATAAAAAAGGTACTGCTACTGTGTTTGGCATGCAGTTCACTAGTGCTGTTGGAGGGCTGTGCTGGCCTGCTGGAGACTGTCACTCTGACAGCGATCTGTACCTGTTGTTTCACACAAAAGCATAAGAAAGTTGCTGTAGGCGTGTGTGGGATAATCTGTCCTCTGCCTAAATCCTGTCTAATCATTAACAGCTTGGAGATATGCCTGAGCCCTGGAGCTTGGTGTTTGGTATCTCTTCAAAAATGCATTTTCATTCCCTTCCACGCATTTAAATATAACCAGTCACTTTCAAGTCACATCTAAACTTAGGTATAGGACATAGCAAAGGAAGCTCACATCCAACCAATGTCATTATCCATTGGACAGCTGCCACAGATGGGCAGAATTTCTGGATATTTTTGACCAGCCATAAAAACTGAAATGTAAAGGCTGAATAGCCTTACTCAGCAAGGGCTGAAATAAGAATGTGAATTGTGTGCTTGAGGGAATTTGAGCACTTCCCTGGAGAAATGTAAGATAAACCCTCTCCTGGCCCAGTGCAGTCATACAAGGTATTGTTACTGCTCCTGTTCACTGCGAGCCTCTGCTCGGAGAAAACTACAGGGATTCTGTCCATCAGCCTCCACAGTCAGTGCATCCAACTCTAACCACATTGACCACTCACTTCTAGAATAGCCATCTTATTAAAATGTAGCCAGGTATTAACTGGTGTATCTATATTTGAAAGACGTCTCTTGAACATTATTATGCTGAGCAAACAGCAAAAGTTCTTTAAAAATAATGACATTTTTAAAGTAGTGGGGTTTGGGTTTGTTGTTTTTTTTCAAGTTGCCATTCAAAAAATGATTTTTATTTCTTTACATATGTTAACCTGCAACACTGAGGAAAAGGGAGAGCTGCAGAAATTGTATTTAAGTATTTCCTAAATCCATCAACATTGCAAAGGAAGCCTTTTTATCCAAGGACCCTGATTATTACCTAATCAAGTTAGAAGCTACTAATTACAATATTAAAGGGGTGTTAATTTTGCATACTTCCGATGGGTCAGAACAATTCATATATTTCTTCTATTCACTGCCTTTAAGATGGCCCTATTTCACTTGACACTGGTTTGGACTCCCCATTTTGGTGTTATATATAAAAATATATCTAAAAATAAATAAATTGAGGAAACAGATTTGGCCACATTCTGTACTGAAGATGTTCTTCAAAGTGGCCACTCTTGCCATATATGAGGCAGCTGGCCCTCTAGCATTGATAAATTCTTTGGTTGATTTGTTGATTGGTTACTTACCTCCACGGGGGGGAACAAAAAAAATGTAGATTTCATTTTGTCTGAATCTAAAAAAGTTTTGTCACACAGTTATAGAAAGAAGGTGAGAACAGTGGCAATTTCCCAGAAGCACCGAGGCTGATTTATCTGTGGCCAGAGATGCACGTGCAAGCCTGAAGTGCTTCCCATCTGACCTGCACAGACAGTGCAGGCAAACCCGAGAGTGATACATCCCCTTGTTCTGCAGCCCTTACTCTTTCATCTCCAGTGTTGCAGGTTTATTTTGTTTGAACAAAGTCCCTGGGTGAATTTCCTATTTGCCTCTGTGTGCGTGTTATTTGTGGCAGACACTGTACCTGGTCAGCAGCTCTAGAACTGGAGGCCCTGGACATGTGCTGGGCTTCAGTGGAAAGAGAGATCTGCTTAATTTTGTCCCAGGTGAAGGAGTCCGGCGGTTCCTAGCCTGGACTACTGGAAGGTTCCCACATCCTCTTTGTCACATTAGTTGAGATGACTTGCAGTAAAAGTTGTCCAGTGAGTGTTAAGAACCTATTGAAAGATCATAGTTCCATAGTGATATTGTTAGGAAAACAAAATAGACTCTTTAATTGTTAAAACCAATACATATGCTGATGCAACGTATTTTGTATTGTTAAATAAACTAGCAGTTGCAGTAAAGCATTAGAAATGTTATCCCATCATCATTCCTGTGGGTTTGAGCTGTGCTAGAAATCACATAATGCTGCATTCATGTTCTTGCATCCCTACCCAGATCATGAACTGATTCCAAGAAAAGATCATGAGCAGGACTTGTGTTTTTTCTAGAAGTGCTATTTAACTCATAAACTATCAAGTCACTATGTCCATTACCTCAATTCTGGAAAATATCTTGACTTGTTCTTTAATACCATCGCTTGATTTTGTGGTAGCAGCTCTTTTCTTTGGGAGTTTGCACTCAAAAGATGCAGGTTCACCCAAATGTCCAAATGTTCCCAAATCTTCTATGAATTAAAGGCTATGGATCTTAACTTTTTCAGAAACAGCTTGTGCTTCTCAGCATAGACCCAAAACCACAGAATGAAATGGGAAAGTATCAGCAATTCTGCATTAATTTTAATGTCTAAGTAAAATCTATTTTCTGTAAAAAAAAAAAAAAAAAGGTAGTTTTATGTAGGTTCTTTATTTCACTTCTTTTAACTGTTGGCTAAAACAGGTATTTTACTGGTTCTACCAAAATTCCTAATCACACTGGTACTTGTTAGCATCTCACTTTCGTAATGTGCCTCAAAATGAGGCTGCACCAGATTAGTCCTTGCTTCAAATTAGAAACAGGATGTCAGTGTTTGCCTGAACAGTCCAAAGCTGCCAGCATCTAGTTTGGAATATCACAGCCTGCATGGCAGCTGTGACATAGACTAAGGTTGGACTTGCCTGATGTTCACGATGGACGTCTTGTTTCAGTGTACAGCTAAACCAAGTCCTTGCTGCAGTAATAATACCTGTTTTAAATAATAACACAAGCTTAGTTAACACTGTTTTGTGAGGGTGTTTTCCCTTTTGATTCATCAGCTCGCTGATTTCACTGCACAACAAGGCTCGATGCATCTTTCAGGGCTTTGTGCACTTCAGTTTACTCCCAGCTCTGTTTTACTTACAGGGTGCTAAGGCCTCATAGGGCTGGGGAAAGAGGTTGTCAAGACCCCAGACCGCTTGTGTTCTGTTGCTGTTTGCTGGCAGCTGGTCAGAGATGGGGCTGGCTGGCATTCCTTGGGATCAAACATGCAGTCCTATCTCAGATCTGTCTCCATTCCCCAGAGTCAGGGCTGCAAGGCCAGATAGTTGTAGCTGAGCTCTGCAGAAGCAATGATGGAAAGATATTTAACTATTAGTGACATTAAAACAGGAATATAACAGGGGATTCACATTCTTAAGTAAGCCCAAAACTCACCTCGAATTAGCTTGCTTGGAAAAACTGGAACAACTGGAAAAGCCCAGAATGCAGGTGACCTACAGAGGACCTTTCAGGGGGATTTGGCTGTGAATGCAAATGTTTTCCAGGCTTGTCCTGGCCAGACGTTTTACAGTAATAGCTCAAGTCAGCAGGAGTTACTGCTTTCCAGGCACCTCTCACTGGGTTACCTTTGCAGAATTTGCAGGAAGGGAAGGTACTAACTGTAAAATGGGACTACTCCTTTCAAAAAGCAAAGAAAAAAAAGGAAGCTGAGCAGTTCTTCTCAGATTTTCTTCACTGCAGATAAAACTACAGGTCTTTTCTAAAATATGCAGACTCACGTTTCTTCTTTTCAAGCACTTCTATTTATTCCTGAGCGTTGTAAAAATCTAAATGAAAAGCCCTTAAATTTACTTGCACAAGTTAATCCAAGGTCCCTGAGTGCAGTCAGCCAGCTCAGCTCTCTCAAGAGAAGGAGCACGGCATCCAGGGCTCTGTTTTGCCCTCTAGGCAGTCACTCTACACCCTGTAAATGATCCCAGCAGTGCCCCCGGGCAGGTTGTCTGGGCAGCCACTGCCACCTGACTGCATCAGTTTGCAGGCACAAGGCAAGGCAGAATCCCAGAATCCAGCTTCACCTTTTCACTGGGACCTCCAGCAAGTTGGCAGGATCTCAAGGGAGTAGCGTTCCCCCCTAAAAAAGGTCAGTGGCCTATTGGCTGAACTCCTCTTGGCAAGGCTGGGGGAAGCAGAGCGGGAGTGTAACAGCTCTGACAGCAACGAGAGAGTGCCACAGACTGGTAAAGGAGGGATCTATTGCTTCTCCTCTGCTGACCTACATGGAGCTACAATGACTGTTCCTCAGTTGCCTGCTTCACCACCTAACAGAAGGGAAGAGCCATCACCTTTATGGTGAGCTACCTGTGCAGTCACTGTGCCCAGGGATAAGGAAAATAACACTGTAACTCATGGTGAGCTAGTGGGACAGAAAAAACTATTTGCTACAGGCTGAAAGGAAGCCCATGTAACTTGCAGTGCTTTTGTTCCACTTGCCCTGTTTGCATGGAGCCATGTTGTTGCACAGAAATACTTATCCTTTCCACTTCCTCTCTCTTTCCCCAGTCCTACATGCATGCATGTTTGCTCTGTTATTTTTTTTTTTTTATGTGTAGATTTAGTTTAAACTTAGAAGCAGTTATTTACTGGTTACGTAGAACACATGTTGTCTTCATTTTACCAGTTGAAACTGTTGCTGCTATAAACAGTTCCACGCTTTGAGGCAGTGCTAAAACCTCTCTTTCGTATGACATTTATAGCAACTCTGCTGAACTCTGGTACCACTGCAACAGTGGCTCTGCTCCGGGATGGCATTGAGCTGGTGGTGGCAAGTGTGGGAGACAGCCGTGCTCTGCTGTGCCGAAAGGGAAAGGCCATGAAACTCACCATTGACCATACTCCAGAAAGAAAGGAGGAGAAGGAGAGGTACCTGCTGGCTGATGATGGGGCTTCCCAGAGCACGGCCTCAGTCAGGATGGGCTTGTGTTCTGCTGCTGGGTTGGGCCAGGAAGAAAGTAGAGATGAACGTAGTGCTCTGAGGCCACCTCTGAGCTGGCAGTAAACAGCACAGCTCCAGTTAACTCATTGGGTTCCATTTAGAGGATTGTGGATGTAGAAAGCCCTCCATGAGCATAAACTGTCTCAACAGTAAAATCAGCGTAACTGAGATTCAGTACAGAGCCATGACCACATGGTTCAGACTTGTCCAAGACTGCCAAGTTAGAACCAAGACCCGAGGAAATGCACTGTGGTTCCCAGGTCTGGACTCAGTCCACCAAGACACATCCCTTCCATGGAACCTTCAAACAGCTAAAGCCAACCCTCAGTGTCCCAGCTTAGGCACTCCACACCTCATTCCCCATTGTAGCTAGGGACAGAAATTGTGACAGAGAGGGGGGTAATGGTGTGAAGCACTAACTCATGTTAGTGCTAACTAACTCATGTTAGTGCTAACTCATGTTAGTGCTAACTAACTTCTCCTTTTGTGCCTCTGGACAGGATTAAGAAGTGCGGTGGCTTCGTTTCCTGGAACAGTCTGGGACAACCTCACGTGAATGGTAGACTTGCAATGACGCGGAGCATAGGAGACTTGGATCTTAAAAACAGTGGTGTGATAGCCCTGCCAGAAACAAAAAGGGTTCAGGTAAAAGAAGGTCTGGTTAGCAGGGACAGCAACATTCGGACTAAGGGGCAGCATAGGTATTTGATGGAGGTGGTGGCACCCACACGACACGAGCCCAGGTGAAGCCTGATGGCCACGTTGTTTTTTACTAAAGAAACCAGAGAGCAATTCTAATTAAGTTGTCTCAGATTAAAAGGACAGAAAAGAATCTGGTACTAGATTCAACCAGATTAACTTCTAAATCCCATTTCTCACAGAAAAATATGTCAGGGAAGAAAGATAACACATGATATCCACTACTGAAATATAGGGGTGTTAGTCTGCTTGGGTCTTGTGGTCAAATGAATAACTTTGAGGTGAGCGCTGGTATAAAACCATCACTGAGAACCAGGTGGGATATGGATGGGCCACCATCAAAAAAGGTAGGATATGTAGAGGTTTGCACAGTTGAGAGGAAAAGGAAAGGGCAGCTGGATGCATCTTACCATAGCTGTAGTTGAGTGGAATACAAGTTAACCACCCAGAAGGTATTCAGCACAGTTGCCTTCACATTGGCAGGAAGGCACTCTTTTCAGCTCAGATTGTTTCCAGTGCACCTCACAGGGTCCTGGGAACTTACATTCAATTGGTCCTAATAAAATGCCACCCACTAGGCCTGAGGGGTTTAGGGAGGTGACTGCAGTGTTGTCATGTCTCCCTTGAAATCCCGAGTTTCAGAAAGAATTTTGCTGACTGGATAATGTACCTGATCTCTTGTAATGGATCTGGTCTTTTGGCTTCCTAGAACTGGAAGCACCTTAAGACACTCTCCTCCAGTACAGGGAACACAGTCTGTGTGACCCATGGATGTACCCGAGGATTAAAGGTGCAGCCTTTGGCTAGCCAAGAATTGGGTTTCTAGTTAGTCCTCGCACAGAGAGCAGGAGAGCAGGCAGTACCCTTGGAAAAAGTGCTTTGCAACAGAGTGTAACAAAGTGAAGGCAGTTAATCTGCCTTGCAGCACTCACCCCTTTGTTGTGCATTCCGTGTGCCTTTATTGCAGTTGCATCACGCAGACGACAGCTTTCTGGTCCTTACCACAGACGGGATTAACTTCATAGTGAACAGCCAGGAGATCTGCGACTTCATCAGCCAGTGCCATGATCCTGCTGAAGCTGCCCACTTTGTTACTGAGCAGGTAATGCCAAGGCTTCTCTGGGCATCACATGCTTGTTGGGTTTTTTTTTGTTTGTTTTAGTTTAAAAAACCACAAGTATACAAACATACGTTCAAGAAATTTGGACTTTTCTCCTTACCCTGGGTCTCACCACATCCTTGCCAGGCATCAGTTCAATTAACTTGCTTAGCTCACAGTCCACTGTAACTGCAGCTTGTTCCTGTGCTGAATATGTCATTGGCATAGACAGAAACGGACGGTGTCTCACCGTGGTTCTGGATGGTGGCATATCCTGTGGAAAACTCTGGATCACACCACAGTGGAGGGCATCAGGGCTGACACTGTGTTTCTCCTCTCAGGCAGTGCAGTTTGGCAGTGAAGACAACAGCACGATTGTCATAGTGCCTTTTGGAGCTTGGGGCAAGTACAAGAATGGCGAGGTCAGCTTCTCCTTCAGCCGCAGCTTCGCTTCCAGCGGGAGGTGGGCCTGAAGAGCTGCCACAGCCATCTTTCCCTGCCATCATCCGGACACAGGAGAACATATCCATCTGTCCATAGGCTGACTCAGTGTCTTGTCCATCTCCTACGTTCCCAGTGTTTAGAAGGTGCCACTGCTCCCTTGGTGCGTAGCGCCCCGTTGTTGCTTACGGCTGACTGTATTCTGCTGCCTGCCTTCATTCCAGTCAGCACTGAGGCAGCCGTTTGGGATTGCAGTCCCAGCAGCTCCGCACATCACTTTGTTCACATAGACGAGGCTCTGCTGGGCTTTCACCTGAGGCTGGAGGGGTTGCACAGTCGTCCCACAGCTCCCTGTATTCCCCAGGACCCGTAGTGACCTGGCAGCTGCGTAAGCCTGAGCCACACGCCAGCTCCCTTGTACGTTAATGCGTGGGGGAACAAACGCACAGTTGTCGTTGGGTAGGCAGAAAGAGGGCTTGTTGTCTTCCTCTGCTGCAGCCACCCAAAACTCCCCTGTGCTTCAGGAGAAGTGAGTGAAAAATAAGGGAGAAGTTTCAGAAGTGTTTAGGTTCTGATGCCAGTGGCATTCGGTGTAGCTGTACAACTTCTGAGGCAGTGCTGCTTTGCAGGGCTTTATGCTCTCACCGCCATCATCCGTGATCCTCTAGCTCCAAGGAGACAGACCAGGCTGGAGCCACGTGCTGTTGGACACATGGGAACCTTTCTCCATTGGGTCCAAAGCCTGTACAGTCTCTGTGGACCATGCAGCAGCCCCTTGCACTGTCTTCTCTTTGCTGTGTCAGTGCTTGACAGGAGCACAAAAGAGGGAAAAAGGCGCACAGTTTTGATACCCAGAGACTCTCATCAACTTGAATTTCTTCTTTTTTTTTTTTTTTTTTTAATAAAGAAAATAAGCTAATTTCAAAGAGTTTTCTCTTCGAGATTTGATGTGCAAGACAGTTATTTCTTCATGAATACATGAGGATTTTCATGCCCTCTGCTGAATTGTCTAAGCTGTGATCTCCCTTGTCTCTGTATGGTATACAGGCAGATGTAAAATGCCCCAAGCAGGCTAGAGAAAGGAGAGAGCATAACTTTAAGTAATGTTTTTAAGTTTTGGGTATTGTTTCTAGGAGGTGTCAGATATTCAGACACTACAAGATAGTTTTATACTTGAAGGAAGTGTTTCCACTTCTCTTGTTAGGAGGAGTCTGTGTCCAGTGAGGCATGGGAGCACCAGAGCTCTGAGCCAGCTTGTTTTGCTGCTGTGACATGGACTGCAGGTGACAATGTTGGCAGCAGGTGAAGATCTGTCCCAGCATGTCTTGTTGTCTTGTTCAGATATCCTTCTTCCTCCATTTCACATCAAGTGTGCAGTTCCTGTGGCCTCCTGGTCACCCTGTTGCAATGAAATATGGGCAGAGAAAAATTGGTCTTTTCTCAGGCTTGCTGCAGTATTTCTCATTCTGTAGATGTTTCCAACTGCACAACTGTAAAATCGAAAGAGGCAAAAAATACTAAGTCACCTTACAAAAAAAATTTCTGAGGTGCCTGGCCTGATGTTCGTTTTCCAGTGTGAAGCATATATCTTCTTTACTTTTATCCCTTTCCTTTTAGTCCAGGGTTACTTAGTCCCCTAGTCCATCATTCCACAGATTTTTCCTTGCCTCTGTTCAAAGACCTCGCAGCACCCAGCAGAGCACTGTGTTGTACTGGCATCATTAGGTACTTGGTGTTTGGAGTGTGCTGGTTTTGCTCCATCACTTGGTGTGTTACATGGTGTATATAATGTGTATATTCAGTTTATAAGCACAGAGCCTGTGAATCTGTGTGTATAAATCTCTGTTGCATGGTGCCCAGGCCTCTGTAATGAGCACTCCACTGTTGTACAGTCATAATTCCTTCTGTCTCCTCAGATTTTCCCCGGGGCTGTGGTTTGGTGTTTGCGTGAGGTCAGAATGGTTGCTGATCTTGGGCTCAGCCTGGCTTACCTGAGGCTGAGACAGCACTTTTAGCTGGTACCAGCAAGAGCAGGTTCTCAGTCTGCAGCAAGTTTGAAGATTCACACAACCCATTTGTGGCAAAAACAGCAAAACACAGCCTCTCCCGAGCACTTGAGGAGACACTGCACCTGACAGAGGTTCAGAGAGCTGCTCTGGTTTGTGCTGCAGCAGGAACATCTGACAGTCTTCCTCCTGCCCAACTGTCCTGCTAAAACAGCAAGTCTGGTAGTTCCTAGCAAAGGGTTAACCACAGCAGGCAGCAGTTACTCCAGGCACAGGGAATGGATGGAGTCAGCCTTTGGAGAGGGAGTTGTTGTGGGGGTGGCTTTGGTATCAAATGTCGGACCCACTTGAGGGGCACTGCAGGGAGTTGGACAAGCTCCAGACTCACTGTCCCGTTCCAAATGCTGTTCCTTCCAGTTTGGCCTGCTAGCCATCTATTCAGACAGGAGATACCGAGGGCTGGGGGTGTTCATGACAAGTAAACACAGATTTATTTTTTTTTATGAGCAGTGCTGGGTACTTGCCAAGCTGAATACGTGGTATTAAATGCAGGCTGTTAATGAAAAACTCTGCAAATGAAGAGCAGGTGCTCTGAGGAGTGACCTGGCAGCTAAAAGAGCTTCTAAACATTGACCCAGATGTAATATGAAGTGAGTGTTTTCCTTCTCACTGCAGATTTTTGGGGCTTTTGTTTTTGTTTTGTCCCTATGTGGTTGTCTGATTGCATAGAGCATAAAAGCAGCTGGGGGCTTTTATTCCTCCTAAGAGAGTGGCTGTCCTCTCAGAGGAGGGTCCATCCATAACTTCTTTTGAAGTTTATAAAGGAAGGGATAAGGCAAATTCTGTGAAATAGATGATTAGATAAAGATGTACTGGTGGTTGCTATTACTGCTTTTTTACAATCATAGAAACACCTAACACTGGGAAGGACTCCTGGGCATTATCTTGCCTCCTGGCTTTACCAGTCCATTAATTTGGGTGGCCCCTTAACAGCTCTGTTCCCTCTCAGTTCACCACTTCCTCATGCTCCCCTGCTCACGTGGGAAGAACCAGGGTGCCCCATGCAGCGTGTGCCTGGGGCAGGAGTGGGGCACCCCTTATAGCAAGGGGCCCATAGGGATGAGGAGGCAGAGAGATCAGCTTCAAAGTTTTGGACCCAAGAAGACACTGTCTCCACAGCTGGTGTATCCATACCCAGGCAGCGCATTGCTGCCAAGCTGTTACGACGCTGGGACACTTCGAATTGCTCTCCTCCACGTGGCCTGTGTGCACAGGACATCCTCTGGATCTTTGGAGACCTCATTTTCATGTAGATCACTGCAGACAGCAACCAGCACTGCTGATTCCCTCAGGTACTGGATGCCCTCATCTCCATCAGTCCCCTCTGCAGGGGAGTTCACAAGACCATCCTCACACTTGGGAAGAGCCATCTCCAGGGACTGCAGATTGCTGCCTCTTTTCCAATTCCTCTCTCAATTCCCCAGTTCCTAGCAAGGGATCCCAGCTGTTGGGTTTCTTTACCTTCCAGCTGCTCACTGTCAGTCCTGTTATCCCAGCCAGGCAGCAATCTGCTCACCTGGAGTCCTGTAATCTTCCCATGTCTCAAAGCTCCGATGGGGTCAGGGACAGGGTAGTTTCTGCTTCTTGTCTGAATTCCCTCACTCCATCCTCCATTTATTTGCTGGAGGACCAGCATCTTGGTCAAACCTTTCCTCTTCTTCCTCCTTCCTTAGTAATTGATGATATGGACCTGTTTTTTCCTTGACCACAGCTTCTTTTTCACTCCTGGGGCAATTCCTGTAGTTGGTCCTGTTATTTGAGTCCTGCCTCAGCCACAGCCCCCTGAGAGCACTGAACTGTGGCTCCATAGGCACAGGCGAGGCTCCAGTATAGGGTGAGGGGCCGCTGGTTTTCACTGGGGTAAGGCCAGGCCCCCTTCCATCAGGTGACACATCAGTTTCCCAGGGTTGCTTGCCTGTTCAGCTGCAAAGTCCCAGGCTATGGGGGATGATACCTGTCCTAGGAACTTGCCCAAATCCTTCCACATGCCCTGCCGCCCAGGGAATGCCGCCTCAGGGCGCATTTCAGTATTGCCTCACCCAAAAACTTCTCTTACACCATCACAACACTGGATTCCACCAACCCACAACATGCCACCACTGTTGATTAGTATTATTAAAAGCTCACATAGGTGTGAACAAGAGCCTCTGGAACCTGCACAGCCATCCACATCAGTCCTGAGTAGGGAGAGGGAGATGAATTCCCTCATCCCCTTATGGAGATGAGACAGCTCCCACACAAGAGCAAGGCCATCAACGCCAGGGACAAATCCCAGACCCGTTGTTTGCACTAAGGTGTTCCCAAGTTCAGCAAAATAAAGAGATAAGCAGTGCAGCCAACACACTCCATGACTCACCCAGGAGCTTCCCACTCAGTAACTGCTGTAGCTGTGGCACACTGGAAACAGAGCTGCCCTTGTCTCGTGCCTCACGTCGGTGCCAAAAAGGACCATGGAGGGCTGACCCTGTCTGGACATCAGGTGCCCACCAAGCTGCTCTATCGTTCCCCTTCTCAGCAGGATAGGGGTGGGGGGAGAAAATAAAAAGGAAAAACCCCTACTTTGGCCAAGACAAAAAGGGATTTTAACAAAGTGGATTTAACAAAGATTCAGTCTCTACCATCAGCTGGGTGGTGTCTGGCCACTTCCCAGGATGTAGGGATTCAAGCGCACGGTGGTTGCTCTAGAAGACAAATGGTAATAACAAACGCTTTCCCCCTCCTCCTAACTTTTTTTTGCAGGGCAGAGTGAGGGGGAAATGTTGGACAGACAGTGCTGATGCTGTGGGAGCAGCAGCCAAAACACTGGTGTGTCACCAGCCCCTCGGCAGGTACCAATGCCCAGCCCGGCACCGAGGGGCTGCTGTGGGGAATGAGCTCCATCTCAGCCAGACCCTGCCCACATTTCAAGGTTTTCTTCTCTTTGGTCACTAAGCCTCCTGCTGCCTGTGGCAAGCTCTGCAAGCAACCAGTTGTACACCAAGGACCAACAAAATGCTCCTGCACGGCAGAGAGCTCCTTTCAGCTTGAGGACTAAGAGCAAATTGTCCTGATGACAGCAGCTGCCTGTCAGAGAGGTTTATTATTCCAGGGTATTGAGGGATCTCACACTTATAATGAAAAGAAATGAAATCTGTTTTCTCTCTAGCTCACTGCCTTTCTCGTGCATCTGATATTTCAACAGAAAGAATATTTTTTGTTTATTGCAGGCTGAATCAAACATTAAGGGTGACCTACTGAGCAGACCATAACAAGTGTTTGCTTTCCCCTTGCCTTTTAGGGAATGGATTCCAAAGCCCAATGGATCTGATAAGAGTATTTCTTTGCCTGAACACTTCCCCTGGAGCAAAGCGATCTCTCATTGTACAGGCACTGCAGGAGGGGAGTTGTGGCTGCAGAAAGGCAAAAGTGCTGTCCAGCTGGGTATTCCTTTTCCGTGTAAGGATGTGGAAGGCAAGGGGGGACCTCAGGTTGCTGGAGGATTTACTAGGAGTGGTGTTCACACAGCAGCTGAACAGAAACAGGCAGCAGGTGTTTAGAAACCAGCTTAGTCGCTGCCACCTGGAAAAGGGGTGGTGGTGGTTTGTGCTTTATAGAGGGAACTCGCAAAAATGTCATTTAGAACCTCGATTTAGGAGAGCTGATCTCTCTGGGTGCTGAACACAGTGCAAGAGACTGAAACGGGGATGAGATCCAGTAGTTCATTTAATATGAGCCTTCATTGCAATCAGTCCCTTTGGACAGAAATGCTCAGGGCTGGAGAATAACCATGGAGCACAGCTTGTGCTTGAGAACGGGGGTGTGGAGAGAAATCAATACCACTGCTTTTTACATACTTGGGGGATATCAAAATTATGAGGAGCTTAGACTCACCACAGGATTTCTGCCGACTTCCACAGGATCAGGGTATCAGGCCACATTTTCTGTCTCAGCAGGTGGATGAGCTCTGGTCAAAGGCATTGGGATTTCTACCTAAGGGAGAAGCACAGAACAACAGATACCACTGGAACTGGTTTGATATGAATTTTTCTTGAACAACAGTCAGTTGGGCACTGCTAGGTTGTTGGTCACTCGCCCAACAAGCTGAATATATGGCACAGCAGCACTCTGGGTATTCCTTGGTTCCAAAGCTACTGCTCTCCATGCAGAGATATCCATAGGGACCCAGGATATCGAGTCCTTGGGCAGTGGTGTGTGTCATAACTTTCTACAGACTCAAGTGCAATTGCATACATTCATTGCATAGTTTGCCTTAGGACCGTGTGTAATTCCTGTGGTTTGATGTTTATCTTTGATGTAATCATTGTCCAAATTTCATCTACTACTACATTTTACAGAGCTGTCCATTTTCCCCTTTTTTTTTTTTTTTTTTCCTCTCAAAATATTTGTTCATTTTCATCAACTCAAAGCTACAGTGGAAGAGATAAGTCTGTACTGGAATGCTTTCAAGATCTTGTAATAAACCATTTGCTTCTAGGAGTTGTGTCACTACAAATGGATTTTTCTCTTTCCCCTGCACTGCAAACTACCAGAATAGTTTCATCTTCTCAAGCTGTGTCACGACTGTCCTGTTAAGCCCCTGGACTCAGCTCCTGCCATAAAAAACATGTGATAACCAAAGCTTTGCCTGCAAAGATGTTCTCCCAGTGATAACCAGTGCACAGTACCTTCTGTCTCTGGGCTTCGCTGCATCAGGGTGACATGTTCTAACTTGCTATTTTTGTCTGCCTGGGCGGCTGTCACTGTGAGCAATGTCATCCTGTGACACAGCACAAAGAAATAAATTGGGCCTCCTCAGGAAAAGAATGTATTTTTGCTTCTGCATGAATTCAAGACTTTTCTGTTACACTTTGAGAAATTTTAAGGAGAAAGTAAGAGCCAAGGGTTTTTAACTCATCTGCAGAAGTAGACCTGAGATCACTAGTATTCTTATTTAGCACAGATTTTTTCCAGGTGGGCTCAAACCTATTTTACTCTCCCTCCCTTGAAATAAGAAGCCTTGACTTCACTGAACTTTTAGCAGCTTCCTATAGCTGAGCCCCAGCCCTCCCTTTCAGGACCAAAGTCAGTTGTTTTTGTTTTTTTTTTTTTTCACTGAGCTAATCCCAGGGTCTTTTTTGTGGCCAATCCACGTCTCAGCTCAGTTTGGAGCTGATCAGCTCTTACATACGTGCACATGTCCCGTGGTGGTATCATAATCAGTGCTCAGATGGGTGAATTTTGAGAGCTTGGGTAGTGTGTTGGGAAACCCGCTGGGCAGTTCTGCCCTTTCACAGTAGTTGGGAAATGGCTCCCAGGTTACTCTGCAGTCGGAGCGCTTGTCCTGTAAGGAGCATCCCTGTGACCCACTGCTTTGCCTGCAGGAGAGGAGGAGAGCGGCTGGATCCCAGCAGCAACCACTGAGTGCTTCCCCACCCAGCTTCATCAAGGTGGTCTGGGGAGAGTAGCCAAGCCTTAAGAGCAGCAGTCCCTGCTGTCACACGGCAGAAGCTGGCCCCATGCTGGCTGGCCCCTGGGAAGGGCTGGAAGCTCTTCCCGGCGCTTGTGTCAACACCAGCGCCTCGCAGCAAACCTGCACGGGGCGGGGGTCGAGGCTGATGGGGCACAGCGCTTTCGTCACTGCTGTTGGGCAAGAGCCTCGCTATACACCCCCCACACCTCGGTGTTTACGGTGGAAACTAACTCTTGCCCAGAGGTTGTCTCTGCTCTCGCACAGCTCTGCCCAGCAGAGCAGGCGGCACAGGCTGCAGGCGCTGCAGTGGCACTGGGAATGGGGAGGGAGCTGCCCCTCCTCCCGGGAGGTTCTGCTGGTGGACCAGCCAAAGGCCCAGCTGGATTTGGGCTACCACAGGCTCTCAGCAGCCTGGGTATACCCTTTACTTATTTAACGTGGGCATTAACTTTTTTTTTTTGGGTTATTCCCCTCTATGACTTGACAGCTTTCCCTACATGTTGCCATTTCAAAAAAAACTTGCCACATCTCCTGCTGGCCTGCCCGCCTCACAGCATGGAGGCCCTTGGCTGGGGCAGTATGCTGGGGGCTGTGGTGCACCCTTGAGCAGGCATGACTGTATTTAGGTTTATCTGTGGCCATGGTTAAGTTTTAGTCCCATTTATTGCCCTTTTTTTGGGGCCAGCCACATACTCTATGCAGTGTCACTCAATTCCCTCAGGAACAGGCAGGATTTGGCTCCCAGCACATGATCATGCCCGCTTCTGTTCTTGCATGCCCCATCCTCTCTGCATGGTGTGGCATGTCCTGACATGGAGACAGATATGTCTCATGCATTTTCTACAGCACAGAACACTTGAGCTTGGAAAGCAGCTCCGCCTTTTTGAATTGTCAGTTATTGCAACTGTCATGAAAATCAATTTGGTCACACCAAATTGGCCACAAATTGGGTTTTATCTCCTAAATTGAAGGCCTGGCCCTGGGCGGTGCTTCTGCCTGCCAGGAGCTGTGGTAGAGCCAGAGTTAAAGGCTGGTGCACTCACCGTGAGCTGCCCATCGCTCACCCACTGCCTTGTTTCACTCCAAAACCGGCTGCTGGCCCAGCTGTTGCCTGTCGGATATTACAGTTCCAACACCGACATTAGAGCTGCCACAAATTCCCAGGGCACCTTTCTTCCTTCTCCTGGACCCAGTGCAGGAAGCTCCCAAAAGGCTATGGCTTTCGTTTGGACAGAAAGGAGTCAAATTAACTCTCCCAACACCTGATTTGCAACAGGGACTCCAAGCAGCACTATCTTAATGTTGATGCTGAAGCCTGTGCTCCACGGGGCAGGGGTGGGACTGCAGTTCAAAAGGTCCATCAGGCCTGTGGGCCCTGCCCTATGCTTGATCCCAGCACCTCCACTCTCCACTATGCCCAGGTTATGTCAGTGCTGGCCACGCCACTCAGCCTATGGCTTCACAACCTGTTTGGGAAACAAAAAGGGCAATGTACTTTTTTGTTGTTTTGCCAAGGCAGGCTCTCGAGAGGCCTGTGGCAGGGAGGCTTCAAACACATCACAGGTTGGCAGAGTGGAGAGGGCAAGGGCTGCAAAACCACCTCATGAGGCTGGATCACCTTCCCACAGAGGAGCCGGGCCCTCCATCAGATGACAAGCTGTGGAGATGAGGGACTGCCATGCACTCTGCAGGCAGGATGGGACACTGTCGGCAAGTTCTCTGTGCCATTCAAAAGGCTGCGCCAAGTTAAGCCCACGTTAAGTGCTTTAACATGGCACAGGCCAAAGAAGGTGGCCAATTAATTTTTTCCAATGGAAAATGAGGTTGAAATACTCCGTATACTCAATGATTTGGCTGCACAGCCCAGCCCGGAGCAACTTGTGGTAGGGTATCTCTCCCCAGAAAGAGTGGGAGGTGATGCCAGACCCCACAACCCAGAGTCAGCATGGTTACCTGGCTCAGACTGCTTCGGTGAGGTTCATCCATGACAGCAGAATGCTGGGCTGCAGCTGTCAGTGCCTGCAGCCATGCTGAGAATCACAGTAACTCCCTCGTAACTGTTAGAGAGAAAGCATTCTTTTTTTCAGTGTATGAAAAGATTTAAAATGTGGGAATGCCTTGAACCTACAAAAAGAGGACATTACCAATCCTATATAACCAAGACATGGCTTAGGAAGGGCCATGAAAACAGCTTCTACAACTACTGCCCAAGAGCACACTGAAGTGTAACTAAAAAACCCCCGAGTTCACAGGAGGAGTTCACGTGAAACACGATATACACAGAGAGTTAAGTTCATCTGTAGATGTTCCTTTTCTTTTGCATCTAAAGAAATCACTTGCTGTCAAATTCCAAGAATGCACTGTCAGTTCTGGTGCCCATCAACCAAGGAACATGGCAGGCCCACACGCATCAAAGCCCAGATTTTAGTTGGAGATGAACTGGTGGCCACCAGTGCTGGCACATAATTTAATGCCAACAAGAAACCTCACATTCTTTAGCATTACCAGCTTAGAAAAGGGTATAAAAATGGATAGAAGAATTAGTAAAAGAACTCAACATTTGGGGATCTTAGGCTGTTCCTCACCAGACAAGGTCAAGTTCTGCTCTAGAAGTCATTCTCTCCTTGAGGAAGATAATTTAAACTGGATTTTGATACAACCTCCTTTTTTCCACTGTCCTTATCCCAGCATGACTCATATAGTTATGCTGTCTGCTTTCTCTGTATTGGCACAGCCTATTCTTCTACACATCTTCAAGTTCTTAGTTCACACTCTATAGTGACAAAAAGCAAAAAAGAATAAACTAAGACACATTATTTCATGCTGCATCATTATGGATGGCCATACCCGCATTCAGAAACCAAAACTGCAACAAGTAATAGAAATTTACTCCTTGTGATGATACAGAAACATGTTACTCATTAGTTACCACTCCCGTGTTAAAAATGTTTATTCGGCTGCAAATGTTGCATCTTTCCAACAAATGCAAAACAGCTTTTTGGTGGTAAATAGCAGGTATTTATTTGAAATGAAAAAAAAAATACTTCAGTACCTGAACTATTGCATTTAATCATGTATTGTTGTAATTGTGTTACTCTACCTTTTTGCATTGGAGACAAATATACAATGAACATTCAGATATCACAGATTGCACACTAGATAGTAAATCGTCAGGCCTTTTACGTAACCACCAAAAAACAGATATTGGATTCTGCAATATAGTACAAAATTCCACACTCCAGTCTTAGCCAGTTATCTTCAGTTTACTCCTGATGCTGTACAAATAAATGGCCATTTAACTAGGGCTTACAAGTTAATAACAGGACAAAAAAAAATATACATTGCACTGACACAAAAAGTCAGCTGTGTTAATAGTCATGCAACAAGTAACCAAACTTGCTGAAATTAAAAATACTTTCTAAAAACAGTTTTAACTGCATAAGTATTTTATACACAGTTCATTTACTGAAACAAAAGGAGTCTTTAAATGATACAAAGCAAATATAAGTTTCTACCAATTTTATACATAAGAAAGTGCAAAATAACTTATCTAAAGTGTTTTGCTATTGAACTGATGAATGTTGGCTGGAGGCAGCCAACCCCCTCTCAAAAGCATGACATTACAGTTGCACACTACATACGAATGTTAAGAGTACATGGATAAGTTTACTACAAAGAACAAGGCAGGAGAAGACATGTGAGGTACTTGCAGAGAATACAGTCTACTAATGTTAGTGTACATGAGTATATTTTCGCTCAACAGATTTTTACATGGAAAACAAAGCAAGTCTTTGCCTTAGAAGCTCGAATGAAATGGAAAAAAATCCCCCACTCCCACGTGAACACAACAGTTGCCCACAGCACCAGCTGCCAGAGGAAATACGAGCAGGTGTGTTTTTTCCCTCCACCTCCAGCAAGAAAGAACGTGGTTTTTTTTTTTTGGGAACAGCGCAACTGAAGAATCAGGTCAGAGGGCTGTGCTGGTTTGTTTGCAAAATGTAAATTGGGACTAACCTCTACACCACGGAAATCGTTAAGAATAATTTTTTTTTTTTTTTTTTTTAGTACGCTGCCAAACATCAAAGGTGTACAACACCACCCGTGCTGGACGCAGTTGACCACCTCTGCCCCGATGGCCCGCTGTCCCCCTGAGCCTGCATTAGCACTACATGCCAACTGCTTGCTTTTAGTGTTACCTTGTTTTTATTAGGGTTTAATGGTGTGGCTGTACAAGTTCCAGTCCACAGAAAAGAAGACTTCCTTAAATTTGGGTTTGATTTGAAATCTGGAGGCAAGGGGAGGAAAAGCTCTGTGGACTCAAAGGCATTTAGGAGTTGTTGAAACAGCCTTTTGCTCAAACGGAAAACGTTAAGGCCACTAGCCTGTCTTCTGAACTATGCTGGTTTTGCATCATTTTGGGAAGGGTGAAGGCAACGTTAAGAGAGAACAGCTGAACACAGAAATTCCAGTGCTCTGCACATGCTTACCAAGGACCTTTTCCTGTTTTTAGGGTCAAATCTGTAGGGTAGCCATGCAGTGTGGCTACTTGACCATCACTCTTTGGATCCAAAATTTGGGTCAGCTAAGCTCAACAAACCTGCATTTACTCAACAGTGTGCAAGGGCTCTAGAGAAGCCTTTCTGTTCATTTGGGGACCTAGTATACATACCAAAACAGGAATATATCTCATTTTACAGACCAGCACATACATAATAAACAAACAAGTATCAAAATACATATTTAACCTTCAGTGCATAAACATGTGATACCAGGGTAAAGAGTAAGTGGTCAGAATTAACAAATTATTCACCGCTAAAAGTTCAAATCAAGAGAAGACAGGTGTGCCCCCACGGTGCCAAGGACCTTCTTGGAAGGAGCTCATGCCAGCACAGAGGGGCCTGGCATTTTTGATGGTGCGATTCTGGTACCAGCGATGGCTTTAATTATTTGCCAGCCCAGGGCAAGAGTCTGCCCAACTAATTCCAAGTGAAGTTGAGAGTGATGGCACTCACCGAAGTACTAACAGAGCAAACACGAGGCCACCTGTCTTCTGTTGGTCTGGGCCATATCCTTACTGCTATTTAAAAGAATCCATTGTGAATATATCTAGATCTAGATCAGTCTGTCACCCATTTACAAAATATATACACATACGTTAAAAACCAAAACCAAGCCAAACATCAGCCTGCCCGCCGCCCTCCCTCTCCACCCTCACCCAACCAAAAACCCACTGGCAAGACCTCATGCAGAAATAAAGTCCACGTCCATGGGCCTATATCCAATGCACGTGTTCCAATCCCAGCAGATATCAGTGTCTCTACTTCATCCCACGTGTAGTGCAAAATAAATGACATAGTAGTAAAAAAATACTGCAATTAAATTCATATTGAAACTTAAAAAACCATAATGGAAATCTACTGCTGTCCTCAAGTTGATGCCATGTGCTGAAAGACAAAGAGAGCTCCGAGAAGCATTTCTGACATGACTAAATATCACCCTGTTTTAGAGCAATGCCTATTGTTCCAAAAGGTTTTGTTGTTTTTTTTTTTTTTTTTGCAAACAAGCTACAGGACAACAGTGGTTAAATTTTATGCACAAGGAATTAATTCTGTACCTATCTGCAAGCCAATTGCTATTGACTAAAGAAGGTAAAAGCTGGTTCTTGCACTGCATGAATCAGCTGCTAACGAATGGTAAGTAATTAATAAAACTGCAGCTCTGACATATGTATAAAAGAGGCCTTATTAAATATGAACAACACTGAGGTGGTAAATAGTTTGGTATAAAATGCAACACAAGTGTACAATTTAGTTCCTGGTTATCTTACAGCTAGAATAAAATACTCCAAGTTCCTATTCTCAAAAATGTTTTTTGTTTTTTGTTTTTTGAAAAAATCCATGTAATTCTATGAATAGCCTCACTTAAATTAAGATACTGTGGGCAACTAAAAGAACAAACATGCACAGACTGGATTTGTAACAGAAATACACATAATGCCTTCGAGTTTTCTGGTTTGTTTGTTTTTTTTTGTTTTTTTTCTTTTTTAAACATTCGTATTTAAATTGGTAGATGAGATAAAGATGCCACACAAAGTACAGTGGTTAATCTGAAGTCCCATGTAACAGGCAGTTAAGTTCATATTTAGATAAAAAGGCCATTATACCTATTTACAATATACACAGTTGCTTGCGAAGAAGGCAGATTTACAACTATCTTCTAAAAAGCCTTCCCCTCCCCCTCCCCCCCTGGTTAAGATGACTAGCTCTACAAAAACAAGACAAGAAGGGGTGTTTAGGATAAGTGAGGATTTTCTCCATAGCCACGTCACACAGGTTTAGGGGTTGACAGTTCTGTTGGATTTGCGGTTACTAATCGTGTCTTCCTGGGCCTTGCTCTTCACTTCATTTTGCTGTCAGCCTCGTTTACCTTCTGTCAACACAAACCAATTCGATGATCCCTTTTTACTTTTAGTGCTTAAAATGCAGTATAAACGTTAAGTGTAAACAGACAATATTCTAATCCCTTCCCATCACTGCACAGTACTCTCGCTAGTCCCTGGAGTGAAAGCGGGGCTGGATGAGGTCTCCGTTTGCCAGGACCCCATCAATTTCTGGGCCCCTCCTCTGAACCCCGCTCGTGCTGCAGGTTGTAGAAGCAGTTCTGGCACACTCTGACCGGTGAGGAAATCTTCAGCCGTTTGATTTCAGACTGGAACCTGCTGCACCTGTAGAGAAAAGACAAAGCATTGCTGAACACAAATCCCCTCCATTTCTATGTGTTTGCTATCCAGCTGTGGAAATCATCATCATGACTTCAAACACCAGAAAATTGTCCAATCTTATCTTGACATGAAAATGCAATGCAAGGTGCAAAAAAAGAATTTAACTCATATGATCACCACAGAATCAGTGCAGTGATTCTGAGTGACAGCTTAAAACCAGCTGTTCTCACCAGTTTAGACTCAAAGTAGAGCTACAGAGATGAAACTTGAAATACCACCCCTGACCCAGTGGGCCAGAAAGGAGACTTCCACTTCAGTTCATGGATAAGAGGAGCTCACATACAGACACCTCATATGTCTTCCAGTGGCTCCTAAATCAGCATCCCTACAGTCCTGCACAACAGTTTAAGTCAGTAAATGAAACCTCAGTCTTTCACCAGAGTTCCTTGGCGTGCAGCAGCTTTACCCAGCCTAAAATTCTATATGGAAAAGAGAACAAAGGAGACTGCTGGCTGGCTTACTTCTGGCAGAAGAGCTGTCCACAGTTCCTGCAGTGGTGCCGCCTCTCAGTGAGTGAGAACCTGACGGTGCAGCCCGAGCAGCTGTCTCCCCCCTCGTCCTTCACCCAGTGGTCAGCTGCGGATCGACCCGGCTGATCGCTTACGGACCAGCTGAACACCCTGCCCCGGCCATCCCCAATAAGAATCCTGCTGTGATCCCTGCAAGAAAAAAGCAAAAGCACTCCTGCAACAACTTAGGCACAGTAACACACAGGCACTGATGGTTGATTTTACATGGCAGGGATTGTATCATGTTAAACTGTTGCGTAGTAACTAACGTGCCAATTGTCCTGGTCTGACTGAGAAATGGAGCTACAATGCTCTCTGCAATGTAATACAGCTGAATAAGTCTACTTATTTCAGTGTTTTAATCTCTGTTCTTGAAGAAGGCTGCCCCAAACAGAAGTGTCACAAAACAGCATTGTGCAAAGAGCAACGGCTGGTTGGTACCACTCGATCCCTGTGTGGGTTATTCACCTAAGAGTTGGACTCGATGATCCTTGTGGGTCCCTTCCAACTCAGAATATTCTGTGATTCTGACACTTCCTGCTGACAACACACAAGAAGTTTTAAGCAATCGCTTGTGAGCTACTCACTTGGAGATGCCGAGTGCAGTGATTTCTGCTGGGTGTGCGTTGTCTTTGCGATCAAATGCCGTGTGCATAGTTAGTTTGCTCCTAAACACCAACTGGCGCTCCCATCTGTATCCTAGAAATGAGTGGGAAGGAGGAAGGGATAAAGCAAACTTGCTGGTTCTCATTTTTGTTCCCTCCTCCCCCGCTATACTTGTACATGCGACTCTGCAGAAAGAAAAGATGTCGCCCCCAGAGATCACTCTTTATGGCTCCAGTTTCACTCAGGGAAAACACAGTTTTCAACTGCTCTCCAATGCATGTATGTGTGGAGAGGATACACAACAATGCACAAAGCCTCCAATTTCTCTGACTCCACTGGGGAGCTGCAGAGAATGGGGACATCTTGAAGCCCTGTGCCAAAGCCTGACAGGACTGGGAGAGCCTAATTTTTTTTAATTATTATTTTTTAAATTTATTTAAAGCATTTCATTGCATTTTTCAAGTAAAGACGTAGATTTCCAACTGTGAATTATTTTCTTCATAAAAGGTCACATGATGCTGCATTTTGGGTGACTGCAACAGTTTTGATGACATTCCAGTTCTTTGCCTGTTGTTCAGTAGTTCTTGCAGAGTTTTTGCAAGTTAGTTCTTGCAAGGTTTTCTCTTTCCCTCACTTTGTAGCCCACCCCCTGTCAGGAGTTTGGAGGCATGCAGTAAGCTGGGAGGGGGCACAAGGTGCACAGCTGACGCAAACCAACCCTAAGGGGTCTTCCACACTGTGTAACATTACACTAAATGGGGAATAAAAACCAAGGAGTGTGCCCAATTTCTTTTACCTGGTTTAAGCTTGCTGTAGTGCCGTGCTTCAGCATAGCTGGGGTGTGGGTGGTTAACCTGAGCATGAGGATGTATTTTTGCTTGTCCCTCAGAGTAATTCACGAAGATAAAACCATCTTTCTCATCCAAGCTGAGCTGGTCTGACCAACGCCTGGAGTCATCAGAGCCGCTGTCTGCTGACCACGCCGCTGCTGCTCTGTTGGATGATGACCTGGGCCTGTGGCTGGTGCTGCTTGGTTGACTCTGGCACTCCTGCAGTTTTGTGTCCTGGCCTATGCATGGATCATCTGCCTCGGAGTCACTGCTGTCTTCTTCGTGGGCTTCCTGCCCTGGATTCACACAACAAGAGAGATGTCGATAGCAAGGCTGCTCATGGCCTGAGCTTGTGCCCTGTTCAGACACTGCACTGCCCACAACCCAACAGGTACCACCACTGCATGGAGAGTGGGAAATGGCATGCAGGCATCTCAAAGCCTTCGCAGAGATTCAGCTCCTGTCAGGAATCCCACTATTCATCTCTTTTGCTCTGGTCTGTCAGAAATCAACACTCCTTAGCTGAAGCTATTTCCTGCAACAGTCCATCTGAAATAGGCTATGACAGACACTACGAGTGAAACCTTCAAAAATGCTCAAGTTGGCACAACCTTTCAGCAAAACTTAAACAAGTAAGCACAGTCAGCTAGGCTGAAACTGTCTGACAGAAAAATATGATGCAGATTTGCTAATCCAAAAAAGCAATTACCAAAGACATTTATATTCCCAGTGATACAGAAAAAGAAAGTTGCTTTTATATAATGATTACTAAGGAGTATCATGAGATCCAGACCATATCTTTAATATGAAGATAGCAGGAGGAAAATGAGATGGTTAACAAAAACAATCAGCAAGCACAGACCAAAATCTTCCAACAGGGGAAAATAATATCATTGCTTGCCTAAACAGTATGCTGTTCCATCAGTAGATTTTTTTAACTCTGTTGTTATGCTACGATTCCATTTCAGACTAAAAGAATATGTAGCTTCTGGACAATGCTAGCATCTATTGGGTTCACCGATAGCAGAAACAACCACACAGAGAAAAGTTCCATCTTCAGGAAAAAAAGGTATGATGGGCAACACTTTTTCTTACTCACAGCAACGTGAAACTACCTTGGGCAAGGTGGTGAACAAAACTCAGATACTGTACTTATTGTGCCCACTGGATGCCTACTGTCTTTAAAGATAAAATCTCCATCATCCATCCTGCACTGTGTAACCAGAGGATTTCACCCATATATAGCGAAGTTTAGATAAAAGGCAAATACAAAGCATACCTATTTGTGCTTCCTGACAATCCTCTGGCATTTCCAGCATCTCTACAGGCTCCGGAGCTGGTGTTTCTGGTACTTGCAAGAACTCCATCCGCCAGAACTGGAGGGACAAGGGATAGGCAAAGTGGCACTTACTGAACTCTTGTCTTTCTTCTGAGCTACTTAGAGATTTAAAACAGGTTAGTAGAACTGTGTATTTGCACTGGTAGCATGCGAGGCAGGTCACATCCTGCTGATTCTGGGGATTAGATACTGTAAAAGGACATCTGCGTTCATGCCTGAACCCACTAAACAGAGCCGTCTCACCAGCAGACTCTGTTTAAGGCAGGCCCAAGGCTGCACACAAAAGTAACGAAAGTTGGGTTAGACTCGTTTCTCTTCTAGGCAACAAATTGAAATGTCTCAAGGTGTGTAAAACAAAAATGGTGAACAAAAAATGCAACCTCCAGGCATGAAAGCTGGTGACCAAAAAGTGATCAAAACACAGCAGGAAGGAAGATGTATGCTACTGACCATTCCCTAGTTACCACATCCCAGTGGGTGCATCAACGGGAAGAAAGAACGGTTCAGGTGAAACACCCAAGTACAGCAGGACTGCTTTTGGTACTGGCCAGGACACGGTGTTGGATAGACATGGCTTCTCTAAATACTGTTTATACTAAGGCGTAAAATTAATTTTCCAAGCGGCGATTCCTGGTACTTACCCGGACAACTCCGTCCGAATGCCCCGTTACTATGACGTTCTGGGTATCCCACTCATTCATCTCTGACACAAAGCAGCACATAATTTGCTGGCTTCGGCCAGTGAAAGTGTTGACACTTGCAGTTGGGCTGCCATTAATGCTCCACACGTGGATGTAAGTGCCAGCACAGGATACAATATCTCCCTGCAAAGACAAGTAACACCTCCCTATTACAATATAAGTCATAGGTGTTCTTCAGCAAAAATATAAGCCAGGTTCAATCATAAGCTAAGTTCAGCCAAGTTCAGGCTGGCACTTTTCAAGAAGTTTTTAGTCGAGTTTGGCCACCTGAAGGAACCTTTGGGATTATATGCTTTTTTTTTTTTTTAATTATACCTATAAAACCAGATTTACTAGCAACCTATTTGTATTTACAGGGTACAATGAGTTGACCAATTCCTGCACTATTCACAGCATAACAATGCAACAGCACATTTTCAGTATTTTCTGTTCTCAGTTTCCAAAGACTCTGCTCATGCTGACACTTCTCTTTTTCACAGATATGTACCACCTTAAATTTCATTTGCTTCCTTACTGGGAACAGTCCAAACTGGTGCAAAGAGGAAACAGGAGCTGCAGTCTAAAGCACTGGCAACACTACAACCAGACCACTAACTGCTAATAAACTGTGCCTCTTGCTACCCCCTCTGTGCATTACAGCCCCATTTTGTCTTGATTTCAACCACTATATCTGCTCCAGTTGCAACAGGGCCCATCCAGCCCTGCTGACCACGCATGGAAGCTGGATAAATGATGACCTGTAACTCATAGGACCACCACCACAAACTTTTAGGATATGTCCATTTCCACTACAACTCACACTGCAGCTTCACCCAAGGTATCTTCTGCTTCCTTTAAATTAAGCTTAAGAGAACTCAGCCAAGGTCACATATCAAAACCCTTTCCTCAGCTCCTGTGGCAGGCCTGACAACCCACTGTGAATGCCACACTAGCTGTACTGCTTCCAGCACTGTTAATAACCTCTCCTGAGCTCAAGCTACACTGCATGGAATGAATCCATGTGTGACTCTGGACAGAAGACACAAATTATTCCCTAAACCAGCTACTTAAGTTTTCAGGAGATTTATATGAGTTTTGCCAAACTAAGTTTGTTTTGCTTCGGTTTAATGATTTCTGACCCTTGCTACTGTTCCCACAGGGAATGGCACTGAGTGAGCGGCATTTGGTTCTTACCGTTAATTCATTTATACAGAGAGCTGAAACTGGAGCCCTGTGACCTCGAAGCTGTGTTAGAAAGGAGAGTTTATTCAAATCCCAGATGATGCAGGTGCGATCCCGTGATCCACTCACAATTATGTGATAAGCCAGTGATGCAGTTAAGCATGTGACAGTGTCAGTATGACCCAGCAATGCCTGCAAAACACAAGTGAGAAGGAACCAGCTGAAATCAGGAGAGAGCACAAAAATTGCACATTAAAGCCTCTTATCTGGAAGATTCAGATAACGTAACATGAATATTCTGCCAGAAGATGCAGCTGTTTTACAAACATTCAATTGATAACTATTTTCATAATTGAAAATGATAGATTAATAATTTTTTTGCATTTAAAAAGTACTTTGTCAAAACAAAATTTTAAGAGTCTAATGGCATAGATCTTTCCACTGAAAAAAAACGATTCTGCAGCAATGGCCTGTTTAAAGGGTTAGAATGTGTTCCAGGCTGCACCTGAAATTACGTTCTGAAAACAGAAGCTGATGGCTCCTTTATAAACTTCTGTTGATGTTTAAGAGAAAAGAGACAAGAAAGAGTTGCAACCAAAAAGGCAAAGTCAGTTGCACAAGCATCTACTTATTTTAGGCCCTACTTTTACATTTTAGGCTTAGCTCTAGCTTACTCAGCCACAAATCAGTGGCTAAAGTACAATAAATGGCCTTCAGTGTGCAGCTCTGAAATTTAAGATACAGTGTTTTATCTTGCACTGTTCTGAAGCAAAATGCTTTGGAAACACAGCTTTCTACAGTTGATGGATAGAGAGCAAGGGAGGTTATTAAATAATTCTCTAAATTTCTTAAGTTTGAGAGAAAGCTTTTCTCTAAAAAAAAAGTCCTGCTGTTAAGATGCCAACACGAACAGTGACACTTTACAACCTCACTACCTTTAACAATTATACACAGCTGCTAGACTATTTTGATTTAATTGGGGTAGGGTTTTTTGGGAGTTTTTTTGTGGGTGCTTTTTGTGGTTTTGTGTTTGTTTTTTCCTTAGTAAACACACAAAACTTACTCTGTACTTAGCTGCAACTGACTTTGAAGCATGGCTGCTTCTTTAAATTAAAAGTTGCTGTTTTAAATCAATAAAGCAAGAAAAAACTTAAGGTGATACTAAAGAAGTATACTCTGCTCCACAAACATTACTGCCAGAAAGACAAAAGTTTTGCACAGAAATATAATTTAAACATATATATTTTAAAAGAAATAGTAATTAAAAAAAAAATTTAAAGAAAGGAAAATAAACCTTCAAGGGAGCCTCCCTTCACTGTCCTTCCTGTCAGTTTTTAGAGGTTACATATAGCACTAAAATAAAGTAGATCATTTCAGACAACACACCTGTATAATTTTGTTAACACCACTACCAAAAGCTCCTGGTGTTCCACTACTCTTAAATATGATGGAATTTTAAGGATGCATTTTGCCCACTTTCTATGCAGATCAGTACAACTAGTCCCTTCTCCAAAGATCTGCTGGACTCATGGCTTCAAAGGTTACTAAGGGAGAAATAATTACTTTGATCTTGTAACATTAATTTAAATAAAAGTAATTTTTACTATATTTTACCTGTTTCAGTGTGAGAGCTTTAGCTTTTTCTTTGGAGACACCCATTTCCCACACACACACGGCTGTGCTTGTTCCTCCAGTGATAACAAGTTTGGGGTTGGGGCAAATGGCACACAGTATCTGACCCCATTCTGACAAACATTCATAAACAATCACTGCCTAAAAATAAAGAAAAAAAAGAAGAATTACTTGCAGGACTAGTATTTGGTAGAATAGAAAATAAAATCCTGCCACCTTGCATTCATTAAGTCACTAAGATATCACTGCTACCACTTATGCAGTTTTTCCTCAAACAGAAGGAATTCCAGCCTCTGCCATAAGACCCCTCCTGAGATAATATGAGATGAGCTTTAACTGCATAGATTTAATTCATTCATGTTTTGCAGATCTGTCAAAAAAATTATGATTAGGTGGTGTATGTTATTCTGCCAGCACTTGTATGAAGAAAACCAGGTAGGGAGCAAAAAACCATATTTATTTCATTCACATGTGAAAGAAATTTCCACTGTTAGATTTTTTTCACTGTTGAGTACTAATTGCTTTGGTACATTCAGCACTGAAACAGATTACAGATTACCAACCTTGTCTGACTCATAGGTACCCAGTCTGCAGCTGAGGTCTGCATAGCCCCAAGCAAAGGTTTTATTCCACGTAGGTGGGATGAGAACCTTATTCTGTTCTACTGCCAGAATGCCTTTATCAGTGCACACGATCTGTCCCACAGGCTCCTTGAGCTCTAAAAAAGAAGATGGGGTTATGTTTTATTGCTGGGAGAGAGAAATACCATCTGGTCCCATTAAGTACCTGCTGCTCTGCAAAAGCAAGGCCTCTGTAGTGGCTATTTATACAAATCCTTGTTTCAGCTGCAGTGATGGCAACTTTTGCTCCGTTCCTAACAAATGCAGAGCTAAGCACCATCAGCAGTGCCAAGAATACCCTGAGGGTCACAGACAGCTCTGATTCCACCTGTGAGGCTGCACAAGGTGTTCCTCAGACAAGATGCCTGTGGTCATTAAAAATGATTGTGACATTTTTGGCACAAAGTTTTTGGTACTGATTCCAAGGTCTTGGACAAGCATTCCCACAAGCTGCTTTCCTGACTACAGCTTGTAGTGTCCTATTTTTTCCCCCAAGCCTTGCACATATAGTCTTTTCTAATTTCCTGATTTAAGAGTCTACACTTAAACTCCATTATGCCCTGTGTGATAGTATGTCCTCTCTTTACAGTAGGCAGGCACAGTCACTTACTCAGCTAGGAAAGAAATCACTGTATAGCATTTACCTGCCTCACAGACAATTAACTTTTGCTCTGTATAATGTCAAAAATGAAGTCAAAACCACCTTCTTTCGTTTCCATGCAGCTACCCAACACCACCCTTTCCTGCCAATACTTCTCAGTGTTTCTTGGCATAGCAACAAAGAATCCTTTTGCCATGAAAATCACAAAAATCGAGGGTATTGCAGGCCCAGAAGCAACATACCCTGAATGCTGTTTGTTACACTAAAACTCTATAAAGAGGTGCTTGAGTCCCATTTTATCCCTCTATTTAAACTAAGTTATATTAAACTGGTAAAGATCTGGTGTTTCCCAAGTACACTTTAAGGCAGCCAAGAACATAATCTTACATCATTAGGGTATTTTAAATTTGTCCTTCTCACTACAGGCAGTACAATTATCAGAACTAACCAAAAGATGGAAAAGGACTATCTTGCTGAAACTATGAATGCTTGGGTGATGAAACAGGAATAATCACTGTGGCTTTACAATTTACCTTTCACTGGAGCAAGGGATGGCCGCAGGTTGTCCAAATGATGGAAGAAAATCTTGTCACCTGTGGAACCAGGAGGCACAGAGGTGCCCACAGCCTCTCCATTCAGTCGGCTTCTAACACGCTTTGGTGGGTGTGGCTTTTTGAAGAGCTGAAATTCATCAAGAAACTAATTATCATCAAAAATTAAAGGCTTACAAGGGCACAAGCTGAAAAAGATCATAAATGAGTCTAATTTACCAACAAAAAAATTCTGCAGGTCAGCAAACGATACTTAACGCTCTCAGTATTCACTAATAACTTCTGGTGACCATTTTCCACAAACAATACAAAATCCTACAAGGAGCAATGTTTTTTTTTAAAGCTACCTCCAGTTGCAAAAGCAACTGAAGTAAAGCAAGCAAAAATCCCAAAGCTAATGGATAACACGGTAAGAAATTCTAACCCATGGTAAACTGAAAGCAAGTTTTGGCTTTGAGACAAACTGTGTTCCACAAACAGCAGCTCACTTTTTTGAAGGTGACCAGGCTACCAAAGAACAGAGTAACAGCATGGGTGGGCATGGAATGGGACCCCATATGACAATCATGCACAAGAAAGGCATCTTAGTCCCTAATTATCTTCTGCATAGCTTTTCATTATAAGGGACTGAATTTCCATTTTATCACTTCAGTGACCATTCCAGTGTTAAACAAGCAATCATTGCTTCCAGTGAGCCGTGATCATGAGTGACACACACTAAGGTTTATCACTTGATAAATTAATAATAAACATCTTAGGTAGCAAATGCTACCTATTACAACATGTAACTGGCAAATATAAACACCGAGTGGTATTTTGCAAGATTTCACCAGCTCTTTCACAGAGAGGCTACTACAGCACTGAAAGGAGAACTGAAATTCCAACGCTGAAACTCGTTTTCCTTTGAGCCCCTCAAAATATGCTAAATGTTTTGCCTTTCCAAAGCAGAGGGAACATGCATAAGCCTGAGGCAGCTGAACTATGACTGTGTAGACATGTTTCTACTGCTTGCACCAACCCCCTGGGTACAAATAACAACATGGCCTACATGCCACCCCTCTCCCTGAACGATAGCATGGCTCCCATCTGGCTGGACTATGGGAAGACAGAGAGAAGGTCCATGGTACAGTGTTTCACATGGACAACTGATCTCAAAACTCTCCAATTCCAGCAACAAAAAAACCCAACTCCTCCTTTCAGTGACTGTTCCTTGTTCATTTTGCTCTGCCCCCTTCAGGCTGTGGCACCTTGGGCCCATTGCAGAGTCTGTGAGAGCCCTCTTCCACACACAGCATCAGCTCTGCAGTGTTTTGCATCACAGCCTTTTAAAATGGCAAACCAAACTACAAGGTGCATTACTAGTGTAAGGGATGAGATAAGGAAGATGTAGTCCCCATGTTATGTCTCCCTGCAGCAAAGAAGTGAAAAAGGGCAGAGCAGCCGTGTCACTGAGACAGCCCGCCCTGGATCCTCCGTGGAAAGTCACAGGGTAACAGAAAAACTCAACCGTCACATAAAAGTGTGCTCCAAGAGCACTCACCACCAATAATGACTTAAGGAAGCTCTGAGTTTCCTGCAGTTTATTTCCTCATGCAGTTGCTGGGAGATCTCGCCACATTTGTATCTAACAGGCATCAGAGGGTTCAGGCAGACCTTTGGACTCAGCTGCAATGCTCTTCCACTGCCCTGCCCCGCCCCTATCTGTTCATCTGGTTTTAGCTGGGCCATGTCTGATTATCATCACAACCCAATGATTGGTTATTATGTAAGAGGAGAAAACCCTGCAGCCTCTACATAATTAGATTACTGAGAGAGAGCAAGGAAGGAAAAGGAGAAAAGCCACAGAGGACAGATGAACAGTTCTGAGCCTTCCTTCCAAGCTGTGAAAGACAGACAGCTGTCGGTGGGTTGCCACAGGAAATATCCCGTGGCTGTCCTGAAACATTAAGTGCTGAGAGCTGAGTCTAAAGTTTCCAACACTAGGTTGGGTTCCCAGTGAATTGCTGAAGGTACTTGTGGTTTCCACCAGATCTAGGATTGGAAAAATTCATCAATGACATTTGAAAATTTCACTTGATAGTACAAAGACTTTAAAGAAATATCCAATTAAAAAAACCCAAACAAAATCCACAAACAAAAACAAACAAAAAACCAAACAAAAATCCCCAAACAAACAAAAAAACCCCCAAACCTCTCAAACAAACAAAAAACCCACAAAACCAAAAAAAAACACTCAAGCTCCCTAAACCTAAACCCTCACAAAGTAAAACTTTAAACTTAATATTACATTTAATAATTTAATCTCTTAAAGAGAACAAAAACATTAAAGTTTTAAATTGTGTCTATCTCAACTATAGCTGTCCTACAAGAGTCCTATCTTCCTAATTTAAAGTCTTAATTTTTTTTGCAACATAGTCTTCAAATAAAAGGCCAATCCCTGCAGGATGCCAAGAGACTGGTGTAAAAAAGGGAAGCATAGTTATTACAGAAGTTATTTTATTATGGGATAACTTAAAATACCTAAATACGAGGCTTTACTTTGAAACTACACTTTCAGTCCTCCCCTCTGACTTTGCAGCAGGAACATACTTTTTTTTTTTTTTTGATACTGATTTTTAGAGTTGAGCCATAATTCATTTTCCCTTTTATTTTAAGGATGTAAAAGGGAAAAAAAGACATTTCTAATCTCACAGGGAGAGCCCAAAGTTAATCACTGCATCATGCATGATAGAAATATAAATGATTTCATATCACTGGAAGAACAAATTTTACCCCTAAAAAACCTTCTTGCTCCATATTGACACATTTCAATTTAAGTGTTAACTGCAAAATAAAATTATAAAAAGGGTATACCTGCTTTGGTATCTGTCCAAAGTTATTAATGAATCCTATCGTAGCTGTCTCTTTTAATGGGTCATTGATGTTATATATGTCCACTTGCCCCTCATAGAAGAGATGGTGAAAGACATTTACAGCCTCTACTGCAGCAGGACCTTGCTGTTTATAGCCAAAGATCAAGTCAATCCACTCATGCAGGTGTGCACTCACAAAGTCACATTCCAGAGCCTGAAATTCAAAGAGCACGCATTAAAACTACACAGACTGGCCATTGGTTGAGCTTACTACACCTGCCACAAAGAAAAATGCAGAATATATTCGGACATGTTTTTGTGATGTTCTGATACAGCTTTTCACTGAAGCAAGTCTTGCCTCAAAGTACTCCCTGGCCAAAAAGGAAGGGGAGGAAACGCTGGGTCTACAGACCTTGACAACAATCAGTCCTCAATCCTGAACTCACAAACTGGCTGCTAACTGTGACCACACAAACTGAGCTTAGATTAATAGGCAGTGGAAAGTTCCAGCTGAGGCTTTCTATTGTCATTACTAAAGTGCAAATTACCTCCCGATGAACTCTGATAAATTCACGAGGATCTCCTTTTGCCCACGGAGGGAGTATTACATCACCAAGTTTAGTGCCATTTTGTTTGCAACCTAATAAAAAAACAAAAATAAGAAAAAAGTTTGGAGAGAAGCACTGAAACACACTGCTACAGCAGAGGTGAAAAAATTTTATGAAAAAAAATTCAAATGTTAACACCTTTCCTTCACAAAGGAAGCCATTTCAGTCTTTTCTTTAAAATACTATGTTGTTTTTAAATGTCAAGCAATAAAACATGAAAAATTCTGCCTTGGTTGTTCATGCAAGATTGTTTGCAGAAGGAAGAATTCAAATAATCCATGCTAAGTTTTCTGAAGAAGTGATTCAGCATATGATCTTCAAAACCAACATTACTCTTCTAGATAGTGGTCTTGATTAGGTTACACATCCTCAGTCTTCACAACGCTGGAAGGTACAGTCTGAACTCAAAACCTTTATGTTTCTCTGTTAAATGCTTCTGGAACATGATTATTTTGTCTGTTTTTCTATTTACACAAATTTCCGCTTTTCTCTTTCTGTCATGGGAAAGACCCACGGCCATGCATTACAGTCAATGCAAACACCAGCCAGTAAAACAGCCCTCTGTGATCACTGCACAGCCAGAACCTTGTTGTGCCAGTTTAGCTCACACCTGAGCAGCCAACCCTGCTACTGGGAACTGCTACCATAGCAGCCGCCCATTTTGCACCCAGAAGAATCGGCATAGCAAGGTTCATTTTCTTATCTCTTTTTTACTCCATTGTTCTCATTCTGTGAGGAAAACTGGAATAAATGTCCTGGCCCCAATTTAAGAGAGGGCAATAACTTGTATTTGGCATCTGTTTAGCATGCATATAGGAATTACATGTCAAATCAGTGTGTTTCGAAGAAAAAGCCCAGTATGAGGCAGTGTAACAGCAAACTGTACTGAGAGGCCTTGGTGGAGCATCACAATACTAACATTTTGTATCATGTAGTGGAATTATTGTTCTACCCATGAGAATGGCTACACATCACAGGAGTACAGGCTAAATATTTATTTCCTAACAGTGAGGAGATAACTGGTATCCCCCCAAGCTCCATGTCCAAGGATGTAAGTGATTCTCCTGGGCATGGTCTGGGCACAACACATTCATCCTGTCCTGGACAGCCCCATTCCCACTCTGAACATTAAGTAGTGGCATGTTGTGATTACCAAAAATGCGTTTGGTAAGACTTCTGTTATATTCTTATTCTGACACTTGGTAGATTCACAGCACAGAGCTCAGAATGTAGAAGCTTAATGCCACTGTTAAGAGTGACAAAAACCCTAAGTAACATGCATGTCCTACAGACAACAGGTGTGAAATTTGACTCCTGTTGAATGTTACTGTCACAAAAGCTGTGACATTTCAACAAAACCCTTAGGAATACTTTAAAATAAAGTTCTAGAAGCAAAGACTGTCAAATCGATTTTGCAAAGCTTAAAAAATAAGCACACAAAGATGGTGAACACCATCATGGAGTAGCAAGTTACCTGAAGAAAAATGCAAAGTAGAGAAACTCCAACTAAAATATGAAAATCTGTGCATTTTGAATGGGAAACATCCCCCTCCTGCCCCCCTAAATCGACTAAAACTCACCATTTCAAACAAAAATCCTTTCTGGGTATTTCAGAGACTTGTTCAGCAATTCTCAAAATAAACTTTGTATGAACTGCTTAAAATGAACACTCACTGCTTGAGAAAATATTTTAAGTGATAAATCTGAAAAAATAAATCTGAGGTATCTAAGTAGAAAGAACAACTCCTGCTACACTCTTCTCAGGGAAACGATGAGTTCTGAATCATTCAGACTTCCAAATACAATACTGAGTATCAGTATCAGGAAATGCCATAAGTACTCCTGATTTTCCTTTCATGTCAGAATGTGCAAGCCACCTTTCAGTTCCACCTGTATCACGAGACACTCTTATCTCTTGTTGGACTGCCTGGCACTGTTCTCCCACCTGCAGAGATGCTATCCAGCTCTAATTGCCTACCTAGGTCAAAATTGTTGGAATTCAGCAGGAACTCAGGGAGGTAGAAGAACTCTGGGATGAGCTCCTTCACGTCTGCCATGTTGTGCTTCGATGCTGAGTACCAGGCCTCCCGCACGCTGTGGAACATTCGGTCAGCCAGGTCGAAGTGACCACCCTGAGGGACAGAAACAGAGGCACACCAGCATCAGAGTTATCTCCCAGCACAGCAGGCTTTACCAAGAAGGCAAATCAGAGCATCCTCTGCCTAATAAAGACATGAGAACATAGTATGTTTCTTCCTCTAACACAGCGGATTTGATCAGCTGTATTACCTTTTGGTACAGAATAAAAGTAAACATAGAGCACTGAGATACACATAGACAGAACTTTAAGGAAAAGAGATATCTAGTCTGACTTCAGTCTCTTCCAGAGAAACACAAATCTTTTTTGCCTGATGGCTTCTGTCTAGGAAAATATGTGATATGTAATATTAGAAATCGCATTACCCATCAAACTGGCAAACAATTCCAGGATCTGCAAGCTTTTGTTTATTTTAACACTCAGTATTAAAATGTTTCTTTGGATAAACAAACTGGTTTAAACTAAAAATCTTTCAACATCTGCAGCACAGAACTAAACAACTGGCATATGATTCTTTCAGCAACATTAAAGTAAAGCATGGGCAGCAAAGAATTTTTCACAACGAAACTTGCTTTGTTTGTTGTCTGGTGATATTTTGTTCTGCATACATTTAGAAAAATGTTCAAACTACAAGGAAAAAAAAAAAGTGTATTTCATGACATCTTTTTAAAAGACACATCAGAAAACTGCCAGGCAGTAACAACTCTGCCAAAATGTATTTCTTCCACAATATTTGATAAAAACAAAGCTGACTGATCATATTTTTCAGTTATCTCTGAAACACACATCAGGCAAGAAATATGAAGTGATGTAATTTTTACCTGTAACCTTAAGAAAATCTGAGTAAAAGGCTCCATACGGACCAGGTAGGAAGCCACTATCATGGCTGAGGAATAGTGGGTCCCATAGTGATAAGCTGGGGTTTCCCCTATAGATTAAACATCAGAAATATAGAACAAATAAAGCAGTTAGGTGACAGATCCAATACTAACTGGGAAAAAAAAATCATTACTGTATTTTAATTACTCTGTGAACTGTGGACACACATAACTAACATAAGTGCTGCAGTGCAGCTATGGAGATTTCTGCTGAGGAAACTTTAAAAAAAAATCTGTAATTTTTTTTTACTTTTTGACTTATTGGTTACTGTGGAATTAAAGCCTTACGCAGAAATACATATCAGAATTGTTGCCTACATATTTTGTACAGCTTTCACTTTCTTAGTTTCCTGGTGAAAAGTCTTTATAAACACACTTAGAAAATACTGAAACATTCTAGAAATAAATGTCTCTGCCACCTACTGTTGTGCTCGATATAGAACAGCACTGCAGTAGTTAAACAGGCCTCTGTCTTCAATAAAAACACATAAGAGTTTCCTTGCCAAACGAAAGGTCTTTTTCAATACATAAGGAAGCTCTAAAATCATGAATATGTAGCTTAATTGCATCTCATTCTGAGTTTTTCTAGAGAACAAACTGCTGTTTCTTTAGCCAAAACACACACATTAAGATTAGAAATGAAAAAAGGTACAATACTGCTAATGCAGAAGTATTCTCATTCTTTGTAGTACTTATGTTCATGAAACAGCACTCGATTATATTAGCAGACAGCGCTTCATGTGCCTGTCCATTACAGTCTTTAGATAATTTTAAACTCCCCTAAATGTGCACCTGTTTTGTCTTTGTTTTTACATATAAACAAAATCTGTCATTTGTATTTAAAACAAACAGCAAGAAAAGCAGCACCCCTTTGCTCTAAATCAGTGTTTGTTGGACAGTCACTAAAAAACACAGTAGAGTTCTGCACATCCATATTCAGACCTCTTTGCCCATAACGTAAAAATCCTCAACTCTCTCCCACGACGTGACAGGCACACGTCCCTCTGCTCTTCCTGAAGGATGGATCAGTACTTACCATTGGGATCCTCCCAGTCTTTGTATCGCTTCTTGTACTGGGCTAACCTGTCTTCTGTTTGAGCTCCCATGGGCTTTGCCAGGTTTCTGAATGTTTTGGGATTTGTAAGATCCAGTTCCTTTAAAAATAAAAACAGACAACAATTTTATAAAACCAAACCAAACCCTTTCAACACTGTTGGTTATTATATTTAATACCACATACCTCCTGAGCCTGTTACCTTTGCTTTTGACACACACAGCAAGTGCAATGTCAGATACGTTTAAAACAGTCCTTCAGTCTGATCCAAGAGAGTCAGTGTGTTTTATTTTAAATCACATCTGTGCTCTGGATAATTTTCATCCTGCTCCCCTCATCCTGTCCCCAATTCCCCCTAATTCTGTTCTTGAATACTCCACAAGCACCCTAACAATATTTTATGTTATGGTCTGTCTGATGGCAATGCCTGCCCACAAAAGCATTAATAGGATGTTTCATCTTTTTCAGAAGCAAATTCTTCACCGTGAGGCCAGATTTCATTGCAGCCCTCACCACAGCCTTCAGGGCAAGGATGCTTTCTCTGTAGGCTTAGCAGACTTCAGGATATTCAGTAGAAAGCTAATGCAAAGACTTAAAGGAACTAATGCAACCTAGAGAGGCAAGTGCCTCTCTACAAAGCCCAAGCCCTCACCTGTGTACTGTAACATCTGTAAAATCAGCACAGGCAAGGACCTGCACACATGAAACAGCCAAGAATCTCTCATACCCTACAACTGGTAAGCTGGAGGAACAAAACAGACTCAATTAAAGAAATATTGATAAAGGTAAACCTTGGTTTTACCTGAGCATGAGCCAACTGTAATATCTGCAAAACCTCCAACTTATAAAAGATTACTGGCAAGGCTGACAAGATACTTTATTTACCTCTGAGTCGTAGTCTGCGAGGATCCAGGGAAAGACAGGGTACTGCATGAGATCATTATAGGATCTGCCAGCCAGAGTGTTTAAGTGCATCAGGTACTGGAAGTTACTGATTTCTCCTCTCTTAAGGAAGACAGATAACAGCACTGTAAAGTTTTCACTTTGCAACAACCAAATGTTTACAATGCCAGACTGTCATTGTTCTCCCCCAAACTTATTTCAATATTGCAATGCTCACCTTACTTTGACTATGGCCTCCCCCCACCCTGGCTGCATTTTCAATGGCACAGTCATTTCCTTTTTGAAGATGATGTAATGAAATACTGCAAACTAAAATGCTGAGATACACTTCCTATAGTAGTATATTCCAGCTGTTTGAATAAGAGGATGAAGCTTATGTGTACTGATTACGCATCACTACAAAATGTAGAATTTAATACAAAATAACCCCTAAAATTTTCATACTTACTTCCCATCTTTGAGTAACAGATTTTTCTCCCACTAAAGTGCTAAGCAAGCCAGACCTAATGGGAAGAAGAACGTGCATTTTCTGACTTAGCAGTAAGATCTGGGTTACATCTTCACAAGACAATCCAAAGTTTCAAGAATAAAACTCGTAAATTGCAACAATTATATTAAAAAAATGGGTCTTTAGCAGTACTCATTTTTACATCTAAACACATACTGTAGAAATTATGCATGCAATAACTTGTGTAATACAGCTGTGCAATTCAGTGCCAGTGGTCTCTGATGAGTAAAATATTTTTAACAACTTGGACAAATCTAATGGCTTCAGCACTCCAATTCCTTTCAGAATGTCTCTGTATACTGACAACATTAAGCCTGACAGTCTATATTAATTAGTAAGAGGATACACCAATGCTGCCAATGACATTAGTACGCTTAAAAGTAACTGGAGCACATCATCATTAGTTACTTATTTTGATGATGCCCAATTATAAATGGAGGTTGCAGAACTCCACAGATAATCCTGACATTAATGCAAGTGTCATTTACTGGAAACTGATAAGTTCTAAAGCTTGTAAGGAACAGAGTCACCTACCCTTGCTCTACGCTGGTGTTTGGCCTCTGCCCAGACACCGACTCCGAGCTGTCGGTCAGAGATGGCACCACAGCCAGAAACCTGCATTGGCAGTGAAAAGGAGATTATAATTAGTGTTTCTGTCCTGGGTATGTCATCTCCTGAGAATCAGAGTTTATTTACTACAGTTAAAGACTTTGTTTTGAGTCCGCTATGGAACATCTTCAACAAAATCAAATGACAGGTTTCTCACTGAAGGCATTTAGCGCCTTCTAGTGGTTCTTTCGTGCAGCACTGAGGTGCTACCACGTATCAAAAACGGCTCAACACAGATATTTGCAAATACTCATTTTAAATGTTCCAACTTATTTTACGATACCTTTGATAAACTTTGTTTCTAACGCCTTTTTGGAAAGCTAGAAGATAGTTTCGTCCGTCTCCTGAGAAAACTTCAATTGCAATTGGCTGAAAACAAAGAGGACAAACCCACGTCAACACTAACTTGTCACCTCTGGAGGTCAGGTTGCAGACCAGCTTAGTTATATTACATCTGGCACCAAGTTAGGGAGAAGCAGACTTTGCTTAGTGCAGCCAGATGTCTTATTTTTGGACCACTTAAATTCACTGGCACACACAATAAACTAAACCATGATGAGCCAACAAGGATGCTCAACTTACCTGAACACTTGAACACAGTGAATAGCTTCACTTTCCAAATACTGATGAGTTACATACTGATTTTAGCTTTTGAAAATGACAACATCACAAAACTTCTCAATGCAAATGTGGTGTTCAAGTTACCTGCAAAAGGTATCTCCTTTTATGCACTTCCTTGATATCTTCATATGCAAAAATGCTGCAAGTTCTTTTGAGCTGACTTGGACCTTGCCTTGCTCCTCTAGGTATGATTGGCTCATGCATCCTGTAAATCAACATAAATAGGCAAGAGAGAAATGGTTAAAAAGAAGAGAAATTAGAATTATTCTCTTAATTCATGAGAGTCCAGTTACAGAAGACTCTGATTTTCACAATATACCATACTACACTGAGCAATTTATAAGCTGAGAGGAAATTGCACCTGAGGTCTTCCTGCACCTTGCATTGTTTTGGAGTTGACTCCTCAAAAATCCCATTAAATACTTCTTGCTCAGCTATCAAAGACTGAGGAAACTATTAATCCACTCACTTTGGAGGCAGTGTCTCGATGTCCCGTATTTCTCTGGTGGCTGTCATGGTGAATCCGTCAATGACATAGAAGTGCTCCTTCCCGAAGAGCAGCAGCCCTTCGCTGGTGTCAAGGCCCTGGACCCGAGCACAGCGGTACATGTGCTGGATCTGTAATCAAAAGCAAACAGAGAAAACCCATTAATGAGCTCAGGCTCAGACCACTGCCTTGTTAGAACAAGCCACGGACCTTTATCACTTGTAGATATAGCAAAAACCCTGTCATTTTCTCCCTTAATCAGAGATAATGCCCACAGCCAGCAACTGGGAAGTTAAATAAAGCTTTCTCAGTATGATGTATATTTATCTATTTATCAGTTTATCCACTTGAACTATGCTTCCTGAACACATTTCAGAACCTGCAGAGCACTCAATTATGATCCCAACAGTATTTACTGGTACACTTCAGATGGACGAAGTCTGAATACACAGCATGGTAAATCAAAATTGTTCTTAGGTATAAAATACTAGTGATCAATGTTTTTCATTCTAATGAAGGCAACAACTAATTATAGACAGTGTGCCAAGTTCAGCATTCATATTTTCACTGTTGTATTTTCCCTCCAGACTCAACAATCTGACACTTTATTCCAAGCATGGGATAGCTCAATAGCTTTCATTTCAGGACATGTTCATTTTTCCCTTTTAGGCAGAAGTTAAAAAAACTAGAATGTTCCCAGTACAGGGTTTTCAGGGTCAGGATCTCTTTGAACCAAAGTCCACATTTGGTTTCAAAGAGGAGACTGATGAAATATAAAGCAAATTCAGCTGCAGATCAGGAAAGTTATATAGGACATTATTCATGCTTGTGACATGTAATGCAGAAATTTCAATGCAGTAAGTTCTTAGTGTGTTTGAAGTACACAGTACCTTCTCTCCTTCTTCAAGAAGTCGAAGCAAAGTTGTATTGTCAGTCTTCTCCTCTTCATCAATCGAACTCCCCTCAACAATTTGATCCTGTGACTGGTCCTGGTTCTCATCATCTCCTCCATCAGGAGCAGAGCGAGATCGTTTCAGGGGAGGCTTCACCAGGCCTGGAAAAGAAGAACAGAGACAGATAAATAAAACCCTGAAGCATAAAAAATTAACTTCACAAAACCTTTCAAATTACTGACCCAATGCCAAGACAAAAAAAACCCCAAGAGTCCTACAGGTTCCTTACGCTTATCTTTACACATATGCATGAGAAGATATAAAGGCAGATAAATTTAAAGAAAACAGTTCAGGACAAATCAAATATCTAACCTTTGACTCTTGCAATAGTGTCCTCCCCATGTTCTGGCTCCTGCTGAGTTGTTTCACCCACTGTATTCTCTTCAATAGCATCCTGGAAGACTGCAGGGTTTCCAGAAGCCAGGCGCATGTAGTACTCCTTGCTGTCATAGCTTATGGCTCTTCGGTAACGAGCAGGTTTCTTGGAAATAATTGAAGAAATCGCTTGGTCAGTCAACTCCTCACTCAGTGAAAGTGTTTCAGGAACACGGGGTGCAGCACAGTGCATGCCCATCAAGTGCTTTGTGCGTGCTCAGTCATACACCAACACATACAGGAACAGAGACCCCTCAGGAACCTGATCTGTCAGCTAATTTGCAAGGCAGCTACTAAGCCACTCAAGTAATAGTGGGGTTGCAGAGAAGCCTGCAGATAAACCTACAACATGGGAAATAGGAAGTGTAGCCAGTATGTTATGAAGTGACACAAAAGGCTGGGATGCCGCTTGTGCTTAAAACTGATTGACCAGGTGGCCATTTTGTCACCTTTCATAACTCCCTACAACACATGCAGCATATTTGCTAGCCAGCTGACTTCTTTGTAAGGCAATAGTTTGAATAAAAAATTGCCTCAAGGAAAGATATAGATATGTGGAAGCTGATATGAACTAAAAGCACTAAAAGGATCTGCTTTAAGGCTCAAAAATTCTTCACTAATTCAGATGTTTTTTTTTTTTTTAGAAAAGATTCTTATGGTTCATGGGCAGTAGACTGGCACAAGAGTATGCATTTCACTGAAGCAATTCTTTAAAAGCTGTTTGTACCTTTCAATAGTGGTTTTGGTCTTTTGGTTTGGGTTTTTTTTGTTTTGTTGAGGGTTTCTTGTTTTGGTTTGGAATTTTTTGTGTGTCTGTGGTGTTTTTTCCCCTCTTTGTCCATCCCATCCCCCATCATAGGCTAATTCTTATGTTCCTCACTTAACTATGGAGGCAACATTCAGAAGAACTAAATGAGGACAATTTATATGTCGGAATCATCACAGAAAATACAGGTAAAGACAGAAGTGTTCTTAGAGAGCCAAGGGTCATTCCAAAATTGAAACACATGGATGGATGAAAACCCATTGATTTTATAATGCAGTTGGAAATTTTCTTCTCTGACTACTGTCTAACCTCATATGCAAACTCTAGAAAGTTTTTAGAATTTGTTCAGTTCTCCATCACAATAATTTTTTTGTTTTTCAGCATTATCTTCCGTGAATTGCAAAATTAGGCTGGGATAATGATGAAATATTATTATTATAAATCCAGTTCAGTGCTTTACATTATGCAGAATTGTACAATATCACTGCAATTTAAATTAAGATCTTCCCTTCTCCACTTTTGCAGTATTAACTGGAAATTCATAAAATAAGAAATAATTACTTTTTTTGGGGTGTTTATCTGTACGATAGTATAGTGGGAAACTAACAACTCATAAAAAAAAATCAAAATCAAACTAATTTTATTACAGGTTGATGCTTGGGGTGACAAAGTGATTAAGATCAGCAAGATGGAGATTTATAATTTCATGTAAAATTAGCTGTTCCCAAAATAAAAAATTTAAGGCACTGTGATCTAATTTGCTCACTTATGTTCAGCTAAGTCTTCACCCCTAATCACCACAAAAGTGCCATTTAAACAACCCTTAAAATGCCTCTGGAAACAATTTATGTATAGCCTACAAAGAGAAATCCTAAACAGCACTGCTAAGAGGAAGAAAGGACAACAGCAACAATTTATATTAGATATTCTGTATAACAGAATTACTTTCATTTATATGAATTAGTTTCTTGTTGAAGGTAATTCAAAATAAGTGAACGCACATTACACATTGTACTTAGTGATGGGCAAGACTGCAAATTTAATTAACAGAGAAGCACACAATACTCAAAAGAGTAATACTGCAGAAAAGCCACTTCCAAGCAGGTCTTTTCTTTTCTTTTCTTTTCACGGCAGGATTCACGTTTTTAGACAAATATGTACATTTCATTAATAGTAAAACTGAGAAGAGCCAGCTAAGACAAAATGAATAAGGGCTTTAATAGAGCAGGCCTGTTACAGGCCATTAGATGGCCAAAAAGGAGAAAAACTACACTTTCCCACTAAGTGCTTCCCAGTGATTGTGTTGCCCATTACTAAACATGTTCCACCGACCATTAGTTCAGACCCCAAAGCCACAGCACTTCACACAGTGAGAACAGTGGTAGCACAGCCCAACACAGCCTGTTAGTGTGCAGCAAAGAAGGTAAGATCTACAGAAAGTTTTATTAGGTGAAGGTTGAGGAGAGCACAGTAACGTCTTCTAATGTGATTACTGAAAAAACCTTCAGGCCTGGAATTATTTACTGAAAGAGCAAGTTGAAAGCCAAATGTAGAAGCCTTGTTAAGGTTGCCTAACATGCAGGAGGAAAAAAAAGTTATATTTATTTTACATTCTTTCAGTCAGTGTGCTTGTTTCTTTACCTTTTGAGGAATGGTATCATCAGATGTCTCAGGAAGTCTACTTGAGAAGTCAGACTGAAAACAGGGCATCAATTACATAAGCATCAGAGAAAGAACACTTTTGAGAAGAATGCATGATGGCATGTTCTCTACTTCATGTGAATTAGACTGTCACCACAGCTACTGCATGTCAGACCACAAGCAGGCAAAATATACCTGATGGTTTAAAACTGACTGACTGTTATGACTGATTTGTTTTAAGTACTTTGACACTCAGGCTTCATTAGAGGAAAATATTTCCTGCATGCATACTCGAATGCCTAACAAGACACAATAAAGACTGCTCCATTTCTTAAAAATCATGCTCCAAAATGAAAAGGAGCTAACTGCCAAGCTTTCAAAGGCCACACATATTTCTTCTACACAGCCCACCTTCATAATCACAGGTGGATGAAAGTACATTTCACAGACCAAGGCCTATATCCTCTTGGTTTTTTTCCTTTTTTTTTTTTTTTTCCCAGATCATTGTTTAACACATTATCTAGAACAAGGAGGAGATCTCAGATGAAATCTCCCATAGTTATGGTACTTCTCAGCCTCTAGAGGCTGGTGAAGGTGCCTGTGCTGTTTGCTGGGAGGATCATTCAGCGTACCTCACCTGATGTAGCAATTACTAGTTCTCAAGTTCGATAATTTTGAGCCAAGTGATTCAGTCCCTTCCCTAACACACCACGAGGAACACCTGGACTTCACCAACCATTCAGGACATATAGATAGAATACCAGGTAATACCAACAGAGGAAAATACATTGCTTAAGAAAAACTTATATTAGGAAAATAAATAGATTTTGCAGCAAGACATAAAATTACCCATCACAAACTCTTGAATACTTACCAGCAAGTTTGTTTCTTGCTCAGCTTCAGGCATGTAGGGATACTGAGTATAAAACATGTCATTCCGCACCATCTTTTTCCTCATTCTGCAGGGGCCCTCAGTCATCTCCAACATCCACTTGTCCAGATGGGAGCCAATGGGGGGACCCCACAAACCTCGCTCCCGGAGTAACTCGTATTCAATCTGAGACCACTCCTCTGTCACGTATTTTAATGCATTCTGCTGACGCTGAACACAAAGACATTGGTAAGTGCATCAGGAGCAAGGCTTTGAAACCTGTCTCTGATATGAGCAGAGATATCTTCACTATACTAAGGAAAAACACATATTAAGTCATAATTCCAGCACCACTTTCCAGTATTTGTGGTGTCAGTTAACACGAAAGCAGGGCTCAAACTGTAATCTCAAAAAAAAGAAGGTGGTAAAAGCTCTGCTTTTTGGTTTGCATTGTTAATTGAATATAATTGAATATATAAACACGAAAGAAATGTTAACACTAAACCATCGAATTTGAAAAAGGATTTTAAGTATGAAATTGTTTTGGAGGTCTTCCTGCCTATATTTGCACTATAGAGAGAAGTTTAATGAAGCAGAGTTTGGTGTGTTTTAAGTTTTTTTAACTAATTGCTTTCAATGACCTGTTTCTCTCAGAAGTTGATTTCTTAGGATTTATAGCAGGCAGCTCAGAAACTACTTTGAACCAAATGTCTTTGAGAATGTCTGGAAGAAACCACAGGGTGCAACACTTTCATTCTGGAAAGCACAGAGCAGCCACTTATTATCACTGCATGATGCCAGAAAATTTTACGCCTCTCCACATCTTCTCTTACTTTTGCACAATGTGTTAGAAAGCGTATTTCCAATCTCCCTCTTTCTGGTCCCTGCTTTTTATTTTCTTCACACTTCTAAGGAAAGACTATTTAAGCTTGAAAAAAATTAAGATTTAACAAGCAATATTGCTACAAGAGTTTCAATCTACAATCAAATCAAAATGAATTTCCTCACTTGTTTATTTGATTGCACTTAAAAACTCCTTAACAATAACAACTGTACCTAAACATTCCAGTGTTTCACCCATGACAAGCCAGTATTTTAAAAGCCCCATGCTGAGAAATGGCATTGACATAACCTAACAGACCAAAGCAGCAGTGTCAAGTAACTAATCCTCTAAGCCACCATACCTCCTGGTATTCTTTATACTGCATATCAACCAAGTCCCGAACCACTGCAATGTGAGTAAACATCCACTGGGAAATTTCCTAATACAAAGATAAGAGAATAGATAGAATGACACTTTATAAAGATTTTGTTTGAATGAAAATGTGTATGAATAAATGTGTATGAAAAGGTGTATGAATTCATCACCTTGCTAAACTTGCTTGCAAATAATAGTTTCTTTTAAAAAATTACTTAGATAATTAATTTCAAACTGCTGCACATGGAAGTATTAAAGTTTTTGTCTGGTGTTTTCTTTTTCCTTTTTTTAAAGATGATAAAATTACATGTATGAATATCCTTAAAAAAACCCAGACAACTGGCAAACATTTAGAAAATATTTGAAACACATGACTAACAGCTCAGAACATTCCCAAACAGTCAAAGATTGGCACTGACAAATATTACTACTTTTCCCTTTTTCCTTATGAACAATATTTTGTGGATGCTCCCTTGTTTACTGGAAATCCTCAAGACACCCATCCCTCCTCACTCTGTCCTCCAATATGCCTGTTTTCAATTATTGCTTCCTCTACTGACACAGTCAGCAACAGTTCTTATCAGCTCTTGGTGAGTTTCTTCCCTTTCAGTGTATGCCTACTCACCAGGAAAAGGACTGAGAACACCAAGTTCTCTACTTTATCAAAGCTATTGGCTAGTTTTCAGATCAGAAAGAAAACCAGGAACATGTTTTTTCCAGAGGACACAAACTCAGATTAAGCCAAACAGGAGTTAAACATTTCCTTGTGACAGGAATACACCTTGAACCAACACGTACCCAACGTTTCAAGTACTAAATACAGTAAGAACTTAATCCTCAAAAACTTTCAAACCCCTCTTTCCTTTGTTTTCAATGCCCCAATTAATTTACACTAAATCTTTGCACTGCCCCACTAGGTACTGTTCTACTGTGAGCACCAGCACCATGGCTCTAGACTTCTTTTTACATTATTTTTTTTAAGCAAGCAGGTTTGCAGAGCAGATGTCCAGTTCTAACATGACATGTTGCTTTGCTGAACTCTTCTTTGTAATACAATAAAAATAGCACAAAGCAGCATTTGTTTATTCATGATACAAGCATAGTCACATAGGGATTATTCCTAAACCACATAATCTTGAGGGCAGGATGGAAAAAAGGACAAACATCTGTCTCACAGCTTCCATTTCAGTGCAGTAGAGCAAACTGAAGACCCAGACTAGCAAAGCCATAAAGCACACACATATCCAGAAGCAGCTGAGCAGTCTGACCAGCATATGCAGATGGACCTATTACATGAGGACACACAGCAGTAAGATGCCCAGTCTGGACAGTCAAAAAAGGGAAAGAAAATGAAACACCAGATACCACTTTAAACTCTGGAAGATTCCCTCCATTGCGATATTTATCACAAGCCCTGAACATACACTGCTGGATTTTAGACTGCATGTTATTAACTGACAGAAATTACCTGTGTAGAGAGGTTGTGTTTATTCAGCCCACTCTCCTTGCGATTTCTCCGGGAACCAGTTAGTTTTGAGAGGCCAAAGCCACTGCTAACTCGTGAAAGTTTGGACTGTGTGGTTGGAACCAAAGCCTCCCCTCTACTGATGCATTTCTTCTCATGAGCTGAAAAACAAAGTGTTGGGAGCACTTTTTAGATATTTTTTCCCCATTATAGTTTTTTTTTTTTTAAATAGAAAAACCTTTTCTGTTGCTTCAAAAAGGCCTAACTCCACTGAAAACATGTCTGCAAATATACCGCCAGGGAGATACTGGAAAACTGAGCAAACATCAGCCAGGAACAAAGCACATCTAGAAATACACAGACTGCAAAAACAAGTACTCAAGGTTTCCAGAAATTCTTTCCGTACATCCAGGTTAACCTCAATTACCTCAGAATTGTGTAATCATCAAAGGAGTCACATCTATGGCATTTTATTATCTGCTGTCTAAACTCTTGCTAATTCAATCAAGCATCAGTTGACCTTCTTTATTATATGGGCACAGAACTAACTTGTGCTTAATTTGTTGTCCACCAGGATTCCCAGGTCCTTTTTCTGGAAAACTGCTTCCTATGCTGAACAGCTTTCTGAGCCAAAAAGTAGCTACAGCATCACTGCCGCTATAGAAGGACCACTCAGTCGCCCATTTCCAATCTTATCACCAGACCAAGAGTTTGCAGTCTACATCCAGCAAGAATTTGCAGGTCTCCCTCCCTGGCAGGTTCACTCCTAGGAAATCTATCGTTCAGGACAAATGAATCCTCAGTTGCACTTACCCAAATGATTTTGCCAACACTTTAAACTCGCTTCCTCAATAAAAGGTCTTGCAACAGTTATGTCCACTTGGCCACGATCATTGACGGGCAGAGTCACTTTGAAAACCTCTTCTAAAACTTGCTTTTTACTGTGGATCAGCTCTGTCCACACTCTGTTTATGGCTTTTAAAAGAAGCTGGCGACCTGCATAAGTACAAGATCACAAACAGCAAGCTCTCTACAGTGCTTACAGTACTGGTATTTTTACAGTAGTGAAATGAATAATTTCTGCAATTATACTCTAGCTTCTTCCCCTCTTGCATGACGTGTGAAATGCTTTGGTCAGACTGTCTTTTGGCCATTCTGCCTCCGTGAATTTGAAACACTGGCTCTGATTAGTTGTGATTCATCTCCCACACGCACCTATTAACAAAATGCCATTGAAACAAACCTTACAGAAGTCTGTGTCTATATGTGTGTTTTCCATACATACATTAAGCTGGAGTATTTTTACATGACTGTATGCCTAAGTACACACACGCATAGACATTAAACATATATATGTAAGAAAAAAAAAATCACTGAATATTTTCTTCCACAGCTAGTTCATAAATTTCCTTTGAGTGGAAGATCCTGAAGATGCCACTAAATAATAATTTTATAGGTTATACCAACCCACTTTCTATTGCATTTAGCACTGAGCATATAGCACAGTATTTCTAATTCTGGTGCACGTCCAGACAACAATAAATAGCTCTCACAGTTTTAACAAAACACTAACTTATCCTGAATGTGTCTATCTTGATATTTCCAAGTGTCTTTTCCTTAATTTTTTATATCTTTTTATACACACACACACATCCCTCCAGAGAGTAATTAGGTAACACCCCCACCCCAACCCCTTGCCCCAAGTAACTGGGGTGGAAGATTAGTGATGACAATACAGAAGCACCATTATGAGACATCTGTGGCTTTGTCACTCTCAGATTACCTTCACTGACATCTTGATTGTAGACTCCATCTGGTTCTATATCAGAGGGGATCATAATGTGCCAAGTTGTCATCCTGGCTTCTGCTTCCAATCCAAACCCATCAACATTGCTACAAACACACAATGAATTAACAACCACCAGAAAAAAAACCAAAACAACAATAACACACCAAGCTAAAGCATTTGATCCCCTCTAACAGTGTCTCAAAGACTAATACATGCTACTACAGCAAAGTATCTTCACTTCTGTCCACCTGAGTCCTGACAATCCGTGGTCACAAGCTGAACTGTAAGTTTATGAAAAAATGACATGCCATGGACAATGGTGTCACTAGAGGAAGATTTGAATATTTGAAGAAACACAAAACAGATAAGGCCAGAAATAGAGAACAGAGTTTGATGATGCTTGCCAAGTGTCTTTGGATGAAACACAAGTTGTGCATCTTTTTGGAAAGAACATATGAAAATGCCAGGCTGGCATTTGAAGCAATACAGAAAAGTGGGTGTCTACAGCATTTGTCATGGACACCTGATTTAATGCATGACTGGACTTACTCAATACTACACATAAAAGTACTAAGATACAGAATTTGTATGAAATTATTGAATAGGCAATAAATCAAGTGACGGGACCCTATATTAATTATCTATCAGTTCTTTAAAACATTTCAAATTACAAAAGGATAACAACAAAATGGTTAGATAAACACTTGTCAGCATTTTAAAATACCTCTGCAAAAGGACATAAAAATGGTCTCTATACCCAGGATCTTCAAACCTGACTTTGTTTCAAAATGAATCTCTTCTGATTGTTTGCAATTCACTGGCTGGAAAGTTACAACCAGTTATCCAGCATTTCCTGACTTATTTTCAAGGTGAGTGCCATTACTGAGAAAGAACAGGACATTTTGGTACTTCACAGCCCTGGTTCTGGAATGAACTCCTGTCTGAGATATTTACCTTCCTCCATGCAGATTAATCAAGCAGTGAGCCAGGCAGCTGATGAACTCTTGATCGTGATTCCCAGGTCCCAAAATTAAGTTTCTGTTCACAGTAAGGACCCTTAGGGAATCAAGGAGAGCCACTTGCTGAGGAACAGTTTTGTGCGCTCTTGAGAACTGATACAAGATGGTTCTGTTCAGGCAGTGATAAATGGCATCCAGCGATAGTCCCTGAGATCTTCTTTTTGACTGACGTGGAGCAAAAAAATCACAATCAGATGGCAGCGGAAAATCATTTTACTGGCACAAAATCTTCCCTTGAATTGACCCATGCTCATTTTTCACAATTAGTATTTTACCAGAAGCATCAATTCCATGAATTTCAAGGACGAAAATGACATTAACGATAATACATTTATAATTTTAACATCTATAAAGACGCTACTGATTTCTAACAGGAACAGTCTTCTAACAATCTCCAGTAAAAGTATATGAGGAAGTTTTCAAAAATATCAAGGTAAATTTAGGAAGCTTCCGAAAATTCCTGCAAGGTATATTTGTTTATTTTGGTGGATTTCTAAAAAGTAATGTCACCTGAGAGCAGTTTTTACTCAACTGCCCATATTAAAGCACTCCACAGTGACAAGATGAGCTAAGAAAGCTCAGCAAAGAGACAGGAAGCCGGGGGAAGAAAAGAATATTCCTATGCTGACCTGACATGTGTCACTAGCAGGTTGCTTAGTGACACCACTCCATGCATTTCAACCTAACCTTCAAAAACGGTTCTGCAGGCAGGCTAACAGAACAACACTGTTACCTGTGCAATGAGCTGGATTATGAAGTCCACAAGAAGCTTGGATTCTTTGTTGAACATGCCCTGCCAAAGCTTATCTACCACACGCTGTGTGAAATAAAACACATTGTTCACCAGCACTTGATAGCTTCCTCCACTCGTTATAGGGAGAGATGCATCTTCACCTAGGTAACAAAAAAACACAGAAGTGTTCTTCATTTATCAGAAAAACCCATCTGCATAAATACACTTACATTAGTTTATGCTTTCTAGACTTCTGTAAAAGAGATTCAGTCAAAGATAAAGGTAAAACCTCATGGCTTCCAATAACCTTTGACAGTAAGCAAACACAGTTCTGGATTTATTTTATTAAAGCACTGCACCTAGAGGAAGACAAATCACTGCTGTGGCAAGAAATGGGGAGCCTTACAAGCACTTTTGAACAGAATTGCATACAGCCCCATGACACCTAGGATGGAGATACAGCAAACCTAGAGCTCCTGGGAAGTCCAGCAGGCCACCATGAAGTCCGACTGGGTCCCTGAGCAGCCAATACTCCTACAGGCCCCTTCCTGATCATCTAAATCGAAGCACTGGTGGAGCAGCTTACCCTACTGGCATCCAAGCTACAAGCTTCTAATTCTCTTCCTGTCCATTTATCAGTGGAGTGCTAATCCTTTTTTCTGGGGTTCTGCCTTGATAATAAAACTACAGTAGGAGGGAACGGAAACAAAGCTAACTTTTAACCCATGATAAATTGACCAAAGCTCCAGATCCTCTACCAAGGTAATAAGGACATGAGAGATGATGCAAGATCTAGTTTCAGTTCTTTTTGATGTGACTGTGGATTTGTCTGACTTTCACATCCAAAAGATTTATGCAATGTAATTTTTTTTAATAACCTATTTGGCACAATCAAGGTAGTGAGGGAACATGCAAGCAGAGCAACACCATTTACACATCAAAGGAAAGGAAAGGGCAGAGAGAAAAATAAAGACAATAAAGATGCAAAATAACAGGACAACAAAAAAGAAAACATCAGAGTCAAAACCTTGTGTTCCAATCAGTAGACTGATAATTAAAGTTTGTTATATTACCCAATAAAACATCGGCTGCAAGTAAGTGGTCCATCACTCCATCCAAAACATATGTCTGAAACTCCTTCTGCTGTGTTCGTGTTGATCTTTCAGGGGAAGCCTGAAAAAGGATATTAAGATAACATTCAGATAATTAATATCTCTGAGCAAAGAAAGAAGGAGAGGAAGGCTGATCGAGGTGATTTCCTCTTTTTCAGCTCTTGTGAACTACTTTTATTTTGTCTTAACATTCTGTCCCAAGTAAAAAGTTTTGGCTTTATCTAAAAATTTAAGCAGGCATGTCAAGCATACACTGGCTGCAGGCAATCTTAACAGAGCAGGCATTATTTCTACTTAAATTCAGTAAATTTATCTTCTGCCATAATAGGAACTGGAAAAGAACGCTTTATGAACAGGTGAACAAAACTAACTATAGTTAAATATATGGTTAAACTGTGATCTCCTCAGTTGACACAGTCACCTTCTTCAGTAAAATATGAGTAAATGGGACAGATCAAACACGTAATCAATCATTGCTTCTATGTGGGGTTCTGCATATTACTAAATCAGCCTTGATAAAGTCATATAATAAATGGATGGGCTAAATTAAAGGGGAAAATGACTTTATCACCTTGTGTTGGTCAGTGAACACACACTCACTCCTAACTGAACATTTCACTGAAACAGTCCTAGAAAGCAATACAGCTTTAAGTTTAGCAGTGTTTACATACCCAATTCTCTTTATTCTAAGGGGCCAGTAACACTGATGAGTGATAACAAGTTAAAACAGCTGTAAAGCAATGGCAACCCACTGAACATGGTCTCAAACACGCTTCCTGATGTCAGTGGATAACTGCATCTTTTGACATTTCGTATATTGCTTTGTGACAGCAAAGAGGTGCCCAATTGCCCCAGGAAATTTCTTAGGAAACATACAAGCACGGTCCAAAATTCCTGCAGCTTTCAAAAAAGATCAGGGAGACTCAGCAACACATAAGATGAAGTGACAAATAGGTAGGTCAAGGAAAAATGAGAACTGATGTGAACTGAACATTTCAAAATACTCTGTCTGAAGAAGGTGTGGGCAGGTAAACTCCTCACTGCCTGAACTCCTGTAAGTAACTGAACTCCTCACCTCCGTGCCTCACCCTTAACAGGACGATGCTTTCATCAAGTGTAACTTAAAAAGATAATTTACAGGAAGATAACACAGTTATTTTGTGAGGTTTTATAGCATATGGCACCATGGTCTTTTTATCTAATTGGTGCAATCTATGGCACCATTTCTTTTTATCTAATATAAATAAAACAGAAACCTTAATATTTCTGCAGGGATTTTATATTCTCAACAAAGTCAATACAGCTGTTATGGTCGGAAAGGTGTTTAACAAATGAAACATACTTCACAAAAATAAAACTTGGAAGAAAGCTACGACTTCACAAGAAGTTCAAATAATAAACAAAACACAAAACCTAAAGAAACTCTACCTCTAGCAGAAGATCCACCAGTGGAGTCTGTTTGCTGGCTGGTGTGAGACATAAGTTATCAATAATCATCACACGCATGAAGTCAAACACAAACTTTTTGGCAGGATGGTTAGTTAGGTATGTCTTGGTCCCAACATTGCAGTATTCTGACTGGCTCCTGTTCATGCCAGAATCAGCAGCAAAGGCTTTAAACTCTTCAGCTGGGGACCCAACTTCATCATCAAGATCAGTGACCTGTGAAAAACAGCATGTTAAAACTGTAGAGATTAGCAAATTAATGGCAGCTTTTTCACTTTTCTATTCTTGGCTTGTCTAAAGCTTTTTTAGCTTCATATTTTGCTTCTTAAGAAGCATTTTTACAAGATTATGATGTTCTGGATAAGTTCCCTAATACACAACAGGAGAAACATCCAGTTTCAGATTCCCAAGGTAAACAAGAATCAGTGAAGACTGGTGTGAGTTACATTTCACATTCACTGACCAACAGAAGTACTTGAGCAATTTCTAAATACTTGGCAAAAATAAATTTTCCCATTGCAAAAAAAAAAAAAAAAGAAAAAAGAAAAAAAAAAGAAAAAAGAAAAGTTTTGAAAAAGTTATTAACTAAAGCAGTTAAAATAAAACCAAGACAGAAACCAACTAAAAAAAGGCCATCAAGCTTACATAACAGAAAACAAAAAAGTAACTGAGCCTTTTCTTTTTTTAATACGATACCTTCATCAGAGTGCAGTTATGGGTAAGCCGGTTTCCCAAAAATCTCTAAAAAAAGAGAAAAAAAAAAAGGGTCTCCACAGCTTTCCCATTTCTGATGAACAGAAACCTTTGAGACCTCTGAGAGGCTAGCTCTTAAAGAGGACTGCAACAAAAGCACAAACAGTAATGAAAGCTGTCAAATCCAAGAGACTGACACTTTTTACGTAACTCCCTCCTCCAAGTGAAAGAAGATACAATATGATTTCCCTCAACAAGCTCATCCATCGCCAGCTTACATGTGAAATAACCAGACATTCTGGACATTTGGTCTGCTTTAGCAGGAGAGTTTTCTCAAGAAATTAAGAGAAGTCCAAATGTGTGTTCTTTCTAGTTTTAATAGCTGTCTCAGAAAAGCTGAAAGATCAGCTAAGAATTTTCTCTCAAGGCTGAATTTGGATTATAATGTTTTGTTGCAGAAACCTGGCTGGTTTTCAGCTATTTCACAAGGGATTGATTTAGGCAGGGGGAAATGCTGCAGGAGTAAACCAATTTGGAGCCACGAGAGCCTTCAAACTGTGAAGAGCTCAAGTTGTTATGCAGCTACACAAAGCTGAAAGGGATCTAGCAGTTAAAACAAAACCTGCTCAGAGACACAAGGCTTCTCCAAAAATTCCACAGGTTAATGCCAAATCAGCATTACTAGTTTATAAGTAGCACTTTTTTGAGAGGGACCAAGCTCCTGTTAATATAAAAGCAAAAAATCCCCTATTTTTTTATGAGACTCATCAGCATGCTCTGTTAAAAACTTTTATTGACAAAAACGATAGCATGCCACCAGTAAGTATTTCCTGAAGTGTTTTATCATACCCTCCATTGTTCTAGCATTTGGCAACCTGTAGTCCCACTATCTTTCCATGTTCTTAATAAAATTACTTTTAGATGTTGGCCAGCAGCATCTGTTTCTTTCCATTCATATTCTAGAAATAGTATTATTTGTAAATGGCACTAAGCTCAAAGAACACTTCAGGCAGCAATGTCGAATTCACACCCTCTCCTGGCCTGAACTCAGAAGTTCCAGGAAATGCAAGAACACTGTTTTGTGGTTAGACCACAAAAGCAGAAATGGGAAGTGGAAGAAAAAAGAAGTTTTAGATTTTATCACATCCTCCAGAGCAGAGGGCTGAATGCATAGGCTGACTCAGTCTTTTTTGCTTCTGTAAATCTGAGCTAACATTTTTCATGTAACTGAAAATAATGGTCCATTAGAAAACAAACGAGTTGTGTATGTTCCCCCTAAAATGCTGCTCTGTTGAACACGCGCTTCTCTCAGCTCCAAAACCCAAGTACAAAATGTCCAGCCCAGCCTTGACAATGCCCTCTTTTGCAGGGTGAGTTATGACTGTTAACTGAAAAATCCTCAAAAGTAACATTCAGGGGAAAAATAAACCAGCTAAATAGTTGGATTTCCTACCATCTCCGAGTAAGGTCGTATGTTGAAAGGGAACACTGTTGCTGCCAGCGCACACAGGAACTCTGGACTCATCCACAAGGAAATGAGGTCTGGCACATTGTGATACAAATACCGAAAGAACTGCATCAGGGTGACTGGATACTCTCGAAGCCAAGAGCCTTCCTCCTCTGACTGCCAAGGCTGGGTTGAAAAACAAACACCGGATTAGCACAGAAAGCACTGATTGAAGAATGCTTATTTCAGAAAGGAAGAGAAGCTGCAGGGTCAAATACGCAATCAAACACGCTGTCAAACATGCAATGACATACACGATGCGACGTGATCAGAGATGGGGTCGAATGTGATCAGCCACATGGACAAGCACTTGTTCAAGCAGAGCAGAAATAAGTGATTGAATAGGGGGCCAAGCACATGACCGGCTGTGAAAAGCACATCGAGAACCCGTCAATGTGTGTTGAAGGACTTGTCAGAACACCCGACTGAAGACATGGTGTCTGAACATGTGACCTAATATCTGATCAAACAAGTGACAGAAAATAAGTTTGAGCACATCACCAACACAACCCCGGCTCAGTGTGACAGAACACACATCTGAGCACGTCACCATACGATAAACACCCGACCAAACATGTGACCAAGCACCATGACAGATCAGCAGTAAGAGACAGACCATATGACAACACGAATGTGCCTGCAGCAGGTCATGAAGGCATAAACAGCACACATGTCCTGAGGATGCTTCTAAACAGGTTAGCATGGGGGAATCATGCAAGCAGAATCATGAGCACATCACAAACACATGACCACCAAACAGGCGACCACCAGACAGGTGTTGCCTTTAAAACATTTTGAGAGATAATTTTCAGGAGATAACACACTCAAAGCTTCAAGGAAATACAGAATTTTCCCACTGAGACACCAACTTCCACTACTCTTGACATTAGATTCAAAGATGAGAAGATGACACATTTTTCTGGCAGTAAATTCATTTCCTCCAGCATGTGGCTATTCATAGTCAGGGGACTTCTCTGCATGTGGAAGGTTCATGTACAAAATCTGCAAGTCACATAGCTCTGAGCAGATGGGATATAGTCTCTCTAACATGCCCCCACGATGTTAATTGGGAAAGAAATTCAATTATCTCTGCCAAGGACATTTTATCCTTCTGCTTTCTTGTTTTAATTGCAGCTATACACAAAGTCCAGCCTTTTTGTGGCCACTAATATTTCACAGACACTGGAAAAAAGTAACATAGAATAACCCACTAAAATGACAGTTTTCACCCAAGTATTATGAGCCTATCTCACAGCTGGTTTTGTCGTGACACTTCACAATTTTCACATGACAAACTCAAACAACTCATAATATTCAAATACAAGCAAAATCTTTTTTATGCTTACAGAATTCAGCATGCTCCGCAGCATTCCCAGTAACAAGAAGGCAGCTTCTGTGCAAACACTGTGTATTGAAGAGGTAACAGTGCCACAGGAGGCAGGAACTCCAAATATAAATGTCCAAATAGAGTCTAAATCAAACTGTAAGAGGTGAAAGGGAAGAAAGAATACATGAAATAATCCCCTTCTCGTATTCAATTGGATACTTTTTATTACACATACAATGCACTCTTTTGGCATTATCTAAAAAATTGTTTTGTGTCCTCCAAACTTTATCATCACAATTTTCATATGAAAGTCACATGTCACTGAAGAAAATTTCTTTCAACAATGGGTTAATGTAACTGCAACTCTTCTCAAAGTATTTGTTTTGAAACAAAAGAGCACACATGCTGCACAGTCCCCTCAGTTTATTTCACTCAAATCTAGCAGTAAAACCCACATGGTATCCCACAGAAGAAAAAAGATAAAAACAGCACAAAAAAATCAAGTTGCAATTTCCAGCAAGTCTAAATAATTGAATCAATTAAAAAATAAAAGAGGACACAGTTCCCACCTCCTGCACTTAGTTTTAGGAGCTGAATTTAGTTTTAACTGTGTCATATTTCAATGCTGTAAGCAGATGAGCTTCATGCCTCTACTTCACGGTAGCACAGTGTTGAATGTGCTGTCAAGTACTGCTCTTGAGAACACAGGCAGGCAGAATACCACCTGGTCTTAAAACTTTTACTTTTCAGTTCTCACTGATAAATAAGTTTTAGCACTGCATCCATTCTAAACAGGCAAGTCGTCTATTTCGAATGTGTCTTTTCTTCATAAAGCACTACCCTAGGTCTGTTGTAAGCTATATAAAATCTACTCATTTACATACAATTCCAGCAAGCCCAAAATCAACCTGTTCAGAATAAGAGCAGCCAACATTTTCCAGCAATAACTGGCTTGTCTCCCTAAAGAAACCACAGAGACTTTTTGAAATAAAAGCTACTTTGTTTTGTCTGTAACCTTGTGAACTCTCTTTAACACAGCAACTCTCTACTTCTTAAAACAAAAACCACAAAAAAACCCCCACAACCAAAAAATGCAAGCAAAAAATTATGTCCCCTTCAATGCCCACACCACATTAGACTGAAGAAGGAATCTGGTTCTCATTTGACCCCAAAAATGGACCAGAATGATACCAGTGACAGCTAAGCCATAACAGCCTGGCTTCCACATACTCCCCAGAGTACCCTGTCCTCCCACCCCAGACAGCTCAGCACTAAACACCACACCCTGACTGAGTCAGCTGCAGAGAAGAAGGAGGGGGTCTGGTTAATTCATTATTTTCTTTCACGACAGACAGAACTACATTTACATCTTACTAGATAATCCCTACCTGGCAACCCTGATTACACTGGCTGCTGATGACAGGCGCACTGACCTGCAGGTTTTCAGGCAGTTCAGTGACTGGCTGCTGCAGGAAAAGGGCCATGAGAAGGAAATAGAGTGCAGGTACATTAGTGTGCTTCGGGAGAAGGGACTGCAGAACGGGAAAGCCTGGGAAGTGACAAGCATCCCGGTTGATCTCCCGGACCGTCGATCTGCCACCAGCACTCCTGCCCACATTGAACCCTAAGATGAAAAATAACACACAAAGACAACAATGTCAACAGGGAATTGCCTGTGAAGATCATGCTTACCCATGCAGTGAACTTGAGAGGGTGCCTTCTCAAACACTGATGCTGTAAAAAAACGAATGTGTGCATACAGACTGTCACACACATATGCCACCATTCTGCTTCAGATGACTAATTTTTTGAAACAATCAAAAAAAAAAAAAAAAGATTGCCTTCCAGTACTACACAGATGACACTGCTCCATACAGACTGCCTAATGCTACTACTTACACACACAGATCCATTTTCTGACTGCGACCACGATTTCTGACTTCTGAAATACCCAAACTTTTGAAAAAAGATATTTTGCTGGTTGAGAGGGAAGTTATCACCTCAATCTCAGTTACAGATTTATATTACCAAGCAGCAATTCCATGGCCCATTTAAGTCTACGGGCAGCCAATTTTTCTCCAAAGATGTCTCAGGGGCATCTTATTTCAGATGTTTTGTTAATGATTAATCAGCTGGTATTAAGCATTAAATGCTCTTATTTTGTGCCTTATTCTAATTTAAGTGCTGCCAGAGCCACCTTTTGTGACCCTGCTGCTACCTAGGTATTTGAATTTCCTCTAATGAAAAAAAAATCCCAAAACATCAGGATGGCAGAAGCTCTTATTTTCAAGTAATGAAGAAGGCAGGAAGACAGTTCAGTTTCCCCATCAGCAGAGTGAGCTATTCTTCTGACACTGCCAGAGGTCAGGTTGTTTTTCTGAGACTCAAATAGAAGATATGCTTTCCACCAGAAACCGTCTTTTTAAACAGAAAATATCTATCAGGAATCAGACCAATGAAATCTGTGCCACAAAGTTGCAGGAATTCCATCCGTAACCTTCAACAAAAATGGCTCGTATTTCATTCCATGAGAAATTTTGGAGCCAATATGTTATGATTTACTAAAAAATACAGGGTAAAAAAAATTAGATAATCTGTCACTATCAGTTGATAAGACACAGGTTTAAAAATATCTGTTTGGACACAGTCTGGGCTGGATTCAGTGAAGTGATACTATAATAAGAAAAACGGGAAAACTCTACAAATGGTCTTCAAATGTGATTGTATATCAAAATCTTATTGAGAGAGATTTTGTGACTGAAGAAAGTGTTTATGTTACTGGACGTTTAAAGCAGATACTGAATAAACAACAGTCTATTCCCTAAGATATCAAGGGTTTTCAAGTTTTTAAGGCACAACCATGCAAGGGAAATGCTTGCACAAAAATTGTTTCTTAAACAAAATACAGAACATTAATGAAAAACTAGTCAAACAACAGGTGCTTTTTGTGATAACAATAAATATTTGCATGTGTTATATGGCTTCAGAAACACTGTTTTCCCTAATCTTCCTAATTATTAATGCAAATCATTATTAATGCAAAGAACCATCCTATGCTCCTAGCTGAATATCCCAAGGGTTATATTATGGGAAACTGTAAACATACAAACTTGACAGTTTTATTTATGTAGAAAAATAACAAGATAGCATACTTTGAAACCTATCAAAGAGACAAAGCAGAAAAAAACATTTTAAAAATATTTTTATACTTTCATTTCAGGAAGAGCCCTCTTCCTGAAATAAGATCACTTTCATCAACACTTCACAATTATTTCTTTATAATAAACCAATTCAGAAAAGCCCTTTGGTGCAGAAACAGCTAATATACTGCTGCAACACAGAGAAGTGGCTCCTTGTACAGTTATTTTAGAAACAGCATTAAATTGAAAGTACTATGATACCAGTGCCCTGGTCTACTCAAGCTCCTGAAAGACTCCCATTTAACATCAATCAGCATGTTTGCACCAGGGCCTGAATGGACATTCATCTAAAAAATTCCATCTTATCTGGACTGAAAAAAAACCCCAGGTCCACGGGAAATTGCTGCTATGCCTGTCTACAAAGAACTGACATCCATTACTTCAGGTGTTTGGAGATGTGTTTCAGACAGCTGAGAGATGCTCAAAATGGGTCCTGTAGTCTAAAGTCTGTACACTGAATTCTAGATCACATGGGGTAACTGAGAGGTCTGATAACCCTGATAAATGAGGCTTTAAGAACGTGCAAAAAAAGTCTTTAATAAGACAGAGAGCATGTTTGCATATGGACAAACATAGGAGAGGGAAAGAAACCTTGAGATGATACCACGAACACAGGAATTCCTAAGGTAACAGAAGTCCAAACAGGTAAATCTGATTGACACAGAACTCACTAGACAAAGCAGCTCAGGTATAACACCACACAGTGCTCTAACTAACAAAAGTAAACAAACCAGTAAATTTTACTGAATCTTTGTCAGCTGTGTACACAAGGTGCTATGCTATACTACCTTTGCATCTATAGCTCAGACATGCCTGCCTACGGGACATATTTAACCTTACCATGATGATAACAGAAAAAAACAATTGGCTGCACAGGCCTTGTGCAGATGACAAGCCAGAACTGAACTACAATGACATCTATGCAGTGTCAACTGGAGGGCAGTTTTGTAAAACCACTCCCTTTTGCCTAGGAAACCTTAACTCTTAGTTTTAAGAAAAACGAGGAGCAGAAGATTCTGACTGCAGCAGAAACAGTAAGAGAAAGGATGTACCTCCCAGACAGCATCCACACAATAACCCCCCTTCTCAACACATGAGCACAGACCCTCCCAGTAACCCCTAAATCCCACGAGGCTGAGATGCGTACCTAGCACAGTACCAATCTTATTGGTCAGGACAGAATCCGTCTGATCCAGCCAGCCTCCACCACTGAGACCCTCCTTAAACTTGATAAGGATGGACTGATTACTCAACAGGACCACAAGAATTCGCATGGCTGCTGTGACTGTGGTGGAATGCAGATGTTCTTCCATAAACATCATAATCCAATCAAAACCCAGTGTCTTGACCAGTTCTTCACAAGCCCTAAGTAAAGAGAGTAAAAAAAGAAAAGGTCACATTTTACAGCATTTAGTTTCCTACTAGACAGCAAAAAACAATGTCCTTCAGTGCAGGGCAAACTTCAAGAGCAAATTCAGATCTATCAAAGAGTTAACTGAATCATTGGGTAAGTTTGCTACAAACACAAAATGTCACTCATTGAATCTTGTTAAGATGGAATAGGTAAGTTGTATTTATTTAGAAGAAAGGAAAAACTAACTACAGCTCCTGGGACTATTATACTGCATGATATTTCTCTAATTGTTGCTTGTGATAACAAATGTGGAATTCTGAACTGGAAACTTTTTGCTAAGCCACACAGGAAGCGTTCACAAGTCTTCTTAATAAACTGGTATTAAAAAAAGTGAAGGAAGGTTGTTTGTTTGGTTTTATTACAGGAAGAGTTGCTTGGAAATATTTGAAAATATGTGGGGGTTTTCCCCTTTTTTTAAAGCAGTATTCCTGAAAAGCTTAAACAGGTTTGGGTTGTGTGTCCATCAATGCTGAGTCAATCACTACATAACTACAGACTCCATATTCCCAAAATGCTACCAAGAGACTCCAGACAGACTACTGGGTTGAAAGCTGTATTTTGTCAAGGTTTAACTTGAGAGTGATTCAGTGTTTCTTCTCCAACTTCCCATATGACTCTATGGGCTCATTAAACTAAAGTATTATTCTTCCCTCACGTGCAATTTTAAGTAACTAAGGGGCATTCTACTGTCAATGATCCCAACAATAACCCCTCCTGGAGCCGTTTGATCTCAACCAAATGAGAAGCTGATTACCCCAGTTCTCTAAAACGCCAAGTTTTCTCTTTGACAGATTTTATTTTCTCTATAGTCATACACAAACGTATGAGAAAACAGCACCATGAATCACGTATTCCATTCCTACTAGCATACTTAAAGGTAATTCAGTGAATCAAATGGCGGCCATGTAATTCTCACCCTTGAAACAAAAAATTATAACCTTTCTCTACCTCAAGGGGCTCTTTTGTACTTACTGCAAATTAACAGTTGTCTTTTCTTTAGATGTATATAGAAGCTTCAAAAGGATATCTAAAAGCCTGTTCCGTAGCAGAATAAGATTAGCTGAAACAAGTCCTCCAAAATCATCCTCTGTTCCTAAATATTATGAAAACCAAAAAAATAAAGACAAAATCAGGTTTTTGGAACTTGGGCATTTTAAAGGCTATTCATAAATTCCATCCATAAGCTAAGGAAGGTGTACTTAAGTGCACATACACTGCTGAGAAGTGTTTGGTGCCCCATTACCATTGTCCCACACAGTTTGGGCAGTTTGAAGAACAGGCAAAAGGGGATCACAATTCCTCAGCAAATAATCTAAAGTGGTCACTTCTGGCAGGCAGAGATACAAAAACAGTCAAACACCACCCCCTTCACATTCCCCTCCCTGCTCTCGAAACTGCATAACATGGTAACTAAATGAACATTTAGCATTTTGAAAGCTGGGTGGGTGGGGGTGGGAATCCTGATACTTCCCAAATCCCTCCAAATCTAAGAAATGGAGAGAAAAAATAGTGTCCTTTTCTTTCAACAGATCCCCAAGCTCATCATCAGTTGAAAAACACACTTTCTGCAGCCAAGCCAATCTATGCAGCTCAGGACTAGCTTCACAGTTATTTTTGCAAATCCCTCTTTCTTATACTATCAGAGGAGGGCCATGCTTTTACATTAATTAAAATCAATAAAATCACAACTTGAGGCAACATGTGCAAAAATAAAGACAGATAAATGGATACTTTCTGAGCCAAGGTTGTGTGCACAAGATGCAGACAGAAAACATCTTCTGTGGCAGAAATACAGCAAAACTGGTGAACACCACTAGCCTAAAAATTTCTCGTCCTCTGCCTCAAAAGCTTCTCTCTCCATTCCTGCCACATCCTGAATTTCTCCCCAAGGTTCTTCAGTCCCCCAGACAGGCAAAAAACAGCTCAGGCTGTGGTTAGCCTGGGACAAAAAAATCACGACTGGCCTGTAGTGAGAACACCAATCCAGATCTCTCTCCAATATCCACAACCTCTTTTTTTATTAAAAAACTCAAACTTATTCATCTTTCAGACGACAGAAAGCAAAAGTATTGAGAAGGAAGAGGTGAGGCACAGCAGAATAATGATGAATCCCACTGGACCACAGAATGGTTTGGGTTGGAAGGGAGCTTTAAAAATCATGTAGTTCCAAACTCCTCTGCTATAGGCAGGGACACCTTTCAGTAGAGCAGGTTGCTCAAAGCCCCATCCAACTTCCAAGGATGGGGCATCCACAACTTCTCCAGGCAACCTGTTCCAGAGCCTCACCACCTGATAGTAAAGAATTTGTTCCTAATATCTAATCTAAACCTACTTTCAGTTTAAAGCCATTCCCCCTTATCCCATCACTAGTGAGAAGTCTCTCTGCAGAATGTGCAAACTGTCTCAACCTTATTCTTCAGGAAACCAGACCAATAAAACTAAAGCAGAAATACTTCTCTCTCATTTGTCCCTCTTCACCAGTATATTCCCAAGAGATGCAGAAATATAGGATCTTTAGGTACACCTTCTAGTTATTTGGGTGACATCTGCTGTGGGACTAAAGCTTTTCTGTTCAAGGAGACTGACTGAAAATGCAACTGCATAAGCCTTTTATCTTTAGGAAAACAAGGGCAGAAATGGTCTCAAAACAACTCAATGTAAAAATTATTGAAGGACAGTAACATTTTTTTTTTGGCTAAGAAAAATAACTAGGCTGTCTCAATTCTTTCACTTCTTCCACACCTGGAGGGAAGATGCACTTAGTAACCAGCTGTCTTTTTTTTTCCCCTGTCCCCACAAAGAAGCAGAGATGCACAGCTGATTTGTAGGAGCAAGTGAAGGAAAGAGAACAAAACCATACAGTGTTAAATGAAGGAAACAAAATAAAAGTAAACAGGTTTTGCTCTGCTTTGCACTCAGTACTGAAAACCATACCAGTACTAACTGGCAGCCAAGTTATAACAAAATTACAACATTGCTAATGACAATATTTCTACATTTCATGTGTTCAAGCACAGAAGAGATCACAAAGTATTTTTATTCTACTGCTTCTAAGCGATGTCAACACTTACCACTGTCAAGCTTCTCTTCATTGTTTATTTCCATGACCACAAACTTCTCACAGACTGCAAACGTAGGTAAAGTGGAAGAGATGAACTGTCCAAACCTTGATGTATATAGAAAAAACATCACTCATTGATATGACAGATGCACTCTCATCTATCAATAATTCACCTTAAATATAAAACTGTGACACTAGTGACAGGGTGATATCCAGAAATGTCAGCTTTCTCACATCTAAAGATTGAGGAAAATCGTCTCTAATCAAAGTAACTAGCCAAAACCCAAATTAACTTGTAGTAATTAACAGAATCTTTGCAGACAAGTGTGCAGGTAAGGGACCCAGAAAATGCTAAGATTCAAGAAAGATGATATCTCAAACAGAGTTACCACCAAGTCCTAGTAAAACAAACACCTTAAGTTAAAGAGAGGGGAACAAAAACATTATTCTCAACCCCCTAGAGATGAACAATTATTTCATCAATTATTACAGTGATTACTCAACTCTGGAATAACATTTATGTCTATAGCTTGAGGTTATGTAACACAAGGTCATGGGTTTCTATGACAAGACGTTGATGTAGTCAAAAAAAGGAGATGCAATATATTCCTCTTTCTGCTGCAACTAACCTTAAATGATCCCTAGCCAGTGTAACTTTTCCAGAGTTATGCAATATTTTTCATTTTTCATTTCCAGGAAGAAAAACAAGGAAAATTCAGACAGACATCCTACAATCTGTTCTGTAATCATTTAAGCTTAAAATCAATGGTTTTATTCTGAATCATTTTTTTTGTTCTGTATAATTAAAACAAAGACAGGTCAGGTGTTTAGGTTGAGGCTTCTTATACCTTTAATTGTACTTAAAGTGAGAAGCTGAAAACATGACCACTCATATGCAAAGAACTTCCAAGCCCTGCAATATTTTATCCATTTTATTTATAATGAAATAGGAGATCAGAAAAATCAAGTTATCAAGGGTTTCAACTAATTTTAAAGCATTTCAAATACTCCTGTATGTATGAATTGCAATAATTTGTGTAGTTTCCATCATTCTGAATTAATGGTACCGTATCTGACAGTCTTAAATATTTTTTTTTATACCATGATGATTAAGAAAAAATCTGTAACTAAACCTTTCACTCAGGATAGTAATTAAAACTGCACTTTAACCTGAAGTATCATTATAGCTCATCTCAAGTAATAATGGTATTTAAGAGAAGTGCTCAGTGCTTCACATGAACAAGGGAGCTGCAATTCAGCACCTTTAACTTCTGCCCTGTAGAACATTAAGCCAGTTTGCTAATCCAGTCATACCTGATCAAACTGAAAATAATATGCAAATCAAGGCTTTAACATACTGGCTATGTCTAGTTCAGTCTAGTTCTTCGAGAAGCAAAAAAAGAATCAGTACATGAGCATTCCATGTTACACGCTCCATGGTCATATGATCATTTAGTATTTTTGACAGAGATCACTAACATAATAAAGACAAGAAAGAGAGAATTATCAGTGGTGTGGGCTACCTGAGTAAGTCATAGCTGCTGGGGAAGCCTTGAAGCAAAAAGCTCAGCACATTACTAATTGCAGCAATCGTGGGCTGGGACAGAGACATGTCTCGAAGAGTCAGGAGCAGTCTTGGGATGAGCTGAAATTCCCTCATTAACTTTGCATTCTTTGCTGCTTCGCTGGAAGAAGGAAAGAAAGGAGGTGGCAATATAAAATTAATTGGGGCATCCTCTACATATTACCTAATCCTGTAAATTCTATTACCAGGCTTGCATTGGCTCATACCTTGACTCTGTGAGAAGTTCAATGAAGTGCTCAAATAATGACAGATGAAGCTCGTAGGGTGCATGAAGCCAGACCTGAAATACAGAACAAACAATAATGTGTCTGATGCACAAACTGACTTCAAGAATAAAAATGGACATTAAAGTACCAAAGGTTATGAAAGGCTTGAAGAGATTAAAACCATTCCTGGCCATAAAGAAACACACACTTCCAAACATTTGTATTCTCTGTCAGCATATCATGCTGAAAACTTCCAAAGAGTCCTAGACAAAAAGTTACACAACTTTCTGGAACACCTCTTCAAACAGATGGTGCAAAGCAGTTATCAGGGCTGATGTCAAATGCTGTGTTAAGTTTATTTGGCTTAACTGAAGATTTTTGTCTTTGTAAAATTAACTTACTATCTTCTGCCTAGATTAAACCCAAGGTCTTCTCTGATTTTGATTTTTTTCCCCCAGCATTTCCTGCATTTAAATTATTTAGATTCTCTATAAAAAAAAAAAAAACAAAAAACAACAAACCAAACCAAACAATTGTTCAATCAATAGAAGAAATAAAAGATATAAAACCCAGAAAGCTCAAAGTTATAGCTGCAAATCTTAAAACTGACTTGCTATAGAACAAAGCATAATTAATACTCGTGCTCTGGTGTATAAAACCGGCTTAAATGGAAAGCTTTCTAGCTTTTGCTTTTCTTCTAACCTTATAATCTAAAATGATGAGAACAAATCTTTTAATTTTCCTGTTCTGCATGAGTAAGAACATCTAATTTATCCAATTTAAGTGGAATGCTTGGGTCACTGATTTCTGAATGCAGAAGAAATAAATAATTAAAAAAACCCCAACCCACAAACAAAAAAAACCAACTAAGCCAAAAAAATTTTCTTCTTAGTACTCACAGACCTACTGCCTTAACATTTTTATTTTTTTTTTAATCTGTTGAGTGTATTAATTCTCCAGTTGTTCTTGGTCTTCAGGGAAAAAAGAGACAGGCACAAACTAAACAACATGAAATTGGACCTTCTGTAGTTGCTTCTGAGTGACTATACACTATTGATAAAATTTCTCAGCTGGTTCTTTTACAGGGAAAAGAAAACAAAAAGGGAAAAAAAAAAGAGAGAAGAGTACTCTTCAGCAGAATTCATTTACAGCCTCACTATAGGAGCTGGGCTGTGATTCACACTCTTCTCTGCTAAGCGTTCACCTAACTTAAGATCTCTACAACAAACATCATCTCTTGCAGATGCAGTAACTTCTATTAAGTTTATGTTTAATATTCTGCAGACAAAGGAAGCATTTTGTAACTTACAAGGTTTGTTAAAGATCAACTAGTTACATGATACTGAAAAACCTATGTTTAGACACAGCACAAGCTTATTCCTAGTTTTAACATTACACTTTAAAAAAAAAAGGAAAAAAAAATGGAAACTTCGTTGGATGACAAATTTCCTCTGTTTCAGAACCCCACTAAGGTTAAAAAACCCGAGGCTCATTTCTTCTTCCTATGGGCTGCAATTAGAGCATATTGTTGATTTTGACAAGTGGGGGCATTGGGTGACTTGAAGAGGTCGAGAAAAAGCAAACTTAACAAGACCAGCTGATTTTATTAAAATAAATGCTATAGTAAGCAGCAGGAGCTTTTTTCATAGACTAGACCCTTCCATAAGGTTTCCAGGAGTGCTCTGAAATACTCAAATAGACATCTTAAAAAAGGAGGTAGGTAAGTCTGTAAAGTCATTTGTGCAAGATGGACTTGTGATATTAAGTCAGTACCTATAACTAGCTTAGCAGTGGTAGTAGTATTTTTATTTATTTATTTTGGTATATGTGAGTCAGAATTCTTCTACTCAGTCTGTGCTAGGTACAGATAATACCAAAGGAGCAAACGGTAAAGAACGAGATCTACGAATTGTTTATCAGCCTCTACCACATCAGAATTTCCCTCTGAACTTTGCTACTTTCCTTAATTTACCAAAACAACACTTAAATATTTCACAGGTCATGAAAGAAGAATTTTAACTCCCTTACTACTCCCTGCAGGAGATATATGATATATATTCAGTGCATCTTTCATGCCTTGATATGTGCACTGCAGTAGAACACAAAGGTTAAAAGAAGTTGATGAACCAAGAACTAAAATGTATCCTCTAGAACAACAAAAAGCAGAAACATTGGTGGAACCCATTCAGTGCTCCTGCAGTGATTCAAGCCATTTCAGCAGGAAAAGTCACCAATAATCTTGTTGCTCAGCTGCTTTACTGTACTAAGCAATAAACAGTAAGTTCTCAGGATAACAACCTAGTTTGCTGTGGTTCAATATTTAAGGTAATCACTATCCAGCATCATCACCACTTCTCTGTGCAGCTTTACGTACTTCAAAATCACAGAGCAGATCCTGGAAGGCAGCAGAATTTGGAATAATGGATGTCTCGTGCCCGCTATCAACAGTTCCCACCAAGGAAAAGGTCAGATGGAGGATGTGGCTGTTCAGAAGGGATCGTTTCTTTTTTAGCAGCATCGCCAGCAACTGGAACAAGTAAACAGAAAAGGAATTAGCAGCCAATGAGCACACAGCAATGTTGTCTAAGCACAAAAAGTACAGATGAATGTCTGCATCCCTTCTTAGAAGGTCCTTAAAGTACACCTGATAAAAGAGCTTGAAAGTGGCATTACAGCTGGCTACAAAAGGGGCACGTCCAGGACACCCTCCAGCTCATAAAACATCTGTTTTACACTGCAGACAGTATTTAGGCCCTGAGGATTAGGGGCACACACAAACACACCTCTCAGCTCTCTGGTAGTCGTCACAGTTTAAGAATCTCTCCCAAACCACACTATTTGGTGATGTCAATACAAGTGGAATGTAAGGTCATATGTGATGATCCACTGACTACTTGCGGTACAAGGAGGACACTGTCTCGGTTTGTTTGGTCAAAAGTAAGCCAAGGTCTGCAACAGGCTACTTGGAAAAATATGTTTTGACGTAACTACACCAGGCATTAGCACTACAGGGTCTGTAAATGCACTGCCCAAACCACAGAACTTTCCATTTCAGTAAAGCAGTCTTCACGAGGAACATAAAATTCATTGCTCATGTGAAGATCTTTTCAAATCAGTCAACCAATCCTTCTGCATAACTGACTGCCCTTTCCCCATCCTGATGGAGAAGTAATAGGTCTTGAAAGTAAACAGCGTCATCAACTATAAAGTCTGTGCAGTCTCCTCAGAACAATGATTCTGGGAGTCTACTTATTGGTCTTCATGTGTCCCTATCGTCCTCTCTTGCTGGCAGATCAGAGAGACAGAAGGCTTGCAGAGGTGGGTTCAAAAATCATGGATAAAAAATTACCTAAGTACCACAGTTGTGCTCTTATGTGCTGTTAATGAAGGCTCAGTTTCACCAAAGCAGCCAAACGTGCACAACGACTTAGAAAAAAAATTTCCCCCCTCTCCTTTAAAAGCCATCCTAAATAACTCATCTGTGCTAATTAGCCAAGAGCTCAGTAAACTTAAGAACAGAAACTCAAGTTACCACAACACAACAGGGAATTTCCATGGGAACTGCTGTGACAGACAGTGAAATTCAATCAGTGTGATCTGTTTTAAGACGTTTCTTACATACCTGATAACCCCTGATTCTTTCCATCTCTTTGCTGGCCAGTGGATTGCTCTTTACCACACAGACCAAGGCCTTTACAGCTGCATACAACCCTTCCACATCTGATGCCATGGCTACAAGTCCCAGAATAGCAGCAGCTCCACCAATGTACTGCAGTGTAGTGGCAACAGGCTTGGGCACAAATGTTCTTACTCCTAAGTATAGGTAGAGAAAATATATCAGAATAAAATAAAATATAATGACTTAAGGTAAAGTAATTAAGTATATTTTCATAACAACACATCATACAAATAAAACAAGCATCCTATGTTAGCAAAAAAAAAGGTAACAGTATATCCATGGAATAAAAAAATGTTCAATAAATATAACAATGCACCATTCATCAATTACACAATTTATCTTCTAGACCTAAGTTCTTATTGACAAGTAATTAATCGTTTTTAAACATAATTCTCCAGTACTCAACTCACCCAAATACCCTATCAAAGCTGCACCAATGGAGCGTGCTGGTCCATTCAAATGCCCTGCTGAGTTATGGAGCAGCTTCACAGGCGTGGCATTTTCATGAGAAGAAATCGCCAGCTGAAGGAAACCAAGAAAAAAAAGCAAGGGCTGAAGTGAAGATTTTTTTTTAATGCAAGCCTAGACATAACTTGTATATTTTCCTCCTGTGATAAGGAGTAATATATAAAAAAACCTAACTAGAGTCATAGTTAAGTTAACAGAAATCTCCAGTCTCCAAAGTTTAGGGAAGATGAATCTAACTTCTAAAACAATCCCACCAGCCCATAGGACAAGTTTGGATTGAAAGGGACATTTAAAAATAATTTAGTTAAATTCACTTCCTGTGGGCAAGGACATCTTTCACTATATCAGGTTGCTCAAAGCACCACCCAATCTGGTCTCAAACACTTCTAGGAACTGAGCATTCACAGCTTCTCTAGGCAATTTCTTCCAGTGCCTCACCACCCTCATAATCAAAAGTTTCATCCTTATGCCCAATCTATATCCAGCTTCTTCCCATTTAAAACCACTGCCCCTTGTCCTATCCCAACAGACCCTGGCAAAAAAAAAAGCCTTTCTCCATTATTCTTGTAAGCCTCCCACAGGTACTGAAAGGCTCCCGTAAGGTCCTCCTAAACCCTCTTCTTCAGGCTGAGTCAGCCCAAGTCTTGGCCTTTCCTCATAGATAGTCTTTTGAACAAAAAATTCACTGACTTCTAATGCTCTTTGAAGAAAAAAGTAAACTAATGTTCTGGTTCCCAGATGTGAATCACAACACCAGGAGCAAGCTAACAGTTCTGTTCATCTGCAACAGCAGAAATACTGTTCAGCAATATAATCTTAACTATGTTTCAAGAGAAGAACAACTATCATTTACATTAAAAAGCCAAAATACCTCCAGTAGGTGCTAAGATACAGGGCTAATAGTAAATCCAAGAATGCGTACAAAATTTAGGAGTAATTTCAAGGATATGAATAAAATGTAGGGGTACAGTCTTCTTCTTTCTCCCCTTCTTCCCACACCTCACCCCACCCCCCTCCAAACACGGCAGTCATCATGGACAACTCTCCTGACAAGTACCTTATTGTTCCTGGTTTCATTGACTAAACTGTCTTCAAAGAAGTTAAAAGAAAGCAACAAGTCCCACAGATTAACCAACTGATTTCCCAACATACCTGTTTGGCAATAGCTTTACTATCCAACTTGTTGTAAACTTTCCTTATTTTTGCCACTGTAAATGAAGAAACTGACAGTGCATAGAGACCAAAAGACACCTTCTCTTCTGGTACCAAAGATACTGGAGATGGATGGATTCCTTCAGACTTTGAATCTTTGCCTTGAAGACAAAATAAAAGTTCATTTCAGTTACAGCACTGGTTTCCTTTTCAGTTTCAAGAGTAAAATCTTAAGAAATTTATATTGCAGAATAAGTATAGAGGAAAGATTTGACAAATAGCTGAGATGTGATATCGTCCAACCTAAGGGCTGTTCACTTCCCTTCCCATCTGAAGGAAAACAAAGTAATTGAAAACTAGAGAAGTATTGGGTACATCTGCATCTCTGCCTGTGAAAAGACTTTCTACAATGGTTTACTAGAAAAAACACCTTACAAAAGAAGCAAGATTCAAGAAGAACAGATAACTGTGTCTTTAATATTTTCTATCCACTGCTCTGAAAGTGGATGCTTCTTGAGAGGCACTGCAAGCACTGTGATTGACAGCTGTCTACAACCTCAGAGGAAGCATGCAAAACTCAGCACCTAAAAGCTCAACACAGAAATTCACTTCTGCAGCTCCCTTCAGGTCAAAAGGTGCAACCCTGGTGAACCACATGAACAGAATTTAAAATTCACGAAGGTTCCTCACCTAACACAGAAACAAGAGACAAGCTGGGCATCTACATAATTCGTTGAAACAGTCAAGTCTATCAAACCTCACTTGGGTGAGAATAGTTCACCTGGGTGTCTGAATATTTAAAAACAGGGCTATGGGCACACACTTCTAACAAGGTTATTTAAATTTTTTTGTGTTGCACTTCCCTCAGTTTCAGAGAAGAACACTTACAAAATATAACAGAATTGCCCATTTTTGCTAGCTACAAATATTTAAAGGTTTAAATACTTAAAGACTATCGGCTGCACCACAATCTCTCCCTGTTTAACATTTTTTCTCAGTTGACCCATTTGGGCCTTACAAATGACATTTCAAGAGAGCTGTGTTTGAAGTACAGAATAGATTGCAGATTTGCAAATGAGTGTTATTACCAGAAGCTGACAGGTTAAAGTGCCTTTCTAATTTCATTTTCTATAGATAAATATAATATACAGTACAAATAATGACAGCTTTAAGCATTTCTAACTAGTTTAAAACCGAAGCAAGGAATACAAGCACTTCTATCTATCATATCTCAGTACAAGAACTACCAGAAGTATGTTAAAACAGTAATTTGGATTTCTTTCATCCTCTTCAATAGCAGCTACTAATCTTCTTACTGTGAACAGCCATAGCTTTTCCTCTCTGCCACTGCATTCTCTCTCACCCCTTCTGCGCACAAAAGATTCCACTACACCCAGGCCAAGCTAGCAGCTGCCATTTGAACTGTACTTACACGGCACATATACTGCTTGGAAGCTTCCGACGTAATTTGGCCCCAGCTCGTAGATGGTGCTGATTCCTGGGGCAGGCAAAACCTCCTCCAGGAAATGCGTGGGGCCCAAACGCCACACCAAGGACGAGAGCTGGCGCTGCGCGGGCGGGGTGCCAATGTAGGCGTAAACGGTGCTGACCACGGGTGGATTGGCAGAACCAGAGCCACTGGGACTGCTGTGAATGTAGTGAAGCTGTAAAGGAGAGAAACGTGGGGAAGTTACTGGGAGAGCACGGGTACCGCGGCGAGATCAGAAATTTGGGAAAGCGTTTTTGAGCACCAGGGGAGGTATCAAACAGCTGCTACGTAACATATGGTCTTCTGATACTGTGCTGAAATAGGCAGTGAAAAACATTACACTGAAAGTAAATGCAGAGATCAGAAGTTAAGTGGCTTTCAAAAGATGAAGCTGTGTATGGAAGCACAGGGCAAAAATATGAGGATTCTATGATTAAAGAAGCTGTATCTTGATTCTAAAAACATGGTACTCTATGACCATCATTTTTTTTTGCAAAAACAGTAAGACAATCTCAAAAGTTGTGTTCTTTCTCCTTTTTCACCCAGTGAAAACATACCTTTGGCAATTATACTGTTTTGAGCTGAAGTGCAAATGTGATTAACTAAATTCAATAAGATTTTTCAAACAATAAAGCAAATGCATGAGTAAGATCCTGCCCTATATATAATGACAATAATAACCTCCCAGGCTTTTTCTATCTGCATTGTAAAAATTCTGTTACCAGCTACTGAATGCAGTCATGTATGACAAGACAGATGGCCAGACACACACCCATGTATCACAGCTATTAGCAGAACAAGTTACACCAGTCCTCTTTCTGCAAAAGGAATACTGGAAGGTAAACTCTGAAAGACAACACATGGTTACCTATGTACAGTAACACTGGCTAATTTACACCCCACACCATGTTTAGCTTTCTCCCTTAAAGCCTACACTTGCCAAATGATGTTTGGTTATCTCCTACAAGTTGGGAATACTCTGTGTTCAGTGGACAGGCCCACAGCAATCTTCCCTGCTCTCTGCTTTTGGCCTCCAAGTTTCTTCCATGTAACAACAAGATATTGACCTTTACAACTAACTGTGATGTGTCATCTACAATCAATGAATAAAAACACTGGACACCTTGGGATGTTATTTCTGGGGTGGGAATAGGGTTGGGAAAGGAACAACCTGAACAGATTGTTCTATACGCAATGATTAGATTGGCAAAGCTGTGTAATTTTCCTACTATTCAGTCTTAGATCTGCTACGTGGTCCTGGGATAACTTATCTTCTGCTTTTTATGATCCTTCTAATTAGTTAGCAGCATAGCTGTGCCACACTTGCCTCACATTCCGTGCAACATGTTCACCTTTTATCTTCTCTTAAGAGGACTAGAGCTGGGTCTGAGCGTGTAGTGAGCAAAGACTCCTTTTTTCCCCAAGGCTTGTTTGTTGTTTTGTTGCTTGTTTTGTTTGGGGTTTTTTGTTGTATGGGGGGGTTGGTGGGTTTTTTTGCCTTTTCTCTGTGTGTGGTTTTTGTTTGGTTTTTGTTTGTTTGTTTGTTTTCTTTTTATTATTTATTTTTTGCTTTTTCTTCTGGTGGTGAGGGGAAGAGGGGATGGTGTTGGTTTGTTTTGTTCATGGTTTTTTGTGGTTTTTTGTGCATATATTATACAAACACAGAGAAAAATCACTCCAAGCAGTAAAAACGGGGTTTGAAAGATTTATATTACCTTAACAGTGTTAACAAGCTGTCCATCGAGGTAGAGAGCAGCTGTGCTGTTCTTTAGCATGCCTTTACTCATGACCAGAACTAGGTGATGCCACTGGCCTTCCACAATGAGGTCACCGCAGCGGAAACGGGCACAACAGGGAAGAATTTCATAAAACGATGATTCCTCACTGAAGTCATCAACTAAAGGAAAAGTTTCAGTTAGTGGGCTCCGGTAAGAGATTTAAACAGACAAATATGTAATCAGAATTTATGCAATATCAACTACAGCAGTACATGAAAGCCATTTTTCTGAAAGCAAGTAATTAACAAAAACACAGCAATATAAGAATAAAACCATACAATTAACAAGTATTACTTTAGATTTTCAAATACAAGGACTGAAAGAATGAAATCAGATTTTTTGGGAAAGTATTCAGACCAAATAGTCCCAGTCTGACAGGCTGACCATCCTTAAATACTTGCACATTAACAAACCATTACAGTTTTGGTATTATCAGCAACAGATCTCCACTTCCTTTGAATTCTCCAAGAAAATTCTCAGGATATGTTCAGACTTTTGACTTTTGACCTTCTCCCCTCCCTTTGAAACTTTAGCTGGAATTACTAGATTCCTCAAGTATTTACTAACTTTCTCATGCCACCATGCAAGTCACAGAAAGATCTTTTGTTGGTTTTCTAAAAAGGTTTTTATTGCAGTAGTCACCAAGAAATAACAGATGTCTCTCCGAACCCACGGAGCTTTTTTTCACTTTTCTCACACTGTGGAGAGAATGATATCCATATTTCCAGTCATTCTCTTACTAGTTTTCCCTGTTCCACCATGGTCTCCTCCACAGATCCTACTGCGTGCTCCACTGTGGTCCTTCCCAGGGGTCACTGGGAATCTCTGCTCCAGTGCCTGTAACACCCTCTCCCCTCCTTTCCTCTCATCTTCACATCCCCAGGTTTTGTCTCACATTTTTTTCCCCTTATTCCTTGCACCATGAAGTGTTTCACTCTTTTTTCCCCAGAGGCACCACCAGCCTGGCTGCTGGGCTCAGCCGCGTCCTGCAAAGAATAAGCTGTGGAGCTGGTCAAACCCAGCCACATGTGCCATGGGGCAGCACTGGCCCTTCTCTCACAGAAGCCTCCTCTTGACCCCCAGCACCTGGCCAGAGACCCAATATGAACTTATCAGTATCATGCTTGAACCATGAGGTCACACATAAAGGAAAATACAAGTGAAAAGATTGCCTTTCAAAGCCTCTGCATCAGAATCATGCTAAATCACAAAGCACAAGTGAAGTTAAAGATGAGGCTGAAAGCCTGAGACATTTCTCCTTAATAAAAGCCACAAATAGGATGTCTGGCTGGTCCAGACACATGGACACAGGAACATATTCTCAGCCTCTCCACAAGGGCTGAAAACAAGCTGCTGACCACTCAAGCCCAATTCACCCACCCACACTCTTCAAGCATTTCCCAGGTCTTTTTTCACTAATGGGTGCCCAGTTCTCCTCTCCTGAATGTTGAAATACTTTTTATTCCTCAAGTATAGAGTTTTTTAATTTCTCCAAAAGGCATCCATTGACATCATACCAGAGGGCAAGATTAGTTTGCAGGTGCACTAACTTCTCCATCACAAAACAGACTGACCCACACTCTACTTGAAAGCCTCCCTCAACAAAAAAAGATTGAAAATAAAATAAAAAAAAACTCAAACAGCCCAGGGAATGGTTTGACAGAAAACAGGAACTTTTCAGATCTCTCTTCATTCTTTCATACTGAAGGAAAAGAAACCATTAATCCTCTTAAACCACAACCGCTGCCTGAACAGCGAGAACACTCATTTCTTTAGAAATAGCACAAGGAAAATGATAAAAGCAGAGTACTTGGAACTAACTTCCAGATACAAAATAAATCTCAAGTTCTTTTCTCAGCAAAACACCTTTGAGAATAATTCTTGCTTACCCAGTCCTTAAACCACGTCATCTATTCTTACAACAGACTGTCAAGCACTTCCAGTCCCTGTGTTGGTGGGCCTGTCATCTCAATTCCTCAGGTACTCACCTGCTCAGCACTTGGTGGTAACAACACCAACTATGATTTAACCACAACAGGATAGCACTCAAGTAAAGCAAAGTACCGTGGTCCAATTAAAAACTAGTCTTTTGGATGGACACCTTCATATCTTTTCTGACAAAGTCTCTTCCAATCCAATCTTTTTCAAGGAGTTAGATAGTCAGGGCTTACAAACTATAAACGTATGATCTATATCTCCACTGCAGGCTAAAGCAGTTAATATGAAGATAAGCTTGTTTCATTTTCTAAGAATTCACTTTCTGAGAAAGAAAACACTGTCAGTACCTTTATAATTTAATAGGTTTCATTCCTCTTTCATTCTATGGGTTTTCAGCTCTCAAGTTTCAGATTTTGAATCTGAGTTCTATTGAGGGAGACTGCTGCCATTAAGGACGTGAATGTCTGCTTACAGAATATTCCTTATTTTCTTGGTAACAGTCTACTTAACTGTTTGTGTTGTTTTGTTGGAGGTTTTTTTGTTGTTGTTGGTTTGTTTGGGTTTTTTTTAATAACAACAGTTGTATACATTCTTTATTAGTGCCTGCTACTCAAAAGGAAAGAACAGAAGCAGGAGCAGATTTTCCACAACCACTTGTAACCCAGTGTGTTGGTCTGGTGAAGAGCTAAGCCTGAAACACATGCAGAAGGCTGCCCTGCTCCTCTCAGCTCCCTCCATAGCCCCAGCATGTAAACTGGCCTGTCAAAACTGACCACTTCTGGAGGCTCTGATGGAGGACAAGGCAGGAGACAGGAGATGGCTAATTCTGAAGCCTCTGACTGCACTGATAGTGTTCTCTAGCAGATTTACTGGCATCACCAGCTTCACCTAGATCTCTTGGAATTCCACCTCTGGTCACAAATACTGAGTGAAGCTACAAACTATTTCTGAAAACCGATCACAGCATTAAAACATGAAATGAATGATTGCCTTCAAACAGCCCTCCAGACTATCCAGACTGAAAAACCCTTCACAATATTTCTAAATAGTTAAAATTTGCACCTCAGGAGATGATGTCTAAAACAAAAAACACAAGATAAGTAAAAGGCAAAAACCTTCCAAAACCATAACATAATGAATACATAGTACTTGGGACTTTGGCAAATTTTTTTCTTTCTATATACATCTTATTTGGAAATTATAAAAGGTCCCTAATTTCTACATGAATGATCAAATTTTGCATTTTTTTTCATTGTCAAAACCCACTAGGAACTGGTGAAGTTGCAATGGAAGTTGCATCAGACAGGATTCTTCTTGACACCACGTTTAAAATAAACTTGCTGTAGCATCCCCATAATATTGTCAGCATTAGCTGATGACATGACACAACTCTTACCGTAATTTTGAAGCAATTCTTCTTTAGTTGAGACAATCAGTGACCGGTCCTTTGCCGAGAGGACAATGGCAAGGCATACGTAATGCTGCTCTGAGGAGTTTGCACGACGCACTACAGTCAGAAGTCTCACAGGATGGTTATTAGGAGGGGTACTAAAATGTTCAATACAAAACCAAGTTGAGTAGCTTAAACCGGATGGTGGTGGGAAAAATCTTTCACCTAAAACCAAAAAAAGAAAGCCCATTACACAGTTGCAATGGTTAGTACTTAGGATATCTACCTGTTCCTTTTTCCATATCTGACACCAGCTGTGCCTTCTCAAACTTTTCCTTCCTGGATTTCAGCATTACTTCTTACATTTCTGGATCAAGTTTGAAGGAAAAGCCACATAAAGGTAGCTCAGAGGGGTTTCTTGCAAAATGAAGTAAAGCAAGAATTTCCCACTATTCCTTCCTATTCTAAAAAAAACCAAAGAACCAAACCAAACTCAACTCTGAAGCTGTGTTTGTTTACAGCAACCCAGTTTCAGGTCCCTAGACTAAAAAAGTGGAAAAGGATCAGGCACTCAGAAATGGCTAATATCATGATGAGGTGCTTCTTCCACAGGTGTGACTTGCTGAGGAAGTGTCTGTTGAGGAGTATCTCTCCACCACAAACACCTGACTCTATTTCATCTTCTGGGTGCTCCCATGAATTCTGTCTTACTGCAGTAAACTTTCAACTTAGTTTTTTAGACTTAACATCTTTTTTTAACTAAGCGACCACGTTCAAATAATCCCACAGCACACCAGGTTCCTGTGGAGTGAACAGCCTATAACAACACGTAAAAGTAAACAATTATATAAGATTTTTTTGGATGATAAGTGCAATTAGACCTGTAATAAATGCAGTCAAGAATTCAGCAGTCACAAGTACGGCATCAAAATTAATTCCTATGCTCCTCACACTACTACCTCAACTTCTTCTTAATGCATCTGGGTTCATTATTCATATGCTTTGCTTGATTACAATTTCACCTGCTGAAAGCCTTGTGTTTTAAAGCAATCACAGGTTTATATTTTATATTTTATGTTGCTTTTTATTGCCCTGGGGGCAAAAATACACATACCAAAAAAAAAAAACCCACAAGAAATTCTCCATTATGACTGCACAGTGTCCAACACCAACTTCATGGCTAACAAAGACGTAAGAGAACTAAACATCAGATACAAAACACTGTTGATAGTCATACTTGAGTACTTACCAGTTCCAATTCCACTGACAACAGCACCATCGACAAGTCCTGTTGTAACAGCATTATTTGTAGGTGCATTGTGGGGAGCCAAACTTGGCAAGAACAGGCAGCTGTTAAACAGAAGATCAGCAACACACCAGAGTTTATGGAAGTCAATATAAGCAGAGTTCATTACAAACAAAATATTGCCTAGGAAAATATACTATAAGCACACAATCACTCTTCATAACTTAATGTATTAATGAAAAATAGAAATGAATTCTTAGGATCGCTCCTTGTGAGCAGCAGAGCCTCCTTGTGAGGCCAAATTACCTCCTGCACAAAGAGCTCTTGGTCCTTACAACAGCCACTGATGCTGTGGACACAACAGAAACCAATATAAGGACTTCCTTAGGTACTACAAGAGCTCAATTTCAGTAATCAACCTATACGAGATGGAGTGAATGCCCACAGGAATTCAGCTTCCAATGAATATAGATATTCCTACTGGAGGAAAGATGATGGCTCTTCCACTTGTTGAGAGTCATCACTTTGTTGACATTTACGCTAGTTTAAGTATACTGTAGCTGATTTGCCTGACAGTGGTAGAAGTTATTTTGTTCTCTCTATAAAATAGAGTTAACTTGACCACTCATCTCAACAGTTACAACAATCCAGGGTTCTGGTCACTACTATCTTCTTTTGGACTACAGTTGTCATTATATACTTCTTCCTCCCTCTTGAAAATGTTGTTCTCTGGGTGAATTCCCCATGATCAATGGTACTACAAGCAAGTTCTCTCTAAGCAGGTAACTTGCAAGGGTCCACTAACTGCAGATTTCATGAAACTTCCTGGCACCTAAAAAAAAAAAAAATCTAAAACTTTTTAGTTTGTTTTTAAGTGATTACAGCCTTCTTAAGTGATTTGCTGAAATTACAAGAAGTCACAGCTGCATTATGTGAGTTACTTTTGGACACATCACCAGAACCTACAAATCTCTGGAAGCAATGACAACAATTCTTTTTGTCAGCTTATTGCAAGCTGTTCTTAGGTCCCAAGCATTTTCTCTTCTCTTATGAAGGATGTAGAACAGACCTTAGAGTACCATTTGTTAAAAAAAAAAAATACTGTCCCTGACTATATTGGATATGAAGACTAGATGCAAAATGGGTGTTTCATTCTTGCTTTGCAAAGCTGAGAAGAGAATGCAGAGCAGCAGAGCTCCTAAATATTCAGTTTTCTATTCAATTTTTATAACCAAAAAGACAAAACATTTTCTTTAAACAGATGCTAAGAATACTGTCATGTTTTAAACGTCTGAACAGTCAAGTTAAATCATATTACATGATCCTCATAAAGTGCTTCATTCAGCAGGTGTTTAATTAGAGAGATAAAAACAGTAAGTGATACTGGGTGCTAAAAGAAAAAAATGAGTTAAGCATGATATTCGGGCTCTGCCTCCAGTTAATACTACTTTTTCCAGTTATTTGAACTCATCATAGCTGCCTTATTCGCTTTACTTGTATTTCTGATTTACCCACTTCCATATTTCCGAGTCTCTCAGCAATTTTAAGTGGGTCTCAGAACAACTGGGCCATACAAATGTCATACGTAAATCCCAGCAGCCTTTCAAGGGTATGTAAGCATTCCTTCGTTTTAAAAGGCACGTGAAACCCAGGACTGAGAGGGTCCTATCAATGTTTAAACACATACCTACTTCTACTTTCACCCATGGCAAGCATTTGCTCTCAAGGCGTTAACGAACAAGAATGAATTTATGTGACTTGAAGTATTCCTTTCTCTTCTTTCAAGAACTCATTTGCTCCTTGCTTGCAAACAGTCTATTAAAAATTTCAAGTATTCCTCTGAAAACAAAGGAAGTAACACAACATTGCAGCGTGCCCCGTGTTATTTGAGAGCACCGCGGGACCTTACCCGAACCCTTCAAGAGAAGTGTCAAACTCGATGAATGCCGGCGTGACCGATGATCCGTGAAGCCTGATATCATGTGGGGTTGTCATGGAGACCAAACACTTCACTCTCGTCAGGGGTACTGTGCTCCCTTCTGCTGGCTTGAGCAGGCTCTTGCTTATCCGGTAGTGGCTGTCCTCGTGCACGCCGAAGACGCTGTCAGAACCCAGACCTTCCGTTGAGGTAACCATGCTATCTACAGTGGAAGCCAAGAAACAACACAGCATTGCAAAAGGGAGGCCTTTTCAGACTGTATTCGGACTTTTCAAGTACTGCTTCTGATGCAATAGCTGAACTGTCAATCATTGTCTACTAGTTCAGCCTCTAAGAAGGTAATGAGTTGGGAACTATTGCTCTCATTATAAAAACGCTTGACCCAGGCAGAAAGATGAGCATCTTGTGCAATATAATATGGAATGTTTGTGGTAAAGCCAAAAAAATCGAGCCAAGAAGCCATCCCACTTCCTATCATCCACCCTAATGTAGCTAACTAATTAACACTCTGGCCAAGAGATAAGTTGAATCTCTTCCTCTCTCCTTTTCTAAAATGTACTGAACACAATGATAGAACATGAATTCAGTAATTAATTTAGTTTATTTATTTCATTAATTAATGCTTAATCAACACCATCTAGGATACGTCCTAGTTACTTTTTAACTAATTCAAACATTTCAATTAAGGTATTTTTAACTATGTGTTAAAATGAGCCATACAATGACCAAGCTGACACACAGAAATAAGTATCACATGCTTTGGAAACTTTTCAATAATTTCTTTGTATTATAATTTACTGAGACTCTCCTACAGTACGTGAACAGCTATTCCCAAGCTCTACACCTCATGGATAATAACAGGAGACAGTGCAGTTATTTTATCTGACACCTTACTGAACCCATGAGAGATGATACTACACAGGTTTAATGATGTGCACGTGAAAGGATCTGAGAAAAAATAATGTTAAATATCTACAAATGCAGGATCTGTTCTAGACTTGAAAACAAACTACTACCTTATTAAACAGTACTGTTCCTAAAATAAGAAATGATAATCACCTTACTGGATATACATTAAATACAAGTACTACATTCTCTCTGCATTCAGAACTTTTCTAATCAAACTGTTCTGATGATTTTACATTCATATGAAGCTGGGGTGAAGCTGGGTTTCTATGGATGGTTATCTACAGATTTTACTAAGTATGCAATTGGGGGATATAAGAGAAGCATTCTTTACACAAATTTTTAGCACTTCAGCACCTACTTCTCATTTCTGGTTCAAAGCTCAGTGAGCTGGGTTTGTGCACTCGGTACTGCTTCAACAGCTTTTTGTCCCAGGCTCCACAATTCAAAGGATTTCCCAAGCGTAAAAATTCCCTAAGAAAGAGAATAAAAATATTTGCAAATCATTTTGTCTATTTATTTGTCCATAATTGCACCAAATCTAAACCCACCTTTTTTGAAAGACAGTAATTACTTGCAATGAACATAACTTTCAAGTAAGAAAATAAACCAATGCATAATCAAAAAAAACCATATTTTATCCATTCGAAACTATTTAATGTTTGAACATATGGTCTAAAAAGTTGACATTATTTTAACTAATCAAACAATTTTGATAAAGTTTCTAATTTCCTTCTCTTCATTCCAAAGGCTTGGCAGGAGGCTGCTGCACCCCATCAGGGCACTCAGTGCATGTTCAGCAAGCTGAACTCCTCTCGAGAAGCAGACCATAGGCTGAAGTAAGTGACCTCAGCTTTGTTTTATTCCTGTGTCCTGTTTGGTTGGGGGAATGATTTCACAGATATCAACATCTGCATCTGTAGATAACAGTATTATCTATATATACAGCTACCTAGGCTATTGCTATTGGTATCTATGCTTAGAGAAGCTTTAGTCCTGTGATGTTGCAAGCAGCAAGTCCACTTGCAGAACCACTTCTGACACAGCTACATGCCACTGAGGTGAACCAAGCAGCTGTCCTGGCTGCAGGTCAGCCAGCCAGCAATCCACAGGAGATAATACAATTAAGTTCCTTATTACAGCTGAGATCACAAAATCACAGGATGGTTTGGGTTGGAAGGGACCTTTAAAGGTCATCTAAGCACTCTGCTGCAGGCTGGGCTTATATTGATTTGCTCAAAGCTCCTTCCAACCTGACCTTGAACAATTCCAATGATGGGGCACTCAGAGCTTCTCTGGACAAGATTTTCCAGTGTCTCACCAACCACACTGCAAAAAATGTCTTCCTTATGTTCAGTCTAAATCCAGCCTCTTTCAGTTTAAAACCCTGGTCCTGTCACTATGGGCTCTGGTAAGAATTCTCTCCCTGTTGTTCTTGCAAGCCTTCTTTTCAAGTTGAAAGGCCTCAAGAAGGTCTCCCCAGAATCTAACAAGCAATCCAAACCATCATTCAGCTGCGTGAGCATTTAACAAATGATTCATAATATGCTCATAAATTTTTCAAGCTTGCTTTTACGCAAACCTTCTAAAGCTATGCATCCCCAGATTTTTTCCAGACACCTTTTGTATCGCACTCCTGCATTTCCTTCACAGAAAAAAAGTTCTAAATAGAAGGGCTAGGCTGAAGTTTTTCTAATCTGAGGTATTTAGCATCGCACAGAAAAGTCAAGAAATCCATCCTCATATTTCCTCTTCCTGAGGACATAGCCAAGAATGGCATTTTTGATATCCTCTCAAGATTTGCAGGAAGAAAACAATCATTTAACTTCAGTACAGTCTCTGTGAGAAACACCAGATCTCCCAGGCTCCATACTTCTCCCTTCTCTCCAAATACCAGTGTCTCCAGGGTTACATGCTGATTAACAGAAGCGAAACTGTCTATTTGATGAGAAATTAAAATGAGACCTTATGCTATCAACTACCGTATCAGGTCACTCAGGCTCTCTACACTTCGAGCCATTTACAGTGAGCCAGTGACAGCGCGGGCAGGGGGCTCAGTCCACCCGAACTTCCAGCCTATCTTTCTGACCTCAACACCATTGGCTGCAGAGCCTGGGAGGCCAGCCTTTCAAACATCCTTTGGAGTGGTGGATGCAGTGAGTGGTCCTCATCTGCCAGAGCGGCGCTGCATCTCTGCAGAAGTCGTGCATGGAGCCCGGCTTCGCACATGACTTGCTGGTTTCTCTCCGTGTGCACCAGGGACTGCAGGATGTTCGCCACTGCCAGCTGGAGATCCAGTGCATGCTGAAAACAAGAACAGCACAAAACCTGAGAAGTGCAAACTGAAAAGGGAAATAAAATAAAGGCCTCATGCATAATAATGAAAACTACCATTAGCAGTAACTACACAAAATTACCTATATGTGCATGCACATGTGTGTTTTGGGGGGGTGTGTGCTTGTCTGTGTGAAGAAACACTTTAGAAAAAAGGGTGCTAAGTTATATGAAGGATTATCACAACTACTGTCAAGAAAAACAATTCATCTCTACTTTTCACCAGAAAAGAGAATCAATTTGGAAGTTCTAAGTGCTTGGAGAGAACTAAGGACTTTAATTTTTGTGACCTAATAACTTAATACAGATACATAATCATTTAGGTTAGAAAAGACCAGCACTGCCATGTCCACCACTAAACTATGTTCCCAAATGCCACATCTACATGTCTTTTAAACACCTGGGCAGCCTGTTCCAATGCTTGACAACCCTTTTGGTGAACATATTTTTCCTAATATCCAACCTAAACCTTCCCTGGCACAACTTGAGACCATTTACTCATCCTATCATTTGTTTGACTTGCTGGGACTGACCCCCATCTTGCTGCAACCTCCTTTCAGGTAGTTGTAGACATAAAGTCTCCCCTGAGCCTCCTTTTCTCCAGGCTAAACAATGACAGCTCCCTGAGCCACTCCTCATCAGACTTTTGCTCCAGACCCTTCCCCAGCTTTGCTGCCCTTCTCTGGACATGCTCCAGCATTGTGCTGTCCTTCCGGTAGTGAGTGGCCCAAACTGAACACAGAATTTGGGGTGTGGCCTCACCAGTGCCAAGCACGGGGGGATGATCATTTCCCTAGTCCCACTGATCATACTATTCCTAATCCAGGCCAGGATGCCAATGGCCTTCTTGGCCACCTGGCACACTGATGGCTCATGTTCAGCCAGCTGTCGACCAGCACCCCCAAGTCCTTTTCTACTAGACACTCTTCCCACCACTCTTCCCCGAGCATTACACGGGGCTGTTGTGATCCAAGGGCAGGACCGGGCATTTGGCCTTGTTGAACCTCAAATCTTTAGCCTCAGCCCATTGATCCAGCCTGTCCAGGTCCCTCTGCAAAGCCTTCCTACCCTTCAGCAGATCAGCACTCCCACCCAACTTGGTGTCACCCACAAGCTGACCGAGGGTGCACTTGATCCCCTTATACAGATCACTGATAAAGACACAAAACAGAACTGGCCCCAGTCCTGAGCCCTGGGGAACACCAGTGGTGACCACCACCCAATTGGGTGTAACTCCATTCACCACCAGCCAGCCAGTTTTTAACCCAGCAAAGAATACACCCACCCAAGCCATGAGCAGCCAGTTTCTCCAGGAAAATGCTGTGGGAAACTATGTCAAAAGCTGAGTCCACATAAACAACATCCACTGCCTTTCCCTCATCAACTAAGTGGGTTGCCTTGTCATAGGAGACGAGGTTAGTCAAGCAGAACCTGCCTTTCATAAACCCATTTTAGCTGGGCTTGATTACGTGACTGTTCAGTGCATGCTGTGTCTTGGCACACGATGATCTGCTCCATAACCTTCCCCAGCACTGAGGTCAGACTGACAGACCTGTGGTTCCCCCGATCCTCTTTCCAGTCACTCCTGTAGATGGGCATTACATTTACTAATCTCTGGTCAACTGGAACCTTCCCAACTAGCCAGGACTGCTGACAGATGATGGAAAGTGGCTCAGTGAGCCCTTCCAACAGCACTATCAGTACCCTTGGGAAGATCCCATCAGCCCCATAGACTTGTGTGTGTGTCTAAGTGGTGCAGCAGGTTGCCCACCACTTCCCCTTTGATTGAAGGGCTTTCATTCTGCTCCCTGCCATCATCATAATAATCTCTACAAAACGTAAGATATTTGCAAACAGCACATATGCCCCAAGCTATAACACTCAATCCTGCATCCTCCTCACACTAGGCAGTAAAACCTGATACATCGGAGAAAACATGAATTAATACCAGTGTTTGGGAAGATATCTGATGGCCAGTTCAGACCTTTCTTTAAACTTACGTTGCTGCCAGGAATTTGAAAGAGATAAACAAAACAAAGCCTATGAAATAAAACAATTCCTACCAGCCCTCTATGTCACCAGTCATTCAACTCAAATAGTCTATGAAATATATTAAGTTTTTCAGCACAAAACAAGAGGACACAATCAGCTTTCCTATTTCCCACAGCCATCCTTTTCCCCCGGTCACTCTCAAAGCTTGAAGACCACAGAATTTTTTTCCCTACCTCTGGGTGTGTAGCTGATCCAACAGAGGCCAGAAGATCCAGCATCGCAAGCATAGCACCAGGGTGAATAATGACTGCATCAGAGCTTTGTATGGACGTGGCTCCTGTTTGGAGTTTCACATCAGCTATGTTTTTCTGAGGGCAAACAGGAGGTGTTGAAACAGAATGATATGCGTGCCTGCAGGACAGAAAACATCCCATGGTTACAACACCCATCTATTATGAGCTCTGTTAAATTACAGCTGTAAAATTGTACTGGCCTATAGACTTTACTCCCCTCTCCTTTCTCTTCACTTACTTAGACCAAGTGTGTTCCTCTTCTCAAACCTGTAGGGCATGTTTCCTTAAAGAGAGCCTGGAAGGGTTTCAATTTCTCAACTGTTCTGGAACTCGGAAGTCTCCTCCCCAGGTGCTACATAGTTTGAAGAACTTGGAGGTTGCCTTTATTGCTTCCCTCTTTTTATTCTAGTTGCAGTGGCAGCACACAACAACTGCAGTGTGCAACCTACCACTGCTCCTGTTCTGAGGGGTGAATTCAGCTTTGAATATGTTTCTCTCCTTTTGTTTTTCATTAGCAATTGATTACAAAGCTCGTTATTACAAAATTCTCAGCAATCTCCAATCAGCTCTGGGAACAGAAAGGTGGTTTCTGTGCATACTTGTGCCAGCAAACCGTATGCTCTCAGTCTTCTCACGACTGCTATGGCAATTTAGTTTCACATTAACCTTCTTTAGTCTGATCCAGGCAAAAGAGGCTTTGACACACTGACTTAGGAGCAATGACTTGTCCTGTGAACTGTAGACATGCTCCCCACTGAAACTCTTGGAGGTATCAGCTTGATTCCATTCTTCTTTCAGCATGAGGTTCAATACACAAACAGCATGAGCAGCTTATTGAGCTATGCTTTCAAGACTGTACTTTAGAAGTAAAAGAGAAATCAAAAGGCTCATGCTCACCTCAAAAAAAAAAAAAGAAAACAAAAAACAAAAACAAAAAAAGAAAAAAACCCCACACCAATCCTCCCCCCCCCAAAAAAAACACAACAAAAAAACACAAACCAGAAAAACCTCAACCCAAACCACCCATATTTTCACGGTATTTATCATAAACACTTATTTGTAAGATGAAATAGAACAAACTCTGTGTAACAATTTTTCTTGAAAATCACATATTGCCTTCTGTTTTACAAGAAATTGATCGAGCCAAAAAGGGTCTCTTTTTATCAAATCAGTTGAAAGAGGCATTTACTCTCTTCTTTTCTCAGTGACAGAGATTTATCTAAACCCTAACACAAGTAATGCTTCTAAGGAGGCAATCTTTTCTCCTGGGAGAAAGAGGACATAGATTGGAGATAAGGAATTCTGCAAATGCAATTCTATCCTAAACATATATACACAGTCCACCCACTCAGCAAGAAATATATATGCAGGGGAAGGCTGAGACAGTGGATTATTTAGCCTAAAACAGCACTAGGAAGTACAGCATAATCTTCTTGTGCTGGCTGAATAACACGTTCAATAAATAATGTTCCAATAAAGGATTCCTAGTGAAAAGTTTGGCACCTGAACAATCTAAGCGTACTGATTTCTAGTGTTTTTTATAAACCCTTAGCCATTAATTTCCTAAACTTCTCTATCAGACCCATTGATTAAAACATCTGGCAGGTAAGGAAGATTTGTCTCTTTTAAAGTTAAACTGCATTAAGAGAAGCATAACAACTGATAATACTATCACAGAGAGATGTTATCTCAAGTCTTTTCTCTGCCTTAATGCAGAGACTGAAATGCAATTCTAACAGCACTGCTCTTCATCTGAAGGAGAAAACTGCTCCCTCTTTCTAATATCACCTTGAGCAACTCAATGCAAGTTTTACAGATGCAGTTTAAAAAGTAAATATCCATTTATATTAAAAAACGCTCTTCAGTCTAGTGAAATTCCATTCTCCAACACATTCTTGAAGATAAAGCTTCTGTCCACTTTTAAGCACAAATTTTACTTCTCAGCCTGCTGATTTGCACTATCCCATTCAAGTCATTAGGTACATTGTACATTAGGTACAGCATAATAAAAACCTGAGCCATTGCTCAGTGTGATTCACAAACATGAATGTGATCCTGGTTTCAAACTGCCTGGACTGAAACCCTACACACAACTGGAAAGGAAATACATTCAAGACTAGGCTTTCTGTTATGTCCTTAACGCATATATTACTCTAAGTTTTTTATGTAATTTTAAAATATTTTCTGTATTTAGTTTTTCCACATAAGGAGTACTTGTATCAATACAAGGGGGGAAAAAAAACCCCACCAGTTCATAAAGATATCTCTAGGCAGGAAAGAGAAAACAGATACTACAAAATCCTGCCAAAATATTAACTGCATGTTATAGGTCTATGGGCTAGTGAGGAACCTGCTATAAATTAATTTAGCCATGCTCCTACATTCTTCATATGACCCCTTTAGAGAAGAAGAAAAGAAGAAGTGGGCAATGGAAAAAACCAGTGTACTGAAGATGACGTACAGATCCATCTAATTTAACAAAGAATATAATTTGAAAAATACTTAAAACTTTAGATATATAATTATTACAACTCTTGATAAGAATGACAACAACATTTTAATCTGAAAAGAAAGAGTAGATAAACCCTCAGCATATGATTTACCAAGAGCAATCACCATTCAAACCTTCTAAAAACAACGGCTAAAAGTACTATAAAGTCAAAGCTACATTCTGTTCTCTACTTCATCCTGTCAGGCCCAAAGTATCCTCTCAAAAAAAAAAAAAATTATGAGAATGTCCTGTCAAGGTAAGTTTATTTCTGTCAGAATTTACAGCAATCAAACAGCTGAAAAAAGCTGGAGTTCTTGATTAAAATTATACAGGTGTGGAAGAACAAAGCATTCCAGGTAACAGGGCAGACAGCCATTTACTGCCATCCCAATCCCCGTGCTGCAGGAGTCCTACCTGCTCTGCTTCCATAAAGGATAACACTTGGAGGGCACCAGTCCATAGGGAAATACAGCTTTGAGAAGTGGCAGACATACCCGAGACATTACCATATCAGTGCAAACAGAACTGTTCTAGACTGTGCAAAAGCAGAACTGTACTATTTTTATTTATAAGAATTATTTGAGTGCAGTGTCTGCTTGCTCTTTTCACCAAACACCACAGAGCTCTCTCCCTCCGGCACCTGTCTTACAAGTCAAAAGGGAGAAAACCAGGCCACAACAGCAAGGGAGATCCCAGGGATGCAAAGTAAAGAAGACAGAAAACACTAAGAGAAGAGCAAACACTTCTCTCAGAAGAGTCAACTCTGACAGAATCTGACCGTGTCTGACATTTAGAAGGAGAAAAAATAACATTGGACTACAAACCCCAAGCTGCTTATTTTTGAAAGTAGAAGGATCCCAGCTACTGGCACTGAATTCACTAGGAATGACAAACATGATGCTGAACAACTGTGAGAAAGCAAACAGCTGTTCAAACAGAACAGCTTTTTGGAAAGCCTAGTCCTATTTTTTTGCTTGAAAATATGCATTTACAGAAACTATTTGAAAAGTCAGCCAGGCCAGCATGATCATTTCTGTCCACTTTTGCTTTGAGTCTTACACAATTTGTTATAACACAAAGGCCTTTTTCGTTTGTGAAAATCCCTTTCCAAGGCACTCTTTACCCCAGCAAGTACCTACATTACTATACTGGTGCTTACCTGAACTGCTCAAGGCACCCCACAGGGATAATGACTTTTTAAATTGCCCAATCTTGGCCTCGGGTTTTCAAGTAACTGCTTTCATTTTCAGTACTACAAAAAACGAGGGAAGCCTAACGTATCTATTCACATATAGCTATATTTATATTTTAATTATCAGGCTGTGTCAACATCCCATCTGGCACTCTTTATTCATTACACCCTGGAATCAGCTCCTGTTTGGCAGGCATTGTGTGTGTTCTGCTGCAAGCCTTTGCATATCCACGTGTTGGAGTAATTCAGTGAACCTGAGCAGCCATACCTGTTACACCTGGGAGAACAGCAAAATGTAGTACAGGAAAGGGCAATCGGCAAAAATTGGGGGTTAGGGCTGAAGCTGTAAAGAGTCTCCCTAAGAACTGCTGTTTTCTTTCAAGCTTCTTCAGAGCAAATGAGAGGGAAAGGAGTTTGGCAGCTAAGGGGTTTTTTTTCTCTGTAAACTACAATGTTTGCTCCTAAATGCCTCAGTGTTAGAAAAGAAAGGAAGTGGCAGTCTAAGAGGTTTTTGGATTACTGTGAAGGTGGCTTTGTCCAAGCCACTCCCTGTAGAATACCCAGGTATGACTTGGGTAAAAACACTCAGCAAGACAGAAAAAGGGTTCTTTACCAACCTGCTCGAGTATCAACATTTCTTTCAAAGCAGTTTCCAAAAGCACCTTTGGTTGCTTCCCTTTGCAAAATATTTTACATTCCAAACATGAAACTCGACAGCTTATTTTCAGCAGTACACCAGGAAAAATGTCTGTATTTTCCACACATGGCACCTGCATCTCAGAGAACCCTGAGTCTTCCAAATATCTTTTTAGCTTTCAAAAGCAAATCTCTGCCTAACCTACATCTTCACATAGCAAAGGGCTGCTCCCTTCCCTGGAGACTCTGGGAAAAATCTTTTCATCATTTGCACAAGCCTGTAAGTAACACTGTTGTTTAAACAGTAACCTTTATTTTAAAAAAAAAAATCTACCAGACACATTAAGATGCATAAGAAAAGACAGTAGCTTGGGAGTGGAAGAGGGTACTAGGATTTCTGAATTGTGCCATTTGTGCTTTGTTTCCAAACCTTTTAATTTAGCATGCCTCTACATCATTTGGTAGTCAAGTACTGACAGGCTCATTCTTTACTTTTTATTCTGTGCAATTACTAACAAATGAGCACCTTAACAAGCCATCCACTTTCCTACTGAAAATACCTTTTCTTGAAAAATTAGTCGAGAAAAATAAATCCTGCTGTATTCACTGGTCTACAAGCTTAGTCTGAATGTTTTTGAACTGCTCATGAGACTATCAGGTATACTGCCCTTAGACTTACATAGGCCTCTTATACTAGGTCTTATTTGGTTTTGAATCATGAACCCAACTTTTAGTGCTTGGGGAGTCTGGAGCACCTGTAATCTCACCCATCAGTATCACTGCCTAAGACCGGCTATGAAACATGCCCTCACATTTATCCAGTAAACACACAAGTGAAAATGCAAACCTCAGAAAAAAACTGCAGCTTGAGAAAACTGCCCCTCCCCCCACCAAACTAAGAAACACAACAGCAAGAGAGAAATCAGAAGCGAAATCAACTTCTCTTTGAAGGGTCGGTACCTTTTCCTGGACAAAGCTGGCGTACCCCAAGGAGAGGGGAGAGAAGTCTCATTTGTCAGGCAAGGAGGGATCTGTTCTGCACGACTACAGACAAAACAGACAGGGGTAGGACAGAGAGGTTAGAGAAGAAACCAGAGGCCATACATACATAAGCTTGTTAGTTTTACAAAAGCGCCAGTAAAATCTTCACTAGGATCCATTCCTCAGAAACAACACGGATGACACAGGACACTACGGAACGACAGCATCAGGTAAGCATCCAGACATGCAAAGCGTGTACTGCTCTTGTGGAGTGACTCTGCAGTGCTTGTTCACTGCTCTGCAGAGATTTATTGACACCAGTAAAGCAGAACATCTTCCAGTGTTAAACAGCAGAAATCCAGAGGAGAAAGTAAAGCCTCAGTAAATTAGGTATAACCAAAAGAGTTTAAACATAAAGTCAATGTAAACTTTACAATGAACGATGATCAGGAAATTTAAAAAAGCAGGAAGAATGCAGTCACTGAAAAGAACAGCCAAAAAACCCAAAGATACTTAGGGTATCTTAAGCAACATCACCATGGGATTTACTTACCCCACTGTTTCCTCATTCTCTACCATTAGCCAGTGTCATAACTTCTACAGGCTGTGTAACACATTTTTAATATAAATTTTCCTCCCACTATCTGAATGCTTTAATAATACTTTAAAATGAGATCAAATAAATGGATTTCTGGAGTTGGCTTTTAATTTTGTTTTGGGTGGAGGGAGGAGGAGTGTTGGATTTTTTTATGTTTTGGTTTTTTTTTTTTTTTTTTTTAAGAAGAATAAAGCATTAAGATTTGCTGCTTTGGTGACAAAATGTTCCTAACAAAAGCATCAAGTTTGTGCTTTACTAGTCACTGAGTTTTAACTGGAAGCTCTGTTAATGTATCAATATACACAGCCATACCTTCAATATCTGGAAAATCAGACCCTGTATTTGACTAACTAGACAGTCCATCTGATTAAAACAGTCGTATGCATTCAACAGCTGGAGTGTAGAAGCTTCAGAGGTCCCAGATAAGAAGCTTAGGTCTGCATTTTACTATTTTGTACCTTAAATTAAGGTACAAATTAAGATAAATTAAGGGCAAAAACCACTTTAAGACAAGCTGAACTTCAACATACACTTCACCAAGTTTTGCTGTCAATTCAAATCAACTTTAAGACACACATTTGTGTTTTAAAAAACAGTAATTTAAAGACTAGAACTAGAACTTTTAAGAACATGCAAATCCATCTAAAACAAGATGTCAGTCTCGATGTGTTAGCAAGCGGAAAAGAAGGCTCAAGGGAGACATTACAGCTCTCTACAACTACCTGAGAGATGGTTGTAGCAGGGAGAGTGTTCATCTCTTCTCCCAAATAACAAGCGATATGGCAAGTGGAAGTGAGCTCAAGTTGAACCAGGGGAGGTTAAGATTGGATATTTGGAAAAATTTCTTCACCAAAAGGGTTATCAAGCATTGTAACAGGCTGCCCAGGGAAAGGGTTGAGTCATCATCCCTGGAGGTTTTTAAAAGACCTGCAGATGTGGCACTTAGTGACACAGTTTAGTGGTGCACTTGTTAGTGCTGGATTTACAGTTAGACTGGATTTTTACACTGTTTTCCAACCTAAATGATTCTATGTTTTGAATTAATCACATTATCTAATCACTTAAAGTTCTGTATCAAAGGAAACATGAAGTTAAGACGTGGCATTCAACAACCAACCTTCCATTTGACTTAATAAAAGCATAAAAATTTTGTAGTTCTGTACAATAACACAACCTACCTGCCTTCCTATATCAACCAACAGGCTGCTTCAAACATCAAACCTAACCATATTCTTGTACCTGTATCTTAACTGATGCCATGACAAAAACATTCAACACCAGAGAGAATGCTGCCTACCCTGGAGAACACTGGTAAGCTAAGCCATTATTTGGTCAGATGTTGACACCTTATAATCCCTCTCACTAAAGTGAAATAACAAAAGAATAGATAAAAATGGAAACACAAAACTTTGCAGTGAAGATATTTGAAAGAAAACTATTTTGGGGAACACCACTGGGAGGGCAGGTAGGGTGAGAAGATAAAAAAAAGCAAGGGGGGGAAAAAAAAAAAAAGCAAAGTTCATACCTGTCAAAAGAATCTGTTGCTACCTTGTAGAGGTAAATAAAAAGTTTGCTGCAGTGTCTGAGAGTAGGTGAAACAGAATCCAGGGATATTAGGTCATCGTCCAAAAGCCTTTGAAATAGTTGTGTATTTGAAGGGAAGACATTCAAGGGACTTATTTTTCTCAAGTCTGAGAAGCAGCCAAGTAATCGAACAGCATCTGCCAGTTTTTCATACTGGATCTCTGTTTTGAAGAAGTGAGAGTTGGCTGGCTCGTAGCGCATCGCTGCAGTCAATGTGCAGAACACAGTGTGAAGCAGTTCAAACACTTGATTCTGGTTTACTTTTTCCCAGCCATTCTTAGGAGGCGAGCACAAAGATCTCTCCATAGCAACGAGTAAAGATGTGACATACACAAATCCACCAACTTTCCTAAAAACTGTTCTCGTGCGGTGACTTTCCCTCAGCACCAAGAGTAGGGCCTATGGACAAAACAAACAATCAAAACAACGAAACAACAACAAAAGGCAGCAGCATTATAAACAGCTTGGAAAAAGGTGGGAACATTTTTGTTCACAAAATGCTGGTGTGCCAGCAAAATCCTCATGTCATTTGTCAGAACTGGGTAATGCCTGAAGTCTCCACAACCAACTTTGTACTGCAGGAGTCCTCATACTCAAAAGCTTACAAAATAAAAAGAGAAAGAGTGGAGGGGAAAGTAGAGCATTGCCTCTAATTTAGAAATAAGAAATTAAGGAGAAAGAAACCTGTCAGCAGAAAAGATCTGACCAAGCCTAGAATGGAGCCCAAAATTCCCAGGTAATTCTCTTAGTGATAAGGTGGAGAATATAGTATTGGAAAGGAATATTCTGTGCCATCACACTTCACAAACAATTTCAAATAAGAGTGGGCAAATGACTGCTTGAAGCAATGAGAAATCTAAACCTTGGAGCATCCTAAAACAATCCTCCTAGAAATCTACAATGCAGAAGCACCTGGCAGCTCCGAACCCAGAACAGCACTCAAACATAACAACTCAGTTAGTGAATTCAGGCAGCAAAAAATTAGCCAAAAAAGTTTTAGCTTTCTTCTATAAATCTCTGTATTGAGTGAGACTTCATTCTAAGAGTTGCTGTCTAAAAATAAGCCTGAGCGAGAAACAAAAGTGGATAAAACCTTACTTGCTGAACAAATAAATACAAAGCCACAGTATAAACAGCAGAAAATATATAAACCTGGGTACTAGAGAATAATATGCATTTTTCTGTGAGATCTGGGAGTGGAAAAGCTCCTCCACACAACCAAAAACAAAAAAAAAACCCCCCCCGTTGTGGGAAGTTTGACCCACATGTGAATTTGGAATACAGAAGAAAAAGTTTCGTATTACAAGAAGCACCATAAACAGCAGAAAAATGTCACTGATACACAAAAATAAGCTAGTGGGGAGTCTTCCATGACTAAAAGTTTACTTCTTCAGAACCATGCTGCTATTTTTTTTAAGCACTGAGAAGATGGGTATTGAAATAGGTAGACTGTCATTCCTATGAAGGCAGGATCTCATCTCGTGACAAACCTGAACAAACAGTAAGAGACATATCACTACACTGTTCTGGACTGTCAGTTCCATAACCAAAACTTCTGAAAACAGCACTAATGGAAGACAAGTACAACAGATCACATGAAAGACAGAAATCCCAATTTTGTATTTTAATTTCTTTGGGGAACTGCAATATCCTTTCTCTTCCCTTAAGTATTGTAAGTAATACATGCTCAAAAATGACTGAATACTTCAATAGACAAAACACTGCAAATGAATAACTTTATTACTATCTTTCCTTTCTGTCTTTTGGAATAATATGAAGCTGCTCATCTGCCATAGAATTAGTACAGCTCCTTTGAACAGGGACAAACCTAGATGTCTCCAAGCTCTCTAAATGAGTAAGACTCATTTACTTACTACTACTTGCCTCAGCTTTTCTACTCTAAAATAAATTGTATTATGTCAATTTACAAAAATAACATGAGCTACTCTGAGAAGAAATTCTGGGTCTAGATTAATAGACAAAAACCCTAATACAATAGGAAACGGATGAGAGTTTTCCAGCTTCTTCCTCCACTCACAGTCTTACTCCCCTCCCTTTTCACTATTTTCCTTAGGCGTGCAAGTTCTTTGGCTTTATCTTCTACAGTGATCAGTACAACTTACATTTATATTAACTATTTCAGCATTCATGGCTAAAAAATTGGTAAAATAAAATAAGCTTGCTACAGGAAAATGCAAGCCAGCACTGAAAATAAGCTTATGTGTTACACGCTTCTTTTTTTCTCTCCACACATTCTCATTACTTTTAACTGAACAATACCCCACCAGGAAAGATTATCATAACTGTAGAAACTCCTTTCCTATCCACTAAGACTGATTACAGTGATGATGCTAAAAACATACTCACTCTGATTCTGAAACCTACCCCGGATAGATAGAAGAAAATAAAAATCATGGATCAAATTGAAGAAAATACACATTTCAGCTCCAGAGATGACCTACATTCAGTAGCTAAACACCATCCACACAATCCAACTCAATCCAATCCCCTTCTCAGTGTTTTCTTTTCTGAAACAACATCAGGAGCAAGAGTCATGAACCACAATAGTTCACTTACCCTTAAGATGTCTGTTTTCAGCTGCAGTTCCGTAGGTGGAGCCGAGTGCATCAGTCCCAACAAGGTGCCCATATCATCCTCTCCACTGGGTGATAACACCAGCTGCTGGATGATCATCAGGGCATGCTGGCGGCACTGCGGATACTTCACTATGTTGTGGACACATCTCGCACCACCAAACTCCCTGAAAATACCTAATTGGAAAGAGGGGTGAGGATAAGCACGTAAGGAGTGTGAAAAATATGATCAGTAACAAATTATGACAACAAAACAATGCAAAAGGTGTTTATTTTAATTTCTAGAGACTGAATGGCAGAGTTTTTAGCCTTATGGATGTTTAGTAATTTACTACTATCTCTCCTGACACAAATAAAAATAGAACTTGAATGCCTTCTAACAATATTTTTCATTAGAAGTGTTAAGTACAGGGATGGAGATCAGTTCTAAGAATTTCCTCAATAATTCTGTTTCTCCAACTCTTTTCACATCAGAGCTCAAAGAGTCTCAGGATGGAATAAAAAAAATATATCAAGCCCTCCATCTTTTGTGAAGACACTGTACTGTTTTGGTTAAGGGTAGCGTTTATATTACACTGAGCAATGAACTAAATGTAATATGAACTAAAAATATAACTAGGCTGTTTTTGGGCAAGATGAGCAAACTAGGAGCATTGGTTGAGAAGTGGTTCTGTCTATCCATAAGATTTGTAGGATTCTGCAGAAGTCTTCTTGTGGCAAGACTTATTACTGCAGAGGTTAAGCTTAAGTAAAATAATAATTTTCAAGTTTACTGGCTACTCAGAACAACACATGTGCAATATTAACCAAAAATTATATGAAAATTGATTCTGAAAACATCATAAAACCCAAAGTGGAATATATCTGACATATATTATGTGTGTTTAGTACACTGTCAGCACCCAGAACACTGCTCTATCTTAATTACTGAAAATGAAAACAGAGTAGGGAAATGGGTCAATTACTGCACCAAAAAGGATCATTTTTGTTGTGACCATAAACCAAAAGGGCTGTTTAAATGACCAAGTTCAGGATTAACAAGTAAGACAATGTTTATTCTCTTTAACGTACATAAACAAACATTAATCCCACTATGCATTTCCCCTTTCTGCCTCTTGCTTTCTCTAGTGGCCTTTGGATGAGATAGATATGGCCTTACTGTGAAAGCAGAGGCCTCAGACCCTGAGACATGTAAGCTAGTTCCATCCCCTGACAGGCAAAGTGATCTCCTCAGTGGTCAGGTCTCCTGTTTTCAGAGAGACTGAAGTAACATCACTTCTCCCACTCCTGCTGTTGGTTCCCATCTATCCAAGAAACCTGTGTGAATCTGGACACCCAAATTCCCTATTGAGAATGGTTAGCAGTTATGGAATATGCAGGAAACCTTATCGAAGACACTGGCTGAACAACAGTTTTGAATGTGGTATGTATCACTGCAAGGCTGCACTATGCCTACTTATGCCTCTGTGATGACCAATAAGCTCTGCTGGCCTCTGGCTACAGTGGCACTGAGCCCACATCCCAGTCACACAGCACAACTCCTTTTGTAGACACAGGGCAGTCCTACTCCTAAACTGGGAGAGCTAAGGATGAAACGTGGCCCTTGAACTCTCCAAGAGTCTTCAGAAACAACATCTGTGGCATCATCCCAAAGTCCTCATGTCTTTTATGCTATCCTATGCTGTTTCTCTGGTGCATTAACTTGGAGATTAACTCAGTACAAGAAGCAATGAGATACTGATGGCTGATTCATGCTTCCTAGGCGAGGTCAGGAGTGCCATTTAACAGCAGCCAAGGATTTGTCACAAGTCAGGAGGATGCTATCATGGTCGGATCACCATCCGTACATCACAAGAGCAAGGCTCAGGTACCACAGATCCTGATGCTACACAGGTACATGGTCCAGTGCTGTGAACCAAGCCTTGCTGCTTCTAAAATATGAGGCAGCTCTAGTCTTTCAGAAATGTTATCTTTACGTACACATCACCTACTCTCATTCATCCTCAATAAGCAAACAATCCTGAGTTTTTTTTGTTTGAGGTTTGTTTTAGTTTGCCGAATTTCTCCTTATATAAAAGCCCCTGCATTGTCCCTTCATGTCACTTCTTTTTGATTTGTTTCTAATTCTGCCTTTTCTTACATGGCAAAACCATGTACTGGCATGTTGGCAAAACCAAAGATCAGTGATTAATACAATTCACCTGCGGTCAATAACAATTCCTCTCTAAAACCTGCTAATTTCAGCTTATTAATTCACTACTGTTCATCTTAGAACTGAATCCTCTAGTAAATCAAAATGATGGGGTTTTTTTCCTTTCCCTTGACAGGAGGAGTACCTTGGGAGACAAAATGGAAGTGGCAAAAGAGACACACAACAGCTTCAGCAAAGTTTCTGGCAGTGTCATCCACAGCTTTCTCACAAGCAACTCAACCAAATGGTCTATGTGCAATCCTGACAGACTGCATGTAAAACTAATGGAAACATCTGCTCGGAGCAATCTCTGCTTCGCTGCAATGCCCTTCTGCTCTGACTAAGGGTATGTAACTGGGGTTTATCTCAAGTGCCATGAGTAATGCCTTTCCTGATGGAATGAAGAATTTGCTTATCAAGGACGTGGACAAAGCCAAGCTGGCAGATGCTATAAACGCTCAGTGGGCAGAATTCAAAAGCCATCTTTGAAAGTGGTTTGAAACCACAAGCTGAAATGCAACACAAGTGCAAGAGTTAAATGACACAGACAACACTGGACATTGCTCCAACACTGGGCCTAAATTTAAAAAAAAAAAAATTGCCCAGGCAAAAGCAGAAACGAAACAAGTTACAAGCTTTAAGTCATTAGCCCAGAAACTGTTATTTAAAAGTGAGCTATCAACCAAGCTGGAAAATTTTCAAGATTTCTTTCTTAAACATTTATATCAAAGACTGTAGTTTCTCCTACTTATATGAACAAAAACAGAAGTTAAAAAAAAAAAAAGTCAAATTTGAAAAAGAAGAAAAAAACCTGCTAAAATAAAGATGTTTCATGGCCTCCAAGGCCAGAAACATCCTGGTTCCCTAGGGTGGAGTCTGCCTCCTCCCACCTGCTCATTTTCTTCTTTGTCTAACGGAACAAATGGTTAAAAAACATTTATCATCCTTACTCTATCTGCTATTTCAATCTCTCAGGGACATCTTTTACCATTATGAGATACACATAGTGACTATTTCAAAATCACTAAGTCTTGACTAATGGAGCATAATATAAAACTGCCTGACTTAGAAGAGGACAATCATAACAGAGCCCTATTTATACATACTGACTGGGAACAAGCTTTTAAGAATCAAAAAAACCATCTTTAACTAAAAATGCAAGCATTGCTAATCACATTTAAGAAGATGTGACACTGAACTACATTTCTAATTATGTGCCAATTTTTTTGATGCACAAACTGTGTTAAAAGCACTACTACAGATTATTATAGTGCTGTTGGAGTGGTGGGGTGTGGTGGTTGCCTTCAAGTAAACAACAGCAAAAAACCACAAGTTAAAACACTATTTTGTACTCCTTTATTTTATGCACTCTAAATTATGCTGTTTACTCTCTTTACTCGAAAAACATGGCAAGAGAGAAAGTATATTTCAGTGTGTTTGATTACTTGTCTGAAGACAAAGTCAAGACATGATTTTCTGTGTTACTCTTTTATATATATTTTGGCAGCAGTCTCTCTACTTACCTGCATTTGTGTTTGATCCTTGTAGTAGTACTGTCAAGGTCTCCATTACCAATAAAGCCAGCTGCTTTTGGTCCTCAAATGAACTGTTTCTTGAATCCACTAAAAAATAATTTCAGAAGCTAAAGTCATAGTATATATCACACTAAAATGCCTCCTGATACTTTCTATCAACACTTTCATTTTCTTTGCTTCCCCAGAGAACAGGCAGCCTAACCATTTTCCAAAGCAAATTAAGATTCAGACTACACATGCATTCCTGGGAAAGCTTAGCTTAGCTATGAATCATTTGAAAAGTTAATTTATAAAGACAAGAATTTAAATGAAACTTTTGAGCACTGCGAGCTCAGCAGTCTGACACTACAGCTGTAGGTGTAGTTTCCCATCCTCAGCTATTGTTTGTCAAAGCCACAAAACCATGCCACGGCAGAAGACTTAACAGGATCAGCTCTTGTTCAGTATTCAGTACTCCAAAGGAGAAATTCCACACAAAACTACAGTCACATAATTACAGCAAATATGCTCATGACTCAACAGGTGTAACAGACCAACCAACGCCACAAGCAGCATCTCACACACAGAATCACACTCCCAAAAAAATCAGGGGGTTTGGGTTTTCTAAATTACTCTAAGAAAAGAAAAGCCACAACCTTATCATATGACAGCTTTGTCCATTTATTTACAAGAACATGAGGACTGATGTGTTTTTCAACAGAGTTTCTGGTAAAACAAAGCTTTCTAACTCTAATCTGCAGTTACCACTGATGCATACTAATTTGATCGCAGTTTGAATAAAGAATGTAAAAAATAAAAGCTACCAAAAATTCTCTGTGTGTGGATGTATGCTCCTATGGCACTTGGCAGTGCCTGCTTAGCAGGCCTAGCAGCTACGCAGCTTATCTCTATGATGTTCAATTCTGGAGATAAGATAGCTAATTTTAATATTTATTTTTTTAATGCTTAGAAAAACGCAGATCCAATTTACAAAAAAGTCTGCAAACTTGAATGCATATTCCTATTAAGAGCTTAGGTTTGAGCTCTCCAGTATCTTTTCAAAGCTGGAGCTAGACACAAGGAAACCCCACAAGTACTTTTTGTTAGGAAGAATATGGATGTTAGGCATTTCTCCTTTACTTTTTTTGTGTTAAGTAACAAATACTAAGCCAACACATCAAAAAGACATTTAAAAAGGAAAATACGAACTCCTAATATTTTGTATTCATACAGTGTTTTTCATTAAAGGTTGCCTCGAGCTTCTCTGAGGACATTGAGAAGCAATTCCTATGAGCTTTTAAGATGGCACAGCAGCCCCCAGCCTGATTCAGTCCTTGAGGTACATGTTCAGACTCTCTTGTTCCTCCTCTTAAGTGCTAGACTCCACTATTTCCAGTCAAAAAAAGACATGTATTAGAAGAACAGAAGGGGACACACTACCTTGATCATTCAGCGCCTGAGTGGGATCTTTCAAAAGGGCTGCATATTTATGAAGAAGATTTACCATCACCTCCAGAAGTCCCACTTCCCTGAAGACATCCTTAAAGATGTAATCATGACGGGTGAACTTCAGGAGTGTCTTCATGGCAATGATGCTACACTGAAAAGAAGTGCTGGATTTTAAAAGGATGCTCACACTGATCAGTTCTTTACAGGGTATGTAATTCAAGCTGAAGACAACCAATTCCAGCATCTCAAAGTATTTGGTCTGCACTTCTGGAAGTCTGGGAATTTTCTCTGCAAACTGAGACAATGTGTGCTGCGATTCCAAAATGAAGTAGTTGGCATTGTCCGCCATATAAATATTCGTGATGGCATCAAGGATGATTTGTGCTAGATAGTTGGTTTTTGCTCTCAAAAACGCATTCTGGAGGACAGAAAATGCTTGAATATTCCTCACACTATGACCTAAATCAGGAAACAAAGTGGGATGGGAAGAAAAAGGAAAGAGAAAGTTCTTAATCATCATAAACAATGAGTACACTTGTTAATAACGATTCATGCATTTTAACAAGTGGGAATTAAATAACAATATACGTCATGTATAATAAGAAGCCTCTACACAACCACTTACATTGCAAATCCTACAATCTCCTGCTCATTACAATGGCATCTTCAGCTTTGAAAGTCTTTACATAAGCAGCTAAATCAAAGACAATATCTTTAAAATAGGTAAATATGCTGATTTAGTGCTAAAATGCACAACAGGATAAGTTCTAGAGTCAAAACAAAGCCTGCCTGTCATCTACCCAGGCCATAGGACAACACATTATAGCAACAGTAACATGTTCTGTACTCCATAAGGCAGCACAACTCTGGCAGGCTAAGTTTAGAACAACAGCCACCTACATCCCCTCACTCAGTGGAGCGATGAGCAATGACAAGTCCTTGTCAGTCAGTGTCAAAGCCAGGCAACCTACATGGCCACCAAATTCTCTGCTCGCTTCCTCTTTTTGGCAACTGCCTGAGTAGAGAAAGTTGACAGGACACTTTGTAACAAATTTCTTTTCATAAGTACCTCATTCATTCAGCCAAAGAATGTCTCATTTATGAGCGCTCCCTGTGGTCCCCAGAACTTTCTGTGGGCAGATATTACTCTTATTCTACTAAAAATGCCTCAAAGACAACTTTTTTAACTTCTGCAGGAACAGTACAAGTCACAGTGGGCAAATCCCACGATACAGAAAGCAATTAATGGTAAAAAATAATTTTAACAAAATAAACAATCGAGAGTGAGACTTTAAAGACATTCTAAACAAAGCATTTAGGATGTTTTAACAATAAAATCTTATTTTCAAACAAGATCTATGCAAACTGATAACCTGATTTAAAAACCCTTTCATAAACAAAGAATTCTGATTTATTACATATTCTCTGTGGAACACTGCTTTCTTAATTGTTTATAAACTAAGCTGTCCAATTTAACAACAAATTCAATTATGTTCATGCCTAGCCTCACCACCTCCCATGCCAGTATTTCTCTAGAAGACAACAGGAAACTCCCTTGAAAACGAACATGGAACAATTTCACATACTGGAAGAATATCAGTTCCATTATTAGTCACAGTTCTTTCTAAAAGGACTTTTTAACATGCTTTCCTTGTTACAAAAAATGTCAAAAAGGGGAATTTAGAGCTTATTAAATGTTTCAGGAACATGGTGCCAGATATAATTATTTATATTCTAATTTAGTATCAACAGTTGTTCCAGGGAATCAAGAAGATTAATAAATTAACTTTGATTATTATGAGGACCTCTGAAGAAACGAAATTTTAACCAGCTCTTCAGAATTCAAGAACTAACATGATTTAAATAGAAGCAATTAAAAAAATTAGTATGGTCTTTATAAAACGACAACTTGCACCCAAAATGAAAAGTAGGTAGAAGGAACTGAGACATGTCAAGACAAATACGACAACGTTAAAAAACTCTTTTGCAAATCGCAACAGGCCATGGTTCTCTTACGCTACTGTATCAGAAAAGCTGATCAGCCTAAAAAAAAATTATTATTATTATCAAAACATGGAGAAATTAAACTCTGAATGTATCGCCACCTTTTTCTATTTAGTGCACAAGAAAAATAAATCCCATGAACAATGAACTCTCTCAATACCTGAGAAAGGAAGTCATTGTCCCAGGAACATGAAAAACAGTGAAAATAAACCCATTAGCCTGTAAATCTATAAATGCAATCCTACCACAAACCTTTTTATCAGAGGTATTAGTAAATCTGATAAAAAGTTCAAGTAATAAAGTAGCTCCACAATGACTATTAAATTCCTAACTCCTTAGTTACATACAAGACTTGCCTGAATTTTTAAGTTTATGCACAGGACGTGAAACATAAGCTTATTTTTATAAAACTCTTTCTCCCCTGAGACTTCCTCAACCTTATCTCTCTGTATCATAATTGACTGTGGTTGCAAGCACACCACAGATTTTATCACTCTGTGAACACTGGTGATGAAACAACAGATTCCAGCTCACAAGTTACATTTGCGTAAGCTGAAAAAAGCTAACAGAAAGCAAAATGGGGTGGGAGGGGGATTTAAAAATCAAGCCAGCACATCAATCTTTCATATCAGTTTAGTAAGAGCAGCTTAAAACACAATAAATCAACTCAGTGCATCTCTCCACTATGATAATATCTTACAATGTCCACGCAGAAAGTGTCAGCTTTGCAGTGAGAGAGATTGGACTTAGCTTTAGTCCTTGAAGACATAAGCTCTGCACTTTTGTTCCTTGGGTACTAACCGCAAAATAAAATATTTGAGACCAACATAACTGAGTATTTGATATGCAATCTTAGATAAAGAACCTGGACTCAGTTGCAAACAGTTTGTGCAGTATACAGCTTCTCTGTATTTTGTTGTTTATATTTCAAACAACAAAAAGCCAAACAGAGAGAGAGGAAGCAAGCAGACTCACCTTTGCCTGCAGGCTGTGGGACTGCAAACCCAGGTAGTAGGAAAGGTACTCCCGTGGTAACACCTGCTGGCTTTAATTCATTAACACCATATGTTGTTAAGGAAGTGATCAAATTAACTAAGTCCTTCAGAGCATCCTTAGATTCAGCTTCTTTTGCCTGTTCTAATCTAAAGAAAATACAACAGATCAGGTTAGCAAGCACTAGTTTATTTCACCTCAGATAATTTTAATAAGACCCATTTTCCTCAATTACTTTAGAGACCACAGTTTTACTGCCCTATCCTGCAGTATCTTACATGTTCATAGTCACACCATTAAGTCAAACAACGAACCTGTAAGAGCATACAGTTATTTGCCATAGAAATTCACCTCATAAATCTTCCCTTGAACTCAACAGTCTGTTAAAAAGCAGTGCAGACATGACAATTACTTTAAAAATCCTCTCACAGACATGAAGCTTTGGATATAAAAGCACATATATAGTCTGTAATTAAATAAATCCATAATTAACTTGCTAGATTACATCTGCCACTTTGAGAGTTAATATTTTATGTTAATGAAATGGTATCTTAGTAGAAGCCTAACACTTTGAAGCACTGGATGAAGCACCCTCATTAGAACTCCAAACTTTTACCTTTGAGCACAAGAGTACGGAAATGTAACATTCCATTCCAACCACTGTTTCCTGCCAGCAGCACACCATCAGACCAAACCCTAAAAACTGATTCTGAACCCTAGAACCATCCTCATTTTCCTTCTACTTCATCAAAAACTACACCATGTGTCATTATTTGCTAATTGCTTAACCTTTATAGATCCCAGGAGTAAGTTGGGGACCATGATCTCCTATTTGCTCATGCAATGCAAGCTCTGCTTTTCTTCCTGCTGACAGGCAATCGTGGGATCCCTTTAGAAGCAGCTCATTCTTCATCCTCCATCTTCTTCTCAGTCAGATACGGCTCAGGAACAATCTTCTTTAAAGAGGAACCTCCTGTAAACAGTCACTACAGAAGCACAGAGCTCATCTATTGCCATTCTACTGATCCTCCACCCTGCCCTTTCACACTGTCCAGGTGAAATTACACACTTGCTCCTCCAGCCCTCAAAGACCTTCTGCAGTTTCTTACTAAGCCACCTTCTTCACACATCCGTCTGTTTTTTCCAACTCCAAAGCCTTTCTGTTTTGCAGTTTGAGGCCCAGTGCCCAGATTTCACACCCTTATGTGACAATCATTTCACAAATAGTGCCATTAGAGCTGGACAAGTCTCTGTCAGTAGGTTTGACCCAAAACATGTGCAGGGAGAACATGTTACCATTGTTCATCACTGACCAATACACTGGCTCATTCAAGATGACTGTTTTTTTCAAAAATACCTTTATTTGCTCCTAGAAGACCACCTTGGGAAAAAGAGGATAACGCATTTCTATGCTATTAACCTTTACTGATGTCACCTTATGATCAGACATGCAAATTTCAAGTCTTCCTATACCCTTGCTAGGGATACCCCATTTTTTGATTTAAAGGATGAGAAAGCTCAGGAGAGAGTTTGGTTAGAACAAAAACACCTGCTCTACAGAGGATCACTTTTGCACCTGAAGATGAAAATGTTAAGGACAGTGCATTCCCCTCATATTTCACCTAAACTTTGTTTGACAGTTTCTGGGAAACAACTGCGCTTGAATTACACTGCTTTGAATCAATGCATTAGTAAATATAACATACTCCAAAACTCCATTTATACAACAAGAAAAATAACGATTCTTTAGTAGGCATTCTAGCTTTTGTGGCACCAAAGATAATTTATGAATAATTTAGACCGTGACCAAAAATTTCAAATGCCATGTCTATGTCTGGTATCTTTTTAAAACAAACAAAACCCCCTCAAAATTATGTAGTGGAAGATCTAATTCAAATATTTGGGTGCTAAAACTCAGCATCCTAGTACCCCAAAATGAATGACTTGAACGAGGGAGATAACATTAACTCTTCTCATTAAGAGCCAGTTTTTAAGCACCTTTGGCCCAAGGATACTTCATAAGGTACATACTTGTAGACATAATTTCCAAGTTTCCATCTTGGACTTGTAAAACACATATATATATTTCAACAGCTAAGCATCCTTCTTCAGAGCTTCATATCCAAACAAAGCAACATAAAGTGATCATGGATTTTAAACAAATAATGCAACAGACACTAATTTGTTGACTGAGAAAGGATACGTGATTTTTCATTATGATAGCATAATAAAATGAGACAATAACATGATCACAGAATTGTTTAGGTTGGAAAAGACCTTTAAGATCATTGACTCCAGCTGTTAACTCAGCAATGCCAAGCCCATCCCTAAACTATGACCCTAGACAAAACAAAACAAATCCCCGACCAAACACCAAAAATCACTAATTGCAGCCAAAATTTTATGTTCTGAATTATTTCTAAATATTTAGTACCAGTTGTTTTTAAGCATCCTTTTTTATGCTTTCTTCACAAAACACAGAAATATTTAGTAATAAACCACCACTAAAGACTACAAAGTTAAACAGTGTAGTTCCATAAATTGAGAGAACCACATAATGTAATGTCTTCATTCCGTAATAATCTATAATCAGTCATTTGTCCAAACCTATTCACCACCTATTCTTTATTATGAAACCTTTTTTGAAAAAAAAACTCAGTGATATGTCTCCATTTCTTCAAGCACTTCTACATACCTGAGGAGGAGGTCACAGAGGAAGTTGTATCCTTGCCATATCCTAAAATCATCCAACAACGTTTGGGATACATCACTGGAGTCTTTGAGAAAACAAGAAAGTCCAGCAAACATCTCAACTATTTCTAGGGGAGAAAGGTCATCAGACTGCTGCATGTTCTGGACACATGTGGACAAACATTCCTTTTCTGAAAAGAATTGCAATTAAGAAATTTAGGATTTTACTGACATTAATCATAACTAGAAGAAAAACTAGTACTATAAGTACAGCAATAAGGTAATTTATTCAAGTATCTCTTATCATGTAACACTGAGTATCACAGAGTACTTGAAGATGAGAAGGACCCTCAAGCAGCTTCAGATTTGAACTCTAACCTCTTTTTGCCAACCCACTACTCCCCTTTATAATCTTTACCCTTATATGGAGGAATCTGTAGATAAAGACTGGTTTTTGCCTAAAAGTCTGACCAGATAACATAATAAAAAGACAAATATGTCAACTGTAAATAATTCTAAAACTTTTTTTTTCTTTTAAAATACAAAACTATACAAAACACTGAGTTAAACTGTTACTGATGTTAGGTAAAACCCTACACATAAGCCTTTACACCGTGTATTCTTATTGCTGTTCTAGTTAGCGTTTCTTTGGCTGGCATCAAAGAGAGACAGTTTGTCTTGTTCTGCATAATTCTCACACTTCATCAGTTCATTGGTCAGTAGCAAAAGGTTTTCCCAAATCTATAGTGAGATTTTAGGTTGCATTCCATTTTAAAAATGCTCCCCTTTCAATAATTTGCTATTTTACCTTTGCAGCATGCGCAACGCAAAAGCACTAATCTTTCTAGCTAGACTGATAACAAAATTTCCCAGAGGCCAAATTAAAGCATAAGACAGTGAATGAATGTTCCTTTGCATATGATGAAATGTCTAAACTTTTTTCCCTGAATATCAGATGAGCCTCCTGACAGATGTTATCTCTTAAGCCATGTTCATTTTTGTAATCAACAAGCGAGAGGGAATGCCGACTGCCCTTAAGATTTTATTTCCCTTTGTAAAGAACCCAGCGTATCTTTTGACATGCCAGCTTCACTCCTCTCTGGATGAAGCCCATAGAAAAGAGATAATAGTAGTAGCTGTAATATGCCAAATGACACAGTCAAATGTCTAGTTATTTCCTTTGTTGCCCTTCATAACATTTTCACATATGCACATGCACCTTCTACACTCACCAAAAACCCACTAGAAGGCTGTTGCAGATGCAGGCAAAAAGCCTATCACCTTTTAAGCCCTCTCTGAAAACACTTCACTGATGACTATGCTGTGCTTTCAAGTGATACTGTACATTCACAGCTTTTTGACTGGAACTGGAAACACACTGCTAGCACAAGAAAAAACACAGACTGAAATTTTCTGTGAAGTTTGTGGGAGCAGGGTGACGTATTTAATAAACTGTCAAAATGGTTCTTTCTCTGGAGCCTTGTAACTACTTGCTTTTCAGGGCGTGAGCAAACTGTGGGTTTCTTTTTTTCTAGTAGGTGTACACAGCTAAAATGTATGATAACGATCTTAGTTCACTTTAACAGTCCATCCAATTAAAAAACTACAAATGCTTCTTTTATGTGGTCCTACAGCCAAAAAGCTTCAAATGTAATATTAGAAATATTATTTTACCAAATTTCCTAATCCATGTCCTACATACCTGAACACCCATGCAGCTTTCAATTAATGCAACTTGAGTATTTAGTATGCAAAGCTGCTTCCAAGCAGCTCCAACACTGGTTTTCATCTCGTTTTGCTCTTCCAAGTTCTTTGTCATGAACCAGCTTGGCAGCCTCCTCTTTACCAGTCCCTTGCAAGATATATGATGAGTAAACTACTATTTCGATTAGCTACCAAAATCTGTAACTAGCTAGAGAAATGCCCCAGTACACCACAGTTTCCATGCCTGCAACAGTCAGGATGCTACTTGTCTCAAAAAAGGAGACGAGTTAAAAAGGAATGATTCTGGATACTTTGTTCTTTTGGTGGCTTGCATGCTGGATTAAGCCCATGAGGTATTTTTAATTTGGCCTTCAGGATGCAGAAAACATGTAGTCTGTAAGGTGTATGGCAAAATGGGAAAGACTTGGGGAAGAAATGCAGGCTGGCTGAACAGTCAGCAGTCTAGTCAGACAGCAGGGAAAACAGAGGGGCTGCAAACCCATCCAGCAGCCAGGCTCTTCCTAGTTGTGTCCCAAAATCTCTGCACTTGGTTGGTGACAGAGGCTCTAGGGTAGGCTACTTGTAAGCTTCTTAGGAGCACCATCCCTGAGAGACTGTCTCACCACAGGTGAGGTTCTCAGTCAAGTGAAGAACAGCTTCCCTGAGCCAGGCTCTAGGGACAGCATTCTTGGGCTGGGACCACAGGGCAGGAAGGCAGCTGCCTGTTCCATCCATCAGCACTTGGAGGTTTGCAGTCAAGTGTTTCTGTGCCCATGCTCCCTTGATCATTTCCTAGTGCCCATATTACACAGGTTTTGCTGTTACCAGGATATGCCACTCCTGATGCTCTGGAGAATGGAGAGTACATTGCAAATCAGCAGTGGTTTTAACAGCCTCATCCAGCCTTTTCCTGCAAAAGCAAGATGTCTTGGAGAAAGAATCTTCTCCCAGCATACCCAAATTAGCTCTCCCTGGTTTGCATAATGCACCAGTATTTATTACAGGGCAGCAGCTTTCATGGCCTTCTAATAGCTCCAACTGTGTCAGCAGAACACACGGAGCTGGTTCCTCTTTCTGTGGCTTCCTCAGATGTCTCTACACTTTTATTGCCAGCTATAGTGGTACCCAGACAAGCAGCTGTAAACAGGGCACTGCTACCTTGCCTAATGCCTCTACAAGGGGCTGCTGCTGATAATTCAAACACAGGACCAGACCCAAGTTATTCCTACTAAGAATTAATGCTCACAGCAAAAATAACAAATTTATGCATCTTCCCAGTTAATATTTTCCATTCAGTTACTTAAGTTACTGAAAGCTTTTCCTTTTGATCATCATAAACTCTACACCAAAATATGAAGGGAAACTCTATCTCCGATGTTATATTGAAAAGTGAATGAGACAGACTCTCTCACTACACGGAAGAGCTTTGAAATTCCAACTGTATGTAAATATTCACATGCCCAAACCAAAAGCCTGGAAGCTTTCCTTGAGCTATTATTTTCATGCCTATTTCCTAACTACAAAAAACTGCAAAAGAAGAAGAACAGAAAAGACCCCAACAAATAACATTGAAGAAAAACACATACCATGAATGTATTTCACTACATTGACACTAAGGCCATGACGAGATATGGTCATTAGTACTTCTCCTGCACTCTTCCTCCAAGGCAGATTATAGGGAGGGCACCATGAGGTTATTGCACTGAAAAGAAGCTGAAGATCATCCTTTTGAGCCAGTTCTTCCGCCGGGGACACAAAACTGCACAATTTTACTAGGATCTGAAATAATAAGTCATTAAACAACTAGCATTAACACACTGATCATCGCTATTTTTGCCTAGACTTAGGAAAAGACGAAATATTCTTCCATTTAGCAAGCACGTTAAAAAGAGTAACGTGGTATTTTCCCACTGTGTGTTTCTGTATTTGGAATTGAAGACAAGGTTATTTAACACTTGATTATTTTCAGTCCCAATTCAGTTTAAAATGACTACCAAAAGATTAGCAGCAGAGTTCAAATATCTTCAGCTGACACAGCATACTTAAATGGATACCATGTTATTCCATTCTTGGAGAATCTACCAGCTGCCTAATTTACAGGTCTAAATGCTGCATTAGGTAGAGGTTCTGTGAAGCAGTGCTGTATTCCTCCCTAATGCAGTAAGAAGGCTATCGATGGGTTGTTGGCAGAGCAGCACCCATTAATATCTTGGTCAAATGAAAACAGCCAAAACAATGTGTCAGGAAAGGCTACAGCAACACTGCAGACCTACCTCAAAAATTGGCACCTGGATCTGAATTTCCAAATTGCCATAAACAAGACAAAATGTAGCCACACAAGTGAACCTACTACGTTGCACTCCCTTTTCTGCATGTTTTGAGGACATCTGATCTCCATTTTGTGTCTTAGGCGGGAAAAGCTGAGACTTCCTATAGTAAAACTAGAAGATGACTTTAGAAGGCTGTCAGCACCTGGAAGGGCAGGTTTGGAAGCTGAAACCTCACCCATTCCATCCAGCCTATTTGAGAGCACCACTTTACGTCCTTTGAAGAGGGACAGAAAAGAGCTGAGTGATAGTAGGTTGGGGGAGACCCTATGTGGTAACACTGGTCATTAACTCTGCTGATTGAAACACAACAGAGCAATTTCTAGAAGACAGCTTGCAGCACATCATGGTTTCTGATTTGGAAGACAGCACCAAAATGCCTGTCAGACGTTATACTTACAAATCCTGGCGCTGCTGTCAAATTCCTGAAGGATGCAAGTTCTGACAGACCTCTGTGGTTTTGCATACATGGCACAGAGATCTCTGTGCACATACACATACATCTCTGCACAGAGATGTAACCAATTTGCACACTGACACTGGGTAGTGTGACCACTGACCCCTTTCTAAAAGTAAGTGTCAGCTCCTTCTAAAAGTTTCATCAGGAGAACACACAGGAGTTTCTTTGCAGGATCTCCAACTGGAACTTCAGAAAGGAGCAAGTCCTTGGTCTCCCTGGGAATTCTGAGGGATAATTTTAATAGTAGATTGCTCCCATGTTTAAATTACTTGTTTCCCCAGTCATGTTTTGTTGGGTTTTTTTTCACAATTATAGGGAAAAATAGCATATGTTATATAAATCAATAAATTATTATCAATACTATTGTTTTTTTACTATGTCTATTTCAATCAGTAACAGCCAAAGATACCAAATACTAGGACCACTTAGATGAAAACAGAATAATAGTGCACATGTTGCTCCTCTTAAGCATCTCTGTGGCAGTTACATGCATTTCTGTGGAAGAGGTATTTTGCCAAGGACAAAAACTACCAGAAGAGTGGAAATTTAACCTCAACTGTGCTTGCAGGAAAATCCACCTTTCTCAGTGCCATCACTTTGTGAAAAATCAAGGAAGAGTAAAACCTGGTTCATGTGAAAAGTTTCTGACTTCTCTCACATGCAGCATTTCCATTCCTCTTGCAAATTCCATGACCTATTTTACCTTTCTTACCTGTACAAAGACTTTCTGTAGTAGCGCTCGGCGCTCTGCGAGAGGTAGTTCATTCTGTGCTCCTCCAACTACCTCAGGCACATGTGGAAGGTCAAAAAACAGATATAGACATTTAACAAGTGTGGAAGGCACTGACATTGTAGTCATGCAGTCCACGGTTTTCTGAGGAAGAAGAAAACAACAAAAAAAAGAACACCAGTTCAGCATATTACTCTATTTAAAAAGTCACACTCCTATAATGCAATTGATTGAAATGCTGGTTTTTCTTTTTCACACCTTTGGTGAGGTATTCACATGACAGTACATATTCACCATCTATTTTTGAATGCCTACCTAAACTGTAACTTTAAAAACAGGATAATTCATTTACAGGACAACAGTATCTAAAAGCCACAGTTCTGAGCAGTCACTGCACAGGAGAGAAACAAAACCTGCCAGTCTCTGCCAACAGAAGCTTACAAGTTAATTACAAGACCTTCAGCCAAGGCCTCATCAGTTATCTATTCTTTGTAGCAGTGGAAACAGGAGTGGGAGGACGACTATTCAATTTATGCTCTCACTTGGCATGAAGGTATAAAGCAGGCGTAAGAAGCAAGGTAGTAGAAAATATGAAAGCATCAGTGGGAAGAAAAGACAAATTGGAGTGGAGGCTGCTGACATACTAAAACACAGATAAAATGATGTGCTGAATTATAAAGGCAGATTAGAGCAGAAATAACAAACCACACAGCTGTCCAGCAAAGTGCCAGAGATCGGCTCCCTGGGAGGGCAGCACCAGAAGCAGAGGCAATAGTGATTCATGACAACACCCACTCATCACTGCTGCTGGCTTTGCTTTTTTGGAAATGCTGTTGACCTCCTTCAGTGAGGTGCCCAAAGTTCAAAGTCTGAACTATTTAGGTGAGTTATGTGACATGCATCTCACGGGGTGCTAAGTAGCAGCATGCAAGAGAAGCCTTTGGGAAGCAGTAGAAGTTGCATGCATAATTCAAAAGAACATTATGAATTAAAGTTCCAAAATAATCTTTTCTTTTTTTTTTTAAGCAACTGAAACCAAGGAGCTAAAGCAGAAGTCCTGTGGCAGTATAAGAGAAAAAGGATTTTAACACAGTAAGCAGAATATAGTTACATCTTTTAGTGAGCGTTCATGCAGTTCATTATATTATTGTTTTTGTCTCTTCCACCCCACAAATTATTTTTAGCTTTGCTGTTTAATACTAACCTGTCCTGATGAAGCTAGTAAATTGATTGTGGTGAGCAGCATCCAACCTCTGCTTGCTTCTTCACTTTGATTAACCTCCAGAAACTGGACTATGGCACGACTTGCAGCCTCTGTAGGGGGCAGTTAAAAAGCACAGTAAGAATTCAGTCTGATAGTCTGCAGAAGGGTACATGTCCTCTCCCAGCAGTCCTGAGCACTGAGCATAAATTCACCTCTACTGCGCTACTCGAAAAAAAAGACTAGGCTTAGGCCTACACTTTCCAGACACATGTTCCAGTCTTCCACACGCACTCAGGTTTGATACCAGCGAGGCTGCGAAAAGTACGTTATTAGGCCACGCATCATCCTGTAACCAGATAGATTTCGGGTACATGCAGCAACTTTTGTTTTGAGTATTTTGTCTTTAATAAATAGAACATAGTATTTCCCAAAGACATGAGGTCACCATCACTTAATGGTCTCAGTGGAAAAAGCTGATATTCAGTTTCTGAAAAAAAAACCACTGCACTGAAACAACAGCATGCAGAATAAGGGGAAAAGACTGGATGGAAGGAAAGGTACAGAAAGACAAAAGGAATAAAAACAGGGAAAAAAAATAAAATTAAGACTGAGGTCAGCAATCACAACATCCCCATCCTACATTTTTTGGAAAATGAAAACACTAACAAGGCTAATTCTTATGATCCAGGGACCACTTCTGGAATTAGATCCTACTGCATATCAGTCAAAGCCCCAGACAAATATTCTGCCAAGTAAACAAGTTATCAGCCTAAATAAATAAATGAACAGAAAATGTAATCCTATTTCACTGCTGTCTGAATACACACTTATGTTAAGAAGTCCATAATGCCAGTTCTGATGACTGCCCATTACCTTTAAGGGAAATCTAAAACCATTTTTCATTAATAACTATGTATCAATCATCTTCAGTGCTTTTAGTGTCAACTAGGACAGAAAAGGAAGGTGAACAATATCACTTTAAAAAAGAAATTACAAAGGACTTACTAATAGAGGAATAAATCCACAACTGAAGAAAAATCCAATTTTAATATTGGTTTGTTTGCTTCACCTGCTGTCAATATTTCCCAGCACATACCTGTGATGGAGTTTATTCAAAAGCAAACACATTTCACAGGGCAAAGTATTTATCAAACTTCTAGCACTGACTACATTGAGAAGATAATTTTCTGAAGCACCAGATTGTAAGTTATGTGAGACTAATAAACCTATGAAGTAGGTGATCCTAGATGTCTACAGTTGTTTGGTTTACATTCCTAACGATAACTTTTCACAAGAGCGACTACAACTATAGGGAGCCAACACCATCAGCCATCATCACTGGTGAATCAACATAACAAAAATCAAGCTGTAAAGAAACCCTCTCATCAACAGGAGGACAGCTGGTAGATGAAGTGTAGTGACTAAACCTTTTTGCTCAACAGCTCTTAGATCACGTGTGGAATGCCACATACAGCTTTGGTCCCAGTGCAATACAGGGAAGACAATGATCAATAGGAGTTCAGCTGAGAGCCACTGAAATATTTGGGGGCTGGAGCACAACCCTATAAGGAGAGGCTGAGGAACCAGGGCTTGCTCAGGTGGGAAAGAGGGCAGCCTCAAGCAAACTGAGCAGCAGCCTCAGTGTCCATGGTGGAAGGAGCTGCCAAGAAGCCAGAGACAGGCTCCTCACGGCACTGTATGGCCAGAGGGCAAGAAAAATTGGCTTAAACCAAGAGAGGTTCAGGCTGAATGTAAGGAGAAGTTTCCCCCTGCCTCAGGGACAGAGATGCACTGCAATGAGGCCCAGAAAGGCAGTGCTGTCCCCAGCTTTCCAGGTTTTCAGGACATGACAGGATTGAGCCCTGCACAACCTGGTCCCATCTCACAGCTGGTTTGGCTGGGAGCAGGAGGTCAGGCAACATACCTCTCTTATTCTACGACTTTCTCTCATGAAGAAAAAGCTCTATTTGATGTGAGATCTCCCTGAGATCACCCATGCTGGCAAGTTTCATTCTCTTCCAGTGCAAAGAGGAAGCCAATAAACCCTTCTATAGTCAGTAATCGTAGGGGAAAAAGAACAACAACAAAAACAGAGAGAAACAAATTTAAGGTAAAAATCTAGATTTGTTTCATTTGTGCAACGGCTCTTCTCCCATGCTTTTGTTTTGCAGACTTCCTCCTGTAATAGAATTTTGTACAAATCACTGGCTTTTCCAATTGTGATGATGAAGTAAGGAGAGGCCCCTACTGCTTCCCTGCATGAGACTGAGATAAAACAAAGCTTGAAATACCAATGTGAAAGGTAAAGCAATTTTTAAAACTCACACAAATGTGGACAAGCAGCAATTTCCCGGCACGCTGACCCGAAGTACCTGGTGGGCACTTTGTTTCCCCAAACTACCAGTGCAAAACGTTGGTAAGGTGGTTGGGTGTATGACTAGATCAGCTCAGAAAGCACCCCACCATGCCACAAGTCGTATTTCCTATGCTAAAGGCATAGGCAAAATGCCAGAATTCCTGACAAAAGCCGTTTCTCTTAAATTCTGAGAGTCAAGTGTGCCTAAAGCATGCACTGCTTCTACAATGACCGTACCCCACCAGCCCAGAGTTAGGTGTGTTTTTGCAGGCCTGCTCTCTTTCTATCTGACCACAGACAGAGCTGGGCCAAAGGACTCTCTGACTCCAGGCAGGTACAACTCGTGCCAAACAGGGTGTGCACAGCATCCTTTGGGAATAGTCTCCAAAAGCAACCTGCAGAACTGGGTCTCCTTTAGTCATTTTTGAAAGTGAGACTCAGGGGTTAAGTCCCTGCTTCTGAAGAAGTTGTCATGCTGCTGGCATCCTAAATGGCATAGCAGTTGAACATTATAAATAGCAGTTTCAAAACTGTCAGTCTTAATTAAGCACTACCTAAAACACAGACAGCATTTTAAGTGCTGGAAGACGTTCTCCTGTCATCTGTTCGGAGCCAATTTGATAGCACTATCATTTAAGATTAATTTCCATCATCAGCACTGGTCTTAATTTATTTCTTGTACCTTTTCTCTGATCTTGAAGTGCTTAAGTCACCTTTTACTATAACATCTTTTATGTGCATCACTCAGATGTCCTTAGCCCTTCAACTTCTGCTGCAGAAGAAACCACTCTAGGATTGGGATATCTATGTAGTAAAAACAGGAAAAAAAAAAGCAAAGAAAAAAAACTATAAAATAATGTGTATACATACATGTTGTGACACCTGTGCAAGCATGTATGCTTAAGTATGAGCACAATTATGTGTTTATACGTTAATACACAGGAGTCAGGTTTTCCAGCATGGATTCAGTACATATGGGATAGTGGCTTGGATAAAACAGCAGCATTTGCTTTATATGTAAGAGATGACACAAGTCTTTGCATCCTGGGCTTCAGAAAACCAGCAGGTAGAAAGAAACAGGATTAGGCCCATTCAGACTGCGAGCAAAAATCAGTGCTGCACTAGATGCAACCTTATCACCTATAGCAACAGCACTAAGGACAAATTCAGTACATGAAGCTTTTAGTTAGATGTTCTAGTACCTTAAACAGCATATAACAGTGTCATCAGACTTTTGTATAGCTTATTCTTATTCTAGAGTGGAGTAATAAGAAAAAAAGATACCTGTGCATATGCCAAGGAGGGGGATGATAGAGTGGGAGGTATGGGTGGGTGTGTCGGGGGGGTGGTAAGGCTGAAGTCAGGGATCCCTCCTCTAACTGAACCTTCAAGAAGTCTCTACTACATCTTGTGGAGAATGCCTGCACACACAGTCAGATACCTAGACTTACAGAATACAAATCACTCCAACTACCTACATAGAAACAGAGAAGTATCAACCCAAATGAAAATGGGATGGCAAGACATCTGCCTTCAATCACCAGGAATCGAACAGGGCTGTCATCACAAGTCGCAGATACGAAGTGGCTGATGCCTTTGCAGTGTGCAGAAATGGAGGGCTGCTCATCCAAAGATAAACAACCCAGCTGTGCCAGCATTTAGCCTCAGTAACTCAGACACTAAAAGAATGGGCTTTCTAGGATCTCTTCAAAAGGCTCTATACTGCACTATATTTACCTTCCATAAGATCTGTTAAAAAGCACCAACAGTAAACAGGAAGGTAACCAAAAGTACTAAGATATAACAGTCATTGATCAGAACTGACTCCTGATGAATAGGAGCTGATAGGACACTTCTTTTTCCCTTTCAAAGCAATTTCAATAAATTCAAAGCAGAATCACCTTGTAAAGCAAAGTCAACCACAGGAAAAATATACATATCTAAACGAAAAAAACAAGACACTTGTAGTCACAGCATGTGAGATTTCCACATCATGTAAGATTTCCAACCTAAGTCTCTTCTCTGCAGAAGAAAAGTTAACATACCAAAAAAGTCTGAAAGCTGCCCCTAGGTCCACTTATTTTATCAAGGAAGTTCCTTAACTCTTCAAAGAGAAGCAGAGACTACAACTGACACTATCAGGAAAACTTCAGGCTCCATTTAGGGAGGAGCCCGAAAGGCTGCTTAGTAGTAGAAGATAAGAAGATTCCTTTAGCTATCATCTGTAACTCACCCAAATGCAAGATGCACGGGGACAAATTACACTAGCTTTTGTATATTTAGGACAGAAATGAAATTAGTTCTGCTGATGTGATAGAGATAAACTGTAATAAAAACGAACAATAAAAACAGAGTTTGCAGATCAATGGAATTTTAAGAAGAATAAAGGTAGGCATTGTCAGAGGCCAAAGACAAACCACTGATGTGATTTTCTGCAATGGTTAAACATTATGATGATGAATGTTTATCAATTTGATCTCCCAAAGCGGTTTGAAGATAATGACAGTCTTTCAGCAGATCTGTTACAGAAGTGCCTAAAGAGGTTTAAAGCATATTCAGTGGTGAAACAGTTTGAGTAAATCTGTGAAATTAAGAGGAAAAGAACCACAAAAAAAATCTAAAAAAACCCAAACAAAACAAAAAAAAAGAATTAAAAAACCAGGGGAAAAATTCTAACCTACCAAAAAAAAAAACCAACCACCAACCAAAAAACACCATATCAAAAAGAACCACACCACCACAACATTCAGAGGATATAAACAGTAACTGGAAGTGTTGTTTCTGGAGGCAGGAAGGATTAGCTGAAGAGTCTAGAAGCATAGTAAAAATAAATTTGTCATTAAATAGTAAATACTAAGACAATTGCATACAGAAAATGTTGTAAATATAAAATGAAACATTGACTGAAGTTAATGAAGACGCAACTGAATTGAATTGAAGAGGTGCATAAAACAGTGATATCCACGGAATAGCCCATGTAAAATCATTAGAAAAACCACCAAACTTTTGAAATTAACTTTGGAAGGAGGCTAAGAAGTTCCAGCCCAGTGTTGTACCATTTTGTTTTCTTACTCTTCTATTTTCTACCCTTCTGCACAGTTTTCACAAACACAAATTCTGATTAGGGTATGACCTTCCAGGATTCAGGACTGCCCATCACTAAGGGAATAATTTTGAACCTCCTGCATTGCCTATGCCCTGTTGTGTTGTCCCTCCAACAGATACTGGGGTTGTTGAAGTCCCCCATGAGGACCAGGGGTTGGGAGCGTGAGGTTGGTCCTATCTCTCTACAGGGAGCCTCATCCACTCTGTCCTCCCGGTTGAGCAGTCGTCTACTACAGCATCACCTGTGCCTGCTCTCCCTTTAATTCTGAACCATATTATCTTGGTCAGCTCATCCATCCCCAAACAGAGCACCACACACTCCAGCTGATCACTGACAGAGAGAATGACACCTGCTCCTCATCTTCCCTGCCTGTCCTTTTAAAGAACCTATATCCTTCCATTGCAACACTCCAGTCACAGGAGCCATCCCATCATATCTCCACGATGCTAGCAAGATAGCCCTGCAGTGCATGAAGTCTCTTAATTCCTCCTGTTAATCCTCATGCTGTGTGCTTTTGCATAGAGACATTTTAACCGTGTCTCTCATGAAACCGAACTACTGGTTGGTGTGACTGGAATTCCTTGGTGCTGCTCTTCAGGTGCTTTCCTGCTGACCTGGGATCCCTCTCCAGGCTCTGGGAATGTCTTGCTGACACTGGCATCAAACTGGTAGGAGTGGGATGGATTGAGGCTCCCTTTCCCCATGAATTTTAAAGATGTGCTGTTGGAATATCTAAAAAATCACAGAGGAACCAATTGCATCCAGGATATGTCTTTTCAAAAACATTAAATGAAAGTGTTGCTTCCCCTCCAGCCAAAGTAGCCATGAGTAACCACATTTATTCAAGATTCCAGATGTCCCTTTCCCTTTTTTCAGAAGTCTATCTTTGTCAGCTCTGAGCCAGATGCACTTGCTCCCAAAAGCAAGATTAATTTCAGAACTGAGACTACCCTAGAAATAGATGTTTGAACATAACTTTTACATAGCACTACCATAACTTTGTGATCAATTCAGACACAAAATTGCATTTATTTGTGGAAAATGTGGCAGCTAAAACTCCCAAGTATATAGGAGTATCTCAGCCATAACCTCACCATCTGCTAAAACAGACTAGATATCCGATGGCAAAGGAAACCATTCACTAATCCTCATAGATACAATTATTGCTGCCACCTGAAAATTCTCACTGTTTTACAACAAAGAATTAAATGCAGAAGATAATTCAACTCAGTTTTAAGTGCTGCATTTTCCTTACTCCAAGATTACATCCATCCTAGAGAAATAAGACAGTTGAAACTGTAGTCGAACACACAACTACAGTGTCAGTGTTCAGAGACCACTCGAGATAAGGTGCTGGCACAGTTACTACTGAATCACAAAACACTGTTCTGAGGAAACTTCGACAGTCTGCCAAGAATAACTGAGATATGCCTCCACAATGGCAGGCATTACTCACACAGCTATTAGCATAAATATTCAAAGGCCTGATGAAAATAATTGCCCTGTGTTCCATTATGGGATGGGGGAGAAAAAAAAAAGGAAAAAAAAACAAACCACAACACACTGACAGGTAAGATTTAATCATACCACATTCCCAACTGTAAAATGCTGCCAACACCTTTATAGATATCAAGCTCATGTAACATTCTTCCCTTTCATTAAATATCTGAAGTTGACTTTTGATTATGTTTATATGGAAAGCTTGTCTCTAAAACAAGCTCAGCAATTTTGTAGACTTAAATGGTGCACTTCACACCATCACGAATTTTTGTATATTACCAGTGACATTTCCTGCATGTGGTTGTTTCTGAAGTTTTTTTCCCTTTTAAAAACATGCTAGGAGATACAAATACCTGTCAACAGCTATTAAGATATGCTCTATTGTTTTGTTTGGGACACAGAAAGAATGAAAGTTTAGAAAAAAAAAAATGCAAGAACCTTCACAATCCATAGACACAATGTTATGCTTTTAACATAACAGTATTTTAAACAGCCAATAATTTCTGGTTTTTAAATCAGTATCACAAAAAATGTGTATCTAGCTCTAATCAGGTTAACACAGAATTCTACAAACTATGAGTATTAACAGCTTGTTAATTGGTTATTTTGGAGAGGAAACTGCAACTCCCTGATCACAATGCAATTACAGAACATGGACCTACCAGGCATTCTTTACAGGGGGTATAAAAAGAATTTACTGACCAGAGTAACAGCAATCCTGCTAACAGAGGAAAAACGACTGCTTTCTGTTTTAATAGAAACATTGGTACTCACTACATTTAGGCTTAGAAAAGCCCCAAACTGTCTTTTAAAGTCATTGTGGTCAAGTTTCCAAGTGGGGTAGAAAACAAGAAAAAACCCCAAACCCACCACCGCCACCGAAAATCAAGGGTAACAACTGAAGTAATAAACACACAAGAATGGTTATTCCCAGCAGAATGTGAGTGTCAAGCGGGCATAACAGATGTTCCCCAGGAAAAAAGGTCAAGCGAACACCACCATTCTGCCAGCATGGTTGTTGGACATTTATTTCTCCTAAATACCCACAGAAAAGACATTTTGCGCCTGTTTACCCATAGAGAACAGGTTTTGTCTGTGATATCTGTTTAGCCATCTGGAACATTTCACTGTTAGTCACTCTACTTAAAATGGAAATATATTGTAATTGGCACAGTTTGTGACTCCTGACTTCCTGCATAATAATTTTCACAGCCTTTTCCAGTCCTTATTTACCACCAAATCCAAACTGAGAACTCAGCACAGATCTTAAAATTATCTAGTAGGAAAAGACTTGATACTTCTCGGAATCGTTCCTCTTCAGAAGAGGAAATCAAAGAGGAAAGCTAATGAACCATGCCCTCTCAGTGCATTGTCCTCAGTTATGCAACTCCCAATATGAAGTCAGGTTCTCACACATTCAAGGTTCAAGAGAACCAAATCTCACCCTGACACTTAATAATCAGAGCAAAAGAAGAGTCCACTAACATTTTTCTAGGGCTGGCAGCATTGGTCATAATGCAGGACCTGCTGTACTTTTACATCTTATTAGCTTCCAGGCTGGCAACTAATTTAAAATGCATGGTTTTGGAATCTTAACATATCCAAGGGACACAACACACCACCAACAGGCACCTCAGGCAAGATACAGCAGCTGTCCATGCATGTTCTTGGCCCCCTTCTCCTAGTAGGTCGTGCAACTGAGCTCACTCCTCTGTCTCTTTGATCTGCTGTGAAGCTCGTGGAACTCAGCTTCCTCTGCAACCCAGGGAGGAAACCTTTAACCTTCTCCTTCTCCCCTATCTCAGTCCAAAAAAAAAAAAAAATAAAACAAAAAAGGCAACACATTTTCCTTGCAGAGACTTCAATTTCTGAGCCTGCACATCTTCTGTGAATGGTGGCTCATAGTATTTCAACTGACCTGAAAATCAAGATGCACAGATGTGAAAAGCCCAAACTTGTGCCCCACGCAATAAATACCTGTGGATTTATTCGATGCTCTCCGTCGAATTTCAGTCACCATCAATCGTGACACTTGAGTAGTAAACTGCAGGAGGTCAGAAAATTTTTCTGTCATTGTACTTGGAGGAGCATTTCCAAACACCTAAAATAAGAGAAAAATGCATGCATTAAAAAGTCATTCAGTTTACAAGGATCACTACAAACTATCACATTCCTTTCTGAGGAATTATTCCTATGGAGATTACAAGTTTTGGTTTTCATGATGCAGCATTCATCACTGCACTGGTTTTCACATGAACTAAAATATATTCATAGTTGGAATTAAGACATCATTCAGGGAGGCAAGATCTGATGAACAAAAGGAGAAAAAAGAGTTGCACGTTTTCCTGCAAGATGAAAACCCCACGGAGGGCCAAAAGACTGAGATTGCACATAATGGGGTAAAGATTAGATACCAGATCAAATTCTTTAACTCCTTTACTATCTGCTGGACCTAAACATCCCACAGGGGGTGCACTGCACGTACAGAAAGACATGTAAAATCTTTAAAAAGGAACTAGGAATTAGAATTGCCCTGTTAAGTCTTTACTCAATAAACTGATGATGCCAGGAAGCCTCTCACGCTGCTGATACCCCAAGGACTTACTCTCCTCTTTTGAGATCCTCTTCAATGTAACAGCAGTGGGTTTTTTAATGAATTGTCACTTAATTCTAGTAACTTATTCTTCACAATTAAGCATTTATTTGGTTATTAGATCATGTGTTAAAGCACATTCTACAGGGAGAAACATGTTAACGCTGTGGCATTGCACTAGGCTATGGAACACAACATTATCTCAAAATGGAGTTAGCTAGTTACTGCAGTAATTTACTTTTCATTCAAGATTGCACACATAAAATAGTCTCCATCCACACTTCCCATGTAAAACTTGCACTAAAATGGTCACAATAAAACACAATATTCATTATCAAACAAAGCAGCAGTCCAAATTCTGGTATCATCTCCTGTGTCAGTGCTGAAGAAACAGAATAGACTGCTCAACACCTGAGGAGTCTCTGCTCATTTACATTTTTCTCCCTTGCAGCTATTTATGTAACCTTCAGGAGTGTCACCCGATGACAGTATTCTTCTAGTAAAACTTTTGTTCAGCAGGTTATATTGGCCTCTCAGAAAGAGGACGTGATCTACAACAGTACAACTGATTTGGACTCCACAGTTATTTCACCCTCATCTCCTTTCTCTGGGTGACCCAGTTATACTATTACAGCTGAGCTGCTGACATACTTGGCTGAGGTCACTCTCAAGCCCAGGGACATCCAGTGAAATCCGTGATTACAGCCAACAGGGATGAGAGAAAATTGTGGTGCCAACTTACCTTGGAACCCCTAAGTTACTGAGGAAAACTCTAAAGGCAGAAGACCGAATAACCTTTGTCTAAATTTGACTTCCTACTCCCCTTAGTATCAGTTGCTCCGGCACATCACAAAACAGCCAAAAATATTTTTCCTGCCTACTTGCACTGCAAAGTCATGATGAAATGGAGCCAGAAATACAACACTGAAATCGAACACTCCGTTTCCTCAAAACAAAAATGATTTTCATCAAAGGCATAAGCATTTCTCATACACGACATTTCAATCACCACTGTCAATAAAAGCAAGCAAATGGGAGCCAAGACCAACTCTTTTCAGCAGATCAAGAAAAACACCCCTCATTTGGATCACAGAGTACAAACAACCCAAACTTCCCTAAATCTTTCACAAGACCTTCTTCTGCAGTTGTCTGCATCAGCCCCCGATTCATCCAAGACCATCTAACTTCCACAAGGCTGTAAGAAGGGAAGAGTGCCCTTCAGGTTCACATATTGACTGACAGAACATAAGCAAGATTATCTAGACCAGAATGCACACTGGCAGAGCATCTTGTCATCACTAATTGTTTAAAGCTCTTCCACTCAGACAAAGGGAAGAAGAAAAACTAATAGCCTTGTTACCTGCCTGAGCTTGCTCAAATTTGTCAGCAGACCCCAGGAAATGAAGAGAGCTCAAAGTTACGGTAAAAGGTTAACTGAGGTCAACTCAATTTTAATTAGTTGCCCCAAGTTTGCACTAGGTAGAATATGCATTTCCATTGGATATTTACATCTGTTTTGACTAAAAATTGTAGTAAAAACCAGGAACAGGATATTACACATTTTACCAGTAAATCATCTTTTTAACAAGCAAAAGCAAGGCTCTTTCAAGATAATGTAAACAATGTACCACTTACTCAAAACCAGCCTCTTCATCGTTCCATATGCTTTTTTCATAGACTGCAAAAGCGTTACTACCATGTCAGTGGAGCAACACTTCCACGAACTCACAGAACTCTGAAAGGAGGCTTTTGACTACTCTTCCACAGGGCCAAACTTTAATTGTTAATTATGCCCCAATTTAGCTTTTCATTACTATGTGATTCATCATTTCATAAGCCTCTCTGAACAATGAAGAAATAGGAAAGGTCTGTAAACCCATTCGTTACCAGAACCAGCAAGATGGCTTTACCTACAGCCTGTTTGAGATGTTCTCTATCTGTAAACCAAAGTTAAGAATGCTATAGCTCCTCTGGATTTACTGATTAATAATCCTCAAAACATCAGGAAAAAAATGAAACTGCATTTCACACAAAAACTTCTGATATATCTGAAGAGAGGAAAAAAACCCAACCCCCCATGGTTAAGCATGAAAGCCTCAAAAGAGCTCCTGGACACACTGATTATTTAACTGGCTGCCTGCTGCCAGTCTATGGGAAGCAGACTTACCTTCCTCACTCTAGATCTTTGTACTCAGTAAAAATAATGCTTCTTCCACAACTATTTACTGGGTTTCATGCACACATACCCCTACCCCTGTTTCCAACCACACATGTGCAGCTCCCACTTCCAACAGCTCACTACTGTGGTGCGAGAGACATTCTGGAATATACATCAAGGTACAGCAAAGTTATGATCTGAGCTCCACAATTTATTTGGAGTCCTCTCCTAACAGAGACATCCCAATCTTGTAACAGATAATGCTTTTATGGTACATCATCATGGTCTTTGCTTAAGGCAGTAACACAAAAGTACTCAATCTCTCTTAAAAATCTTCAACAGAATAATCATGCAAAGTAACTGAGGGATTCAGAATCTGAATTTGAATCAAGTTATTAACTGATCACTTAAAACATTTGCAGCTAAGTACTAAGGAAATTTTTAGAAAGGAATTTATACCAATGTTTTCCCTGTCAGCAAAAGTTTCCTTTCTCAGAGGAAAGTAGTCTCAGAATTTAGAGTGAACCAAGATTTACCCTATCTGCCACAGAAAATCTCTTCCAAGACACTTCAAAAAATTAAATTTCTTCTGTACTATTTTTTATTCCAATCAATTTCAGAGTTTGTCAGAATTTGTTATGACTTGCAGAGTTACTAAGCTAGAAAGATTGTTCCAAAACAAGCTGTCCCATCAACAGTTGATACTCCGTATGAAAAAAAAAAAATAAGCCAAGGAAACCACAGCAGATTCTACAGGTGAACATCGAAAGAATAAGGTGGCATTAACCAGGAATCTTAAAAGGTAAACTGTGAAAGTAGAAACAGATGACATCACAACTGCTCAGCCTCTTGAACACAGGATGACAAGAATGCATTTATATGAAACGCAAGCTAAAGAAACCCCTATAATAGTGACAGGATGAGACCTGACTGACCAAGAAAAATCAGTTTTGTTTGGGCTACACTAACAGTGTGTGACGAATGACAATGGTTACCAAGGACTGCAAGAAATGAAGTGAATATGTACAAGTGATGCCTGTTTCTCGCAGCATGCCAGGCTATGATCCACATTTCAGAGACTGAAACTGAAGTAACAACATCTGGCAACAGCCTGTATTTGTGGTACAAAGGACAACTCCAAGAAGGTCACAGGTTCAAAATCTCTACAGACTGAAGATAGCGATGTTAAAGCCAAACAAGAAAACTGAGAGGGGGAAAAAAGGGAAAAGAGGAAGAAAACAACCAAGGTAGGATTGAAAAGCAAAACATCTGGCAAACACAAAACAATGTGTGTCTTCAGCATCAAGTTCACTTCATTAAAGAAGGGTACAAAAGAATCTCTAGGACTTGGAGAAAAGAGCCCATCCACAAAATTAGATGGATTCTGTAATAATAGAATAGAAAAGAGACATAGGGAATCTGGGGAAGGAAAAACTACTACAAACAAGGGAAAAACTGGGAACTAGGAGGAAAGAGAAGCCAAGATGTATTCACTCAGAAATCACAGAAACCATTAATCTTTTCAGGAACCTAAACGGTACCTGAGACTACTTAGGCAAGAGCTGACTTTGACAAAGAAGAAAACTTGGGGCTACTGATTTGTTTTTCAGAATGCTTCAACACGTGAGCTGAATGAAGGACAGTGAGAGAGAACAAATGGTGCAAAGACACAAGGGAACTACAGCTAGGTTTCAACGAGTCCAGCAGAGGGACTGAGAATTAGGACGCAGCAAGCAAGTGGCGTGAAAGGGGAGAGAGAAGCGTAGTAAGAAAGAAAATAGGAAAAAAGGCAGAAGCAATGGAGAAATTAAAACCTAACCGTTCTTTTTCATCTCTGAAGTCTAATCAAAATCTCTCCTTAGACTGCTGTACAGAAATAGAATGCACACTGCTACACCAGTTTTACTCAAACCCAGTTATATTGCTAATTGCAACCTTCAGAGGTATAATGCTATTGGCCAGTAGTTGCCACAAAGGCCAAGGAAAAAAAAAATGTTCTCCACCTGCAGATCACAGATAAGTGCTGAGGCAACTTCTTTTCCAGCAGCATCAGCCACCTGTAACCACCAGAGGGAGATTTCTAAGCATAGCAGCATTCAAAATAATCTTCATGGGCTCAAGGCAAGATTAAGTTTCCACTGTGCTAATTTGTAAAAAACAAATTAAAAAAGTCCATAACTAAAGGGCATATAATCCAAGCAGATAAATTAAAGAGGAAGCAGATGAACTGAGCTTACTTCTCCCAAACTCACGCAACAGGTTACCCGAAGAAATAAGACCTAGGGCAACAGACTGACATTTAGGTGATCTATCCACGAAAGCATACTCCCAATCAGACTGAAAAATCCTATTAATCTTATGTCTTGACTAGGATTAATTTTGCTACACAACACTCTCATAGTTCAACCTCAGCTGGCAGCTAAGCACCACACAGCCACCTGCTCACGCCTCTCAGGTAGAGCGGGAGAGAGACTCAGAAGGGTAAAAGTGAGAAAACTTGTGAGCTGACATAAAGACAGTTTAATAAGAAAAGCAAAAAAGCTGTGTATGCAAGCAAAGCAAAACAAGGAATTCATTCACTACTTCCCACAGGCATGCAGGTATTCAGTCATCTCCAGGAAAGCTCCAACACACCTAACAGTGACTTGGAAAGATAAATTACTTTGAACATCCCCCTGCCTCCTTCTCCTTCCCCATTTTATTTGCTGAGCATGGCACTGTATTTATGGGATATCCGTTGGGTCAGCAGTCCCCGGATGTGTCCCCTCCCAATTCCATGTGCACCCCCAGGCTCTTTGCTGCTGGGGTGGGTGAGGAGCGGAAAAGACCTTGACTCTCTGTAAGCCCTGTTCAGCAATAACTAAAATACCCCTGTATTATCAACATAATTTCCAAAACACAGCCCCTATTTGCTACTGTGAAGAAAATTAACTCTAGTCCAGCCCAAAACAGCACAAGCATGCAAGCACACAAGTGTCTGATACCAACATAAGCCATACTGTCAGCAAAACGTCAATGTAAAAGAGAGAAAGCTGTATTGACTTTCCTATGAAGCTTTTGCATTTCAGTTTTTAGATTATTCCAATACTTTATGGGAGCATATAGAAGCACAAATCCATCACCCATGAAGAACTTCAGGAGTGAGGGTTCAGGTAACAGCAGACTAAAAAATAAGAAAGCTAGATCTGTACCTACTGCTCTTTCAAGACCCTAAAACTATCATCAAAATTATTATTCACAATAAAGTGGCAGCATAACTGACTGATATAAGACATCAGGAGGATTATTAATTAAATCAAGTGACAGCTGCCACAGTCCTGTCTCCAAATAAAATCTCAGTGCCTAAGCACAAGGGAATAGTGAAATATGAATGCCACTGCAAAAGTGACTATTATATTTTCCCTACAGATTGTATGTTCAAAATCTCCCTTTTCCAGGAAAGGGGATTCAAATTCAATACATAGGAGAAAGTCTAAAAAGATGATGAGAATATAAAGAACATATCACATGAGGAGATTAAAACTGTTCAGCTCATGTAGCCTAGCAAAACCAAGCTGACAGAAGATACTATGATTGTTATCTCAAAATATGCATGGGTACAATAAATGCAAAGAAGGGAGAAGAGTTATTTAGTCTCAAGGACAGCACTGTCACACACAAAAAAATGTGTATAAACTTGCTACTGAAGTTCAGGTTGGAAATCAGATGATACCAGTGAGCTCTGCAGAAAAGCTCTGTGTCAGCCTTATTGACATCTGTGGACTGCACTTGAGAAAAAGTGATAATAGAAGAAAATCTCCAAAGGCAAGTTTATGCACTAACACCACACTATGTGACGAGAAGGGGAAAACTGAAAAGATGCCAGTGGAATTTCACAAACCTTCTGTTGTGCTAGAACCAAAAAGGTCTTGGGAATACAAAACACGAGCAGTCTAATTCAAGTAAAGAAAACACTTCTCGCAGATTCTCCGGCTTACCCTGTTGAACACCGGTAACATCATGTAAAGTTTTTCTTCCTGCTCTTTCTGGGTCATGTGCCGTGGAGGGTGACAGAGCTCTGTGAAGAGGCGCCGCAGATGCATCAGGCCCAGCGCGTTGTCCTGGGGGCTACACTCCTCCTGCCGCGGCCGGCCCATGATCCTCTTCACCATATTCATCTTGACTGACTTCTGGAAGCTCCCTTGTATCCTGTTCAGAAAGGAAAACGAACCTACTGAGTACAAGAGATTGAGGCATTGTTCCGTCAAGGCCTTTAAATATATGGCACGCTCTCCCACACTATGTACCACACTGCAGTTAAGAGCGTTAGCTAATTTTATACGCTAGGCATTGATCAGTACGCGCCTGGAGGATTTAGAGCCAACAACTTCTGCAAGAGGAAAAGATCCGATACCCTTCAGCAGAAAGCACGGCTGGCCAGGCTTTGAACACTGCAAAACGCCTTGGTACTTTTTATTAGACCATTTTTACAATTCTTAGGTGCACATTCCACATCTTTTACAGCAGTGTTATCTACATATTGCAAAGTATTCTCAAATTAATTCTAGAATAAAATCAGTACCAGTTATGTACTTTAAAATCTAATCACACAAGACTTTCAAGATGTCTCAGACATTGGCTTTATCATAGAGAGGTATGCTTAAACTTTTTACTATGGCAAATAGACAAAGCTATCGAATGGAGCTATTGTTCATCTCCCATCTCAGCTACTGGGGGTCTGCAGAACAACACCTTAGTCTTCTCCTGAAGCACAAGAAACTTGTTTTATAACCATAGAATGGTTTGGGTTGCAAGAGACCTTTAAAGACCATTTCTTTCAGCAGACATCAGGGTGGCTGAAGTCCCCTAGTAGATTTCCTTCCTCTGTAAGCATGTGGATCCCATCTCTCCCCAGAAGTCTGCAGTTTTTGAAGAATGTCCTGTTATCACAGAAGTTAAAGCTCTGGGCCTGTACCATGATCCCTGACTGGGAAGATAAAGTAGAATATCACTTGGGCCCCTGTCCCCTTCACTCATGATTCCAGGGCTCTGAAGTCCTGCTTGATCTTGCCCAGCTTCAGCTTTACCACGTCACATGTGCCCACATTTTAAAGCATCTCACTGATACAACACAGCATCTGTATTTAGTCCTTTATTAGTCTTCAAACAACACAGACTGAATCTTCCAAATGTGAGACTAAAGCCTATCGGGCAGGATCTTACACAAGAGTTGTGAGGGTCAGGGCAGATAAATCCCTCAACAGATGGAGCAAATTGGACACTGCAGCAAAAGGGACTATTCTCACAGCGAGGTTCAAGAAAGCAAAAGGGTTAGGGAAAACAAGGGAAACTGTTTCAGCTCCATACCCAAAGTTAAAGACCACCAGCAATGAAATACTCCACAGAATTGTAATACCTACATCTCTTTGCTTAAAGGCAGTCGAAAAAACAAAGGTCAGAAGCAGCTGTGAGAATTATTAAAGAGTAGAAAATGCCTCACAGCAAGGAAGTTAGAGAACTTAATTACTTCAATTATCCAAAAGAGATGTTACCATGAAGGGTCAATTATTAAAAGGAGAAGTGATGATTCCAAAAGCACTGTGATTAAAGTAACAGAGGGAAGAAGAACTCAAAAGCAGAGATTAAGTTGTGATAAAAGATGACAGATGGGTTCTAAAGCCAGGAAAATAACACCAATAACAAACTGGAACTATGCTTGTCAAAGTGAAGATAATCAACTACTAGTAGCATTAATAAAAGAAAAATATTTTCTCTTTAACCCAAGAAAGAGATAACTTTCTGGAATATGTTCATAAAACATCATTTTACTAACACAGAAGAAAAACTAGGAACTAATTGCTAATAAACTTTTTGGTACTATACAAAAAAAGAATTTATGAAATGAGAAGTCATCAAAAACCCCACACCAATGTACAAGCCAGAAACTGTCAGCCCATGCTGGAAATGTGCAGCTTTTCACATTTGAAGAAAAATGAGACAGAACTGCATGTTGTTTCTTAGTGTACATCCCTAAGAAATAACACAGGTAAGACTTCAAATCAGCATGAATCATGCAGCTAAAAATGAAACAGCACTTTCTGGAGGTGTCTCCTCCAGAAACCCATAGCTTTTCCCAGCTCCTCAGTTTGGGAACTCTTCTCTCGCTGTAGCAACAAGTAAACTAACAGAATACCACATGTGAGCTCAAAGAGCCAAAGCTTCACTGTCTAAACAGCAAGAAAAAAAAGTGGTATTTTCTTTTTCATAAAATCTTGTAAGGTAATGTTTTGTATTTCTTTTTATGATTCACAAAATGCTGAGAACTCTAAATCCAACACCCAAAATGATGTTGTCATTGAATCTACCACTGCTGTAGACTATTGCTAGTGTGGACAATTTCTCTTTAAAATCCTATTGCTTTCTTCAGCCTAAGCACACACCTAGAACAGGTATTTGCAGTGGTTCAGCCACACAGTTGTACTTGTAGATGGGGTAATTATCTTACAGCCAGAGAAGTCCAAGTAAATGTTACACATAATTTTCCTCGTGCAACGGGAGCCTACTGGGACAGCATCTCCAAGATGAGATCTATTTACCTCCACTGGGGCAGTTTTAACCCAGAGGGATGACAAATGTAGAGAACAATTAAAGTACTCTCACTTTCTTAATACAGTCATGGCCCCTTCCTGTCTGTTTCCCTAGAATGATCAAGTATTAAACCTCAGTGTAAAAGATGGGGCAGAGTTGGGGAGAATGGACATAACACAGTATAAATAATATCCACATTGATTTAATTTTGTTTTGTTTTTCCAGAAGTAACCAAAACCACTACAAAAATCAATATATTCCCTGTGTGTACTTAATTCAGTTGGAACTCCACCCCCCACCCACCCCCCAAAAAAACCCAACCTAGAAACCAAGTACCACACCAAAGCACCACAATGCCAAGTAATGTCAGATTTCTGTCCCAAAGACACCCTTGCAATGCTCAAGAAAATCTTCCTAAAAGATACTGCTTCAGGAACATCCTTTACAATAAAATATTCACTTCCTTGATGTTTTTCACAGATACAGAGTCCATGTTGCATTGCACAAAGTGAAGACAGGGTAGTAACACTGATATTTACACAGGAAGATCTTGACAATATAGGATGCTTTTCTTTAACAATGTTACCTGCCCTCTGGACCTGCTTTATCTGGCAGTAGTTTCTGCTCAGTCTTCAGAATCATGGAAAGTTTACCTCAATTGATCTACCCTGTGCATCAACATGAATCTACACAATACATCAATTTCGGAGTAGTACTAGTGGAATTATTCCAGACTTGAGCCCTACTGTGTTTCTGTCCTATTAGGAAAAAGCCAAGTGTGGGCTCCATGCATCATCATCTGAAATATATTGTACCTGAACGCTGAATGAATTTCTGTGATTTATTTTCGGCAGTCCAAATACAATGATATTCTCTCTCATTATCATAGCACAGATTATCTATGGAAATACAAGGAAGAGAGCTGTGGGCTCTGGGAGCTCCAGCATTAGGCCCAAGTCTCAGATATGTGAAAGTGAACAGTGAAAGAACAGCAGTATGTTGCTACTTTTTCCTGTATAAATATTTTGCCTGAAGTTTTCTTTGCTTAGCCTTAGGCCTGCAAAGGAGAAAGCAGTACACCTAAACCTTTTCCTACAAATAAAAAAGATGCAGAAGAAGAGGCTCTCCTATTCTAAGTGAAAGCATGTGCACAGTCTTCACAGTCAGTTGCAACCACTACACAACTTGAATTCAGCATTAAGACCTGCATTCTCCTTAATGCCAAAAATGAAAGCACTCCATTATTTTCAGTAACAGTCAAGTCACCTGTTCACCACTGCTTGTTTACAGCACATGACAATCAAGCACCCTGCACAGCAATTAAGAGAAGCAAACTCACAAGTTAAGGAACACCTGTCTTGTAATTGCTTGTAGGGCTTGAATTTGGCCTGGCTCTGCACATGCATTACAGTACAGTCTTAAACTGCACACTCACTTCCTACAGTCCCCAAAGAGCCTCCTGCCTCTCTCAGCAGATGCTTCATAAGCAGCTGTTCAGTATTTTGTTACTTCATCCCTCTGATACACCTTAGTTACTGCAACATAGACTGAAAGGCTACTCTGCACACCCAGCAATGAATTTCCTCATGGATTCTTCTGTCCCACTCATCGCTGCCAGATCAGAATGACTCACAACTAATAAACCAACTTATTTTCACAAACCTGCCCCACAGCACAGGCATGTTAACAGCCTCAGTATACACACAGTGAACCCACCCCTGCCATGCTAAAACTGGTGATGTCTAATAAGTTGGATATCTAGCTTAGGATACTTTGGGGAGCAACTGATCCTGCATGGTGTCTTCCAATGCTTGAATCTTTCTGCTTGCTTATGTCCCTTAGAGACTGGCTGATGTCCTCCTCCTCTCAGCTTGTGATCTCAAAGCTAAACGCCCAGTACACAAAGGATGCAATTAGAGGGCAATCCCAAAAACCTCAAGAGGAGTTTTGTGGAGGAGGCAAGGACAGAAACCAGTCCTCAGGACGGGAGGCTCTCCCCTGCTTCATATTCCCTCTTCTGGCACGTTCAGCCCACTGCAGCCCCATGTTCTTTACAGCATCATCCTGATGAGTTACTTCCCCCAACAGGTCCAAGCAAACTTCATAGCAAACTTGTGAGCTGGACATTCCAGCTGTTGACTCTTTGGCTTTTTTGAGCTGAAGAAGAAGTTAGAAGTTATTTTGAAAGAGCAGACTAAGCAAGTGGAAGCTCTATAACACAGCCTCACTAGGAGAGGCATATCATTTATCAGGAGGGTTGAAGCAGTTCAGTCTACTGCGCCCATCTTCTGGAGACATAAATGTGAATTAAAGGCAGCTGTGCTCTGTATGGACCAAAACTAAAATAAGACACTCAATGAATAGATTTCAGACATGCACAAAGACAGTGACAATCAAAACAGTGCTCTTGTAACAAATAGTATTGTTTTCTCTTAGTGGCAGAAGCAGAAGTGTCTCCATAGGAAGAGCAACGGAGCAAGCAGTGAAGGCAAAGCACAAGCATCCTTACTTTAAAAGCCCTTTGTTTTCTTCTGCTGGCTGTCAGATGGCTGCACATTTCCCCATGAGCATAAGTGAGGCTGACCTATTTCAGCATCTCTGATATAAAGCCATTCACCAAGTTCTTCACTTTTCTGTTAAATTTATATGAGAATCCCACAAGATGAATGCAAGAGATTCTGAAGAAGCTTCACAGGAGTTAGTCCAAGAGGTAACTTCTATGCTTCGAATAATTTTAAAGTTTTCCTACTGTTAGTGGAAGCTGTTGGAGAAATGCTCATAAATTACACTACAGAAAATACCAACAACTTACAAAGCTCAAAAACAGACACTTCCAGAAAAACACAACACTCACACTAATCGTTAACACAAGTTAGGGTATGATAATGTATGGGTAGTACCACTAAAGCTATCAAAACATTTGTGAAGAAAAAAAAGTACAGACAGGCAGAAGCTGCATGAGACACACTCATTTTCACAATAACTATTACAGGTCCAAGCTGTGCATCTAGTTCCAAGAGGGTGTTATTTAAATAAGCAGCTAGATAATTATCTGCTTCGTAATTACATTCACAAGTGTCTCTCCAGGCACCGTACTGGTATTACATCAGCAGCTTAGCTGTGAAACAGGAATCAACTTCTTTCTTTGCAGATTATAATGGGACACCAGCACACATCTCCACCCCAACTATCTTAGAAAAATGAAATTAAAGTCTTCTTGTTATAATGAATCACGGAAGTCCATTACTATCAGTAAATTCCACACCTGCTATTTCCCTCCACACTAGGTCTGTTATTTCTTTCCTTAATTTCAGATTCCCTGGTCATGTACTTAATGCTAACATTCTGAAGATGATCATCAATATGCACTATTCAAAAGGACATTGTCTGGCCTTCAAAGGAAACAATAAAGAGCTGTTACTGGCTAGATACACATCCATTTGTGCTTAGAACTGAGCAGGAATAAAAAATTCTCTTTGTAGACAAAAACATCAGCGGGAGGGGAGGCGAAGAACACAACTACTTCCTGCCATTCCACCACCACCAAAACAAAACAGCTATGTACACACAAAGAAAATCATGCACAAGGAAGCTGTGCTGCTGAAAAGGATGCCATGAGCTCTCCCTGACAGACTGAACTAGCACACCCTCGTTTGGGGAATATCGTCTGGTCCCTGTAAGACAGGGCTTGAAACAAATCCTGTGTGTTGCCCTAGTAATAAAAATGCCTATTCCCATACTATGTTGCCCTCTTGTCAAACAGCTGGTCATCTGGCTAAAACAGGAACTATTTCAGGCCAAAATCTGCAAGGTCACACTGTTATTTCAGGGTGGTGACTTATGGTGCGTGCTTTGCTTTGCTTTTCTTTTGCACTGAAATGATTTAAAACTTATCTCAAGGAACCTTATGTTATCACCTGAAAGTTTAAACTTTCCTTTCTTAGATGACTATAAGAGTGCAGAGGCCAATCAACCTAATGAAATACTGGTTTGTTTCCACAGGTTGAAGAGATGCTTACAGAGGTGTCTCAGTTGATAGGTAGTGTCCAAACCTGAGAATTCAGTGAAGTTATTTTTTTGCTTTAACATCTCTAAGAATAAAAACAAAAAAAAAAAGAAAAGAAAAAGAAAGGAAAAAAAAAGAAAAGAAAAAAAAGGCTTGCTATCCTAATTCAGGACATGTTTTTCCTGTTCTCTGAACTCAAATCAGATGACAGTTACAGATACAATTCCTTTGTTATTTGCAACATTAGAAATGCTATTTTATGCTCAATCTGACCTTAATGTCTCGAAATCTCTGCAAACAAAAATTCTTTATGCTTCAACAAATATGAAGAACTTTAGTAACTGGTCAGGCAGAAAGATAAAGATATAAAACATGGACTATCAGTCTTCTTTGCAGGTCTATTTCCCACAAATTATTCATGATAATGACACATAATAGCAAGTGCTGATAGAATAGATTTCCTGTGGTTTGTACCCTCCTGAAGGTTAATGTTTTATATTCAGTGTAAAAGGACAACAATTAAATAACACTGATACTTTTGACCTATGCTGCAGGGATGGAGGAAAGATGTCTGCTAAAGACTAATAATGCACATATTTCTTATTTAGTATTAATTTAAATGAAAATGACCTTTAGTTCTATCAACTTTTTGAACTTCCTTTTGTTCAAATAAGGAAATAAAGTACTGCTTTTGATTTGTCTAAATAGCCTATTCTTTTCTTGAATTACCAGTGTAGGAGCTTACATCCAGAAGATAACCCTTTCACTGCATTTTCTAATGCTTTAATTAATAATCACAAAGTACTGCAAGGAATTTCGGGAAATTTTAACAAAATATTTCCACACTACAAACATTTCTTCTGCCACCTCCGAAAAATAAAGCGCGTAAACCAAAGTACTGAATCCCACCACAGCTGAAAATGCTATGTAGTACTTCTCCAAACCACAGTTCAAGTTTCATCAATTTTCTTCTTTTCTATTTCCGTACACGAAAAGCACAGACAACTTCAATATCTCAAGTGCAGGCCCACCATCCATTTTGCCCTTGCGACTGAAGAGCCTACTTCGACACAGAACAACAGCTACCCAGCATGAAGGACTCCTGATGCACGTGTGGAGGCAAAGGATGTGATTATAATCATTGTTCATAGATATCTGGGGATGGTGTTCAAAACTCCTAACTTGATGGAAACAGAAAGGAGTAACAAGTTTGTTTTACAGAGAGCAAAGAGGAGACAGCGCACAAGGAAGCAAACAAGCAACAGGAGTCGCTTTTTCCTACAAAGAACAAATCTGTCCACACTGCCTCTAGAATGGGATTTTTGGCTGGATGATGATAAATTTGCTTTCTACATCTTCATTTAGCACACATTATGATCTGCCACCATCACCAACCCAATTCTCAGTACTGCTTTTCTTTAAGAAAGACTTTGACAAGACATGAGGAGGACATCCACTTTTATCAGTAATAAACTGATAATCAAGCTGCAGAACTGCAAATGCCCACAAACTGCCAGAAAGCTCAAATACAGGCTCTTTAGACAGACCACACATATTCATTTAAGGTTTCTGCCTTTGTATATTTTACTCTACATCTTTTTCAACTAAAGTGAAAGATGAATTCTTATTTTGTTTTGACCTACCACACACAAGCGTGAGAACCAAAAGGTAAATCTGCATTGTAAGCATTTGAATAGGTACACCCACCACTTGTTTAAAAGCAGCTTTCGAAAAAGGTCAGGGAAATTGAATGAGTAATTTCCCCTTTTCAGAAGCCAAATAGCATGCAATAAATATTGCATCAACAATAAACTTGGTTGTGCAGAAAACCTCATCTTTGAGGTACCTATAACAGCATAGACAGTCCTTCATCTCTTCACAAAACAACACCAAGAAGTACAGTCCAACCCTAAGGCTACCCAAAATCTACCTTTAACTGCTGGGTTCTGCACAGCTTCATCTCTGAATTTCAATGCAAAGTCTTAAACCACCCCATCTGCATATATACACAGATCTAATCTCCAAAAACCAGTTTGGGTTTGCTAGCCATCAAGGAAGTCTGAAACTCCATACCTCAAACTGTTCTCATTCCACAGTATCTCCTTGGGTTGGAGAAAAAAAAAATAATATTTGTACCAGGAAGAGGTTTTAAATAATTTGTGCAAGGCAAAATTTATTGCCATTGTAGGGCAGAGCACCAAAGAAAACTCCTCATGTGTAAAAGAAGCCCTTCTGCTTTACAAGATGAGGAATGGTCACTCCAGAAAATAAATATATCTTGCCATGTTTCATTAACCCTAATCACAGGTTACAGTAAAGATTAAAAGGTTACAGTAAAGATTAAAGTACTGGCTCTACACAGGTATTGTGTTGGAAAGGAGACACCTGCAATAGCACATTCAGGTGGTGCATTCATAGACATTCAGGCTCCAAGAAACTATTTGCTCATGCTTGTGCAATCACACCACTGTGGCATTTTTTCCATTCCCCTGACTTGTTCCAATGTGGTCTCAAAGCTGGCAATCCAGCTCTGACCGCCACGAAGTCTGAACTAGTTTTGGACATACAATTCTTCTTCTCCTTCAAGGAGTGCAAAGGACGCTGTTTGCCAGAGAAATGTGGAAACTGAGGAGACAAAAATACACGTAACAGAAAAATCCTGGTAAGCAGAAGCGAAGTCCCACTTGGCTGGAACAGACACAAAAGATGACAAAAATAAGACAAATGTCTCCACCAACATGTATTTTTGGAACACTCATTTGCAGGAAAATTATGCCTAGTAAGTTAACAGGTTTTGGACTTGGGAAATAAAAATTCTGGTTTTCAGTGTTACCCGTATGCATATACTGTAAACACAGCAGATCACTTTTGAAAATTAAGATTTACCAGATTAGTGTTAACCACACTTGCTAGGCTGGCAACACAGCAGATAAGCAAACTTCTACTATCCTGCAAACCTCAATACTGCTATAAACACCTACAGCTGAAAAATATAATGAAGAAAAACAGGAACTGAAATATTGTTCTGGTTTTGAACACACGCTGGAGGAATTGAAACATCTCAGAAACATTTGCACCTCACCAAAATCAGCCAAAATGGAGAAATCAATCTGAGCATTACACCAGAAGCTTATAAACCAACTAACCTATGCAGTGTCAGGAAAAATATGCAGAATACAATAAAAATGGGGAACAACTGGTTAAAAAACCCAAACCAAAACAGAACAGGCTACTTGCTTCCCCAATATTCTTGGCGAGCAAATTCTAATTGAATTCTTGATATGTTCCGTGGTAAAATAACTTGAGTATCTCTGAATGCTGGCTTTCTCGTTTTGCTTTGGTTTCAGAAGGCCTATATAAACTGATTTGCATTAATAGGACAAACAGAGTACTACAGCCTGTTGGGAATAGAGCAGAACTGAAATTTTAGTGTGCCAACCTGACCTGCATGGCAATGACTAAACCATGCAATTCAGGAGAGGAAACACTGTTAAGAAGCTCCTGATAAATACAAAAAAAAAAGGGTGAGGGGGTAGGAGTAGAGCAGACACACACACACAGAAACAAACAAAAAAGTAAAAAAAAAACATCTGGGATCTGAAGAGACAAGCGTGTGTGCTTGGCTGGCATGCAGACATCAATAAATGTGTAGGGAAAAAGCTGTGTTCTAGAGGGTGGCTCATGCATTTGCAGTAAACAAGCAAAGTAAAAAAAGCCTTCCTAGAAAAGTTACTGCATTAGAATCAATAATGAAACAATGAGCTGTTATTAGGAATGGGGAAGAGTGCTTTGGTCGGTTTGCCTTTCCAAGTAGTGGGGGGTGGGGGTGTGCGGTCATGAAAACGGGGAAGCAAACTTGGAACAGGAGCCTGTACATCCCAGCAGAAAGGCCATGCACAAAACACTGTAGCCCCACACAGCAAGTTCAGTAATGACAATAGTGAGTCTAAGCTCAGTGTTGATATTTAGCTAAAAAAGCCATCAGATTTTTTTAAAAGGACCATGGGATTACACAAAGCAGGTCCCCATCTGTGGTGGTGGTTGCAGTGATTTTTCTTCCCAACAGCAATCTAAAAGTATGAAGTTCCTCCAGCCATGTAAAACAGCCATTTATATACCCAAAAGCAGAACATTTCTTCTGCCTTTAGGAAATTTGCATATGAAAGAGCAGTAAGCAGAAGCCCATTACCTGTAAAATTTGTCTCCATAGAGCTGCCCTTGTTTCTAACAACATGGATAAGAAAAACAACAAAGTGATCCTACTAGCACATGTTTGGCTGATGTAATAAAATTCCTCTCTCTGCTACCATCTAGTCAGAAAGACAGCAACAAAACCAGCAGCATATCAGCATTTAAATCAGCATTAAACCCTGGGCACAAATGCTTGTTTATTTCTAAAGCAATAGGAAGTAAATTAATGTCTTAAGCTGCATGTTCATAGTATTCCTAAGTGCAAAACAAAAGAAAACAGCCCAAGACCTTATAATTAGCAGTTCAGGCCAGAGATGAATGGAATAGCAGCAGAAGTACTTGCACACACAACTCTACTGCATTTTAGACAGTAACTGATCTCTTACAAATACTACATTATTCCATTGTCTGTCTGCACCCAACAGGAAGCTGCAGAACTTGACCATTCCCTAGACATCCCTAGGCAAAGGTCCCTCTATAAACATCATGAAGAAGCTGGGCACCACAAACATGGCATTTAATGGACTCTTCTTGAGATGACATTTCCTAGATGGGGTTCCCCTGCACTGAAACCAGAATAGTCCAGAGACATCCAGTGGGCTCCATTGGAATCAACTGCAGCAAACCATACAGCACAGAATCATAGAACTATTTAGGTTGGAAAAGACTCTTAAGTCCAACCCTTAACCCAGCACTGCCAAGCACTAAACCATGTTCCCAGGTGCCACATCTATACTTCTTTCAAATACCTTCAAGGATGGTGATTGAGGGTCACCATCTGGTGACTGGCCACTTCTCCTGGCTGCTTTTTACAATCCCTGACAACCACCTCCATGACAAAATGTTTCCTAATATGCAATCCAAACCTCCCCCAGCACAACCTGAGGCCATTTGATGGCTGATGATACGAGCTGGGGGGAGTGGCTGATATACCTGAAGGCTGTGCTGCCATTAAGTGGGATCTTGGTAGGCTGCAGAGCTGGGCGGAGAGAAACCTAATGAGATTCAACAAGGGCAAGTTTAGGATCCTGCACTTGGGGAGGAATAGCCCCAAGTACCAGCACAGGCTGGGGGCTGACCTACTAGAGAGCAGCTCTGCAGAGAAGGACCTGGAGGCTTATTGGATGACAATCTGACCATGAGCTGGCAGTGTGGCCTTGCAGCCAGGAGGGCCGATTGCATCCTCGGGTCCATCGGGAAAAGTGCGGCCAGCACGTTGAGAAAGGTGATCCTGCCGCTCTACTCTGCCCTAGTGAGGCCACATGTGGAGTGCAGTGTCTGATTCTGGGCTCCTCAGTACAAGAAAGATGAGGAGCTACTGGAGAAGGTCCAGCGGAGGCCACAGAGGTGATGAGGGGTCTGGAGCATCTCTTTTGAGGAGAAAATGAGGCAGCTGGGCCTGTTTAGTCTGGAGAAGAGAAGACTGAGAGGGGATCTCATTAATACATATAAATATCTCAAGGGTGGGTGCCAAGGGGATGGTGCCAGACCCTTTTCAGTGGTGCCCAGTGACAGGACAAGTAGCAATGGCCAGAAAGTAAAGCACAAGAAGTTCCACTTCAACATGAGAATTTTACACTGAGGTGGCAGACCACTGGAACTGGCTGCCCAGGGAGGTCATGGTCACCCTGAACAAACAAACAAATAAAAAATCAAATACCACAAATACAAAGCAAACTAAAACTGAAGACCTTTACAGCAATATTAATTGCTTCATTGAATGCATTCTTCCAGTTCTCTCTAGTACTCCAGTCAAAATTTTTTTCTGATGTTCACTGGCACACTTATTAAATGATCTAAGTGGGTGTAGATATTCTTGGACATTAAAGTTGGTGTCTCTCATATAGGGACAAAACTGCAACATTTAAAAAAATCCATAGTTATTTGCCTTATTTTTTATTGCCAGCAAAGGGGTTGGTGTATTTATTCTTTACCATAACTACTTTCAAAACTGTTTTTCTCTTCATTAGCCATGTTCAATTTCTGCTTGGCAATAATGCCAAAATAAAAGTTATATTTCACAGTGAATATGTACCTCCTCAACCGAAGTTTGCAATATACCACAAAATTAAATAGGACAGCTAGAAAAACCTTGAAAAAGTGAGCTTCTCTTATTCAGAGAAAAACTGCAGCCTATAGCACTCAGAGATGGGGAAAATACTACTTTAATATGATCAGTACTTCTCCAATTTTGTTAAATTCCTATGAATACTAACATAAGTGGATAACACGCTTGCTTCACAGCAGAACTACTGCACTTGAGAAAAGGCTCATATTAGCTGTATTTCAAAAACTACGCACGTGTCAAACTAAAATTAATTATTTTCTTCCTTAGGTGCAATGACTAAATCTCAGCTTGTCATTTAGTTCTGTTTCTCCTGTAATAACTCCTGAAGAGTCTGTCAAGAAGTACAACTTCACACAAGCTAGTCACGTAACTAAATGCTACTCTAGGGGGGAGAAAAAGCCTCATGCAAAGAAATAAGAGTAGCTGGATTCATTTAGGTCTCATCCTACCTTGAATTCTTGAAGTTCAGCGCAAGCATCTTAGTTTTCAAATCCTCTCCTTGCAAGATACCACTAATAGGAGAGAGCACGTTCCTCTGCCTACAAGCCACTGCCAGCCCTTCGTTGGTAAACATCCTTCTGGCAGTCAGCTGGACCTCCCGAGCTTTGCGCCGACATCCCCCAGCGCCAACTGTACCAGTGTCCGGGCGGGCGTGATTGTCAGGAAGGAGCAGCTGGTCCCTCCCAGCGGATGAAGGGAAGGGATCCCTCCTCCTGCCCAGGCCACAGTAACTGACACAGCTGCTTTACAAAGAATAAACCAAAAATCACACAAGCAGCAGAATAAGATGAAAAAACTGTATACTCGAGTAGAGAGACATCTGGTCTGCAACACAGTCACTGCAGATGACAGTGATGTATCACGGCTGACAAATGAATTTGTAAGATGACATTTTCCTGCCTTACTTATCTCATAGAAAAGTAAATATGTTTCAATTTCTGTTAGAATAGAACTTATTTTTATGGGGAAAAAAATAAATACAAGAGACACACCTTACTAGAATCTCTATCAGATACAATGTGGATTTTTCTTAACTTTTCTGCTTTTTTGAGGGGTTTTTGTGATTTTGGTTTGGTTTTTTTTCCACAGTGCTTACTATTGTAAAGCTACAGTGCTACTTTCATGCACAGTAACATACAATCTAGAACTGCCAGGTGTTTTGTTTTAATAAAAACAACTATTCAGAAGCAGTAGTATTTTCCAAGATGAGCCCAAACATCCACTTAGCAAAAAGCACAACTAACCGAAGTGGAGTTTACTCACATCCTCCCCTTGGATTTATCTACACATATACACAGCAGACACACTGAGAAAATATACTTCCTTGCTAGAGGAAAAAACATCACCAACATGAAAAAAAAAAAGGCAGTTCTTATATTTCAAATGCACTCTAACGTTTTACTCTAACATTTACAGCTACAGAAATCACTTACTAGTTATTTAATTCAAGTCCTGGCCTCTGCAGTGAACCTGTGAAGGCGTATGGGCCCATCTGGGTGACCTGCACAGGGCTTGGCTGTTTCTGGATGAAAAGAACCTGGGGATGAAACTCGCTCTCCACAAGGGAGAAAACAAGGTTTTTTCAATGCTATCCCTTTTTCTCTAGTTTTGTGTCCCTTTGGAGCTTTGACAGTAAGCAGTGGCAGTGCACAGAATGAGGATAACTGCTCTTGTTTATTTTTAAGACAAACACAAGGCAATAAACAGAGTGAAACCCAGCAATATGTTGACAAAGACACATTAAATAATTAGGTAAATAAATGCCCAATACTAGGATTCAATTGCAACAATAGTATCACAACAAAGGCTTCTTCCCTTATACATCCATATATACCTTTACATTTTTATCATACATTCCTTTCTTTGATTTGATTTTACTCCTCTGTCAGAATTTTCAGATGCTGCCTAAAATCCACACTCCAGGTTGCTCCTTCTGGCAGTAAGAGAAAGAGGAAGGTGTTCAGGATTTTTACATCAACTTGTTAGATAACAGCTGTTATTTTGAACAGAGAAAGGATGCTCTAAAAGCTGACTAATTTACACAGAGCTCAGAGGGGTAGCAATGTTCAGGTACCTGAAGTAAAGCGATTTACTCAAGCATCATTATGTATTACATAAAATTTGTACAAACAGACACACATATACCCACAACCCATCCAGGTAACAACAGCCTTTGGCACCAGAGTATCCTGCATGCTGAAAAGTCAGCACAGTTACAGTGACAACTTCACTTCCATTACCACGTTCAAGAGCATCAGTCAAAGAGCAACCAGTTCAACTCTGACAAACTGCACAGAAGCAACAAAGTCAACCTGACTAGCAAAGAGCACTTCGGTGTAAGGCACGAGGTCTTTCAGAGTGGCTGCACTTTGCCTTTTAGAGAGACTGTTTCTGCAAGGCTTCCATGTTAGAGGACTAGATAGAAGGTGTAGTAAGATAGCCATCTCTATCACAGGAAAAAGCTCCGTCATCCCGAACCATGGAGCAAAGCAGAGAGCAGCAGCCTCTTCCCAGCACTTCTCTCATGCAGATACTACAGGGGCGACTTTGTTGTCTTCCCCTAAGGTGACCTTTCAGCAACACTGAGGAGTAAACAGCAGTTGAATATATTCTCACTGCAATACAGCAGACAGCAGCCCACTTCTCCACTATTATCTCCTCACTTATAAAAACAGCTGCGCAAAAGTTTCATCTCCCAGCTTTGAAACAGCTATTCCTGCATCTACAGGAACTTGCCTTTGAAATTTCTCCCAGGCAGCTTTTTGAAGTTATAATCAAACAAGAGAAAGCTCAGAAACTAGGTTTACTGTGCCTCCAGTTGTTTCAATTCATGGGACTTAAGAGTCTTTCCAAGGGACTGCCTAAGGCTTGCCTTTCTCAGGCTATCACTTATCAGTAGTGGCTCTTCCAACACCCTCTACTTGGGACAGAAGATGGGGCATGAAACACTCATCGCATTCTTATCATTCCCATTACACCACTGGTACATCAGGTCTCTGCTGCTAAAGCGTATCTACCATCAATTTAATTTGTAGTTTTGCAAGAAAAACATTTACTAGGATACCAAAGGGAAAGAGCCACACTCCAAGAAGTCAGGAAAAAAGCAGCAGGGATCACAGAAACAGCATCTCCACAGAAATAACCTCAAAATTTTTTTCCCCTCACTATGCTTCACATCCGTAAGAGACTATGGCATCACCAGCAGATGGGAACATGTCAAAAGGAGTTTCAGGCATTAATCCATCACTAGCAAAAATTACTGACCCAGTGTGAAATATTGGTGTTTACCTCTAAGGGAGCCAGGAAATTAATCTTTCATGATAACCTGACAACTACGGGAAATGCATTGTGTATACAAAACCACGGCACACAAATATCCCTTTCTATCACAGGGAATTTAAAACAAAGCAGTATGTCAGACTTCCCTAACACCATCCCAGATGATAGTTATTTCCACATTTCATATCTTACTCTACAAAAGCTCTTAAAAAATATGGTCACTCTTCCCTACTCATGCACTTTCTCTCTGTGGCAGAAAGGAACTACTATAAGTAAACAAACATTAGGGCAACATCCTGCAAGGAAAAAGGCTTGAGGTGCTGAGGGAAGCTCTGATAACTCCTCCAGCAACATAGCAATAAATGATATAGAAGTCATTTTTCCATAATGTACATCTTCAACAAGCAGAACGATAACTCACAGCTTGAACACCTCAAGCATTGCTTCTCCCCATCCCCTGCCCCTCCATCCTTCCTGAACCTCATACGGCAACTGGGATGGCAGTGTGTGTTCTGGACTGCGCTCACAGAAATGCAGGAAGAGAAGAGGGGCTGCAGGACCACCTGCTTTTAGTCGAACCAGCTGCTTTAGCTGCATTATGGAGACCAAGCAGAGGGAGGCAGCCCCTGTGTCAGGTTCCCAGCTGGATCTGTTTGCTATGCCAAGGGTGAAAAGACAAGGAGGTGCTACTGCTAGAAGCCTTCAAGAGCAGCTGTGTACTCTACAGTGCCCCACCATCCCTCCCCTCTGGCACAAGAGAAAAATCCTGGGACTTTCCAAAAGTGTTGTTTACTTTCCACATGTATAATTCAATGATGCCCCAAGACTCCAAATGCAGATACACTTTTTTTTACAGTAGCAAACACTTCCACTCAAGTTCTGGGTTTCAGTGCTGTAATTTTACTAAAGGATACAGAATTATCACAACGGTGTTGGAAGAGGCCATCCAACTCAGTAAACTCCACCTAACATAGGTTACATACACTGACTGAGCTACTGTAATATAAAAAACAAACATTGGGTGAGTCAAGTCAAATGAACACACACGAACACTTGGCTTACCCCAATTACAAACACTTTCATATAAACCCTTTGTAGTGCCCTTCTACTCCCAAGCTGACATCATCTGCTCATTTTGTAAGTAGACTCTACTCCATGATCTAAATCATGGATGCCATTATTGACAAATCCAGGCATGGCAAGCTACTAAAGAAGCCTACTTCAAACGCCTTTCCAAATGATCCTGAATCCCTGCTAATTGCTCCTATCAACTATTTTTATTAAATTTTCCTCTTGCAGTATAGTAATTTAGGGAAGATCCCATTTTTAAAAAAAACACTACATATACTACATTCAAAAGAACATCCTTCAAAACCTCACACACTTCTGTTTGTATCACTTCTATCCCTTCCCTCCCTTATGCACTAATTCATCTGTCAAGGAAGCAAACTAATCAGTTAGACACAATTTTCTCCCTGACAAATTCATATTGGTTGGCTGTCTTTCCCTATCTCATTATCTTCTATGTGCTCATAAACTGCATCAAATGTTTTACTATTATCCACGTAGCTGCAAGTAAGTCACGCCACAGCCGGAACGAAACTCAGCACAGCCCCATGGAGAGCTCAACCAAATCAAATAGAGCAGGCTCAGCTCCAAAAGGGATAGAACCACAGCAGTGCTGTACCCAAGCTGTTAAGCTCTGCCAGTTCTTGCGCGTCCTCGGAACTGGAAGAACAGGATGCATAAAGTTCCAAGGAAGTAGTTCCTACATAAGTATCCGAACAGCAGATCATGATACTAATAAGACAGTCTTCGCAGATTCACAAAATAGCCTGCATTCAAGATTCTGCTAGAAATTTCTACTAAGTCAAGAGGGAGGCTAACAAGAAAGGAAATGAGCCTTTCATCTTTTTTTTTTTTCTCCACAAAGTAGAATATATACATACAAAAAAGAATCTAAACACAGTAGGTTGAAGGGAGCAAGGTATTTTCTACAAAAGTAAAAAAAGGCATATTTCTACTAGACCCCCTTGTGGACAGATTTTTTTTTTTCCTTGTTAATAAAACATTGGAAACAAAAGCAGCAGCAGCACAGAGCTAGAATGAAAGCATTGATGTTGGAATGCAGGATTTCAGATGGAAGGATGTGTTTGGGGATTTTTGTCTTTCCGTCTGCTTTTGTTAAACTAGAAGTGATAACTCGCCTTGAACACTTTACAACTCTTGGTTTTATATGAAGTAAGATAAAGATGGTGAGAACATATGAATAACTAAAGCTCTCAATAAGAAATGGCACCCCTTACAAGAGCAGTTGTTGAGCTCTGCACGCTTCAAAGAGCAATGTCAGCTAGCATTTCCTTGTACTAATGCCTTTCCCCACCGGGGTCACCTCTTCACTTTCTGTGTCTGTGAAGTGCTGCAGCCCTTCTTCTACTGTGTTGGTTTTCTTTCTGCTCAAAAAGGGTCTATATGTTGACGGGTGTTCTAGCAAAGCTTTGACACTACTCTTCGGCAGCCACACCACACACATCTATGCTTTTAAAGTAAACTAACAAAGATTAGAATCCTTGACAGTAACCAGACATTTAACAGATTTTTAACTCAACTGTTTCCATGGAAATTCACCCCTTTGCTAAGAAGCACTTCAACAGGGCTACCCCTTCCACTCCCTCTCCCAATACTTCATCCCATTTTACTTGCTACATTTATTTTTCATCAGCAAAACCAAGCATTAGAGGATTTGATAGCTATACAAGCTTTTTTTGACTTCACTAGTTAAGAAGAAACCCACTGGGTGATAAATCCACTTAATCCTCTTTAGTTTCCCAAAAAACGTGAAAGCAAACTAGATTGAATATTCTACTTGCAAGAGGAAGCCTCTTGTATTGTAGGCCACAGTATTTGTAGGAGGACTATACAGCTACTGGGAAAAACACTCACAGCAATCAGTCTGTACATCTTGTACATAATCCAGAGGAACTAGGATAGAATACTGAAATCAAGTCACTTGAGACAGAATTAGAAATAACTTTACCTTTGTGTGGATACAGAATGAACCTTTCCTAGCCTGTCAATTCTAGTGAAGAGCAGCAGCATTTTTCTCTCAAAAGTAAAAATGAGAGACTTGAGAAGCTCAAAAACAAATCATGTATTACCATCTCATGTATTATCATCATTCTGACCCTGGGTATTTTAACCTATCAATTAAAACCTCCAAGTTTATTGCAGCTTGTCTCTGAGCAGGCACTGCACCCACAAAACTGTCTGTGGCCACCCAGCTATGCATTTCTACAGCATTTACACAGATAAACAGAATCCTAAATTTTGTTTGGGTAGAGCAATTTTAAGCTGACTGTGTTCTGACAGTGCCAGAATTAACTCTCTTTCTGTGACAGGCAAATGAACTGCTGCACAGAGAATTTATTGAAGAGTGTGCCAATTACAAATCAAAAGGCAATTTCCACAAAAGCCCTTCAACATTCATGTCACTAACCTCTACAGCATTCCTGGGATCAGAGCAAACAGCTTCAAGAGAACAGGGCCCATTCCTTTCCGAGGTTTCTCTTCAACACCAAAGCTGCTCTCTCACTAGGTAAAAGAGAAAAAGGTTAGAATATAAATGTGACAATAAAATCACAGAGCTCTGCTATTCCGAAATGGATGAGCAGTCATTCCTATGACAACTGGACTTTCACAAACCTAAAAAATCTTTTAAATAGCTCCTGGGAAAGGAACTGTAGCAAACCAGAAACTGACACACAGCAGTAAGCTTAAATAAGTATTATCTCCCTGATTAAATGGTACTCGCTGAGAGCACATGAACTGCTAAGAGAGTTAATACAAAGTGCAAGACCGGTAATTAATGCACTGACAGCCCGTGATCAGCAAGAGCATCCCTCCAAGGTACTAAGTGATTTCTCATCATTACAGCAGGAGAATAAGAACTAAGCTGCATTGACCCCAACACAGCTGAGCAGTTGTGAAGCTCCCGAATGCACCTGGCTTTCCCTGGCCTCTCCCCTGATTTGTCTGACTCTTTTTTCAGAGTTACAAAATATTCATCTTAGAATTTTTGAGTGGACACACACAAGCCAACAAGGGGCACCAGGTCTGAGCTCACTTCAGCATGACTCCATGAATCCATCATGGTGACATACTCCAGCTAACCCAAGGCAGGTGGCAGAGGCAGCAAAACCAGCACTATTCACTGTAGGACCCAGTAAACAATTAAGAGAAATGTTGCACTTTGGTTAATTAGCCATGAGATGGCAGACCTCTGATTATTTTACCTCCGATTCCCAGTCAGCCCTATGTGGCACCAGCAGTACAGGTGTTCTGGCAGTGCAGTGCACTACACAGTACAGGACACAGTACAGACTTAAAGTAACTGGGAAAAATTTACACTACAATTCACATCATTTGTTGTTTTATTGTTTTGTACATTAAAGGGAGCAGGGAAGATGTGGAGTGGGGGTGAATTGACATGGGTAAAAAAAGGCAGCACAGCATCAGGCACCTTTGAAAGGATTTGTGAGAGAGATGGCACTAATGTGAAAATCTTGCTCAGAGATGTGTTGCAGAGCTTAAAACAATAAAACATTTTATTACAATGCTGTTGTACACAATAAAAACTGAAGTAACTTGCTGGCAAGTGCAAGAGTTCAGCATTAACAACTAAAGCAGAAGTTCTCTCCCAGCTCCATCCTCCATGACCATAAAACTCTCTGCCACCCCTAGTACAGAGATAGGAAGTCAATTAACAAAATATGCCATATGAGACTCTCTGGAGTTTGTAAATTGTTTATTTTGTTGTAAAGCTAAGGGCCCTTGCTTTTTGATTGAAGCTTGCTTTTAGATGGTGAAAACATCTGAGCAATAAGCAAGAAAAATAGACCAGTGCCCACCAGTACACAGGATGATGGGCTAATGAGTTCAATTTCCAGAGGGATCCATCCACTCAGGCACTTGATGCGTTCCCCTCACTAGCATTCTCAAGTACCTTTTCTACTTCAACTCACCTTCCTTTCCTCCTCACACAGCATCTGCTTACAATTATATTCTCTGGAGATCATCTCCAGAAACCCACCTGCAGTGGTCAGCACATATAAAATAAACTAGATAAACTCAAGACCGGCACATATCCTAGAATCCAGCTACATAGTGTCACTGCACCAATGCCCATGATTTATGCAGTATCTTAGATTCTTTTCTGCCAATGTGAAAGTCCAGGTTAATACTAGGCCTAGACAACACAGCACAGGCTCACGCTGCCACACAGAACCATCAAGCCCAGAGAACCACCCTGCAGTATCCTCACTTTATTCAACACAATGTGTCCTAGGAAAGCCTTTATCCTCTGCTCCTACCTGTCTTATCCCCTCTCACTTTCATCTGTTCATGGGATAAAATAAGGAGTGATCAGCCAGTACCAAACACCACATGTGTGCACAGCATGAGAAACAGTAGAACTCGGACTGTGGAACTCAGAAATACAAGAAGTAGGGTAAGCACTTCTATTTTATCTCTACAGAAGCAAATAAATATTTAAACTAAGAGGATAAACAAATAGTCCTTTTGTCATAGAAACAGTTACTGGGACGAGCTTGGCTGTAAACCTTAACACAAATAGGGAACTGCAGTTTCACCTACCTTCAACTACATTTTACTCTGTTAAGAACTTTATTATATAACCAACAACCTCTCAGGTTCAAAATAATAGATTTTTATTTTTAAATACAGGCAATGGAGGTCTCAGGTATGGGCTCCAAATACATCAGACTGTGACTGTGTCAAACTTAATTAACACTTACTATATTTGCAAGGCTCAAACGACCAGTTACACTTTAGGAACTCAAAACCCACAAGCCTACTTGAGCAGAAATTAAAGGGTAGCATCAGCACCTTCTCCAGCTAAAACTGTAAAGAACAACATCAGGAAGTAAAGCCCTGAAGACAGCTTGCAACCCTCTTTCACATGTGTTATTTACTTGGTCGTGAACCAAAAGTTTACAGTTTATCTGGTTTATCTGTATTCCCACAGTACACTTGGAATGCCTTGTCTCTAATTCTTGATTCCCTTACATTTATCCTACTTCCATATTTTGTCAGGGTCACAATAGTTTAAGAAATACTTTATCGAAAGCATCTGCAAAAAACGAGTTGTTTTGACTTGCAGTCTCAAAACTTATAAACAGAGCAGAGCAGGAGGTACTGTTTAAACATAATTAACAAGAACTAAATGCCTTCCTTTGTGCCAAAAATAAAGCAGCCCTACTTTACTTATATCAACCAATCTTTAGTATTGCCCAAGCTTTAATTCTCCCCATGGTCACCAGCTGAGTTAGCAAAAGTGACTGCAAAGCCAGTAGCACACCCCACCTATACTACAGCAGAGACAAAAAGGACAATTTCTCTCTGACAGACATCCTCCAAAGAAACGTAACTAAACTATGCAACAAAATAGCTTAGCTTTGAATCCGCTGGTCACACGCACTAAAACTCTGTAAGCACCCAAGACAATTCAAGTGACACCAGTCTCCTCACATCCCCCAGCCTAGTGAAGGCTCAGAAGTATCCCAAGCAGAAATGGCAGCTGGCGCGTGTCCTCCAACTATGCTACTCTCGGACAAAAATCCTGCTGCAAGTTCTGAGAAAGGAGAACCCTTTCTAGTCAGTGCCAAGGGGGCAGAGTAGCTTGGTCACCTCCCACTTAGAGGAGTCTCTGCTGTACAGGACAAACACCTCTAGCAAATACACTGACTGGCACTAAAAACCTGAAAACAAACACTTCCTCTCCTTAGCTGGAGGAAAGGATCTATGTTTTCCAAACTGTCAACTCAAAATTTACCTCTCCTAGAAGATTTCTCAGGGTGTTCGCTCTCTCTCCATCTGAACTGAGTTCCTGATTCTCCAAAGGGACAATGTGACATGCAGGCATGTATGGTACTCCATGGCTGCGCTGCCTACAGGCTTCCTTATCCATTTCTGTCCACTGAAAGGGTGCAGAAAGGAATATATAAGTTCCCCCTGAATCAGACTGCACCTTGCCAGACACACAGCACCTTGCTCTCTGGCTAATGGCTTTCCCATTAGCACACTATCCAGAGGCTGCTGAAACCCCTAATGGAAGAGCAGCAGAGCAAAGAACCCAATTGCCCATTTCATACCCGGTGTCTTCTCCTGCCCATTTCAAAAGTGTCTCAAGCGGCAATTACCTCATGAAAAAATAAACAACCAGTAACAAATACAGCAGAGAGCTACCGCGGTTCCCCTTGCAGTGCCAAACAAAAGCCTCCATGACTTCTCGTCCCCGGAACACTGCACGGCTGTACACACAGGCGGCGTGTGATTCAGCAGACGGCAGCACGACGGAGAAGCCACGCTGCCGGCTCCCAGCTCTGTGCTACTTCATCTCCGTGACCCACCACTGAACCCTGGCAGCAGTCACAGCCTTTATTTTCCAGAAATCAAGTGTCATTCAGAAAAACAAGTTCCAGTCACCAAAAACACTCCCCCACCCATGGCTTACATAAAGCTCCCTGCTGCACTGAAGGGCTTTCCTTTGGTTCAAAGAGTCAGAACATGTCATTTGCAACTGTTTTCCCAAAACATAGTATTAGAGTGGCCAGCTTGAGTGTGAACAATAAAAACATAAGTGATACTTCACAGCACTAACCATTAACTTTAACAGACATCTGCTTTTTCATACAAGTCCCAAACTACAGGCACTCCTTGAAGAGTTTATTTATGCAGTAAGATTATAAAAAATATTTTTCCATCATATGAACAACAGGTTTTTGGCTCTTTTAACTGCAAAATGCATTTGGTCAATATGTATTTTATGATAAATGCACTCTTTTACTATAGACGTCTTTTTGGTAAGACAAAGGATATAGTCAGCTGAACTTTGACTACTGCTTATCCAAACATCCTTCTCCAGAACAGATGCTGATAAGTTTAAATCAATTCTAGTAATATATATGCATGACTTGAATATTTTCTCTTAGCTGCCATTACTTCTTCATCCTTGTCATTTAAATAATTTGCTTGCTGTAACAAACATTTGCAGACCTGCATCCCACCAGGTATTCAACCAGGAGCTTAGGTAGGTATCTACTTTTGACCAGATATCTCAGCACTCACTGTTTCTAGAGCTAAACAAGTCAAACAGAAGTTGATTGCTACCCATACCAGACATCATACAAAAAGGGAGGAATAACAAATCTCAGCACTTGCAAACCCCTTGGTTCCAGCAAAGAAGAAAACTGATAAAGTAACACCATAAAAATTTGCTTTTATGTACATCTCGTTTCTGAAAAAGAAATACAAATGTTTTGCAGACTTCCATCTTAGCTGCCTTCCCCTTATTTATGGTATTTTCAAGTATTCCTGGGCAGATAAACTATGTTTATCAAGTTTATGCATACTGTACTGGTGGCATCAGAATATTAAGAAATGAAAGCCCTAAAATAGCATTAGGATTCTTCTGTGCCACACACCACAGGTATTCAAAAAAACCTATTCAGACCTAACAAGCCATTTTCCTACGTGCTTCCATGTTACAAAACTCCCATGTTTTATCAAAGAGAAATCAAGGAAGACATCACCTACAAACTAAACACACATCAGTGAGAGCTGAACAAAGCACTGACGTTGAAGCCCAAAACAGTTGTTGCTGGGAATTATAGTAACTGAGCGCTAGCACTTACTACACATCCAACAGGGATAAAATCCTGCCTCTAACTGAAGGAAATCAAAGGGATCATAAACATTATGTGATCCAAGTACATTTTCTGCCTTTTCTAGCAAAGGTGTATGCTTAGCATGCATTCTCTAGCTCACTGCAGCACTCTCAGACGCACTACAAAGGGACATGATGACAAAGACCATCTTTAGCCAGATGAGGTGAGAGGTCAGGACCAGATACCAGCAGGAGTGAATATCAGAATTCATAGTGCCTCCAACGGTAAGAAATAACTTTGGCAACAATTTAGTTCTGCTGTACATAAAATTTGAGAGTAGAGAAACAAATGTGGGCAATATGTTGTCTAAGTACCTCCAGCTGTTTTAACAGTAGGATCAGGATGAAAGACCCAGATGTTTCCCTCTGACAGAGGAGACCATAAAAGACAACATAAGGGTCACCTTCATTTGTAAAAACAAACAAATAAAAAGCTCAAGGTAGAAAACTTCAGTGCCTGGTTCCCTACAGAACCCTCTTTTGTTATTGTTGCTTATTCACTGTTTCTGTTAAAACAAATCCTAGCACTATAAAACTGCATGCAGAAACAAGTAAAGATATCGCATCTGTTTTCAATAAAATTCACAGCTCCAGCAACCCAGGTACTTTCTTCTCCTCACAGGTATTACTGGATTCCTTTGCTTCTTGTTTTTAAATCAAACTCTTGGCATTCTTGTCATACTTCCAAATGAATGCATACTTCCTACTGAAGACTCCATTAACCTCCTCATGCTCAAGAAAGATGAAGGAAATGCATTAAGGCAACACTTCACCTTCTCATAGATATAAAATGGCAAAAACAACACAAGTTAGCCTACAGGCACTTGTCACCACAGACTGCTTAAAAATTTTCACCAACTATTACTCCATCCAACTTCAACTTAGAATATGATCATCCATAACTCCGTGTTTTTGCTATCCCCAAGACCCAGTGCAATCCAGCTTGGAAACACCAGTGGTGGGCAGGGAGGAAACACCACCACCACCTTAAACACAAATTTCTGGAAGTGGAGGGATAATATATAATTCATGCAATCAATTACGTTTAGAGAGGAAGGAAAAATATATTAGAAAAAAAAATTTAGGTTTTCCCACTCTGTTCAACAGCATGACGTATTCCATGCCACCTCACACTCAATAGCAAAGGGGAGGACCCTCAGAAAAGAGGTCTTACTGACAGACCATTATAACCACTCAAATACACATATACAACTCTTATGTGTTGCTGCTGTCCAATGAAGTCATCCAAGAGCTCAACGCAATCAAATTACAGGCCCCTTGACAGGTATCTCGGGCACCACACACTCCTGTGTCTTTCAAACAATAGTTCCTCCTAAAAAATTCTACTCTGGCATTTTAGCCAGATTCTTTCCAACACAGCAAAGCCTGATAAGATACAGAAGCAAAGTGCCAACTAAATACAATAAAAGGAGGCATCACCCTAAAGAAACTGCTCGAGCTGCAGCTGCATTCACATTTCCTCCAGAAGCATCCTATACACAGAGAGCAGAACACACACACACAAAAAACTTGAACAATTTGGCAGTGGGTAGAATTTAAAACCAAGGGATGTTTAACACCAACAACTCAAGCCTTTCTAAAGCAAGAAAATTAAAGACAAGGAAATAAATCCAGTCTCATTTATTGCAGGCAAGCTCTGCTGGACAGTCCAAATCTTGCCTCAGTGTAGCTGCAGTCATTTGGAAGAGTCAGGAAGACTTAAAGCAAATCTTGATTTCTATGCCACTGGAAAGAAGAAGAAATGCTCCATAAACTGTGGATTTATATTAAGTCAAAGCCAAAGTCAGTCTGAAAAAGGAACAAGAAAATTGTCATGCACGCTTCATGTTCCTTCACCTTTTAATTACTCCCTAATTAAATTTGCAAGCTTTGATAATATCTACTACTATAAGCTGATGCTCCAAATGGAAATAAATGCTAATTCCCCCTCCAAATGAACCATCAAACCCATGTGCATTTAAATAGATTAGTAAAATTTATTTCAAGTTGTCTTCAGAATACTCTCATCTACTGTACTCAATCCTCAATTTACAGAAGTCTTTGCCAAGGATGCATTAATCCACAGTCACCCATAAACAGTCTTCTGCACTTAAGAGCAAAGAAAAGTGCTTCTTGTAGAATAAATCACAATGTGTCAGCGTTAAACTCTAGATGCTCCCTAGGTAGATACACTGAACTGACTTGCAGGTCACCTGTGACATAAAATTTCATCAAATATATTGCTTGTTAAGAAGCATTATCTTTTTACAGAGAGGTTTTCAAATTAAGTAAAGGGGTCTTAATGTTATAGCACTATGATTTCTGTCAACAAAATACTGGATGCTGTCCACATGCAAGTACAGAATGATACAGGATGGAGGGCATCTACGAAGGTCATGTGGCCCAACCTTTGCCCAGCACAGGGTCAGCTTTGATCAGGTTGCTCAGAGGACTTAGGCGAGCCCTGAGCACCTCCAAGGGTGGAAATCCTTTTACCACTGTTTACCTTCATGGTATAAACTTTTAGTCTAGTTGTAAATGACCTCGTGCTGCTCATGTCCAGCACCTCTCATCTTATTCCTGTGCATCTCCAGGAGGATAAGGAGAGTCAAAATTTCTACAGTGGTCATCTCTTATAAAATAAAGATTAATGACTATATAAATACTTTATAAGTTGATCAAATATCACAGGATAGGACCCTTAATCAGTCGAATACACACTCAAATAGTTAGTGTATTTTTTATACAAGCTATTATTTTATTTATGAGGAATAAATAAACCTTACTGAACACACATAACATTTTGCTTCATCAAATGGGAAACAGAAACTAGAATAATAGAGAGGGTTTCTCTGTACATTTCAGGAAGGCAATGCCTGGCTAGTCCTTCAGCTTTCCACAGGAATGAATAAAACCCTCTGGATACAGAGACAAACCCTGATTATCTAAATCACTGGTATCTAAAATTCTGAAATCCAAAGGTCAGATACCAGCCTGGAGGACAGATGCTGTGGCATTCCTAAGAACAGATCAGCTACCTTGATGACATTAGAAGGCTTGAAACTTGATTTTCAATTGCCTCGACGGTGGGGGGTGGTTATTTGTTTCTTTTAAAAAGAGAAGTAAGTTGTTACAAACAATACACTCAAAAGTAAATAAAGATTTTTCCCTCTCAATTAGTGTTTACATGCTAGCTTGCTCAATATAACTACACTCACTGATGTTATATTGCATAATGTAATCAATATATCACTATGTTATCCCTGCCATTAATTCCAAGCTCATATTCATTTTTATTTACTTTAATTAATCACAAAGTTACAATTTCCTAACATGGACTGAAGGCTGACCTATATTAAAAGGTGCCACAGGCTATTGGCAAACCAAAGACAAAGCTAGGCTTTACACAGCACTGCATGGTGGGAGGACAAGGGACAACAGGCACAAATTGATACGTGAGAGGTTCAGGCTGCATATAACGAGAAGCTTTTTTCCCCCATCGAGGATGGAGAGGCACCAGAATGGGGCCCAGAGAGGCTGTGCTGTCTCCAGCCTTGGAGGTTTTCAACAAACAACAGGATCAAGGCCAGAGCAACTTCATGCCATCTCAAAGCTGGTCTGGCTGCAAGCAGGAGGTTGGACTACAGGCCTGCCAAGGTTTCTTCCATCCTGAGAGGTTCTTTTCCCTGCTGCCATGTATATACTGAGTCTTAATCCCAGTGTCCCAATCCAACAATTAATGTGCAAAGTCAGCTGACTTACTATTCTGCTTTCCCAAATCTCCCAATTGCATGGATTCTTTTCCCTCTGAAGCCTTCAGCTTCCTGCTGATTCTGTTACTCTACAACAAGGAAGGCAACCTTTCACAAGTGGACGTAATTTCCTTTCCAGGCATCTGCTTGGAGGCCAGAAAACCAGTCATTAAGTCTGCAGTGAATGAAAAACAGGAGGAAAAGAACAGAAAGCAGACACACTATAGACCATGGTGGGCAGAGAACAGGCCCTCCCAAGTGTACAGACTTCCTGACTACTGACTAGCAGAGTCTTCTGTATCTGACTCGCACCCAGCTCTAAAAACTTCAAGCAGCTTCCTCAAGAGCTCTACCAACCACCTACTACAGCACCTGAGTCCTGTCACAAGTGTTTCTCCAGCACCCCCCAGTGCAGGGGCAACATTTTAACCTGTGCTAACAACCCTTCTTCAACAAGGATCACAGAGAATCATAGCATGGCAACATTTTGGCGGTCCTACCTAGAGTCAAACCGAGAAGAAGGTACTACCCAAAGGTAGCTGTCCTTGGTGAGCTGCCTTCGACAACAGCACAGCTATTTGCAGGGTGCTGCGCTTCAGGTAACATGTTCAGAAAGGCAAGAGCTGGTCTTGCACCCAGCTAACTCCTGCATCTCTGCTTTTGCCCATCTGCGACATGGAGAAATTGTCCCAGATATAACGGAGATGTCGCTGTGTTTCCCAGACAGCAGCTTTAGCCTACATGCAGCCCTTCCACAGTGTCCTCCCTCAAATGCCTTGGAACAAGCTTCACAACAGGCACAGCACTGAGCCTCTTCCTTGAGTGAAAGGAAAATTAGGGCACCAGGCAAAGAGGAAGCAGATTTCCAGGTACCTGGCCAGCCAGGCTGCTTGACTTCCCACCAGCCCTCCTGCCCTGGGCTAAGCACACTGTTCCTGGGCTGCGTGCTGCACAGCTGGTGTCCAGGTATATCCAGGGATCAGGGAAAACAATTTGCAGAGGATCTTTCATTTCTGGGTTTCCAGCCAGCTATTTCTGTTCTGCAAGAACTTGTTTCTGGTCAGTGACACAGGATTCCAAGTCTTGAACTGTACATTTTTCAAGAAACTGCTTCCTTGTTGTTAAATTAAATGTTACTGTTCTGAGAAAATCTATAGGTCAACATCTCTTTTTGCCAGAGAATTCTGCCAGGTCAGATATAGATAAGGCAATTAGCATCCTGACCACCAAAGGAACAGATCAGTACATCTTTAAATGTTTACAAAAAGCCTAAAGACTCTGTTCAACGCTGTAACTGGACAAGTCTAAGTCGATGATATACATAAATCCTAATAATAAAGACTTATTCTATCATACTCTACACCAGAAATCTTTGGCTTCCAGAGTCTGTTTCCAAAGTACATGTATAGCTGTAAAATGTTTTGTAGCTGCTGTGATTGGTGGTCATCTTACCCCAATTTGCCAACCTTCACATCTCAGAAGAGTTCTGCGGAACTCTGATTCTCATCTCACAGAAGAGTCTTTGTACTCAGCTACTTGAAAAACCCTACGTAACCAGTTTTTTGTACTCTGAGTTTGCAAGACTAGTATATATTCAGACAGCTCTCTCCAAATCCAAGTAATTACTGACTTATGTGAAGTAACAAGGCATGTTAGAAAAAAAACAGTAAGAAAACAACTTGCATAAATGCCTGTTTTACTGCATAGTTTACCAGCGTCTGATGGTAAATAAGATGATGCCTTATTCCAGTAGCCACCTGGAAACAAAGAAATCCATTTAACTATTACCAAGGTCCTGACAGAAGACAGACCTTCTGAATATTGTCCAAGAATATTTACTGTGTTCCTGGGAGAGCTTGTTCTGCAGACTGTCTGCAAAGTCCTCACAGCTTTGGGTCCTGCCTTCGTGGCAGCTGCCAGGGATCTCATTTTGAATCAAACTTGTCCTGTTCTGACCAACTAATACAGCTGTTGGAATTAAAATTTTAAAAATTTTTTTAAAAAGTTTAGCAGACTAAAGTGATACTGAATATCCCAGTAACTGCTTCATTCTGCAGTGTGAAATCAAAGAGTGTTTAAAGTAAAAAGTCATCTTTTCATTTAGTGACCCCCAAGTAGAACAGGACCCCACGCACACATGGAGGTTCAGACCTGCCAGTGTGGGCTCATCATTGGAACTCAATAAATTTAGATAATTGATTTTTTTTTCTTTAACCAAAGGAAAACTAAGGTACTGCAGTAAAAGTCCTACCAAAAAAAGAAAGTGTCTAAATGGAGTCACTCTTAAAATAATCTGCAAAAATTATGACCATATACTTCTTTCTCTTCTTTCAGAAAGCAGCACTCAGCACTTGAAACATGTTAGTCTGTTTCTCGAAAGTGTGTCCCTAGACAATCCCTTCCTTCCTCAGTTCATTCATTCATTTCTTCCGAGCTGTTAGATCCGAGAGAGAGATCACAGGCCAACAAAGATATCTCACTATATACACTCCTGAGCATGATTAACTTATATCAGATTCTGATCACTAAATAATACCCATTTTTATCCTCCAATTAACAGTGTAACCTGTTGTATTGCCTAGCAATCCTAAGAACTTGGAAGTGTAAGAATGCAGATAACACATTTAGTTTTCCATGTTTTCTTACTGTCCAAGCACATCCTCCACACAAAATGTGTCCTGTTAAGACTTCAGACATGATGTCTAGACAGAAAAACAGGTGAATGTTCAAACAGACATGGATGCAAATTTAAGATCCTGACCATTTCCATTCCCGTACATGGAAAAAAAAGTTAAAGACAGTGAATAACTTAAGGTAATGTCACTTGCCAATATGAAATTACAATGTCTCTTCAGTCATCCAGTTACCTTCCCATTTGAGTGATCTGCATGGCCAACCATGAAGGAAAGTATCAAAAGGTCAGAATTTGAACTCATTTTCCAGTTATGCATGCAGCTCTCCCTGTTACACAGGCATAGAATCATATCCTATATTCTATCCAAATACTTCTAAGAGATTTGTAGTTCATGAATTTCATGTTTCCGTCTGGATTTTTGTCTCGGGGGAGGGGGTTGTTTAGCTTGGTTTGGTTTGGATTTTTTACTGAGGGAGGGAAATGGGACACATTTAGGAAGTGGAATATAACAGCTTGATGATACATCTTGATCCTTCCTTGCCCTTAACACAGTCTTACTTGACTTGCTACAAATATAATGGAAGCACTTATTCTTCCTCTGCCTTTGAGCCACCAACACCACCATACTTCTACAATTTCTTTCTCTTCTATCCACTTGGGGCATTTACCAAATGAAAAAAATCCTACTACTCATGCAATCAAAGTTGATCACAATTATTTTTCCTATTGCAGAGTTAACACTATTTGAAAATTCTGCATTAGAATTACCAGAGTAAACCAGAAAAGCATGACTGGCTAAAATTTACTGTGCATTAACCAAAGTGTTAACAAAAAAATATGTCCATAATGGAGAAAAAAAGAAACAAACCCTAGCACAATATCGTAAAGTTCCATTACCATTCTACTACATAAGAAATAAGTGAACATGAAGTAAAAGGAAAGCTAAAAAATGGTGAGGTATAAAAGCCATTAACACTATTTAAACTGTAATTTGTGTTTGGATATATTTTTCTAGGGGAAAGGAAGTGTCCCTACAGTTACTTTGAAAAATACCTCTAAAGACACCAGCTGATTATAATTTGTTGACTGTAGATTCCTACCAATTCTGTAAAGAAATATCACATTTGGCTTGCTGTCCACATCATTAAAAATCAAACCAAAGCTCGCATTTTGAAGGAATTAGGCTTCTCATGACATAATTGGAAACACTGAGGTTTTCTCTGACAAAACGAGGAGCACAGCTGAACACTGCAAGGTACCAGAATAATGACATTCACAAACTGAGATTTACCTAAACAGAGCTCAAGGAATGTATCACAGAACCAGGAAACAACATAAATGCTTGTCTAGTATGAGACAAGTAATTAAACTTATTGATGTCATCAACTCCCTAGTCGATATGGACTTCACTTGCTTCTTTTTTTTAAAAAAAAAAAGCTTAACCAAGATAAGATACTAGACCCTCACACTTTTCAATTTCCAAACAACACAGATTTTCATATTGCAACCCAGGTCTGTCATAAGATGTCAAGTTGGAATTAGTTTCTCTAAAGAGACCAATTTAGGCAATAATATTTTGCTGTCTCTGCAATGAAAAGCTGCCACCTCAATTCTCTTGCTGATCAAGATTTGAAGTGTAAACAGCCTCTAAATACTGCGATCAAGTACCACTCTTGATCAAAATTCTTCTCAAGTCTCTTCTTACCAGGTAACACAATTGAACTTTACCTCCCGTAAGAGTAAAGGTGCAATGGACGGATTACTTCAAACTCTCTTTTAGGAGAATCAACATTACATGAATATGTCCGTAGTAGTTAATTAGAAAATCCAAAAAGTACTTAACAGGAGAGAATATGGACTGAAAAAGAAATTCTTCAAGAATATTACTGGACTCAAGCTGCTGTTCATTTCCAGCGTGTTCCCAACACCAGTGTAAATTGGTACCAACCCTCACCAGCAATTCGATAGAAGCACATGTAGAGTTATCATTTTCCATGGCCTTCAACGGAAAATAAACTCTCCAATAACTAAACTCAACAGTGCACTAAGGGGAAATGTAAAGGGGGTGGGGGATTCTTTTCTCCAAATCAGCAAAGAAACATCTTCCTCCTATATTAATTCCTATGATTTCTAACTCAACAATACTAAGAAAAAAAATCTTTTAAGTTACCAATCTATACCAGACCTCATCAAACACACCACTACAATCAGAGAGTCACATGCTAATTTATGTATGTATTCACTGAAACTGCTAAAAAGTCATTGAATGCTTCTGGAGGATCACAACACTTAAACTCAGGATGAATCAGTTGGAAAAAACACACATATAAAGCAGAGACACAGGGGCAAACAACAAATACTCCAGGAATACACTGGGATCAGGACCACAGAATATCTCACTAAGAAGGTCTGAAGAGTAATCTCAAAATTCCCAGTGAAGTGTTGGGTCCTATACAAGCATTACTTTCGTGAACTCTATATCAGACCAGGTCATTCCCACCACCATGCTTACAAACAGCCAGCCGTGACATCTGGTTTTTATTTTGATGTATTTTTCCAGAAAAATCTCTTCAATCCTTCGCTTCTCATCATTACTTCCTGGGCTTTCCCAGCACCAGGTGCTCTGGTAAAGTACAAATGCATTCCTAGTGCCAGCTCTGCGGGGCTGAGGTGAGAATTCTCACAGAATCCTCACCAGCAATGGAAATAATCAAATGACTCAGTGACAAGCATGGCTACAGCATACAATGTCTTATAAGCAGAACTCTATGTCCCTGTCATGAGGAACTTGGGGGGCAGAGGCATGAGTAGACAGGACTGAAGTATACATGCTATGCATCCAGTCTTTCGGCTGCAAAAGAGAACATCTTCTGTATGCCTGGTCTGCCAAAAGCAGAGGCACATTGTCACTGGAGGCAAAGAAATTCCAACACAGATGGCTAAGAAGCAAAGGACCACAAGTTTACACAAATGACAGCATCTTGCCATCTCCCCAAATACCTACAGTTACAGACACCATGAGCAAGAAAATGCATCCTCTGTATTCCCTGTAACTTGTTTAGCATAAGATTTACAAACTAAATAAGGACCTTAAACTCTTAACCCCAATTTATTTCCTGATATAGGACACTAAGCGCTAGAGCCTATTTATGACTGATGCAGATCACATTTGACATGAAACACAAGCAGTGCAGCAAACTGTGTGGTATCACAGATCAACTATTATTTCTCCTCTGCTGGGACTCGTATATGGTGTACTCAATTCATCTGTAAGCTGGAAGAGCACAGCACTGTAGACTAGAAGTCTACCAACTCTGGTCCTATCACACAGTACTGTACAGGCAGGTTTCCAAATGTTTATCAGGGATTAAAACAGCCTGCCTTGGTCACTTAAGCTCACAGGAAGCCATGCAACGTGAAATGGAAACAATATGACATAAAACTGTGAACTGAAAATGAAGTGTGAATAGGGCAAGCATTTTTACAATATATTGACTGCCTTTATTATACTGCAGTGAGATCATTTGGCTCTAAAAGCATGAGATTTACAACTACCTCATCTTATACACAGGAGTACTATATTTTATTTGGTGATCCCAGGGCAAGGCTGGGGAGGAGAATTAAAATTTCTCTCAGGCCCACCCTCTGAAAGAAGGAAAAAAAAAAAACCAAAGCCAAACAAACACCAGTTATTTACATGTTTCTAATATCATGAGAACATGAACTTATAACTTTTGACCTTCGCTTCCACAAAGGCCATTTGCAGTATTTTATTTAGATCCAAGCAAATGCCTTTTCTTATATACCCATAAAATATCAAGCAATCCTACTGCTCTACACATTTAATTCTTCCCATGATATACAAAGACAGTTTGATTTTGCAACACACTGAACTGAAGAATAAACCCAAACGAGCTACTGTCTCATTGGCATCGGAGAAAGAAGGAAACAGCAATGCAGGAAAGAAAATAACTCATTCGCAAACAAAGCAGGGGGGGCAGGGAGGAAGAAAGAAAAGGGAAAAAAGCAGCAACCAGAACACAAGCAGCTGGTGCTCAGGGACTAGGAAGGACTTTGGCTCCACAATAACAGTTGCATAATCGTTGCTGCCTGAAAAGTTATACAATGTCCACCCTTCTCGTCATAAAGAAAACAAATAATTAACAAAAAAAGTCCTTTTAGGGCACAGCATCTAATAAATTAAATACTACCTGTTAAATCCTACTAAAGAGGAAGAGCTCTGTAGTTTCAAACATTACTTTTTAGCTTACTGAAGCATTAACCATCAAATTCTATGTTGACACTTACTAAAAACATCTTATTTCCCCTAAAAGCAACATGTCCTTACGCCAGTGCCAAGCCACAGGAATCTACCACCTGGCTTTTCCAGCCCTGCTCTCAGAAGACATGTCTGCACTGGAGAAAACTGTCCCTAAGGCCAAGTTGCATGAAATGTGACCTCTCTTGTTGCTGTAGAACATTACAACTTCAGTGGCTAACATGACATTTGAACCCAAATTATAAACTACAAAAGAATCCCAAGCACTAACACAACTCTACAACTGGGTATTTTGCAGATACTTACAGCAGAACTGGCATAACACTCCTAAGAGGAATGAAGACAAATCAACCTACATGACCCACCACTGAAAAGAGAGCAGGAAAGAGGTTTTCCTGAGTGGTCACGTATTGTGCAGACCTGTAAGATGTGGCATTGCACAGAGTGAAAGTGAGGTTTGAGTCAGATGTGAAAGACCGAAAAGATACTGCATTCAGATTAAGAGGCAGTTGAATTTTAGTTTGCCAGCACTGAATCCATAAAGATAATTCTAGTCTAATTATAGCCCTCTTGTAAAGGACTTGGACCAAAAGAACAAAAGCTTTATCTCCTCATCTAAAATTTGCATTTCTCTGTGATTATCTCTCCTATGCAGTTAAGTCTTGTCCATTTGGTTCTTCTTACCTCTGGGTCAGAAGTTTTACATCTTCTCACCATGATTTGGGCTCACAGCCCAATGCTACTGCATTGCAGAGTTAGAAAAGACATGATGCAGCAATATTCCTGAATTTCTTTGGATGTGGAGGTACATGTCATTGCTGCCAATCTCTGATAATCCAATCCCTGCTGCCATCCAGATAAAACTCAAGAGGCTCATGGCATTTCAGAAAAAAATAATAATAAAAAAAAGTAACAATGACATTAAGATGACCATCCTGACACTTATGTCCTGTTGTTATTTTCTAGCCAGTGTCTAGAACACTGCAAAATTCACTGACTGTGCAAAGACAGAATGAACATTCACTCTTCCAATCACCCCTGGAACTCTAAGCAGTCCCCCTTGTGCTCAGCACAGACCACTTCCAGAAACAATTTCAGGAATCAGACGTTCCCCTTGAAGTGAAGTGGAAATACCAGGATCTGTTTTGCAGTAGAAGTCCAGATGAATTTCAGAAGGAGTCACCTAACCTATAATCCCTTCACCATCACCCAGCCTGTCAGCTCTTGGTTAAATAAGACAGATGAGAATTGCCCCATCAAGGGAAAGAGAGAACCTGACGCTAACCTGGCAGCCTGCACCAAGGAATATGCTGGCCCTGTATATCCAAGATATTCAGAGAGACGAGCAAAGGTCCACTCCTCTCTGCTTAACTCACCAGCCCTGAACTTGCCATGGGAAAATTAAGTAAATGCTGCTCTGACAGACCATCCTCACTATACTGCACCAGACTGTCCTGACCAGTTACAATTTCAGCAGCAGTGGTCAGGTCACAGAAGCACTTCATTAGCAACCACCTTAACAGGAGAGCAGCACATTTCAACTCTACCTTTTAGTGGTTTGGGGGGGTTTTTTGGTTTTTTTGTTGGTTTTTTTTTCCTATTAGGGATTGCTGCAGACAGCAGTAATCCAATCTTTAAAGCCCCTTACTGTGAATATGCTACAAAGCAGCATGGCTTTATCCGTAATGCCTCAGTTCTGAATTAAGTAAGCCACTTACCTTTCCTAATGCTTCTGCAACAACTCAGAATTTTGATTAATGAGCTGCTCTGCAACAAGCGCCCCTTACACCAACTTCATCAGCAGTCCCCTCACTCCCCTCCCAGCTCTCTGGCAAACACTTTGAACAATTCTCATGTTTGGGACTCAGGGGAGCCATTTTACCTGTTCAAAGAGTAAAGCAACTCCCGCCAACTCTCAAGACGCTACTGTACACTAATCCAAGTGCAACTGGAACAGCTATTGTGGATAAAGTGTGTGATGACCTTCTTTGTGGAAAGATAAGATAGGAAAATCCTACATACCCCTCCATTCCATTTGGGTTTGGTGCTAAGGAAGGAGCAGAAGGAGAAAAAAATTACCAAGTGCTCCAGGACTCCAACAAGCAAAATCTGGTACTGCAATAAATTTACTTACAAGACAGATACCTGATGCTAAAAACTAAGCAAGCCATAAAGCTCATAGTTAAGATTCCAATGCTCTTTACGCTGCTACCCATTTTCTAATGCAGACATTAAGGGTTTACATAAAAATGTGTCTTATTAGTAAATTTACACATCTAAAAGACAATCAAATTACTCACTTCTTAGGTACCTAGGGTTGCTCTATAGTTGATAACTTCTGATTAAACAGCTCTCTGAAAGTATGATCTTCAAACCAGTATCTAAGGTAATGGGAATTAAGTACCTGCAAATGGCAGTTACTTCCTCCCAGGGCTATAAGGGCATTCTACACTCCGTCTTGAATATGGACAGCTGGGTCCACACACTTATGAGAGGTGAACTCTGCCCTCTGTGCAGCTCAGCTGATGAGCAGTTTCTTCTAACTCAATCACTATCCAATATCAAATACTTCAAGTCTATAATGACCTTTTTCTCAATAAAAAATGGACAGACAACTAACCCAGAGTTACTGCAAAACCCCTCATAAGATACTCGGCATTTTACATCCAGGTAATTTGTCTTTAGGCTTTGCAAATATAATTGAGACTCATTCTGGGTCCTGAAAAGTCTTCCCCATTAAATTAAATCTACCTCTTTCTTCAAAGGGAGAAGAGAGAAAAGAACAAACAAGAAGAGAAAAAAAAAGGCAATTATTAGTGACTTGGAAAAAATGACAAAATTGAGCAGGCAAGTTCTGCATGCAGGAGGGAAAAAGAAAATGCATCCAGAAGACATGAAGGAATGCAAAATGGAACAGACCACAGTTTTGTGGACACACAAGTCCTGAAAATCTATTTACTTAAACAACCAGAAGCTCTAACGCAGATGTTCAAATCTGATTATTCCTGCTTTATAACCCTAAAGATTAGTTTGGGAAGAGGTCAAAAAATGAAACCAACAATAGCATAAAGTAATGAAAATAACTGTCATTTGCTTTTCCCTTAAAACCATTAAAAGGCTTTTGTCTGCTTTGACAGCAGCATAATCTAGGAAATCCAAAAGCTTACTGTGTTTTGGCCTGAAAAGAACACAAACATGAACATATCACTTCCTAAACTTGTCAAGTCTCAACAGCTACTCTCCTCCCCAGAAAAAGAAACATAAAACTTTCATCCCTATATCATCCCAGTCAACATGAAATGAACACAAAGAAACAAAATTAGAATTTACTTATCTTGTATAAAACTAAAGTTGACTCACTGATCATCACTGCTATGTACAAAAGGGAGCCAATCCAGATTCTCCTTATCACAAACAATTATGCTGATCCCCCATTACCTGTGCTTGTATATGCTGAAATAAAAATAACAGCAAGTGATATTCTAAAAAAGGCAATAATATGTAGAGCATCAATGATATCCTGGACGTAGAAGAACCGAAATTGTAAGAAGCAACTGGGGAGGGGGAATAATTAATAAGATCTCCATATTAAAAAAAAAAAAAAAAAAAAAAGGCAGGGAGAAGGAGCAAGTTTTGAAAAGGGTCTGAGTGGATCAGTTCCATGCTGCTATCCATGGCTTCTCCCCTGCTCTGACGCATTTCCAGGAGGACACTGGAGGAATGCTCTGTAGCAATCTTTTTCCAAGTAATATTTTGGCATAAATCCAAAGTATTTGTTTTAAAACAGAAGTCCATCAGACTGGATCAGCAATGGACCCGCAGAAAGCCCACACAAAAATTTGTCTTTCAAAGGCGCATTAGGAAGAGCATAGAATTGAGATTATCACACACACACACACAACACACACACAAAAAAAAGACTCCAAAAAATCCCTCATACCACCAGAAAGGATAAATGAATGCTCTGACAAACTAGCACACACACTCTTTTGTTCTCATAAGAAGTGTTTTTTCAAGAGCAAAATATGGGAAAAAAAACCAATAAAAAACAAGAAAGCAAATTAATGCATTTGTTTCATTTAAAGCACTCCCAGAAGCTTGCCAGACTTAGAGAAACAAACACTACAAGAGAAACACTAACTGTGAAAGAGAGATGGGTCACTAACCTGGGTTCTCTTACTTGTGGCAAGCTGACACATTCCTTCCGTCTGCCTGTCCAGACTTGTCAGCACAGTGCCTGGAAGCAGCTGAAAAACTTATAACTATGTTGATAATATGAAGTGTAATTCAGACAGCACCTCCTCCGCTATCAAGAACTCCACCATCCAGCAGGAGGTGCCCAAAAGTGACTGGTAACTGGTGTCCTCTAACTACAGCGAGATGAAGGAAAGAAGGAAACAAAGAGTAGAAATAAAAACTCAGGGTGACTGAAGAGCAAATGGTGTCAGAGACAGAAAAGAAATATTCCCTCCTCAAATCCCCAGACTTTTTCCTCCAATTAAAGAGCAAGAACAAATCTCTCTCTACGTTTAAGTGAGACTGACTAGTGCTATTTCCTAAACTGAAAGAGGATGAGAAAAAGTCTTTTGCATGACTGCAACACGATTTTCTTAGGCTTGCAGATCCTTTAAGGTAGCTTCTCTAAAATGTTCAGAAGAGAAACTGTCTTCCAAGAACTACTGTGGCACAAATGGCACTGCTTTGTCTCCACCTCCATCTCCCTGCCTTATTGACAACATAACCAGCAATCTGGAAGCCAAAAAGAAACAAACTGGTTTAGCACTGGGAGGACCTCATATTCTGAAATCATCTGACATGCTAAAACTACAGGGGGAAATAACAAAACAAAAAAAACACACAACGATAACAACAAAACACAAAACAGCACCACAAAAATCCACACCCCAAAACAACAACAAAACCCCACAAAACAAAGAAACAAACGCAAAGAAACAACTCACTCCCAGCCATCACCTGCTGGGTTGAATAATGAAATTTCAACCATTTTGAGACTGAATTGTAGGTGATGACGATAACACTGTTTAGACAAGCTATATTAGTTCAGACTTTCCAGACATCTTTCTCAAAGATGTCTATATCTGCTATCTCACCCACATTATTAAATTGATCATTTTGAGATAAATGTGGTATCAGACTCACTACCAAAGCTGCCATGGGCTGCTCAGCATCATTAAACTGATACCTTCAGCTCAGCAACCTCACTTTAATCACATTAAAGGTACACCAGCTAATGCAACCAATATATTAACAGGAGCCAATAATTCATGCATCTGGATGAGCACACTGAGGGGGGTATGTGGTAATTGCAAACTGAAGCAATTATTTGGATCTCAGTGCAGGCAGGGCAAACCTTCTACCAACATCCATTTTAGTACAGTGAAATGCATGACTACATGCTAGGAACCAGAGCGGGGAAAAGGGATCCAGGTACATAGAACACAAATCCCAAAAGGACAACCAGAAAGCCCACGGCAATATGAGTTACACGACCCTTGGATGCAGCAGGAGGCATCCCCAAACTGGGGAAGGAGGAGAGGGTTTCAAAGCGGGAAATAAATATTTCTTTACATACTAGGATGCCAACAGACAACCCTAATACATCTAAAGGTCATTCTTCTTATAGCTCAAGAGGGCAACCAGAATACAAAGAATACAAATAAAGACTACCAAATGCTTAAATGTATTTTATTTTTCACTGAAAGCTGAATTTATTACTGAAGGTCAAGAGAAAGCTAAAAAGAGACTGGAGCATCTCTGCATGCAGATTTACACAGCACAGGGCTCTTTGACCAAGCAGATAATGGCATTACAACATGTACTGGAAGGTGAGCAAATTCACTTTTAGTCTGAGAATAAAAGGGTCTTAGGAGGGTGGCAATTGGCCAAGAAAACAGATTACTAACCATTTAAGATTTCCCCCTAACTCAGAGACATTAATTACACCGGACATCTTTTTAAGTGACACCTCCATTCAAATAAAAAAAGATGCTGCAACCAATACAACACTACTTATGGGGATAATAATTCCTTACTGTAAAAAAAAACAAAACAACAAACACCACAATCATTCAAAGATCACGAATGAAGTACCAGATTCTTCAAAAGGCAGTTGTTTTTAACTAAGAAAGGACACCACAGAGAGTGAAAAGGTGTCAGGCACTGTAATTATACTGCTCCAGTACACACATTTTTCAGATACTGCTCTGGAACACCCACGTTCTTGGTCCTTTTCTCTTCCTCTCCTCCTCCTTTTCCAAGCCTACTTATTGAAAAAAAAAAATTTAATTTAGACTGGGCTAGCTGTTCTTCAAGATGAAACAACAAAGATGCTGCAAAACAAACATCAGGAAATAAGAGTAGCTATTATGAGGTATAAATTTTGAGACAGTACTCTGTATCTAGCACAAGCCTTCAGCTCATGATGAAGCTTTCCATCTTCCTCCCAGCCCTGTTTAACATACTCTTGTTAGGCCTTAGGAGTCCCATCTTGGGAGTACTCATTACAACAGTATAATGAAAAGTGAGACGCTTACTTACTTACTAACATCAAAATACTTAAGCATAGCAAAGAAAATCTGAAAGGGAGGGTGAGAACATCACTTACTTTTTGTAAGAGAGAAATAAGGAACAGCATTAATACAATACATATAAGCACACAGGCTCCACACAGCTCTGTCTAAGCATTATTCTATCAGTATCTGATGAGAGAACTGGAGGGCAAGAGAAAACTTCTTTTTTACCCCAGCACTCAGAGATACAATAAACTGGTCAAAACAAAATCCTCACGTCTTGTTTGCCAGAATTTTTTAATCTTTTTTTTTTTTTTCCTACTTAAATGTTGCAAGTGAAGAAACCAGGGGAGGAGGGAAGGGGATCTATTTTGCTTTTTTTAATTTTTATTGGTAGAGTATTGGCAAACTGGATGTGGCCATTTAAGTAGTCATTAACAAGAAGGGGGAAAGCATTCTACAAAATTTAAGGTATCTGCAGACAATACTTCTTGTCCAGCATAACGAAACAGCAACAATGCTGACATTAATGAAAAATAACCCAGAAAAAGTAAGTCTTTATCAGGCCTCCATTTTCCATTATGTAGACAAAGCTATCCTCCTGAAAACTGCACACGGAATCTTCATATCTTCAAAAAACACAGTACTGTGTGCCTGCTTTTCTTCTTTAAGTATCAAAAACATTCATTAATCCCAAACAATACAGTTCTTTAACAAACCTGGGTTACTCAGAGGCTTTTTTCCCCAAACACTATTTAAACTTTTAACAAGAAGGTATGACTTCTGACCAGTGTTCTTTCCATGGCTCAGGTTAATACTAAACTTCCAGTCCAGTCACGGTGTTCCTGATGTCTCTCTCCTGTCCCTCTCCCCCTGATTAACTACAGGTCATTTCCTTGAACATACAACCTAAGCAAAGTAAAAGGGTCAAAAGACACTTATTGTTTAAAATTAATTTGTTTAAATTCTCAAAAGCAGTTTGCTTTCTGCTCAGCAGAGGTAAGAGCCATCCACATGCTGTGCTGACTTTCCCAATGCCAGGACCTCACAGCCTCTGACACATCATTGCTGCCCTCCACTGCAAGAGCAAACAAAGAATAAATCTAAGCAATGGACCACTTACAGGCCCGACATTGAAAAAACCAGAGTTACAGTAAAATATCCAGTACTTTCATAGCCCATCAAATTAAAAATTATCTTAAAGATTCACATGTTTTCATTCGCTGCTTAAAGCACGCAAAAAGTTCATCCTACACCCCCTTATCTCTTCCTCCAGAAAGCCAGGCCTCTAAATCCCATGCTCCCAACTAAAACGCTCCAGCAAATGTCCTCCTTCAAGCACGATTAGATGTTCCTTCCAACCAAAATGTCTGTTGTGTTTAAACTGTCCTAAGTGAAATTAAAATTTAAGACAAGTCCTTCCTCACATCACACAACAGTGATGAGTATTCAAAGACAGCACCGCTTCTGTCTGTTGAATCCAAGTCTTGCCCATTGTTAATGCCAGAATAAACCCCTCAGCATATTCCTGATATATAATGGATAAATACTGGAGAGCCTTTCTCCAAGCATTAGAGAAATTATTACCTCCTAAACACACTGTTAAGTTTGCAGAGGCAGGCTGTGAAAGTAAAGAAACCTGACAACCATCCATCCGTCCCTCCCTCTCCACACACATACCAGAACAGTCTCAAACCAAAGCTGAATCCTGTGTGACAGCATTAACTATTCACTGAAATAGTTATAAAGCACCATATTTCAAGGAAGTTTCTATAAATAACCTTCATCCTGTTACGAACACCAGAGAGTAAAAAAAAGACCAGTGGTTTCTGGACACAGAATATTTGGCCCTTCATCATATGGATTCACAGGCTGGTTAATTTCTCTGGTAACAATATGGAACTACTAGGAACTTCAACAAAATCAAGAATTGTATTTCAAATTACTATGACCTTGCAGTGCTTGAAGTGTTCCACTTTCCTACTCAAAGGTAGCCTTGTGAGGAATACTATGAAAGCAGAAAACAAGCAGGACTAGGGATTTCCACTTCACCACCACAACCCTCAGCTTAACGTGACAAGACAAATCCAAACTGAACTTCACACAACATGAACATCTACTAATGACAGTATCAACTTTGTTCTGCAAAGAATGATGAAAAAGAGGATAGACAGGAAAGAAGAGTTTTCATCTTTCAAATTTATTCTGTGCCAGAGGAAGCTAAACCCTCACCTTGGTATATTCTCTACTCAGTCTGAGCTCCTTCAGAAAAACATTAACTATGCTGATCTCCTTGTATAAAGAAAGATCACAATTTAAAGACACCCAGCTAGACAAAAAAGATTTTTCCAAGTACATCATTTGCAATATGCACATCTGCTTCCTTTCACTAAAAACACCCCAACCAAACACAAACAAAAACCTAAACATTCATATCACCCTGTGTATTTGAAGCACATATATACACATATGTGCTTTGCTAAAATAAAAGCAGTTATAGTTTTAGATGCTTTAACCAGTCGGCTATCCCAATACAGGAAACTGTATCTGTTTTGGCTGGGGTACAGCTAATTTTCTTCATAGTGGCTGGTATGGGGCTATATTTTGGATTTGTGCTGAACACAAGGCTGATAATCTAGAGATGTTTTTGCTATTGCTGAGCAGGGCTTACACAGAGCCAAGGCCTTTTCACACTGCCACACTGGTGACACCGGAGACTGGGAAGCTGGGAGGAGACACAGCCAGCACAGCTGACCCCAACTGACCAAAGAGATATTCCAGACCATATGGCATCATGCTCAGTATATAAAGCGGGAGGAAGAAGGAAGAAGGGAAGGAGTGACTCTGTCTGCCCAAGTAACCATTACACGGGACGGGGCTCTGCTCTCCTGGAGGTGACTGGACACCAGCCTGCACATGGGAAGCAGCGAATTAATTCCTCGTTTCACTTTGCTTGTGTGTGCTGCTTTTGCTCTCCCTACTAAACTGCCTTTATCTCACCCCAGAAGTTTTCTACCTTTTACCCTTCTGATTCTCTCCCCAGTCCCTCTGGTGGGGGAATGAGCGAGCAGCTGCATGGGGCTCGGTGGCTGGCTGGGGTGAAACCACCACACTGTACAACACTGGAACTAAGAAAAAAAATTCCAGCTACTAATATAGCACATCCAGAGCCTTGTCTATATAGGAACATCACCAGTGAAACTGCATGGGATTTCAGACACCAAGGAAGCCTTTTGGTGTTGTATGCATCCTTGTTGTGTCCTCCATTGTCCCCGTACCCTGATCCAACAGTGCTGGGAACGTGTTTATGTTCCTGGTAAGAAACTGAAAGCAAAATATTTCTGTCTCCAGAAATTACTACGGTCAAAGTAAGACATGTTTGCTACTGTGCCTTTACACGCTCTAATAATGAAAGGCTTGGAGATACTCCCTTGTTACTTCATGACCCACTCAAAACCTAAATTAAATATTCTTCACTAGCTAAGCCTCACTGCCCAGAACTGTGAAAAAGAAACTTTTCCAAACCTAATTAACAAGCAAATTAGCATTCTCTTAGATCATATCCACAGAGACTTTGTTTTTACATTTCTAGTGTGGCTCACTGCTTAACTGCTACTGACTCAAGTATTAGCATTTAATTTGTGATGCAATACCAAAACTGTTTCTATGTCCATTCCACATGACTGCTTATAAAGAATGTTTACTTCTGCCTGTTCAGGGAGGCATCCTTTCTTCTGTGAGTGTAAAGAAACTCCCAAATAAAATGAATTTCACTCCTCTTCAGTCATCAGACAGAAAAACAGTGAGTGTTACCAGCTCTGATTACAGTTTTCTCAATCTCATCATATCCACGGCACCTCAGCACCGAGTATTCTGGAATGTGAAGATTTCAAAAAGGTTGTAGCCCTCACAGTCGAGGGAATAAAATTGACTATTGCATGCTCAACACTCAAAATCAAAAAGAAAATCCATTTGTTTTGTGTTTTTAATGCTTTAAAAGACATAACTTGAGTCAATCCCACAACCGAGGGCCTGCACCATGACATTTCAACTCTTAGGTTGGCAACTCTGAGAACATCAAAAGGCTTAATTTTTACATTAAGAAATGTTACCTGCCCTGTCTGTCATTCTGTACCCTGTGCACTCATGCAAACACAAAGCAAGGCCTTGACCTCATCCCTGTGAAGACATAAGGACCTCCATGAAACCCCATTAGAAATAAATAGGTCTTGGCCAGCACACAACTGCAGAGCCAAATCCTAAGACCATCAATGGCACTATAAATGCTATGAAGGTGGTGAATTCCCATGTCCTGGTTCCCATTACTCCTTCGGTTGTCCTTCAGACAACTGCTTTCTTCCTTTTTTATGTTTTGGGTGGGGGGTGGGTTTGTTGTGTGCTTTCTCCCCCCAAAATTAAGTATAATTTCTGAGCTTGTTTCCATATAACACTTGCCCCCTGCTCTGCACAGTTTGGCTGCTGGAACCACTTGAACTAATACTTCCACTGATGCCTCCCTATCATAAAAAAAAAGTTTCCCCTAGTACAGCTCACCTTCAGTGAACAACCCAAAGGCCAATACTTCGCACCAGTCTAATAAACCACAGACAAAAGCTGAGGCTGATTATGCCAAGTGCACTTACATCCGATTAACCTTCTTAATGATCTTTACCCCCCCTAAGGCATTCTGAACAGTCCTTCTCCTTTTCAGGACTGTCCATCATCCAAGCACTTGAAAAGTCTTTTTAGAAATTTTGTTATCAAGCCAAGTTGATATTTTGTCATATTTTATCTCTCTGTAGGCATTTTTTTCCCTTTAAACAGCCCTAAGCATTTTCCTAGCCCTGTAATTTCTTTTTCTATTTCCCTAACCTCAAATTATACAAAAAAAGGACAAGATTACAGTGCCAAGGAGGCAAACAAAACCTTTAGGACATCACTGCTGTACAAACCCCCCCTTCCTGTTACAGTCCATCTGTGAGCTAAGATTTTGGTTCTCAGCAACAACTTGGGGTAATGCCATGGCATTCAAATACATTCCACTTTCTGAAGCAAGATCCTATTACCTATTAACACAGATCAAGCCATCCTGTTTTGAATTATACTGAGATTTCTATCATGTCTTCATTTGAAAATAATAAATCCTCTGGTAATATATGAACATAAAACACGGTTCACTTGCACCCACGCTCCACCTGGCAGAATGATAGTGAGAAAAGTAACACCAAGACAATCCAGGTAGTGCTACCCTCTAACACCCAATACTTGGTGACAACTCTAACAAAACCTGCAGTGAAACAGAAAGCCAGATGTACATTTCTCTCAAGAGCTTCTGATCCACATTCTCAGTGAAGACATACCATTCCAAAAATGAAGGACCCTAAAAAAATTTCTCAGGAACATGTGGGAGTATCTTCGCTTTCTAGCCATGTGTCTATCTCACCAAACCAAATTGTCAGCTCTGAAGGTTTTGGTTTTTTTTTTACAACTGCTTATTGACATCGCTGATTTATGTTAAGGATCAATTTTGGTAACTCGCCCTCTACTCTGAAACCCTTCACTACAAGGTCTCAAATGCACATTCAAAACAAGAACTGGCATGGCCATTAGTAAGAAAATGGATGACTCAATAGAGGGACCAGCTTTATAGTTCAAAGGATCTGACTTCTTTAAGGTAGGTGTCTTAGAACTGGAATAAGAAGCTTAAGTTACCCATGTAACTGATGAATATCCACTCAACCTGAAAAAGTAGGAGTTTACCTCTTACATGTTGTCAGTGTAACATAAAATTTCTCTAGAGTAAGAGAGCAAGGGATGAAATAAGCCACCTGGAAAATCCACTTCTTCCATGTGTTTTCAAATTCATTATTGTCTGTACACTAACTTAGCCAACCTAATTAAAGCTTTTTCCTTGTCATACGGTAACAAACATGCATGACATGGAAATAACAATATTTGTGAAGATGTAAGAACTAAATGTTCTATTAATGCATATCTAACTGCTGTAATTCAGATCCATCCATCTTATCTTCCTCTGGCATTTCTTAATATCTGCTCAGAAATGTGAAGCTATCTGCCTTCCTACCATTCAACACCCCTTATTGTTTATTTCTCCCACACAATTCCCTCCTTCCTAGCACAACACTGTTTCATCTTTTTTGAAATTTCAGAAGCTATTTTTTTACAAGTGCTGCAGTAAGTTCTGCAAATCTGTTCCTATTCTGTGGTATGACAGAAGCATTAGAAGTCACATGCTTAAGACAGGCTGAAATCCATCACCGGATAGTGATGAAATACCAAAACCAGTAAAGCAATCAAGAGCATTTTCCCTCAAAAGAGAAAGATCCCAAAAGATGACATGTGGCTCTCAGTGGAGCAAGCTTCCCCCCCCCCCCCCCAAATCTCAATGCAGACAGTTTTACTTCCACAATCACAGCTTTGCTCAACAGGTAGGGAGAGAAAAAAAGAAAAAGAAAAAAATTACTCCATTAAAAAGCCAAAAATATTCCATGCTGTTCAAGAACATCAGCACAATTGTCAAAAATCGTGGCAATTGCACATTTCCACACAGAACAAAAATCATAAAATTTTGCCCCAGAGCTGCTCATGGGGAAAAAAAAAACACAAAGGATGTAGGTCATCTTCACTTACAAAAGACTTAAGGGAAACAAAGAAAGAAAAAAAAAATTATCTCCTGCACATTTAAAGCAAAGCAAATAGAATAGAAACAAGACCTACTCTTCCTTCTTTCGACTGGACAAAGCTGTGCTTCGCGCCTGTTTCAAAAACCTTGGTACCAGCCACGAGCTCCAAGCAGGTGTAAGGCAGTGACACCACCTGAGACCAAAGCCACGGCCTCTCCACTAAGATGTTGCTATCAAGTCCTCACAGCAGTCCCTGTTTGTACCAACTTTCAGAGAGAAAGAAAAAGGTATCCAGTGTGTGAGAGAAACTCTATTTCAGCTGAGTAACAAATCTTTGCTACTTTTTGATAATTCTCATGAAAAAGGAGGGAATAACCAAGAACTCCCCCATGCCATTCAGCTTCCTTAAGGGCCAAGCAGAAAAGCCAAGTTCCCTCAATCCTTACAGTTACATATTTAAACACTTTTATAGGCATGTGTATCACAATCAAATTAGCACCATACCTACAAAACTTTTTTTGTATCAAGTCAACATAGAGGGTTTAAACGAGCCTCTGAGTCAGAAAATGTTACACAGTACTAACTGAAGAGTTTTACACAGTATTTCCCATTCTTTCTTCACCTATAAGCTCTGACTCAGTATTACCATAAAGATTGAGATACATAACAACTGTGCTACAGATCTTTGCTTAATTATTTAAACTTTGCTTAAATAATCATCCCTGTCATCTGACAGGTGACCCTTACACAGAGAGTCTGTAAGTCCTGTGTCATCTTCCTCTGTCACAAAAAAAGGAAGGTGGTGTACACACTTACCTGTAATACCACAGAAGAACAGGGGATGTGACCAACAAGCAAAACTTTGCACTACTGAATCACCAAACATGGGTTGCTTGCCAAACAGATCTCTCAAGGCTGGATCACCAATAATGTATACTAAGTTTTGCAAAGCTTGCAGTGCTCTCACTTGAGCCAAGGAGATGCTCTCATGTCAGCACCAACAACTTCAGTTAAAATGTTACAAGCCACGAGCAGAATTTTGTACACAACATCAGCAGCTTTGGCAATGAGAGCACAAACAGGAATTCAGCAACATTTTCTATACTGTCTGTGGGGCAGCTGGTTAAAACCAATGTGCTCAGGGGCCTTAAGTAATTATGTCCTGTCCTCTCCTACCCAGCCTGGGCAAGGAGATGTGACAATCTCATCAGCACACCTCGGTCCTTCAACACTGGTTATAACTTATGGTTTATGGTTATAACTCAAGCTGTTGGTCACTCAGGACAGGTAAGTGACAAAAAAATATTTAAAACAATCAGCATTGCAAATACCTCTAAGAAACTCATACTATTGAGTATTTGTCACAACTTGGGCATTTTAAATACTGTACTACTGCAATTAGCAACACCATCACCAAAAAAAGAATCATGAAGGAAGCCAGTGAAGCTAAAAGCCTCTGTATTAAAGCCATGAAGAAATAATTTGTTTCCCCCCTACACACTTATCCAAAAATTGTACTATGAACAAATAAAAAATTCTATTTCCCATGGCCAAATGAAAGTTTCATTCTAGCAACATACTGTATGAATAGACTTCCATGGTTCTAATTATCAGAAAAACAAGCAAGCAGCAGGGGGTAAGTAGTGAGTTAGATGTATGGTTTCTCACAGCATACTTTATCTTCCCTCTCAAAAATCTGTTTATTTTGGACAAATGACACAAGACTTCCTCATGGCAGGAAGTCCTGCAAGTCAAAGGCCACTGCTGAAACAGTATTTCCACTATTTAGAAATAGGAACTTAAAAATCACTTACAAAGATGAACGAAACTGCTAATTAGCATGAGCAGATTTGTCCTTTGGCAATTTACCCAACAGAGAGGAAATTACTGGCTTTTCTTTACATTCTTCAGCTTAGCACATCTTCAGAAACCCAAGTGAATCCCCAGAACCCAACACCACGGAACAGTTAACAACATTTGGGAAGTGAAACTCCATGTTCCAATACCAAAGTTTCCAAACAACCTCATGACAGTCCTCAGCATTTCAAAGGGCAAGCAGAACATCTGCCCACACTCACCCCCATACCCTGCAAATAAAGCACCACAGAAGTTTTCTGCACGCTAAATAATCCCAGTGAACGCTTGCAGAAAACTATCAAATAGTTAACGTAAGGCTGGTAGGTGTGAAATGAGTGGCTGAATTCCTTCAACAGCAGCACACATATATACATCCTGAAGATCTGCTTGCCTTGCATACTTCTGGCAGTTTGGCTCCAGTAAACCAGAGCTAAACACCACGGTTTCCATACCCACAGATGGCTGTTGGCTTACCTTCTCGGACAATTCATGCAGCAAGATGCAACAAGATAACACAGCCTTCTGATCTAAAGCTGCTATTTCCAGCTCTGGAAAATACTAAGAATTATAATTGTTTTGTTATTTAGCACCTTTCTGTTACTGTTTTGAAGGAAAGAAATAAGAGTTCCTTTCCCAAGCAACAGATACTGATGCACTGAACTGCAAATAAACAATTGACCACATACAGCAGCCCTTACTTAAACCCTAACATGGAGATGTTGTAATACACATTTTTAAATGGGTGCTGAAGATATTAAAAATCACAGCAGCACTGTGCTTAACGTACTCCAATTAGATAATCAGCTGGCTAAGAGATGCAATATGGCCATACAACCCAAAACATACTACATTTTTTATTCCTAGTCTAGCAGCCTAAAACTGACTAGCAAATTGGAAAAGCAAACATATCAGTTCCTAGCAAACACACACCAAACTGAAGAATACTATTCACTGACCTCTGGTCTACCACCACCGAGGTTTGAGGGATTCTTCTACCCAGAACACCTTGCTATTGACAGTGTTAAGAATTCCAGAGCTGGCTCCAATTGAGCTCAACACACCCACACCACATAATGAGGAGATGATCCCCGCTCATACTCCAAACACGCAGCCAAAGTTACATTACCAGCACTTGGAGCAAAGGCACAACGCCACAATAACAAGGACACGCGTTTCCAGCACCCAGTAAGTCCTGCACCATCAACATGCCTGCCTTTAACCTAAGAGGGCAGAAAGGGATTTGGCTGCCTTACTGCAACTGACCAGTTCCCACAGCAGGTCAGTTTTGTATTTGCAAAGGCTGCGAGTCTACCAAGACTGCACAGGGTGAGGGAAACACTGCAGAAAGACTAGTTCATGCAAACTGTACAGTCTGTTCACATAGCCTACTTCAACATACTGCTAGCTTGTCACCAAATGTGCCAAGGATGCAATCAAGCTAGCTCTCTGCAGAGCCTGACTGAATCCATAGGAGTCTGTGAGCTCAGGAAGATCCTACAGCTGTACAGCCAGAACTAGGCACAGGGGAAGCACAGGCATCAAGGAGCAACACAGTTCTGATGCAGAAAAATAACTCCTGTTTGCTACAACAGGCAATACATGGACACACACAGACCTTGTCACAAACCTAAACTGCCAAGAAACCCAAACTCAATCATTAAAATAAGGCCATGACTCACAGGTCTACACTGAAACCTTGTGAGTTACCCTAGTTATCCAAGAAATTATTCATGAAACTAGAGATCAAAATAAACAAATCTAGTCCTCTGCACGAGCTCTTCCATAAGTCTTTCCCTATGCAGGCAGTGTAAGCACAGCTAGAAATTATGGCTCTAATCTTTCAAGGTGAACATCGCGCTGGGTTCTCAGCACCCAGCACTACTGACTGGTCTCTATGCAAACCCCTCCATGTATGTGCATCACCTCCCACAACTGCAGGGCAAAAACCCACGCTGCAGACAAGCAGCTGGTACCCCAGCACCTCTGCAAATCCCCCCGCATCGTGTCCCGAACCCTCCGGGAGCTACAACCTCCCTGTCCCCAGGGACGCGCTGGGGACAAACCTGTCGGGTGCTACAACTTCAATGTCCCTGCCGCACCGCGGGGTCGGCAGCTCGAGGCTGCCGCCAAAATAACCCCGTTCGTGGGAAACAAAAATAAAACGAAGGGGGTAAAACCCGACCCGACCCCCGGCCCGGGAGCCGCTCGGTGCCCGCGCCGGCCCGGGGCGAAGGGCGACCCCCCCCCCCCCCCCCCCGCACTCCCCGCCGGCCCTCCAGGGGCCGGGGCCGCCGAGCCCCTCCCGCTCCCCGCCGGGGCTCCCGCGGGAGAACCGCCCGCCCCAGCCACAACAAAGGCGGCCGGGGCGGCCCAGTGCCCGCGGGGCTCCGCCGCGACCCCCGGGCTTCCCGCGGGCCCCCCCCCGGCCGCGGCCCCGGCACAGCCCCTGCGCTATAGCCGGAGGTGGGGTGCCCGCACGGTGACAATGCTCCGCCGCCCCCGGCACCTGCGCCACCGCCCCCTCCTCCCGCCCGGCCCGGCAACCCCGGGGAGCGGGGCCTGCGCCCGGGCCGGGCCCGCGGGGGGCGCCGGGGCTGCGGGGGCTGCCCGGGCCCGCCGGCGGCGCAACAAAGCGCTGGGGCCCGGGGGGCGGCAGGCACTCACCGCGGGGCGACGGGTCCCCGGCCGTGCCGCCCTGCCCGGCCCGGCGAGGGGGCGGCGGGCGGCTCCTCCTCGCTCTCCTCCGCTCCCTCTCTCTCCGCTCCTTCCCGCGGGCAGGGCTCGGCTGGGCTCGGCGGGGGTTACGCGGCGCGGCGGCCGCGGCCGGGCGGTGCGGGCCGGGCTGGGAGGGCGGCTCCCCCCGGGCGGGCTCCGGCGGGAGGCGCCGCCGCCGCCGCTGCTGCACCGTCCGGGCGCCGGGGTCGTCCCGGCCCCATCAAGGCCGGGCCGGGCCGAGGGGGCCGCGGAGGGAGCGGGGCCGCTCCCCGCGGCGGCTGGTGGCCATCTTAGTCCTCCTCCTCCTCCTCGGCGCCGAGTGCCCCCTCCCCGCCCGGCTGCCAGCGCTGCCTCCTCCCTCCGCTCCTCCTCCTTCTCCTCCTCCTGATCCTGCTCCCGGCTGGCTGCGGTCGTTCCCGCGGCCCGGCGAGGCCGCCCGGGGAGAGCCGGTCCGTCCTGGCAGGCCTTGGGTCGCCTACTTAGTTCTGGGCCTTTTTACAATTATCTCACCTTTCCAGAGCGGTGGGTTTGGCTTCTCGTTGTCTGACAGAATCCCTCTCCTCTAGCGCTAGCCGCCGGTGTCCTCTTTCCTCTGTCCCACTGCCATCCCCGGCAACACAGGCCCGAGCAGCTGACACGCTGGAGAAGCCGTGCCGGGCAGGAGGCTGGATGTGGGTTGCGGGAGGGAATGCAGGTTACTGCCTGAGCAAATAAGCTACCCTCGGGTTGGGGTTGAGGTGCTTTCCCTTCACTTTTAGTCAGGTGTGCATCTAGGGAAAGTCCACTGGATATCCCTAGTGTCGACCACGTCTATGCTGGCCAGCCGATCTCATCTGTATGATCCAGATGTTTAAACACAGAAATTACCTTTTTCTACTTAATCCAGAAGCTCAGTTAAATTCCCAACGGCCAAAGGACTCCTTTTTGTCAGCAGAACAAAGCAGCAGTTGGGCCATGTGTTGGGCACACAGCACAGTGAGTCACTGCAACCCCAAGGCAAGCTTCATCCACTTGGATAGTCCCGAGGAACAGTGCAAAGGTGTGTCCACACGTGTGTGACCAGATACCCTTCTTCCTTTTTTCCAGTTACTTATAAACTTGCCTCCTTCAAGAAATCAGCTGCTAGCAGCCATTTACCCCCTAGCAGTTTCATTTGGGGTATTTTTTTCATTCAAAAAATCCCTTCTGAAGTCTTCGTTGAAAAAGCAAAAGCATTTGGGAGAATCTGGCTGCAGGGGTAAAAGCTGCAATAAACAATGCAGAAACCATTCAAGACCTCTGTGTTTCACTGGCAAATTATCACAAACACCAGGAAGCAGGACCATTGCCTCTTGCCTCTGCTACAGGGGTTTATTAAACAAAGCTGTGTACTCTGTTGTGCTTCAGGACAAATGGAGTAAACACCATTTATCCATTCTTCCTTTTCTGGCCTTTAGCATCAAACATGCAAATCCACCTAATGTTTTTACTGGCTGATGTACTGCTGTTCATCTGGCAGTGGAAATCATCCTGGTCCCCTTCAGGTGGTAAAAACTCTCTGCTTAAGACTTAGAGATGTCTTGAGTGAGGCTAACTCTAATTCAGCTGCTAAGGAGCACTCACTGAAGACAAAAGTGTAACTCCAAACAAACAAAGCCTACTTCTCCCAACTGACAAAACAAAATAAGCAAGGACAAGTATGTAACTTCCTTGCCTACACAATACAAAGCCACCTTTGCTTGTTAAAGGTGTCTTCAGACATCCTTCACTTTATTAGCAGGAGCAACATCCCGCACTACTCAGGAGAACAGCCCAAGCTATAGTTCGGATTGAAGTGGGGATGACCGTCCCTGTATATTTTCCTGTGCAGGATTATCAGTGAAGAATAGGCACCAAGACAGAAATTGTGTGCAGTATGTCAACCATAGTCTTACCACAGCCACTGTAATATGATCAGGGCAGAAGCTCTTAGACAGTTGATATTCTCGTGTCCCTGGAAAAAAAATTAAATATTATGCCCTGCATATCTTGTTTTGTCCCTCCTAATGAAATGACTCCTTTTGCTTACCTTTTGGACACAGAGCATTTTAACAGCTTCTTCACAACCCCCCTTTGCAGCCTCCTCTTCCCCATCACATGCTAACACGTGTAATTGTCACTATCTGCTATGGAAAAAAAATATGGTGTTCTATGGCTAAGGTCATATGAGAAATGTTACAAGAACAGGAAGGGAAAGTGAGGATGGTCAAAACATGAAACTACAGATTTGTTTTCAGGGCATGCCTTTTTGAGGGCACTCACCATGTTTTGTATGCATCATGGAGTAACTTATACAGAGAGGGAAAAGTGTGTGTGTTGAGTTACATACCAAACTGAAATAATTTGCCCCTGGAGTGAATGCTAAGCTCAGAGTCAGTGACGAGTACATTTCTGCTACAGAACAGCCAAAGTCTGTGTCAGCCTGTTCAGAGCTAACATGCATTGAATTTTTACAGCCGCATTCTCCTTAACGTGTAAGCCATGCCGGTCTAGGAGCAAGAATGCAGTGCGCTCTACCAGGTGGAATTGGGCCCTGTTTGGTCTATTTTCATTCTGGACTGCAGCAAAGGGAAGCACTGATTTCATCAGCTTGTTCCGACAGTTATTTCACTTACTGTGCAAGATGCAGTCTGTGAATGGTACATGGCAGTTACACTTCACAAAACAAACAATCTTCTCTCTGTAATTTATGTGTAGGAGGGTACTTGAATCTTTCATATGTAAAGGATTAACAAGACCTATCTTACCCAGCTCTGCTGAGTAGGAACCAACGCTAACAGAGATGGAGCTGTTTCTAATTCCTTATCAGTAGTGGGAAATCAGCAAAATCCCCCAGGATGGCAGTGGGAGTGGAGTTGCACGGACAGCTGTGTGCCAGATACACGTTTTGCTGCACGCCAGCTTATATTGCTTTCTTCTTCTTGTGCAGCTAATGTTCATTGCATTCCTATTTATAGTTCCCATCTTTTGGTCAGTTGTCACTGCTCCAAAAGAAATAAAGGCAAGCTGTAACATTCCATACTGAGTGACACCAGACACTCCTTTTACGTCCTCAACATCTCTCCTCTTGCAAAGCTCATCACAGGTACGTGCTCATCTTTCTCAAAAGAGATGCAAGATAGTAATTATAGCGCTATAGTTAGACAAATGAAAGTGTTTACAATTAATCTTTCTTCCACTTTGCAAAGCAACTGTGCACAAGGGATTGCATCATTCATTAAAAACTGTGGAGATATATTTAAGTTTCTTTGCCTCCTTTATCAGAAGGCAAGGTGAAACCCATACAATTGTCTTTCAATGGTGTAATACTGCACAGCTTTCAGGTGAGATACTCAGACATTTCCATTGCATTTATTTCACATGTCTTTGGCAGTGAAGTTACATCTGTCTGGTTTGTGTATCTTAGCTAATACCAAAGTACAGGCAAATCCAGAACTGGAAAGAAATTGCTACAAGAAGGTGAAATAAAACTGAGGGAATTTTAGCCAATTTTTTCATTAAAATTTTTTTCAACAGAAGAAAATAGCACCCTTTTCCAAATTTGCACAAATTAACATTTTAATCCTACAAGATTCTTATGACTTCCTTTGAGAAGTGCTTTTCCCTCCCTCCTTCTTGCTTGTTGATAGATAATTTTTGGCAATAAATAACAGGAAGGGTGGAGCGGTGAAGGGTCTAGTGTCCCTGTCTTGTGACAATCATGTTGAATTTGGCTGAAATTTGAAAAATAAAAAAAAGTAAATTCCCTTGTCACTTATGTTCTTCAGAAAAATAATGGCCTACTTGTCAGAAGTTAATAAATTAAACAATCCCCAAATAGTCTACTGCTGAGCTCATTGCATTTGTAAAGCATTAAAACAGTCACCACAGCAGAAACACCAGCAACCTGATGTAGTAACAAAGAAAGCAGCAGCCAGGGCTACTCCTCCTTTGCCCTCTGGGGCCCAGGAATCCAGCCCCACTTTGGATAAACAGCCTTTCTTCTGATGTCTGCCTATGTTAGTCACACAGCTCAAATAAATAAACATTTGCATCCCAGTGCTGCAGAATCGGAGTTCAAAGGTGGATAATTTATGAGTAGCTTGTTACAGCTGGACATAATATGGTGGTTTTCTTTTTGTTCTATGGAAAACCCACTGATAAAGCAGCATTGAAAGCAAGAACATAAGGATTAGGGGAAGAAGCAGGACAGGGGAGAGTGCGACAACAGAATTCCCAGCCCACAAACATTTAGGCCACATCTGTAACTGTAAAAGAAACCATAGCTTGCAGTTCTCAAAAAAAACTCTGCCCTGCCTCTGTTTGTGCAGAACAGAGTTCTTCCTATAGAGGTTACTCGTCATACATAACTTGCATACAATGAAATATTATTAGAAGATTCAAAGAATAAAGCATTGATGGAAAAGGACACATGCCAAACTTGCTTGCAAACAAATATTACATTGTGCATATGTGTGTATGGGAAACAGCATGCAGTTAAAAAGAATGGCAAATAAACTGCATGCTACTTAATATTTAGAGGATACTGAAAATTTAGAGGTCAGAGCCATATTCACTGGGTTTAAATTTTTACGCGCCTGTATGCTAATGATTCTTATGGACTCTTGGGCAAAAGGCACCTAAATTTCAAGTGCCTGGATTGTGTTCAGGCCACTGGAATGTGATTCTGCACATCCAATGAAAGTAGGAAAAAAGAGCAGGTGGCAACAGAGAAGGTGCAGTTCAGTTGAGGTCATGGTGGCTTACGCAGCCTCAAAGCCTGATGATCCCAGGAGTGAATCCGAGAGGATGAGATCACACTCAGTGAGGGAAAAATGCTGCCATCTGGTGCCTCTGGAGAAAAAAAAAAAAAAAAAAAGGATTATGTTGATGATTTGCTTCACTTGCAGTGGTGTCAGTGCTGCTGGTTCAGTCCTACAGACCTCCAGTTGTCTTTCTGTTGTTCATAGGTGTTGCTGTTCCGCATGGCATATGAAAAACTAGCTTGTGAAGGCTTATGTTGAATCTCAAAACAAACAGGCTGATAAAGCACATTTTACGGCAGTTTGCCTGGAAGAGGAATATCTGTATTAATGTAGTCTTTAAGGCAATTTTAGGAGAGATGTTTTTAAACAAAGTCACTTGTGTCTGAGAGTAACATGCACCTTATTTATTTTGATGAAGTAATGCATATTCACACCAAGAGATTGCAAAATGCTCTCTCATCACAAATCCCATATGTATTTATTTTTACTACTGTGTAGCAGAAGAAACATGACGTCTGTCAAGTACATCTGAAAAAGAATGAAGAGACTGCTGTTTGCTATCAGGTTTTGTGAAAGAGTTTAACAGAACAAGAATTCAATGCATTTCTTTTGCAGAACTAGCTTTGACCTTGACCATCACTGCACAACCTCTAATGCCCACTATTTTATCCTGTGAGCATTGTAGATTATACTTAGTGCATGTCAGAAGCCTCAGAGGATACAGGACTAGACACTAAACGCCACTTATTTTTATGATTTGCCTTTTACATCAGCCTATTTTGGATTGTTGTTGATACAGCCTCGGAGGATGTGCCAAATATGTACTGAGACACTCCACAGTGTTAGAACGAGGGAGTGTTATTTTCGTCGAAGATATTTTTATTTTTACAGGCTTCCACAGAAAGCCATAATGGTAGCTTGGAGAGATTGAAATGACTGATCAAATAAAAACCCATACATTGCTCTATTTTAGATGTACCAGTAATAAAGATAGTTCTTTCTGGGAACTTAAATTTGTTTATCCCTTGACCAATGGAAAATCTGAGGGCCACAGGTCAGCTTCCCACTGGAAGAAAACTGAGTAAAGTGAGTTATGTACCTTATTTATTTTTAGACACATCATTTTTGTAACAAAGTGGTCACAAAACCTCAGGCATGAAATCCACTCTTGCAGATAAACTAACTCCCACAGCACCATCGATTTCCCAGGAAGATACTCTAATCCAAGAACAGCTTCAAAGTCATGGAGTAATCCAAGGACCAGACAGTCTTCCAAGGGATTTATTGTAAAACTTGGCAGAGCAAAGAGAAAGAACATGTTTGCCAGCAAAGAGATTTGTAAAGTTATAACTAAAAGGGCTTTGTTTTAACTGCCTTAACATGCACTTTCCCAGTTCAGCCTTAGTATTTGATTTATCAAGATGCAAATTCACTGCTAGCTTCCTCTCTTCCAATGAGTGACTGATGCAGCCAGACAAAGTCTTTGCCACCACAGGTTTTTGTTATGCATACCTGCAGCCAACCTGAGGCTGTCGTGGCACAGACTTCAGTAAGTACAGAAAATTGTGAGACAAAATAAATTGAGAACACCCTTATTTCCTAAGTCATGAGGGGACGGCTTTTATTCCAGGTAATTATCAAGGAACATGTTGGTTAAAAATATTTATTATTTCTTACTGTTTATTATTATTTACCATGGCCTTTGAAAACAATAAGCCAAGTTAAACTTTTTACTAAATTACTAACATTCTCTGAAAAAAAAGGAAGTTTCTAGACGAGCTGCATGAAGCTTGATGTCACTTCAGAAAGGCTGTTCCAGAAACTTGCTCTTTCCATGGTACCATACTTCTTCCATTTAGTTCCTAGCCCTAGTGTATTTACAGCCACTTTACACACATTTGTTCCTAAATCCCTACATTTTCTCTCAAAATGGAGCTAGATATTCATATGATTAATGTTGCACTGGAAGAACTTGGAGTTTCTTCCTCTTCAACAGCATTAGAATTGCTTGTGGGTACACAGAGGGAGTCTGGTGATTTTAGATGTGTACATAGCTAACGATAGAGGAGTAATTTCTTTGACAGTCCCTTGTCCACGAATAAATCAAGCAACTTGAAGCCCTTCTAATATTATTAGCCATGTCATATAAAACTAGTTTCAAGAAACAACAAAAAAAAAATTCTTAGTGCCAGTGGCAGCCTTGTTAACGGCAACTTTCATCACTGATCTCCCTTCAGGTTACAGTTTGGGAAGGGACTTTCATTTTACTTCACATATAGAAGCATTTTTGGTGCATCCTCCATCTCCAAGTGGAGTAACTGTGTCACATCAGCCAGGTGATTCAAAGAGATTTCTTATTAGCCAAACTTTTGACTATTCCCAAAGGAGAGATGATAAGAGTTTTCTGTAGTAGATTGCTAGGTGGCTAAGGGGTACTTCTGAACAAGCCAGGAGAAACATAACTGGAAAGAGCTGTGCCTTGTCCGAAGGCTTGTATTAACCCAGTACACAGGGTCCACATCTCCACTGGAAAAATGGAAGAACACCAGGTTAAGATAAGCATAACATCCAGTGTCCAGAGAAGTGGAATTGTAGTAGAGACAGGTTACAGCCTTGGCGTGTTTGCATGGTCTTGAGGATAACAAAACACAGTTCATGCTATCTATAATCATGTACCCAGTGCCTTTCAAAGGACTAGATGTGTTATTCTCTGGGCCCATGTTGCCACGATACCATGCTTATTTCCTTACAAAACCAATTAGTTTCTCATAATATTCTAGCAATTGGTCTGCAGTCCTCACTCAGTGCACCTCATGCATTGCAAAACATATATTGCAGACTTCAGAGAAAGATTTAAGCTTTCCCTTGATTTATGCAGATAGGTACTGATAATTATCTGTCAGCAACATTGTTCATCTGAACATTATTAGCACGTGCTACTTTAAGCATGTAAAAATGACACTTCGCCTTGAGTCACAACAGGAAAGAAGTGACTCCTGGCTTTTTTTATGGTTTTATCACTTTAGCCAACCAGCTTTTGCAAAGTTGTTTTTTTTTTTTTTTTTCTGATAGGGAAAATGAATGCTTAACCAGTTCTGGAAGAAGCCACATATGAATGTCCCATGGCAAAACTACCACCAGCTTGGAACTTGGGCATCAGCTTCCTTATGCTTTTTATTTAAATTTTTCATACATAAATACTGCCTAAAAGAATGAGTTCTTCTCTCAACAACCAATCAGCACTATCAAATGTAAAATGTAGCTTCGAAAATGAACCAGACCCTCAGCTGCAAATTCTGTAACTTTACCTCCTAAGGCAGAAGAAGAGGTTGCAGCTTGATATAATCCACTTCTGAAGTTCAAGCCAGCCATACAAGTTGATCACACACAGGACAGGGTTTGAACACTGCCTTGCAAGATGTACATTCACCCCAACAATAGCTAACGTGGATTTATTTTATTGCTGATGGATAACATGTGTGAAAATAAGACTTGGGTTTGAAAGGCAGCAGTTTCCCTGCATGATCTTAAGCTTACTTTCTCCCCCCTTAAATCAGCTAACTAAAAAGCACACGTACTGGCTTACATATCCATTTTTATCCTCTTATCTATTCCCCTCCATCATGTGATCCTTTCTTCCTCAAAACACACGACAGTTTTGTACATTGTCAGCAGTAGGGAAGCCAAGGGCAGGACCCTCTGGAATTTGATGGGCCTCTGACAGAAGACAGTCCTAAGTGTTACTGCACACTTGCTGTCTCTGCATGAACCACCCTGCTCTCTCAAAACATCCAGTAAAGGCTCCTGGAAAACAGTCCCTTCCCACAAGCTCTTCCTGAGGGTGTTCCTTCATTTGGAGTGCAAATCTTTCCCCTCAACAGATTAGCTTTCTCTCCTTATCATTTCCTCTTGTGCCCTCTGAAGAGATAAACTGCAAACCCTGCAACTAGCTTTTATTTCCTCATTCAGGCACTGATCAGAAAGGCATAGGGATATACTCTTGTCGAGTCATCAGCAGAAAATGCTGACTGTCACAACTGAGAAAAGAGACGACAGTTCCTGCAAAATCTGTGTTCTGGGAAGTGGCCAACAGAGCTTGAATAACCTCTCTCAGCTGGTTAGTGGGAACATCCACTAGTATATCTGAAACATTACATTTTCCAGCAGAGGTTACAGGAAGTAAATCAAGGTAAAGGAGTGATATCTATAAGGAATATAAAGAATGTCATATTCAATTGCTTCTAAATATTACAATGAAGGATCTGTGCAGACCACACTTCAGCTGTTCCTTCCTCATGTTACCTAATGACAAATCAAGCAAGGAGATTTTTCTTTCTTTTTTGGAGGAAAGCCACAAACCACATTTTTAGGAGAGAACTCCTGCTCTGCTTAGCTCTTCTTGTTAAACCCAAAGAGGTACGATGTAATGCTTGCAGAAACAGTAATTGCAGTAATTCCCTTCTCCAGCAGCTTCAAGAGGTGCCAATCTTTTGGCCATGCAAAGCTTCAGTTAACCTTCCTTAGGAAATCCTTGATCTAATAGTTTCTATGATTTGTAACACAATATTGAACTATTACCGAAATGAGCTCACCTTCAGTCAGAGATAAGGACTGCAGGAGAAACTGTGCTGGCCTTCAGCCTGTGATACAGACTCACCATTTATGGATGCTTGGCTTCTCATTCTCCTCACCTGGGAACCACAGGTGGTTCTCAAACATACCTATTGCAAATTTGAGGATAAGGCTCCCATGGAGGTGGTGTTCAGTTCAGATTTTACTAGCACAATGACTGCAAAGGAAAAATGAAGCTTTTTTAAATGAATGCCAGGATTAAAGGAGAGAACGTCCTGAGTTCACAGCAGAATTCATGCTAAGAACAGAATTTGTGGTAGACTTATAGTAATGGATTAATTTAGGGGCCTTAAACCTTCATATGTAGTCTTCAACAAGAAATATTAATTGGGAAGAAAATCAATATAAGTTACATGATTTTGTTTTTTCCTCCATGATTGTCTAAAGATTGGCTGAAGGCAAGTTAAAACCCAAAAAACTCAAATTGTGTTGGCTCACGTGCCTCCTAATACTCTGAGAAAGGAATCACATTTCTGTGACAATTTTCCAGGAGTAAAATAGCTTCTAAATTCGAGGTGATATTGCTTTGTCATCAGGACTCGATGGTATAGTTGTACCTCCTGTAGGGGATTGTATTACATGACCTGTGATTGCCATTCTGTTCCTATTTCTCCGTCGCACAAACTGCCCATCAGATTTCCTAAAATTGAAAGGTGACTCAATCTCTCTATCCAGAAATAACGTTGATATTTTTTGCATGAGTGTAAGCTCTATCTTGCACTGCAATGATAAAATCCTTCCTGAGACACCCAAGGAAGATCTCTACCATGTAGGAGTTTCCATCACTGTTCCTAGAGGCTTACTGAGCAATTCACATGCTTCCCACGTACCACATTTCCACCATCTGCAGCTTTCACGTGGTTTCCAGATGTCCTATTGCCACTAGCAGCCGTTTGTAAAGCAGCCTCCAGAGCAGGCCTTTCTCACTGTTTCCAGGGCAATGCAACGTGGCCACACTGTAGCCCCAGCTCACCAAAACATCACCTCTGGCCTCGGCAGCATCCCCCAGCACCTTCTCTCACCATCAGCCAGAAGGCTAAACTCAGGCCAGACTCGCCTGAACTGCACAAAGCTGCTTGGTTTCGGATTTACAGTCACGCTCTGCTTTTCTGCCTTTTGCCATTCCGTGGTGCCTCACCAGGATTTTCAGAGCCGAGGCTGCCCTGCCCCCGGCAGCAGCAGACACTCACACACCCCACACCTAGAGAGGCTTTCCCTAAGTGCCTTTCTGCAGGTGCTATAGGGGTGGCAGTGCCCTGTTGCTGCACACACACACCAGCTTATGTTTGTTTCTGCATGGAAGCAGTAATTCAGAGCAAGAGGAATCATGTCTAACAGGCTGCATAGGGGATGTTTTGAAGGTGGGTTGGAGGGGGAGAGAGCTGCTTGGAAGAGCTAGGTGCCAGGAAGGGGACAGAGCTTTTGGGGGATGGGAATGTTTTATAAGTTGAGAAAAAACAATGCAGGTGGCCTGAAGAGTTATCATTTGTATGCTTGAGCAGGTCCAACTGGGCTGGCCAGCTTCAGTTGGGAAATGCTGTTTGCTCCTTCCCAGGGGGCCAGACACAGCACTCTGGTGCATGTGAGCATGATCAAGCAGGGGAACAGGTCTCTGAGTCGGCTACTTTGCACAGCTGCTTTAATTTTGGGTCATCCCAATCCATATAGAAAAACCTTTACCTGCTTCTTCTATCATTCCCTTTTCAAAGTACAGAAAAGGCTTTGTGGGTGTGTGTATGTGGGTTTTGGGTTTTGTTGGTTGTTTGTTTTTTTTCTCAATGAGCAGGTGAGAAGCAGAAGTGGACGTTTCAGAAAGATGGCCTGCCCCAGCATTGCGGGAGACATGGAGAAATTTGCATGCCACTGTGAAAAAGATGTCACACCTCAATAGATTACTTGATTTTCAAGTTGTTGCACCTAGACGAGTCATAAGTTAGAAACTCACTTGGTGTTTTAAATAGCTAATTCTGGGAAAGTATCATCTTTCCCTGGGGTTTGGGGAGTTTGGTCTGCGAATACAGCTAATTTAGGCATTATATTGCATTCTCTCAACTGGGTGGGTGTTGAGGCAGGTGCTCACAGCGCTGTGGGACCACCAGGTGGGTGCACTGTGCATCCTCAATGCCAAGGACTGTAGCCTTGCATCTAGGGTAGCTGGAACCTGAGAATGGCACCTCCAGCACATAACACCCTAAAAAAAAAAAAAAAAGAAATAAAAAAAAAAGGCACTTTCAAGCTTCTGGCTCTGCTTTGAGGTTTTTTTACAATGCCTTGCAGAGGAGATGCCTGGCAGGATCTGTGTTTCACAGCTGAACAGGTGGATCCAGCAGGAGAGCTGCAGGTTGCAGACAGGAGGGAATTGGTATCTGCTCTGAAGCTGCAAGCAGCTTCATCTGGGGGAGGGTGCACAAGCAAACTTCCTCCTTATTGTACTTGACAAATCAGTGATCAGTGTTCAAAAAAAACTGGTCTGGTTTTGTGGTATGAAGGGCTGTTCTCTAAAGGCATAAGGAGGAGGTGTAGCATCTAGCTCGGTCCTTTTATTCAGTCCGAAGGTTTAATTTGAATTATCAGAATATATTCTAATTTTTTTAGTCGGAAGCAAAAGTTGTGTTTTTCAAAATACTGCATTCAGCTCTCAGTGCCTTAGAATCCATGGGAATGTACTTGATTTCCAAGTTTCTCCTCAACTGGTCTCTCAAAAGTCTTGCTGTAGGGATTTTTGCTTTAGTGTTTTGTGCATTTGTTTCTAAATAAAAATAATTTAAAGAAACCCAACAGATATCTATCTTTACAGCCTGTCTAAAAAGGCATACAAATATAAAATGGTTAGATAGAGAACAAAGCTTAATGCTGAGCAGGTTGATTTAGAATGCATTTTCCCAAAAAACAATTACTGAAACAAGAATGTGAGAACCAGGCTTAAGCAATGGAGAAGTTGCACACCATTTATTAAAAAAAAAAAAAAAAAGAGTTACTATATTAATCTTCAGTAAAACAATAGTTTAGTCCTTCTCCACTCTAAAAGTTTGAGCAAACATAATATTATTCACCCAACTGTATTCTCACTTAGGTCAAGTTTAATTAAGACTTGTCTTAATTCAAACAGTAATATTGCATCCGTGATAAAGAGCAAGTTAAAATTCCCCTTGCATTGAACACCATCATGTTTCCAAGAGTTTCAGTGTTAGCTCAAGTTAATTATGTTTAAATTATTTCCTTTGGTGTGCCGATGTAAAGATCATCATCTGACCCCTTAGAGCAGGAGCAGCGAATTAAAGCTTTCTGCCGCTTAAAGCAAAGCCTGCCTTACCACTGCACCCTTGTGGCGGTTTGCCTGCCTTAAATTCTAACACTGAAGGACTTCATCACTAAAAAAAAGATCATTGCTTAGTGACATTGCTTAGTTTTCTACCTCTTAAAATTCTTCCAGGAAGGTTTTCAGAGTTCTCACCCTCCAAATATATTTGTCTGGCCATGGCTTGAAAGCAAAAATGACTGAGCATAAATGCTCACCTGTGCAAGTTTTCAAGCATAGGATTAAGTGTGTAAATTGGAAGCAATTTCTGTCTTACAGCACAGACCAAAAACTTCCACATGAGGCAGTTAAGAAAACCCCCATGTTTCTTAGGCAGCATTCCTTTTCGTTTGTTTTTAAATGAGCCCCTCAAACAGGGAAGGGGCGGGAGTGGAAGACAGTGGACAAAACTGCTCTCCATTAAATCTGTTTTACAACAAGTTTTTGAAGTTTTTAGCCTGGGAACATTCAAGTTACCAGGAAATTGGGACCTTTTTCTTATACTGTGAGCATAGGGATGCTCTGGCCACAAAACCAAACCAAACAACCATGAACCAGAGGAATGTTTTTGTAGTCAGTGCTATCAAGCCACTGTGAATAAACCATCTTTGTGTTAAAGACATGCTAAATCTCTGCACAAATTAAAAAGCAGCCATGAAGTCCTTGTCTGACTCTGACAAATGTTTTCTTCTGACCTTTCATGGTGAGTTTCTACAGATTGTAAATAAATAAAAATAATTTAAAGCTTTATCTTAGAGATTTCCACTTTATGATCTGGCGGCTAGAGATTATGCTACCTTAAGCAGAGAGGCCATTCTTTTGTCCTGCTGTAGATGGGTCTTCACAAAAAAAAAGCTTAAAAGCAGCAGAAATCTACAACCTTTTTTTTTCTGTCTTACAGCCTCTGTTCAAAAAGGGTGCACTCAGTTCCACCATGTCCATGTCACCTATAAAGATTTTAAACACCTTCTTTAATAGCTATGCCTTCTGTTTCCCTTTGGATAGGAAGTGTTTGTAAACGCCTTTTTTGCAATGTGAAATTACTTTGGTTGCGTAATGACTATAATTTGTCAGCTTACAGCAGAGCAGGCTAAGGTCAAATTTACATGCTGCTTTTGAAAGTACATCTGGCATTAGAAGAGCTGAGGATGCTGCAAGCTGAAGAAAAAGTTCCCCTCACCTCCATTCACTTTGCTGAGTGACGTCCCTAGTTTTTGTTTGAAGCTGAAATTGGCAATCCTAGGACTGGTTTGGAAATTCATTTTTGCTGGACAGAGGAGGGCCATGCAAACATGGGGAAAACTGTTTATTAATAAGGTGTCAGATAGTTTTGAGCCCAAGCTGAAAACCTGAATTTTTCCTTTCTATATGCTAACTATGCTTAGCCTTGAAGTAATACTGATTGCATGGGGTGGGGGCAATTTGGTCACTTTGCTCAAGTGCCTGGGTATAAAAGCCCTTAGGAAAAAAATCCATCAAGATAAAAAAGTCTTTCAGATCAACACAATATGTTTTGATTAGGCCTGCTCCAGTTAATGTGAAATCTAGAGTTAGCAGCCTTTGATGCATGTTTGGGAAACTAATTTCAAAATATATTTGAAGTTACTTTTGCTCAGAAAAGTTAGGGGGGATTTTAATACCCAAATCCAGATTTGTGCTCTGCAGGATTCCTGCTTGGCTGCTAACTGATCATGAAGGCTTTTAGAAACACAAATGCTTACAGGTTTTCAAATTAAAGCTCCCCATGTTCACCAACTTCTGCTTCTGGGCCAACTCAAAACATGGGTCTCCTTCAGCCTGAGGATTAGCAGATCCATGGTTATCCTGAATGCACCAAGCCTGGATCACAGCCTTCCACATCCTCCCTTCTTGAAGGTGCTTGGCATGCAGCATCTGCCAAGCAGATGTGGCTGTGGCTTTGGAAGTGAATGCCTTGCCCTTTAGGATAACTAAACATGCACTTTGCTTCTCAGACAAGCTGCACAAGACAGAATTCTGCTACAAACAGTGAGGAGACTGAAACCTGAGCCGGCCACAGTTGTGTGCTGGAGTAGACAAGGAGGGGTGATGAGTGCACCCCTACTCGTGTCCTGGGTGTGGGGGGAATGATGGTCCTTGCTTGGCTATCAAGAGACAAGAATTTATTCCCTCTTCAGCAACAGGAAGTACCTCACTATAAATCACAGTACCAAAAGCCACTGTATTCTGACCAGAAATTTAAGGGGCTCTAGGATGTACAGAAAGTTCTCTGCAGCTGACTCTGCCAGCTCCCCATTCTGAAACACCTATTTAAAATTTTAAAAATTACCTGTTGCCAAGATTATCCTGAAGTCCCCAAACATATTTAGACATCCAGCTTTCTAGCCTCAAAATGGTGTATCCTTGGTGAAACAGGAAGTCTGCTGAGACACAGTTTTGCCCAGTTGAGGCTGTCTTTTCTGCCTGTGACCTGTGCCACAGCTGGCTATCTTATGCTATTTCTGCCAAGGACAGCCCACTGCAGGGCAGTCTTCTCTCCCAGGGGAGGCTGGTCTCCTAGGAGAAACATGCACAGAGGAAGCAAACTGAGTGGAGATGCTGAACTTTATCAGGGCTCATTTCATTGAATCACTTAGGTTGGAAAAAGACCTTTAAGATCATTGAGTCCAACCCAGCGCTGCCATGTCCACGGCTAAATCATGTCCCTAAATGCCACATTTACATGTCTTTTAAATGTCTCCAGGGATGGCAACTCAAACACTTCCCTAGGCAGCCTGTTCCAGTGCTTGACAACTCTTTTGGTGAAGAAAGTTTCCTAATATCCAGTCTATATCTTCTGTGGTGTAATTCATCCTGTTGCTTGATACTTGGGAAGATACCTCACAGCCTCCTTTCAGGTAGTTGTAGAGGGCAATAAGGTCTTCCCTGAGCCTACTTTTCTCCAGGCTAAACACCCTCAGCTCCCTCAGCTGCTCCTCATCAGACTTGCGCTCCAGTTCCTTCCCCAGCTCAGTTGCCCTTCTCTGGACACGCTCCAGGACGTCAATGACCCAAACTGAACACAGGATTTGAGGTGTGGCCTCACTAATGCCAAGTACAGGGGCACTTGCCCAGCTTTAGCGCGGCTCCTTTACCTCTCAGGGGTGTCTCCAAACCCCGTTGCACCGTGCCCTGTGCGGCAGTCCCCCGCCGCGGTTCTGTCCCCTGCAGACACAGGGATCGATCCCGCTCTCCGCCCGCCGCTGGGGAACCGCCAGGCCCGTCCTCCTGCAGCGCATCCCGGTTCGCCGGGCGGGACGGTGGGATGCGGCAGGATGTGGCGGGATGCGCCGGGATGCGCGGGCAGCGGGGACCCCTAGTGGTACCGCGGCCCGGCCGGGAGAGGTTTTAGGTCCTGCTGCTTGGCATAGCTGCCTAGTGAAATGCTTGTTGAAAAAGTTGAGTCTGTTTCTTTGGACCATGTGGCCTGCTTTGTTCAAAAGAGGGGAAAAAACAAGCTCAGTGGGAGTAAAAGCAAAAACCTAGGTCCACAAAGTGGACCTTGCTTAGTTGTTTCCTTGTTTTCTTTTATTGTTTCTGCCAACCTGTTTGCAGGTTACACACTCTTGTTATTTAGCCTGACCCTGTTTGAGTCTTACAGACTGAGGCTAAAATGGGAGAGAGCAACAATTAGAGAGGAAAAGGTAAATGAAAAAACAGGATGCATTCAATCTGACAAAGGCCTCACCTGAGTGTCCTTTGCCTGATACAGACATTAAGCAGTTGGCAACAAAAGCACTTAAGACATTCCAAATACTCTTCTGGCCTCAAAATTTTCAGCTCATCCTAGGCCATGTACTGGTGTTAATTTTTCATGATATATAGAATTACCCAGCAGAGCAGGAGCATTACTAACAAAATTCTTCCAACTATATGTGGATGGGATTGAGAGAGAATCCAAAGAATTGACCTCCTCAACAAACCCATTCACACTTGTTCCAGTGTGCTAAAGAAACCCATTTTACTACGGGACCCAGTGTATATCTTTATATCTGTTGGGGATATCCCTCTATGAGATTTAAAAATCAGGATCCAACATGTGATTCTATGGCTAATTTCAAAACATTTTGGGCCCACATCCAACAGACACAACATTATGGAATCCCTCACATCCACTACCCATTAAAGAAGACTCTGATCCTTGGGACTCATGGGATAGGGACAGTGACAAATGAGAACTGGGTTAACAATTGCAACTAGATTTGCATTTTTAATGATTGGGGTAGTTATTATACAGTGTACTATCACTCATTCTATTGCTTCTCCTGTTTCTCTCTTTTGTTTCTACCTCTATCTATCTTCATCTCCCTCGTGGACAAAACTGAGAAAGCGTTCCTAGGAAGGAGCCACCGGGGGTGGTGTCAGAGACAGAAATGTTACAGTTAATGGCTTAAACAATGTTAAAATCAACAAAGGAATTTTGTCCACTGTAGCAAACTATGCAAAGGAGCAACTGCTTGTCTTGGACCACGAAAACTCACCCTCCTCAAATATGCCTCCCCACTGGGGAGGACTTTTTGTTGTTGTTTCTCTCCTTCCTCTCTCTCCCCTTTCCCAGTCCGTGTGGGGGGAGGGAAACCCATTTTCGGTTTCTCCAGCACACCCCTGTGGTTGTCATCCCACGTGGCAATGACTGGTGATTCCGCAGCGCCCTCAGCCGACCAGCAGAAAGGACTGCAGGCTCTGCATTTCCAGTGATCCAACAGCACCCCCTCTTGACTGTGGTTAGAATTGCACCAAACGATGCAAAATGAACTGTTTCCTTTTTTCATTTGCTAGTTTATTGGTTTGTTTGGAAGGGGTTACTTGTGGTTTTAGGCCTATTGCTTAGTTGTTTCCTTGTTTTCTTTTGTTGTTTCTGCCAATATACATATAGCTTTTCAGAAAGGGGTGTTATTTCTTTCCTTTTTTCCACAATTTCCCCCCTCGATCTGAGGCTCTTATTTTTGGATTTACATTCGCTTAGATGGAGGAGTATGTATCTATCTATCTATCTATTAATCTACCCATTGATCTATCTATATGATTCTATGTATCTACATATCTATCTATGTACCTATCTATCTCTCTACTGCTCTTTCTACCTATCCTAAACTACCTACTCTACAGCAGTCTACAACGCTGCCTAGGGGCACACTGGGTGAAAACTGTGAACCAGCTCCGGTCCTGAGGTGTTTCTTTAGGGCCATCATAGACTGGTCACAGGAATGACTGGGAGAGCCCAGTCTGGCAGTGTGCCCCTGAGGCAGCCAAGTTCCTGAGGCGCTGTCCCTGCAGCCATGGCTGTGGTGCCTCCCTGTGCCGCGCTCTCAGCCGGCCACTGCTGGGGCTCAGCAGGGTGACCTGCAGGCAGCTGCCTGGCGCTGGCAGCCCGGCACTGCTGCTCTTGGCCTGGTGGGACATGGGTGCCCAGGAACAGCCTGCGCACAGCCCTGAGCAGCCTCCCAAACAGGGAGCGTCGCTGCCATCGCGCCGGGTTGGGAGTGGCCGTGGCAGAAGGAGAGCCGTGGTCAAGAGGCTGAGCAGGCCACAGGCAAGCTCCTGCCCCCACCGCCGGCGCCAAGGCCTCCTGCCGGGGAAGAGCGGGCAGTGCGTGGCCGGCAGTGACTGCGGTGGTGGCTCTGCCGGCCTGGCCTGGGTGCTGCTCTCCGGGACGGCTGGGCCAGGCCTGCCACCACTGGGGCAGCGCTGGACTACAGGATGCCTGGGTTCTACGGGCATCTCCGAGGGCACTGGATGTTGGCAGCCCCTGGGACAGCCCTTTGTCTGTGCTGGAGTGGCAGTCCAAGGCCCAGGTGTCCAAGGGAAAATGGGCTTGGAGCCACTCCAGCACCTTCTGGGAACTTGGGATGGCCTCCAGTCCCTCCAGGCCTGTCAGCTCAGGCTTCCTGGTGTCCAGCTTGGAGTTGGCCTGGCAGATGAGAAAGGAGAGAGGGACAGTTCTTGAGGAGATCTCCATCAACATGAGGAGGAAGAACTTTTGGACCCTGAGGGTGGCAGAGCACTGGCTCAGGCTGCCCAAGAAGCTGCTGGATTCTCCATCTCCACAGGCCTTCCAAAGCTCTCTGAAGGCATTGTTGCATGACCTGCCTCAGGCGAGCCTGGCTCTTGGCAAGGAGGTTGGAGTGGACGATCTCCAGAGGGCCCTTGCAACTCTAATGGAATTCTGGGATTGGGTGCTTTGCCAAGGTCTCCCGATTCCCCCAAGCAAATGCATGCCAGGGACCTGGCAGCAGGAGCTGCTGGGACAGGGCTGTCCAGGGCAGATGAAGGGGCTGCAGGGCGGCAGTGCAGCAGCCGGCCCCAAGAGAGGGAGGGTCATCCCCCTGTGCCGTCTGATGCCATACCATCCTGTCCTTGGTGTTTACCTGCCCAGCTCTGCCATCAAGCCATGTCAGGAAGGCAAGATGGTCACGGCCCTTCTGTAGGATCGGGAGCTCCTTCTCCTCCAAGCTGAGCTGCTGCCATAGCAGGGTGTTTTCGCCACGGGAAGCCCTGAGCTTGGGGTGGGCCTGGCCGCTCATCTCCTGCCCCTGTGGAGGCTCTACCTTGCTTGCCACAAGGCTCGGGTGGCTGCTGCTGCTCTGCAAGCTCTGCTGGCCGGGCAGTGGTGGCAGCCCGTCCCCATGGAGGAACGAGGCCTGGCCCAGGCTCTCCGCAGGTGCTGCGTGTTGCTGGGGGTTGCTCACCTGTGGGAAGGCAAAGGCAGAGGTGGGATGGCATGGAGGCAGCTGCCTTGGTACAGCTTCCCTCTGTGCCAGCAAGTCCTGTCCCAGCCCTGTCCCACCAGCAGCCTCTCCCTCCTGCCCCGTCCCTCACTTGGCGCCTGGTCTCTGGGCTCTCCTGGCAGGGCTGAGAATTTGCCTTCTGGCAAACCTCCTCCATCGCTTTCAGTGGCCTCCTTTGGCACAGACAGATGTGCCAAAGCAGCCAGGGGAGATGCTGCCTCCTGCGGGAGCTGCTCTCCTGGCAGTGGGCACCCCAGGGATCCTTCCATCTCCCCAGCCATGGCCAGGGTGGCTGGCCGCTGTGTCACAGTGGCCTCTGGGCCCAAGGCACTCCTGCATCCCAAAGCCCTGACAGTTCAGCCCAGAGCCTGCTGCCAGTGCAGCTGGTCCCCGGCAGATGCCAGAAACTCGATCCAAACCTTCTAGGTCTTCATTCTTGGAGCTTAACCAGAAAGAAGAGCTAGAAGAGAGAGAGAGTTCTTCTACCTGCAGTAGCTTTTGCCTGCCCAGAGGAAATAAAAAAGAGCCTCTGAAACTGAAAACTGCACTAGATCTTCTCTTTATTCCCTAGTTGTATGCACAAAACTGTCCTGCTTCCTGCCGTGAAAGGTTGACTCTTTTTCCATTAGCCACAAAGCCAGTGCTGGTGGCAAGTGACTCGCTGACTTCCAAGAAGAAGGACGTGGCTTCTGGTGGAAAAGGCAGGGGAAGACATCCAAGATTGTTCAGTGAAACTCTGGCTCTGCAGGGAGCATTTTTGCATGGGATTGCTCTCCCCTTTGTATGCTTTTGCTTAAAGATTGTCACTGTCAGTGTTTGTTTTCTTCTCTCCTTGCTGTTTCCAGGAAATTGCTCTTCTTACACTCTGTGACCTTCCTTCCTTTTTTGTGCCCCAAGTTTGAAATCAGTGTTGCTTCAGAGTAAAGGGGGAGGAGAAAAGAGAGGGAGAGAGCAGCCCTGGGGTTAAGGAGAGTCTTGGTGAGGGCACTAAATTGGGAAGTACCATTTCTAAATCTCAGTAATGTGTACCGGGGACCTGGCAGCAGGAGCTGGTGTCCAGGGGAGATGAGGGGGCTGCAGCGGTGCAGTGCAGTGTCTGGCCCCAGGAGAGGGAGGCTCATCCCCCCCTGTCCCATCTGTTGCCAGACCATCCTGTCCTTGGCACTTACCTGCAGGGTCCTTTCCCTCCTGCTGTGGGAGCTCTCTCCTGTCCAAGCTGTTCTCCTGCTATGGCAAGGCATCTTTGCTCCACAGAGCCCTGTGCTTCAGGCAGGCTTGGCCACTTGTCTCCAGCCTCTGCGGAGGCTCTATCTTGCTTGGAACAAAGGTTGGGTGGCTCCTGCTGTTCTGCAAGGTTCTTTGGCCAGGGAGCAGTGGCAGCCTGTATGCATGGAGGCACGAGGCCTGGCCCTGGCTGTCCTGAGGCCCTGCATGTTGCTAGTAGCTCTTATAGCTGCAGTAGCTGTCACCTAGTTATATATTCAGAAATTTAAAATTTTACATTTTCAGAGAACTTTATTTTTTAATCCATTTCTGGTATGCAAAGAACTCAGTTAAATGGGCTAAATTGACAGTTTTATTGAAGAAAATTAGAGGGACATTTCTTGAGGAGTTTTTTTCTCACTGTGGGGGGAGAACTTCTTTACATTTAGGGTGGCAGAGCCCTAGAACAGGCTGCCCAGGGAGGTTGTGGATTCTCCCTCTTTGGATACATTCCAAAAACATCCAGATTCACTCACATGCAACCTACTCCAGGTGACCCTGCCTTGGCAGGAGGGTTGGACTAGATGATCTCCAGAGTTCCCTTCCAACTCTAAAGTCTGTGATTTCTTGTGACTCTGTGAAATCTCATGCTTTTAGGAGGTCCTTTTGCAAGAAATGCTGGTTTTCTTTCACTTGGCTGATGCCTTGAGAGAGGTGCTGCCTGTCCACATGGCATGGGCACCCTGATTCACACCCGCTCAGCTCAGGTCTTCCCCTCTCCTGTTTGCTCTGCTCTGCCCTGGTGCCTCCCTAAGCAAACTCAGCTTTCACCATTTCACCCCTGTGCTGACCAGGGACTTGCTCAGGAACAGAAGCACCTCACCTTCATTTTCTCCTTATGAGTCTCTTAGAGTTGGTCTCTCTTTGGCTGTGCTGAAGACAGACATGTTTTTCTCCTCCAGCACACAAACCCCAAGTTAATTTACCTGGTGTGTGCTACAAGCTCCCCATGTGCAACAGTTCCACTAGAAAAAGTTGTTTATTCTCCTTGACTGAAGTCTGGCCAGGCTTAGAGCCTGGTCTCTTACTCAGGTGGGGTTTTAGGAAGACACGTACAAAGGGAAAGCCCTGACTTCTCCAGTGACCCAGCGCAGGCAGCTGCTTACACACAGACTCACACAAGGCTTCAGCAAGACAGGCAGTGAGAGGGATCAGGCCTCCCCTACCAGGAGTGTACTCCTGTTGACTGAGGTACTCCAGGGTTACAGCCTTCCTGACATGCCTACATTGTGTCCCCCATGACATGGTCATTCACGGAAGGGTCCCCAGCATTTTCAAAATAGAGGTTGCCGATCCTTTGCTGCTGATAGATCCCCTTGTTTCTGGGCAAACTGCACCTTTCTGTAGCTGACAAGTGAACAACCAGTAACTTGTCACTTCCCACCACCAAATGCAACCACACTGCAAACTTTGCAAGAACACCTATTTATTTATTTCTAATACTTGTTTTGGTGCAGCTGGACTCGGCAGAGCAGGGATTCTGGCAGAGCTTGCTTCTGACTGTTTTGGGATAGGCTATGTTTGTATCATAGTTTGTCAGATCAGAAACAAGGTCAAAGTTTGCAGAGCTTAACACACCCTTCAAGTACATACAAGCCCAATGATAAGCCACAGTTTGGTAGGTAATATAAGCCACAATTGGGCAATTAGGGCTCTTGGTATGTTTTCTTTAGAGGTGTGCACGATTTCTGCCAGATAGCACAAGTATTTAATTTCCTGCAATCAAACAGGAGGGTCCTAATAGCAAAGGTGAAAATCCAGCCTCTTGCTCTGAAAGCTGTGTGTGGGATTAGCACAAAACTCTAGTCCCTGCTGAGCAAGGGGCAGCTGGCCCAGTCACTTCACACAGGAGCAGCAACCACTTGAGGAACCAAACTGCTGCTATTGCATCTCGACACAGGCAAGTGCAAGGCAATTGGTGGCAATTAAACAGAGCTGAAGCTTTACACGTTGGCTGCCCTATGAAAATATGTTGCCTTTTCACACTCATTTGCAAACAGTAAGTTTGTGCTAACAAAATCCTTATAATACCAGTCTTTCTCACCTCTTCCTTTAGAGAGCTAAACATGTCCCTGCAATTCACAGAAAAAGCATCAGTGTTGGGAAGTCAGGGTGCAAATCGCAGTGTTTTTAGTATTCAGTGGTACATTAATGGAGGACTTGGAATGCTGGGTTTATGGCTCGACTCTGTGATCTCAAAGGTGTTTTCCAACCTCAATGATACTTTATGGGTGATCCGGATTCCTGTCAGATACAGGACTTATGCCTCAGTTCATGCAACTTGAAATTGCTAAACAAGGAACTGAATATCCATGTTATAATTGGGAAACTATTTGTGAGAGAAAGAGCAATTGTAACTTCACTATGTACAAGTAATAGTACGATCTGGACAAAGGGATTCTGTGCAAGTAACAGTCCAAATGTTATCTGTCTAGCAGAAGAAAACTCACTTTAACTTTCCCCTTCCTTTCCTCAGAAGACAACTAAGAAGTGGAGGCAGGCTACAGGAGAGCTCTGTGCTTCTACACTAGTTTTCTGAAATCTAAGGAGGTGTGTAGCACACACAGGATTTGCTGATAGTGAGTGTTTAACAGATATTACAGTCTTCTTCGTAATTTGGAAATTAGATGCATTTCTTACCTGGCTTGTTTGAAGCTGCAGGAGGTGAAGGGCCTCAGATCCAAGATTTTAAAGGAAGGAACAGGAAAGCAGGGGAGAGGTAGCTGCCAGTTGCCACCCCATCACCACACATGGTCACTACTGACAAACCTGAGTTGAAAGCCTATTGTTGAAATGAGCACCTTTTGGAAAAGATGGAAAAGCTTGCATATCTTTGGACATGAGACACATTGTACAACTTCAGCAAAAAACAAAGATGGCCTGAAGCCTTGAGGGGCAAAAGGTAGGAAATTAACAGCAGGCTTTTCTATTAAGAACACAAAGTTAAAGTATAACATAAAGGAATATAAATTCCCGTTAAGAAATCTCCACCCACTGTGCATGCTATAGGAAATACAAGACTGGAGGATTTCTGTCCCAATTTTATTTATTTATTATTTCTTTTTACAATGCCTGCTTCAATGAAAGATTGAAGAAGTCAAACTAAAACAGACATTATATGCTCATACCATTTACAATATTTACATAATATACATTTTTCTTTTTTTGCTCAGTGGGTAATTATAACAACTTGGGACAAAAGTCTAAGTGAAAAGATTCACTGGTGTAAAAAGTTAAACTTTCCTGTTTATGATGTTGCAATGCTTGAACTAACTGGCAAGTGGAGTAAATGCTCTTGGTTGTAACCAAGCGTAGTTATCACTTCACAGTGACAGGTCCTGCTCAGCTTTATTTACACCAAGCCTAAGCCAGTAGGAAGCTATTACTCTATCTAGAAAATTGATGAGTGAGTTTACAGTTCATCCCTTCTTCATTTTAACATTGAAAAGCAGAATTGCAGTGTTGAATTTTCTATTATGCACATAGATAGCAATTAATTTCAAATGCTCTGTTGTATTAAATACTAAAATATATTTTAACTTCCTTATTATACATGCTATAAAATTACACTAAAAATTTCGAGTTTGTGAAGTAACAAGTACCCTTCTATATATATATATTCTCTATATAATTTTTAAATATTTAGATTTTTTTTTTTAATACCCAGGATAAAGATATGCTAGCTCCAGCATGGCTGCATTTTATTGTAACATCTACCAAAGTCCCATACATAATCAAAGCCTTATCTAAAAGCTAGTTTTGCAGGTATTCTACTTTGGTCACCACCTCATTTTCCCTTCCCTTCTTTTTAAAGCACATTCACAAAGGTAGCTGTGCTACCTTTTAACTTCAGGTTATGCACTATCTGGAGTAAGGGCTGAATTTCAGTCCCCTCCAATTAACAAGCCAAGTCACACAGCCACTTATGGCCAAGCAGCAGGTGGCATTTTTCACCTCTTGGAGCGTTCCCTCAATACAGTACTGCAATCTCCAGGTCAGACAATTTAATTCTGTCAAATACCTGACATCAACAGGAATTGCTTTAGACCTGGATTTTGTTCAGCATACAGGGATGCTTTTCCATACACAAGCTGTACACACGGTACCATGGCCCAAGCGCAAAACGGAGTGCACAATGGTCTCAGCTACATGGTGTTCAAAAAAAAGCAGTTTAAATTTTACAGATATGGCTTATGACCCACCCAAGTGATTTTTTCCATGGTTGTATCCTCAAGTAGCACCAACCTTTTAAAATTTTAATCTTTAATATATATACATACATCTTTTAATAATTTATATACACACACACACACACACACATAGATGTGGCCTCGGTACGTTCACCTCAGGAGAAACTTATTTACAGTGAGTTGGAAAAATTAAATCGTATCAAGTTACAGTATATGAAAACAAAATTGGCATTTGTGCTTTCTCTTTGTACAGGAGTAATTTTTGCCATTTCAAAAAGGGTTTATACTTTTATTTGCATCAAGACATGTCACATGATGAAAAAAGTTATAAAACAACTAGGATTGAGAATTATAGAGCATTAATTCTCCTCATATACCCCCCTAAGTCAACAGAATAGCTTCTTTCTATAAAAATTCTCCATTCAAACACCTCTGTGGTTACCCAAGCTTGCTTCAGGATCTTCTTAATAAATAATAACAAACAGCAGAAAAACCATGCATCCTGTCTTGCACTGTGCACATTCAGGAGCTAACAGTTTCTGCCTTCACTGAGAAATATGCTTATACACAGCACTTAAACTTCACTTTTTACTCAGGACCTCAAAGTGCTTTTAAAAAGAAGGAAATACCCCCAATTCTACACAGCAGTTAAGAGGCACAAGGAATAAGGCTTGAATTACTGTCTTCGGACAACTGACCAGGCCGTGGAAACCAAGGACTTAAACTCCAGATTCTCCCTGATCCATTTACTGGGTAGGAGAATTCTATTTTCTCAGGTAATCTCTACTCCTGGATGTACACACTTGTTTATAATCTGTAACCTTAACCAGAAAAAATAGCAGCTCCACAGCCCAACCCGCCCAGCTATATTTCGATGAACGTACTTTTCTCTTGAAAGCATGAAATGGTTTCATAAGAAACCTATTAAATTAAAAAGAGAGCTAGGCTTAACCTTCATAACTGTTTGGAAAAAACAAGAAGTCCAATACAGCAGGCTGTAAGTACTACTTTGACCAGGCTAACAAGTGTTTTCTGGCCATTAATAATTTCAGCACCAGCCTACACAGAAGTTACTGCCTGCCTCATGTGTTCACACTTCCAGAACCACTGGAGACCAAAAAGGTATACAGTTTAAAATAACTCATTAAAAACTTAAAGTGAATTTCATTATTGTCTTTCTTAAATACAAAGACTGTCAGGCTGGGTGCTGTAGGAAGACTGCTCCCATCCACCTCAGGAACTAAAATATGCAGCATGTGCACTGTTACATTGTAAGCATTTGAATTATTCTAGGAGTAAGAGATCTTTAGTGTCCTAGTAAGAACTCAAAGTATTCACATTCATTTCAGGAAACATTCACCTTTTCCAGACCACGAACTACTCTTCCTATAGCTATCATTTATGTGCACATTTGCAACGCTTTTCCACAGGCTTCTCGTAAATGGAGTTTTCTTCTGGTCCTCTGTTTTGACAAACTACCCTCTCAGAGATGGCTGAAGGATCCCTTTTTCAACGAGGTGAGATTTCAGGGTTTTATATACACTTAATTGTTGCTCAGGCTGAAGTATCAACAGCTGTTTCAGTAATTTGCTGGGATTTGGACCCCTGTCAATGGAAAAAAAAGAAATTTTTTCTTTTTTTGTGACCACAGCTCTAAAGAATCTTTTTAGATAGCTTTCTATTTTTCTCTTGCTGCACAAACAATGCCTTCCCTTTTTGGAAGACACTGAGTTATGGATTTCTCCCAGTCTACTTCCTCAGGATCCAGAGGCCAGCATTACTGGGAAAGCATACTCTTAGCTCAATGCGAACAGAAACTAAAAGCATTTCTATTTGCTGTCAAATGGGGATAATGAGAAGACTTATGACAAGACTCACTGATTCATCCTTAATCACTGTAATCAAAGTTTTTCATCAACAGACCTTTTTTCATTTAGTGTCTGTTGCCAGCCAGATAAGCTGTGTACTACTGAACTAAATGGGACCTTGGCCAAGTCAGTAAAGAAAACTACAAATTAAAGCAAGCTTTTCTAAATATCAGCCTCATTTTTAGCTAGCCACAGAGTTACAATCTACTAAGATGAACCAAATATAAGGCAAAGAACCTGTTGCTATGTATTTACATGTTACCATAGGCACATAGAAAACTAAGGGCTTGTATCGGTTTGGCTCCTTGACCCACCCTTGCCCTAGAAACTAAAATGACTACTGCAAGAGAATTGTGATTCCCATGATTTCCTCTTGAAAGCTGGTGTGGTTCAGGAAAGATGAGCAGGATTTTTAAGAAGTTGTCTCCTTTCTTTAACCATTGCATTTTCATCCTAAATATCTCAAGCCAAGCAGGTGAGAAATACTAAAACTTACAGGAAGAACTTGCAACCTACAAGCTATTCAGGAACCACACAGGAAAAGTAGATGCTGCACAACCCTCCTGCCTGAAACCCCATCCTATACCTTCCTGTAATTAGTAAATTCTAAAAAAAACTGCTAGTAGCTGCTACACAAAACTTTGTGGTATTTTGGATACACAGGTTACCTTTCACAGCAGTCACAGAAACATTAGGGCACAGCTCAAACCTGACACAAATCCTAGACAGTGACATATGTTTTCTTAATAGTTCTGTATTTGAAATCATTGCATAAATCATATTTAGAAACCTGCAATCTCTGCTATGCTAACATGATTCCTATAAATTTATTATGGTACAGCTCCTGCACGTGCTTACGGAGTCAACACTGTAAAAAGCCCATACCTTATGAAACTGGTGATATAGACATGAACAAAAGTGGCCATCAAGTACTGACAATCAAAGCGATCCATTATCCCTCCATGCCCAGGGATTGTGTCTGCAAAATCCTTTTGGGTGTGAAGGACGGGAGGGGAGATAAAAAAAAAAAGAAAAAAAATGGTCAGTGGTTCCGACGAAACACCCTAATGATATATCACTTGGAAGCAGCACATTAAGGCTGCAAGTAAGCTATGTTTTCACTGCACTGAGCCAAAAGTTAGCAAGAGGCTCCTTTGCTAAAGGAGTTTTTAACTGCAAAGAGGAGTCAAGGGGTGAGAAGAAAAAGAAGAGATGAAGCAACTTGTCCACAGTATCGCACAAGGGGACAGCGGTAGGTCAGGTGCAGGTGTGGCAGTACTGAGAACACTTGCGTGCCTATACATACTTCATTTTGTGGCGAGCCTCTTAAGCTAATGGCTGTCGTTTCTTGCCTCTTCAGAATCTAATTCTCCTCTTTTATACCTTTATTGCTTTATCCTCTACTGGTAGGTATTGCTGAAGCACTTGTTACCAGGTAACGTATATTTGCTGCAAGAGTAGCAGTAACTTGAGGACTCTCCAGTCCTGCCCAGTCACCTGCCCTTTTTCTCACTGGGTTCTTGGTAACTATACTTAAAACCCATAATGCAATATAAATATATTTAACAGAATCAAAAAACTCTGTTGTGAAAAAATCATTGCTTCCTAAAAAAAATATATTCCTGGTACAAACAAAGCTCAATACACTATTTTTGTGTTACCTGATCCTGTCTGTAGAACAGCTTTATCAATCAAAATACCCTCATACATCCTTTTAGTCATCCACACTCACTTGTGTACTCTTGGGGTGAAAACCCTGACCCTAGTCATGTGGGGCAAGTGCCAGCAAGTTAAACGCATCCTGTGTTGGTGCCACACCAGCTCTCCAGTGCTGGGCAGGGATGAAGCATCTAACCTCACCTACACACTGCCTTCAGCAGCAATTCCACAATAACCGTGACTTCCTGACAGTCCTTTGGTCCTCATTTTGAGGCTCACAGGTTTTAAAAGAATCTACTGTTTAACGTTCCACTTTTGAGAATACGTGATGCTTTCCAGAAGCATTAATTGTCCCCCCAAATCCCTTCTTCACACACAGTCTTCTGCTCCCTGGACGTACAGGTACAACAGCGCACAAGGCTGTGGCTTGCAAAGTGCCAGGCAAGCTGCTCAGACCAGTGTAAGAAAGAGGGGTAAGTACAAGCACAAGTACAGGAGTTCAGCACAAACAAAGGAGTTTATACACTTCTGTGCAAAGCACATGCCAGTTTGGCAGGCATATGGAACAACAAGAACAACGACAAGCAACAGGGTAAGAATTACAGCAGTCCTACCAAGACATAAAGGAGGCCGGGAGAAAATTTGGGGCTGCCCTCTTCCCATACTCCTGCTGCCACTTAATACCAGCCAGGGACAACACTGCCACAAGCGACAGCGCACACCTTGCAATAAACAGAGGTTAGCACATCACACAATTTGCCAATATACACACTTGTTACAAGGCAGCGCTGTATTGGCAAAGGCAGCCAAACATCTCATGCTTTGGTGAACCTGACACACCAGCATCTGCACAACACACAAATACCATCGCTAAAACACAGCCAGCCACAATCTGAAGGGCAAACCACTGTCAGCACTTCTTAAGCATCTACAGGTTGCCTTTCATGTCAAGTATAATATCTCACATCTTGCTTGTCTAAACCACTTCTTCAATGTGACTTGGAAGAGTAATTATCAACCAAACTATGAAACCACATTATTCTTAGATTTCCAGCGGTAAAGTCACATGCTGATCATGCAAAGTTTAAAGAATAACACACACACATATATATCTCTCTCTGATAAAACTAGTCCTGCTTCTGATGCTAAAAAACAGCTCAAACATAATTACAACTTAGTAGAAACACTAAGTACTACAATGAATTATCTAAAAAACCCCCAAACCCTACCCCACCAATTTATCTAATTTGAAGAGAAAGCCAAACCAAAACCATCTTACAGGATTCAATTACACACCTTGATTTTGAAAGCTCTTTTAAATCCACTGGCAAAGAATCCTCCAAATGGCCCAATTAATGAGGCAAATGTTGACAGTGCAAAGCTGTGCATCTGAAATGGGTACATATTCACTGTTTCCTGCAAGAAAAATAATTAACAATGTATTTCAGTATGTTTGATTGTAGGCATTTCAATTTTAAAGGGTTGGTGAGTACATTACATGGAACTATTGTTGGTAGTTCTTCTAAGTTCTAAGCATGGAAATAATGGCACTAACACACACGATGCTATGATGACGAAGAGAGTAAAAGTCTGCTCCTAATGCAGTTACACATTAGGTGAAAAGAGAATGAAGTTCTGCAAGCTTATTTAAGCTTGCCACTAATTTGGGCCTTAACAAGCCTAAGCCCACTTTCAACAAAAATCCAGAGGTTTCTCTTCAAAAATAAGGTTTGTCTGCAAAATTCTTGAGTGTCATCCACTTCCAGCATAAAGAGAACACAGGCAGGTTCCCTCAGGTGACTCCAGCAGTGCATTTCAATTGTTCTTAGGTGACCAACTCCACTCTATGAGCAGTGCAGAGGGTCACGGTATCAATTCAGATCTTATCCTTCAAGTCTTCCCTGCATTCAGATACCCTTCTAAAATGGTTTAGGAAACTTGATTAAGCTGGGAAGTATGATTTCAATTTTAGCCAAAACCTTTTTTTTTTTTTTTCCTTACCCATCCCAACACAGCCTGAAGCAATGGTGGCACAGAGTACTTCTTCATTTGAAACAGCTCTGAAGGTTCACACTCTGTCACAAATCTGTTGGTTTCACTGCTATATTCCACGGGACAGACAAAGTACTGATGTTGAGCCAAAAAATAGGAAAACTGAAAAGCAAAACAAGATCTCCTGAATTAGGACTTTGATGTTACATTCAAAAATCATATTTTAATGAATGGGTTTGTCACCAGAAGCTCAGGGTAATAAAAACCTTTCTAAGAAGAAGGAGACCCAGAATGAAGTAAACTCAGTCTGTTTAAACTGGAGAATGCCTCAACAAGGCAGATGTTCAATGTGCTTAGTGATGATTTCCCAAATTGTTTTCCTTTTCACATCTCTCAGATTCATATGTACTGGATGTTTCTGCATTATAAAATCCCAAAATGTTAGCTACTCCTATTTTTTTTGCAGTTCACTTCTCCATTAAAACTTGAACTATCTCTTCTACCAAGTTTGGCTGTTATTGCTGACTTTGGTGATAAACTACTTATCACAACAGTTGCTTATGCTGTTATTATCTTCTATGCATATCATCAGTGTAAGCTCCTTTCCAGGAGAGATGCCATTATAAAGTATGTAATACAAAAGTACTACTTTGCAAAGCATAAATAATACTATCAATAGACTTCAATTTCAAAATAGGGATGCAACTCACAGATAGAACTATTCCAGATATAGTAGCAGTAGTGGCAGAAAATGGTCAATGCAACCTGTTTTGAAGAGGTGCAAGCCTTGCCTACCCTTTCCAGCTAGTTACGAATTGGCAGAATTCCCTAGCCAAAAATCCCCTAACTCTTAGGCTTTCAGCAGTTGGAGATGACCGAATTTATCAGTAGTTTTACTTCAAGTAAAAACATGAAGACTGAATCTATACAAGGAAATTCCCATGCCCAGAAATGTTCAAGGCCAGGTTGGATGGAAGTGGAAGGTGCCCCTGCCCATGGCAGGAGGGTTGGAACGAGATGATCTCTAAGGTCCCTTCCAACCACAACCATTCTATGGTTCTATGAATGTCCTGTGGTTACTCACAATAAATCCAAATACAACAGTGGAAAAGAAGCCTCCAATGAACCCTTCCCAGGTCTTCTTGGGAGACAGCTAGGCACAAAAGTGATAGAATTAGTCCATCAGTTGCATCACTGAACACTTTTTTACTCTATTTCTTGACCTTGTTTGTGAAAATTATGCTCCTACTTGGTTTTTCAAAGGTATGTGGCAAATAACTGCATGGCAGCAGCTGCAGTTGCTGACTGTAATAAATAGAGGAGTATGGCTAGGACCTGTCCCAGGCAAGGAGGGAAAGAGTCATAGTTTGGTGCCGCTGGGCAGCTTGTGGGAAGGGAGAGCTCCCATCCCATGTGGTGCTGCCTCAGGCTGCACCTGACCCAGACTAAGCAGCTGAGCTCCTTTCAAGCAGAAGACTGGGAAACCTGCAGGAGCACATCTTGGCTCTGTGGAGAACTCTGCAAGCAAGTGCCCATTTAGGTTGTGCCAAAAGCCTGACACAACTACTGCTGGGGACACTCCTCAGGACACACCAGCTTCCTGCGCACAGCTTGGCTAATCAGTACAGAAAATAACTAGAGAGACCAGTGTAGCAAGTTATTTTCTTCACCAATGCTATCACATTTTCAGTTAAAGAGCAGTTTAATATCAGAACCAACTAAATACCCAAGACTTAAAATACCCAAAACTTAACATGGCAAACATCATCAAAATAATAATTCACAGCTTTCTATGGAGTCTTGCATATTCTACCAGAATGGGAAGATTAATGCTTGAGCCCTTCTCAGTGCTATATCAATGAGACCAAATGAGGAACAGGTATATATGCCCGAGTGGCTTATTTCAGATTACAGTTTCTGTACAGTAAGCATGCAGTTAAACCTGCATATGAAATCCAAAAAGAATGTGATTATAAATGATGTTGCAATAGACTAGAACTGTACTACCTGTAATGCCAATATTACATTCACATTAATCCCAATTTCCATTTACAAATTTTCAGGAAGAGGGTAGTCAATTTGGGCCTTTTTAGTAAAGATGTGCACCATGCAGCTCATTATCATGTTTTTGAACAAATAAAAAAATTGTTATAAATTGTAAAAACTTGTGAGGAAGTGCCTAAGTACTTACCTTAATTAATGGAGTTCTGCCAAAGAAGAACCCAAAAATGTAAGCAGCAATATCATTGCAGATAACACTTGAAATTGGAACCAGAAACCTAGAGAAAGACATTAAATGTTTCATGGAGAGAAAGAAAAGCTGGCTGAACCTAAACACAGAACAGAAATTCAAACAGCAGCATTTCCTTCTGGGAAATTTTTCTGTGGTATTTAGAAGGAATTATGTTTTATAATGTGTTTGCCTTGTTCCCCCATGAGCAGCATAGAGAGTTATACTGGTTTTAGTCTTCAGCCAAACAAGATCATTACAGATCCATGTTAGTTCAAGTTAAAATATTATTTTGGTGCATGAGTTAAAACAAGAACAGGTTGGCTTTTTCCTATCAGGCTTGAAGACTGGTACCACAGTTAAGAAGAAATCAATAGATATAAACATGTTAATGTTTTTGAAAACAGCAAAACAAGCAAATTCCTTAAAAAGTTTAAGTGATAGCTAAATATATAAAAAAATAATTTTCCTCCCCCCCTATTAGTTTGAACCAGCCTGTGTTAGCTTTTTAACTGTTCTTTGCATGCAGACTGCATCTGAATTTGTTATTCAAGCCCACTAAGCTCTTTTTTCCCCCCTTTTCAAAGCAGGGATGTATTAATAAGCTAAAAGTCAGATTTTATGACCATCTGCCAAACTACCTAACAAGAGAAGCAATAAGAAATACAAGGCTAGCAAGGCAAATATATTCAGTTTTTGGCACATGAACATGATCCCTATGAAAAGAATTTCTATATACAAACTTTGTCAAAGGCTTTGGGCTTTCTTTCTAACTATATAACCCTGTCTGCAATAATCTCTCCACATGTACATATATCAGGAAAAGAAAAAGGAGAACATATAGCATTATGTCCTCAGAAGAACACAAACCATCCTTCATGTGCTTCTTCCTTGTTTCTCAACTTGAAATTTACCCTGTCCCTGAAGAAGTGCAGGGAAACATACCATCTCTTTGAGGAGTGGCTTTAAGTAATCAAGTTTAAATGCATTGCCAGAATTTAATGTATCACTGGAACTGGGGCACTAAGATGACCCAGCAATAACCGAGATTAAAACTTTCAAAATATTTTAAGTACTCTGCATTTATTTGAACAGGGAAGGCTGCAGGGAAGATGGCCAGATTGGGGCTTTCAAATTAAATGGTCCATCTTCAATAGCTTTGAGCAACCTGAAGCTCCCAAGTAATTGAAAAAGAGTTGCTGGATATTCATCCATTCAGCAAAATGCTACAGAAACTATTTGACCAAGCATGCAATCAACGCTATTCCTTGCAAGTAAATGAAGCAGTTGTTCAACATGATCCTACTCATGTCTGTCAATCTAAAGAGGTTTCTGCTTTCTCTTCTCTTCTCTATCCTTTACCTCATTGCTCCCAATTCCTTTGACTCCCCTTCCAACTAGAGATTAACGCTCCTTTAATTTGTACTGCTTTAACTGTTCCCTTGATTATTCCCTAACCAGATCTATGTAAAAGAACCAACCTTTCAATGCAATAGAGTTACAAATCAGTTTATTACTGTCCCCTTACCAGATCATGCCTTCAAAGAGATTTTGGATGACAAGATGAGATTGAGTTACAGTGATCAGCAAAGTGACATGAGTCCATGCGAACTGTTAACAATGCAACAACACAACAGTTAGTGAAAACACCGACCCATACACCTGGATAAATACTGGCGTGTCAGATAGAGGAGCTATTTAGGAGCTCACAGGGAAGACCAGTTCTAGTGATAATGCAAGAGATGTGTGCATACAGTATATCACAAGTTAGCTGACTTTCTGAAGCAAGCACTGAAACTTCAGCAGGTTTCCCCATCACTTACCTCCACCCAGAATTTTTTAATGTGCGGTTTAACACCTGATTTAATAAGACATACACCTTCAGCATGAAAGCAGCAAAGAAATGTAAGCAATGTGATATTCTGTATATACATATAACAGACATGTTAGAACTGTAACAATAAAATGGCAATGAATTACTCGTGAAAGAGTCATGTTACACAGATGTGGGTATCTCTCAAGACAGAATACTCTCACGAAACATGAAAATTCTCAGGATTAGTGAAAATGAAGTGTTAGTTTTTAAGTGCACAGTCATTTAAACAGTCATTTTCCGCAGTATTACTGTACGTACTTGGTATTTAATCTGTAGCACCAGCGTGCAACAAAGTAGTTTCCAAACAGTTCACCAGTAAAGATTCTACAATAGATTTTACTTTCCAAACACTTAAAATCAAGAATTGATAGCTTTTCTATGATATACCAAATTTAAGCACTCAAAGTCTGGGCCATTTAACACTCTTAATATCCTACTTCTTTAATTTTCTTATCACATGTGTTTTCCCATGGCAGCCAGACCAGACTCTACTTCCAGATAAGACAACTTGAGAACGCTGAAAGGAAGGGTACAAGAAATTGCTAAAGGTTTCTGAATGTATTACCTGTTGGTTAATTAAAGGAGCTCTGCTGCTAAATTTTTAGTATTTGTACAGTCATATTGGAACACCACATAAAACCAAGTGGCTACTCTATGAGAATCACAGAATGATTTGAGTTGGAAGGGACCTTAAAGATCATGTAGTTCCAACCCCCCCACCATGGGCAGGGACACCTTCCACTAGACTACATTGCTTGGGGCCCCATCCAGCCTGCTTGAACACTTCCATGGGATGTGATAGATTCTCCTTGTCTGTCCAAACGTTGTGTTGCCTCTGTTTTATTGCAACTCTTAGGTAGTCATACTTTAATGTTTTCTTGGCAGACACCAAGTTGTATGACTGACACCAAACTTTCTCTACCTTCTTTCCAGAAGAGGAGAAAGGAAAAAATATCATGGAAAAGAAGGTAAGGACTCCCTCTCCTAGAAAAACTGCATCTTGTGACAGGGGAGTTCTCCCACAAACAGGGTTACATTATTTTGAGTAAAAGATTTTTTTCCATGTTCATACAGGGCTCAATAAAGTCCCTGTCTAGAATTAGGGATCCTCAGTGGTAAAGTGCTACCTAAAGCAATGTAGGAATGGAGGGGTTAACTGCATCCCCAGAGCTTTAGGAAATCTTTAAGGTTGTGCAATGCCCTGATTGCTCAAGTTCTTTAAAGATGGAAGCTGCACTACAATAATCTTTCACTGTGGCTTCTAGTTATTCCAATCTATATGTGGGAATGGTGTCAGTGGAGTGTTTTGAGTTTGTTCAGGGTCATTTTTTTGTTTTGCTTGTTTGTTTTGAACCTGCAATGTTATAAAATTAGTTTTTGACCCATAAGATACATATAAGAAAAAGGTTCATGCTCTTGATTAGCTACTATGCTGTTTATTAGGTGGACAAATACAAGAGATGAGAATGCTGGTTTTGTCTAATAGACCAATGATCTACTGAAATAGCAGAGCAGAAGACCAGGGCAGCTGTGAAGTGTCACAGAATAAATCTTCCACACAGGGGTTAAGATCAAGTTCCCTTCATAGTACTTCAGCGGGGCCTCTACAAAGCAACACTTGAGTCACAAGAACCACTTCCCACACTGCCCTGAACTGTTTGGCTTCAGACCTGGGAGGGAGATGCATACCCTTTTCTCCAGGAATCTCTTCAGTATCAGCCTGTCACTAGGGGAAACATATCATGTTGTACAAGCACAAGGCCTCACCAAGGACAGCTTGTGCTGACTGAAAGGCCACATTCCGTGATACAAAAACAATAATCTTCAAAGTGAACAGATACCAAACATTCTAACACCACTTGATTTCATGGCATTGTCAATTTAAGCACATTTTTCACACTTCTCTTCTGAACTAGTTTAAGAACACAGGGATATGACTGTTTCTAGTGACATTCATAACGTGAATGACCACAGCAAAGTGGGTAATACACACCATGTAAAACTGCAGACGATAATGTTTCTTCACTAAACTCAAAACAAACATGCAGAATCCTGTAAAACAAAGCAAGTGTAGTTTGTACCATCTTATATTAAATGACACTGAACTGTGATATACCAACTCTTCCTTTGAAGCAGTTTTTAATCCCTCTGCTGCTAGGAGTGTTTGCTTATATTCAGTTAAGCGTACATATAGAATTATTCTCATATAAGATTATGATTTAGTTAACACAGATTTAGTTACCATCAGTAAAGAACATTCATCTCGGTACATACAAGGTCTCATCATGGACACCATTTTTAGTGGAGGAGGTCATCACTTTTAAAAACCACTCAAAAGTCAGGTCAAAAAAAATGCTTTTGAATAATCAACAGAAATAAACAAAAGGAAAAGGACCAATTTTCCCCTTTCCCCCAGACAAGCACACAGCCACATGCAACACAAGCGTGAAGTACAGGTGTTGAAGAATTCAGCTGACCAAAAGAAACTTTCTGGGTGGCTAATAGAGCCCCTCTTCTCTCCTATGGCAACTTCCTGTGCCAGCAGGGGTCAGAGGCCCTCAAAAGACCCTAAACTCTGGGGATAGAGCCTTAGTAACTCCCCAGTCTCAGTGTGCCAAGGGGCAAATTACACTCTGCCTCTTACTTTTGCTCATGACTAGCTTGCCTCATCTCTCCCCTCACTGGGTCATGAGGCATTAGTTAAGTTAGTTTCCTCAAGCTAAAGCCATCTGAAAAAGGTCTGGTTCTGCAAAGCTGGTTTAAAGTTTGTGATCTAAGCACTGAGTAGAATTATTCTTTAGTTTAAAAAAAAAACCAAACCCAACAAACAAACAGCAGACAGACTGACAATTCATCAAAGATCAGGTTTCTCAGTACACTTTATAAGTATTTGTGCCATAGCAGTCCACTGTCCCTTAAGCCAAACTGTGTCTTCATTTAATTTTATGCTAAAGTTATATTAACTGTATTGCTGAACACACTGTGGACTGTATTTACACATTCACAAAGCAATACCCCACAAGAGTGCCAGCTTGTGTCACTTCTTCCTAGAGAGGAGGCTTTTAAAAAGTCTTTCTTTGGACAGGGAGGAAACCTACCCATAAGGCAAGTATCTGAATGTCTTGCAGACAAAATTAAGACTCAGGCATTTTGACTAATCAGTTTAAAATACATTAGTAAATCCTATTACTGTAGACCTAGCAGAACACTTGCACAGTAAAGCATCAACACAGAAGAGCAATTACATTTATAAGTCAACTCCACAGTCTGCCGAAATAGTGTTCTTGTATTCAGGTACTGAGCCCCAGTTCTTCAGTGATCACGGTCACTGTTTGCCAACTTTTCTTCAGATCAACTTTCAGATCAACTATTAGATCAACTTTCTCAAGATCATCTACTTGTTTAGGCTGCTTTCTTCTTCTTGGTGAACACAAAATTTGTGTTCATCTTTTCACAGAAAAAATGGAATCACAAACACGAAATTTCCTTGGACATTATGAGGAAAGAGAAGCTGAAAGTGCATAAAGAGAGGGAGCAACTATACATATTTTTAAATTAAATAAGTACAGAAACAAATGCAGCACAAAATTCTTTCATTCTTGATTTCCTACACTTACCTATTAAATACAGCGTAAAAGATATAAACCTGTGGTAACGAATGAGGAATTGTAGCTGCTCTCTTCTTTGCACAAATGTAGCGAAGTAATCAGCTACAGTCTCTCCGTAAAAGAAGTAGTTCACACACAGCAAAAAGTACCTGCAGTATGCAATAGTTAACAGTTATTTTAAAAATACGTATTAAGTGCAAGTCTTAAAAACAAAACAAAAACAACAAAAAAGGTCACACAAAATAAAAATCAGAAGGGTAGAAAAGACATGCAATAAAAACAAAATTTAGGTATAAATCCAGTTTTAAGGGTCAGTGTCTCTTCTCACAAGCCAATATTTGTAATTTACTTCTTCTAAAGCAATGACACTAGAAAAACACATTTTTCAGAATGCAGTTGGAAAATTCTTTTTATCCTAAACTATGGCACTGAATACTCCACATGTATGCAAGTCCATTTCAAATATTCTAAAGTAGAGAACAAGTACCTGCCATCAATATTGGCACAAGCAGTCCTGTGTATTCTTTTCCTGTATCCTAAAAAGGGTAGTTTATGATTTCGGCCTTGGAAACTGGAGAAAAGATACTTGCAAAATGAATCCTCTGAGGTTTTATGACAGTGAATCCGACATGGGGCTTGAGATCTGAATACAACCATGCTCTTGCCATCTGACCTGCGGATTGTCATCCGAAAGAGTTTCTGATGCATCTCCTGCTCCTTTCCACCATGCACTCTGCCTTTTAGCTTTCTTGATGGAGCAATAATCTTACAGCATTAAATCCATCAACTAACTAGCAAATGCAGTCAATGTTCAAACTGTTAACAGGATTCTCTCATCTCATTGAAGTATCTTAGTATTTAGTATCAGTGGCAAGATGTTAGACTGAAAGGAGCTTTGATGTTAACCAGTGTGGCAGTGCAGAAGAGTTGATTTTGAGCTCCACATAAGAAAGTGACATTGGTCAATCGCCAAAGTAGAATAAGTGGTAAAGTGCACATTTCCTCCTCTAAAAATTTTGGCAGGACTGCAGAATCATTCATGTATGATTGCAAAGTAAAGTTGCATCTAGAAGTGAAGAAGCAATGTGACAAGAGACAGGGAATAACCTAGATATTTCAATTCCTTAAAAAACCTGACACAACACAAAACCAAGGCAACATAACAGGTCATGTCTAAGAAATTATCTCCTTAAGGACCTAAAGACTATATGTGCCCAATACCTTCCCATAACAGTGACTAATAAAAGCTTTTATTTTTCCTCCCAGAACTCAGAAGAAGAGTTGATTTCCCCATTTCTATCCAGCCCTATACAAACCGGACATTTCATAGGTGTTCAGGATTTGCCATAAAAATTAACCTCATCTTCTAGCTTTCAGAAGATTCCCCCAACACTGTATTTATGCAGTCCTACGATTAAGTGCATGACTGGAAAGGGTTTAGAACTTGTGTGCAATTATTTTAATTCTCTCTGTGTGTGAAGAGGAGCCTTTAAGACACATGTGCTATTGATTTCTTGTGCAAGGTTAACAGCCAAAAAAAAAATTCAAAGCGGTTCAGGTAATACACATCAGGTGATTTTTTGACTATGCATATCTTTAGTTTACACAAGCTCAATTATGACTTAAAGCATAAATGCATGCAAACATATATGTGTAGATATAGACATATTTATAACAAGGAAAAAACTGGAAGTAATAAAAGGCCAACAGACTTGTCCAAGTTCACAGGTAGAATACAAGTACAGAATTCTGTATTAGAGACAGATGTCAAGTTTTATGTCCACACATGACCCACAAAGCTATCTTTCCATCACAGCAGGATATGAAGATAATGAAGATTTAAGTTTCACATCCTGACTTACTGATGTTCTTGCTTGCTACTCACCAGCTGAGAGATCTAAACCATGGTAAGTCATAGGAGTGGTAGACTCTGTAACCAATAGTAATGATTTCATGATAACACTTCACTTGAATGCTTAAGACCTAAGATAAGAGAAATAAAAAACTATGTGAATATGCTGCAGTTGTTTCTTACAGGCAATGAGTAGCAATGTAGCCTGCATTAAAGAGAGACATTATTCTGAACTGAAATTCCACTCAGAAAACAGCTTCAAAGCAAATACAAGGAAAACTAAAGCTCCATTTAAAATTTAAAAAAATCTCCAAACCACTATGCATGATGAGAAAAAGCCCACATTGGGCTGGCTGCAAGACTATACTTGTGAAACAAGAAAAGGCTCCTGATTTTTTTTTATTAAAATAGTTTGACAGCAGCAGATCAGGAGTGCTGCCAGTAAAGAAGGCTCTCCCATTTATTTTGGCTCAGTTTTAACTTTACATTTAGTTCAAGAAATATTTTCTAGGCCCAATGGAAAAAACTAGCTGTGCAACACACCTTGGGCAGCCAGGTCTTTCACTTATAAGCATCTCATTAGGGGCAATTAGCATTTATGATTAGAGGCAAAGCTCATCTATCCGAGGTCTGAATGTCACACCCTCTGTGGCCCTCATTTCGTTGCTGATCTCACTACTTCCCTGCTTCGCCTGCGCGAGTCTGGCTGTAAGTCCTGCCGTGTCTTTGGGCTTCAAAGGACTCTGCCAGTTTTGTCCAATCCACATTCACCAAGCAGATCATCCTATCCAGATACATGGTATTGCCAAACACAGGCCGTCGGTAATCCCGTGCAGGGGCAGGAGTAAGAACCTTCCCACACTGGTGGCGCGCATCAGCATGCAAGGCTTTGCAGCATTCTCTTACCACCTGCATTCATTAATACATTTCATCTTGCTCAATGTGTGAACCCAGACTGAAACAGTCTTACACCACCTCAGCGAGCTAATTTTGAAGCTCCCCTATCTCGTGCTCCTTCTTCTGCTTGGCCTGCGTTATAAAACTTTAAATACAAGAGCAACATTAAGGGATTGCACCTTACAGTGGAAAAGGGCACTAAGGTCCAAAGGCATGGAATCTTGTGCCTGTTACCTTAGCAGCAGGCAAATGTAAAACATACCTCCCAACTCTTTAGAGCAGTCTCAGGGCTTGTGTTCCAAACCTCACTGGATTACTCTTCCTACAAGCCTCTGGGCATTTTCAGTATTAACATTTGGTTTTAGCATAACTCTTATTTAAATATAAGTTATTTGATTCCAGTGAATTAAATATTTCATGAACAAAACTGGGGTTTTTTTCTTCCATTCTCCTTTTTACCTAGTCTCAAATATCATCTTTATGAACAGTCATTATATCAAAAGACGGAGGTTTTGCTTTATGGTATAACAGAGGAAAAGTTCTATTCCAATTCTATGCTAACTTTCATTACTTTTTGGTTGACAAAAACTGAATTACTTTGTCTTGACAGCTTTGCCCATGATTGCAATCTCAGAGTATACCATGAATACACCAAATTACCCTGCAAACCGATTATGTCCTTTTTGTTCATAATCATAATTTGCAAACGTCACAGACCACTAAAGATTGTGCAAATAATCTCTCCAACCACCTACACTTTAAAAGGGCTTTTTTTTTTTTGTTTTTTCTTCACACACAAGTTTGTCATGTCATTCATCTGAAAACAGGAAATATAAACCAGACTAATTCAGATGTAGAGACTCTAATGCAGACCATAATGCTGGTGAAACAGCATTCCAGTCTCTCAAGACAATAGATTTTATGACCTTTGGAAAAAGGGGGAGGTGACTCAGGATGACTACAAGGATGTTGTGAGATTATGCAGGGAGAAAATTAGAAGGGCCAAAGCGCAACGAGCACCTAATCTGGTTACTGCCATAAAAGACAATAAAAAAAATGGTCTCTATAAATACACCAGAAACAAAGGAAGGGCTCGGCAGAATCTCAATTCTTTGTTGGATATGGGGGGAAACATAATGACAAGGAATGAGGAAAAGGCAGAGGTGCTTAATACCTCATTTGCCCTTTAATGGTAAGCTTAACCAGTTGTTTTCTCGGTACCCAGACCCCTGAGCTGGAAGACAGGGATAGGGAGCAGAATAAACCACCCGTAATCCAAGGGGAAATGGTCAGCAACCTGCTACACCACACACACACACACACATCTATGGTGCTGGATGGGATGCACCCAAAGGTACTGAGGTGAATGTAAATGCTCACTGAGCCATTTTCCATCATTTATCAGCAGTCCTGGCTAATCAAGGAGGTCCCATCTGACTGGAGATGAGGCAACGTGATGCCCCTTTACAAGACGCACTGGAAAGAGGATCCAGGGAACTACAGGCCTGTCAGTCTGACCTTGATATCAGGGAATGTCATGGAACAGACCATCTTGAATGCCATCCCATGCCACATACAGGACAACCAGCAGATCAGACTCAACCAGCATGCATTTATGAAAGTAAAATCTTGCTTGGCTAACTTGATCTCCTTCCCTGACATGGAGACCTGCTTAGTTGGTGAGGGAAAGGCTGTGGATGTTGTCTACCCTGATATCAGTTAAGCTTTTCACAGCATTCTCCTGAAGAAACTGGCTGCACATGGCTTGGGTGGGTGTATTCTTTGCTGGGTTAAAAACTGGTTGGATGGCCAGGCCCAGAGTTGTAAATGCAGATTCAAGAAGGTGAAGTGCCAAGTCCCGCACTTTGGTCACAACAACCCCATGCAGTGCTACGGCCTGGGGGCAGAGTGGCTGGAAACCTGCCCAGCAGAAAAGGACTTGGAGGTCCTGCTGGTCGACAGTAGCTGAAGAACATGAGCTAGCAGTGTGCTCAGATGGCCAAGAAGGCCAATGGCATCCTGGCTTTTATCAGCAATAGTGTGGTCAGCAGGACTGGGGAAGTGATCATCTCCCTGTACCTGCACCTTAAGTGCTGTGTCCAGTCTGGGCCCTTCACTACAAGAGGCATTGAGGTGTTGAGAGAAGAGCAACAGAGCTGGTGAAGGGTCTGGAGCACAAGTCTGGTGAGGAACAGCTGAGGGAGCTGGGGGTGTTTAGCCTGGAGAAAAGGAGGCTCAGGGGGAACCTTATCATTCTCTACAACTACCTGAAACGAGGCTGTAGCCAGGCGGGGGTCAATCACTTCTCCTAAGTGACAAGTGAGAGAAAATAGCCTCAACTGGTGCCGGGGGAGGTTTAGATTGGATATTAGGAAAAAATTCTTCACCAAAATGGCTATCAAGTATTGAAAGATGCTGTCCAGGGCAGTCGGTTGAGTCACCATCCCCACAGGTATTCAAAAGACATGTACAGGTGGCACCTAGGGACATGGTTTAGTGGTAGTTTGGCAGTGCTGGGTTAATTGTTGCACTTAATGATCTTAAAGGTCTTTCCCAATCTAAATGATTCTAGGAATATCATCCAAATTTTTTTTCACAGGAGGATATGAAAAAAGTAAAAGCACATTTTGACAGTTAAACAATCTTAGAGTAAAAAAAAAATCAGAGCAGTTACATAGAATACCAATTTCAGCGTTTTAAGCACCACATTCCTGCCTGTTACTTGCCATGATTGGGAAAAATAATTAAACCATTATTCAACAAAAATACCAGCAGTAAAAATGACAGAAAGAAACAGTAAAGACTGACCTGCTATGCAGCATGTATGAAGAATATTATAATTATTGTTATTATTATCATCATCAGTATTACATTTCATGAAATGCAGTAAAATAAAATACACTTTATCTCTGTACCTTGGTATGGGATCTAGCTCCAATCTACAGATAAACCCAAGGCCGCAAGGCAGCCCCATAGAGAAATACGGAATTAATGAAGCATGCCTGAGAAAAGCCTTTCAAGTGCTGGTCAACAGACAGCAGAGCAGAGTTGTCTGCTTTCCTTAGCCTCAAATTTAAAACTGTTTCAAATTTTTTTTTTTTTTTTAGTTTTTTTGTTGGTGGTGATGGCTTTGGGTCCAGAGGTCTTTTGGGGGTTGGTCTTGGTTTGATTTTTGTTTACTTTATAAAACAAACTCAAAGTATGCAATAGTAGATGATAGAAACTAGTCAATGAAATGGACAATAGTAGTTTAGTAAGGCAACAGTTATTCGACTTCTTAGAGTTACTTTAGTTCCCACTTTAAACAAAATAATTACAGTACATAAGAACTCCTTAATACACAAGTTCCAGTTGTGTCGAGTGTTTTCCAAAAGTATTTACACTTACACAAATAAGAGATAAGTTGCTCTGAATTGTCTGTGCAGTTTGCTTCTAGCTGTTGTAGGCATGATGAATGAAGAGATCAAGTAACTCTTGCCCAGAGGCATATACTTAAACAAACTTACCAGAAGCATCAGCATAAATGATCCCAGGTATATGATCAGAAAAAAACCAGAAATCATAGCTAGAGTGAGAATTCCACGAATCCACCAATTTTTCCATCTATCAAAAAAAGATAATAAAAAGCAAGCAGTTATAAATGAAAATAAAGGCCACTTCCTTTGCTAACTAAAGATTAAAGTGTATCAGAAACAGTAGGAGGATTTTTTTGTGTTTAATCAAATATATAGCAAGAAATACAGAATCAAACAACTATCCAACTAAACAGGATACATAGTAAAAGAAATGAAAGTCAGCCATCTTTCTTTTTCCCCCATGCTGCCCTCACCATGCCAAATGTCATTTGCAATTACATGGCACTACCCCACATTGAAGCTACTGTGAAAATACATCAGGACTCTCAAAAAATATCACATCACAAGACTGATGGGGGCCCAGCCATGTATGGGTCTGTGTATGAAAGAGGGCTGCCAGGTAAAATACATATGATTCTTTGAGGAGTAACAGACACACCAAAAAAACCCTGAGAGGTGATCACCGATTTTCCATAGAGGCGAAGTAGCTCTTTTGCTGGGCAGAGGGTTATCTACTGAAAGCAGTCCTGTGCTCTAGTGAGCACTGGAACCAGGACAGGAGAACACGTGGCAATGGGGGATGATGGGTCAAACTAGCTGTATGCTTTTGCCCTTGTAGACCTTTACAGACGTTTGTGGCTATCTAAGGAAAACTGAATAAAAATTTCTGTTACCACAGAATCATAGAACTGTTTAGGTTGGAAAAAACTTCTAAGATCATCGAGTCTAACCATTAATCCAGCACTTCCAAGCCCACCACTAAACCATGTCCCTAAGTGCTACATCTACACATTTTTTAAATACTCCCAGGATGGTGATTCCAACTTCCCTGGGCAGCTTATTCCAGTAACTGACAAACCCTTTCTCCAATAAAAATTTTCCCAATATCTGACCTGCACCTCCGCTGGCACAAGCTGAGGCCACCTCCTCTAAATGTACACTGAACCAGCTAATCACAGGTTACTGCTAAACAGAAAGCCCCCTAGCCTAAAAAAAATTCTTACTGATGTTTCACATTGTATCAGTCTTACGCTTCCTTGCTGCATCAGGAGATACACCTGATGCAGGGGATAATGTTAGTTTTGCATCACAGTCTAGGTCTAATGTAAACTTCAACTTTATTAAACTGATTTTCAAGGGTGTTACTCAGCGGCAGGTTAATGTCAGCTACAGCCACTAATTGGATTTGCCTTAAGTATCAGAATAGAGGCACGACAGGCTTCATCAAAACATGGTTTTTGTTCCTCTGTGATGTGGGCTACACAGTAGCAGCTTTCTCCTAGTGACATACCCATAGTGGACAAAAGTCCTGTAGAAGAATTCAGCTTCCTTTAAGAATAATGTTAAAATACCACATGGTATGCTGAGGGTATTGGCAAGTGCAGCACTAGAAAGACAGCTTCAGTAAGACAAGCTCCAGAATCTAGGAAGCCACCTGAAAAGTTTATTTTATCCTCTCTTCTTGAAAGTTACAAATACTATTTCCTTTAAAGTTCAAATACAAAGAAAAACCATATTTCTGAGAGTTACAGTGCAACTCACTCATTGCACATGATAACAACAGCTCTGGTGGGTCTGCTAGCTACTAAAGCAGCAGAGAATTTTGAATCTAACATTCATAAAGCACTGAGAATTTAATTTTTCACTCAAAGAACCTTTGTACACCTTTGTGCAAACACTCCAATAAAGAATTTCAAGCATGTGAAACAGGAAAGGTTTCACGTGCCCCTCTTAGTTGCAGGCTTTAAGGTATCACCGTGCCCTTTGGAACAAGTCTGATTTGGAGACTTCCACAACTCTGAAACCAGACATTCCTTGCAGTGTGATGGCAATAGAGAACGGCAACTAGTGCAGTTTAGAAACACGCTTTTTGAAACCTGAAACATTACATCTGTTTATAGCTCACAGACATCACAACTGAAACGACAACAGATTAGAAAAGGAGCAAGGCAAAAAACCTATCAATTCACACTGCTATTGGAGATATCTACTGGAAATCAAATTTTTTTACAAGGACTTGGAAATTTTTAATCATAGTGTGGATTAGAGAGATGATTTCTGACTCTTGCAAGACCCAGCTCACATCTGAAACATACACTGTATATTGCTTTGTTTGTTGAGCATAAGGTATATATGATACACACATTCGTCTAGGTGGTAGTTTTTTGGCATGTGATCTATCACATAAATGCTCTTTCACTGCGTTAGTGAAAAAAACATAATGCAGCTTGCAAGCTCCAAAAGGGTTTGACTGATCAAGTGTTGTAAAGGGATCGTATTAAAAAAAAAATATACTAGGAACTCTATCCAACAGCCTTCATGAATATGCAGGTCTGTTATCTGTCTATCTATATCCACACACATTCCCCCACATTTCCTAGCCATTAAGCTTCTGTGAGGTTGGAGGTAGAAACCTAGGTTTTAAAAGAAACAGCAGAAAAAAGTTAAATATTGCTTTAAAAAAAATGGAAATAGAAGTTATGTTGTATTTAGCTGTAAAGAAAATTACTTAGTAGTGGAAATGTTAGAAAAATCTAGCAAACCTCACCTTGAGAATGTACACATCTTTTCATTTATACACAAATACAAACACCCTCTTTTAACCTTGGATGTGGGAAATCAGTTTATTATAACACCCAGAAATAATTATTCTGTAATTCAAACCCAGTGACTATTCTTTAGCCTATTTTATTGCAATGCTATTTTATTGCAATGGCACATGTTTATGCAAACTGTGTTTACTTAGAAATGTATGCAATGGGCAATATACAACTACATGCAAAAAATACTACAGTGAAAAGACTATTGCAGCATAAATGAATCAATCATATCCAGTAAAAATTTATCCTTGAGCTTACATGTCTATCGTATGAAGTTTAAAACTGCAGTACAATTTGTAAGAATTAAAACTGCAACATAATCTGTAAGAATTTTAGCCACGAGCTATTAAATTTGAGAGCTCTTTGTTTTTACTATACCTGGCAGATAAGCCTGACAAAGCTCTCTTGAGGATTTCTGGAGTGCTGTCTGTTGGTGGAGGAACATCAGGAACATCTGAATCACTTCTAAGGTCCAACTCGCAAAGTCTTTCTTCCAAATCAACTTCCTAGGCACCAAAAAAAAAAAAAAAAAAAATAAAAAAAAAAAAATTAAAAATCCAAAACCCCAACATGACATTAAAGATTATTAGCTATTGTGTCAGAAAACAGTATTAAGAGTCATAAACATTACTTTAGGAACTGATAACATCTGCATTACCTTCTAAAAGACAACAGTGGAGTACTAGTGAAACTGTAAATGTTGTAGGAGACAAATGTATTCCAATAAATGTATAAAAGAAGGCCTGTACTCAGATGATGTGACTTTACCTGCTGTGCTCAAGAAACCACATTCTAGGCATCACTTTTTCAAGGATATATGTTTCTGGAAGTACTACAGCTAACATAGAAGAAACAAGTTTAACAGAAATCCCAACCCTCTAATGTATTCCCTCACCTACATCTCAAACTAACCTTTTATGGAATAAGGAGAAGGGTCTTCTGGTGGTTTAATGCCACATTAAGAAAAACAAACAAATAAACAAACAAACCACCAGGAAATGTAATGCATGAAGAAACAATTCCTTTGTATGATGAGAAGGGCTTACTGGCACAGTCTCATACATGTTAGGACTTGAGCCCCCAGGCTTGAAAAGAATAATCCAAACACAACTTGTGAAGTGATCAAGGGTCTCGTGGGCCCAGTATTACTCAAAAATTTTCTGTATGACTGCAGCACTGCAATTGTTTCTTCAGTATTCACTAACAACTGCTGGGGAAGACATCAGCTAGACAAACTGCGTGTCTAACCCAAATGCAAAACAGGCAGTACATATTTTGGTGACAAAGTACAAATTGCCACCAACTCTCAGAGCAGACTGTCAGGACTGTTTTTCCCTCGGCTGAAGCCAACACTGAGGGTGACTTCACTTGTTGTAATGTTGCAAACACCACAACTCCAGGGAGCTGGAAAGCTGCACTCAGCCCTGGCACAGCAGTAATGCAGAGAGCACTCTCTAGTTCAGTGCCGAGCTCTCCTGAGACCTGAACTTCCTCCTGACCTCCCTGACTTGCCTCACCTCCTTACAATCCCAAACAGCTTCCAGCCTGCCCTGCTGCCTCAGGTTCAGTTCTTAACAGTTCTTGGAACTGTTAAGTAACCATGCTTGAAAACTTTCTCCTCAACCACTGTATGCTATTTCTCTGTCTCCCTCTCCTTCCAAATTCCTCACCTCGGTTCTTTTTCCTAAATCTATTTCCATGAATTAGAAACTTCTGCTTTTTTCCCCCTACTATTGCTTCCATATTATTATTTTCTTCCCTTGTTCTGAGTATTTTTGTCACTTTGGAAGCCAGCAGAAGCATATCCTCCCTCTCTTATCCTCCACAAGACACGGCAGAATTGAGGCACCATGGATCCCAGTCACGGATCGCACGGTTACTCAGTTTACATGCCATCGCCTTTTCCAGGAAGCTACACCTCAGTACAGCCTCCGTCTCAGCGACTGGGCTCTTCAATCAACACAGAGAAGATAAGGCTTTTCAGAGCCGGCCGCCCAAATCCAAAGGCCGAGCCCACACCCAGGGGCTGGGCAGAGCCGGCCGTGGAGGGGCCGGGGGCGAGGAGCTGACCAGGGTGCTGCAGGCGCGCTCCGACCACGGACCCTCCCGAGGCTCTCCAGGGACACTGATGCGAGGGAAAACACCACCCTTTCCACTTAAAAAAGTGGGTTTAACCTTTTAGAACAGGAGAGGGTGAGCTGGCACTATACACACGCATAAGAAAAAGGGGTAACAACAGGAAGAGTATCCTTTTTTAAAGTGTTAGGCCTGGGTTTTTCTCATTCACTTTATGCACCACACGTGCTTAGGATGAAGCTCTCGATTTTACACCATTTCTTCTCTAATAAACATGACCAATGCTTTCCTATTCCTGAAACCCCCAAAGCTGAATAATTATTAGACAGACACTATCTATAAATAAAAAGAACAAATAAGCTGTGGTCCAGACTTCAGAAAGAAAAAAAAAAAAAACTTAAAAAGCAAACAAACAAACAAATAAATAATAACTGTGACTGCCACCTTTTATTTAAAGTTGTTTCTCATAATGTTGTACCATAACTTGGGAAATCAACTGTAGATGCAATTAGGGGGAATCACAGCTCTCTCCCGAAGCCATGTTCTAACTCCTGTGACCTGTACTGGAATGCAGCAAGCTATCTATACAGTTCTAGGAGACAGTACTCACTGCACAGATGACAGGCAGTAATCCTGGCCTTAAAACCATGACTTAGCGTCTTTAATATTAATCCCTACTCGCAGACAGCAGAGATGTTCTCTCTTTTAAGCACTCAGAACTAATACCCTCAAACTTTTTTGTTCTATTTTGGTATTTCAGAGAATATTTCCATACTCCACTGGTATTTAAACAATTTTAAAAAAAAATTCATACTTAGTTTTATCCCCCTGATTTTTAACACATAATTATCACTTATGCACCTCATTATAAGAAGTGTTTTAAATTTGCTATTTTCAACATCTGAATGCACAGGTGCATGGTATTTTTCAGAGTATCTAAACACCCTGAAGAAGGAGTCTGTGTTTGTCCAATGTGTTTTTCAGTAGCTCCTGCCTCATCCTGCTGCTACTGAGAGCTTGGCAAGCGCAACCTGTAAGTTGCACAGAACTTGGGGCATATTTTTGGTCTTACATTGCTACAATAACCAGTGGGAATCAACACCTCAGCTATCTCAACTTCCCTTTGTAACATACCTCCAAAATTACCTTAAACACTTTATTTTCCAGTCAACTGCTATCACTGCCACAACAATTTCCTGAATAAGGCATTTCATTTGTAAAGTCAGAAGCCAAAAAGGAAGTTTGTCACTAAAAGCTAGTTCATTGTCTTCTGCATCATTAAGCACTTAGAGAACCCCATCACTGGGGGACAAGAATTTCTTGCTAATTGTTTTCTAAATTATTTTACCTGATTGATTATAAACCTTCCAGTTTATAACCACAAATAATAACAATCATTATGGAAGGGAACACTAAGTTAATCATTAGCAAAGCACTCAAAAAAAAAAAAAATCAAGAGTCTTGCTACTGCAGCTTGACCTTGTAGAAACAGTTTTGAAGTTCAGTACAAATCCAAGCACCCTTTCGTTCACCTGCTCTTCAGGTTTGAGATCCGGCCAAGCTGAATACACAGTCACATCAAGGACCTGTGAAGGTCCATGGGAAATTCCATGGGTTTCATGCTGTGAGCAGGTATTTACAAAGTTTTCAAAGGTTAATTGAAAACATCAGAGGTTGTACTGTCCTAAGTGACTAAGACACCTTTCAACCCCAACTCCAAATTAAATGTTTTACCCAACCTGTTTTTATTTTTTCCTAGAGTTTTTAAACTGCAGGTGTCAGAGCCTTCTACTTGCAGAAAGTGTGCCACTCCTGCCTGTTTGATTCACATCTGAAGTGTCTGTAATGGGCAGATGTTGCAACAATACCACTGCCTTGCTTCTCTTCATTTGAAGGCAGATGTTCCTTCAAGAGAACCTATCTGATCAGCTCACAGAATACGAGTCCAACAAGACTGAGATGATGCAGGACTAACAAGAACAGGGAAGGAGGGCAACGTGACAGTTATCCACACCCCACAAAAAGCTTAGCACATAACAAACATGCCTATCTGACACTACAATGCTCATCAGTTTTCCTCATTTCCAAAGTACCCTGAGACAAAGGCTTTTTTAGTTGTAGGAGTTTGCTTTGTCTTCATTTTTGTACTCTTAAAAGACAAGACTTTCAACCTTAAGCTAAATCTTCTGTACGAGGCCACAAATGCCTGGCCACACAAAGGAGGAACTCAAACAGCCAAGAGCCTGAGCCTCCACAACAGGAATTCAGAACATGTGACATCTTGCCACAAATTAAGCTTCCATGTGGATTTCTGCTTGCTGGCTATTTCACAATAGCTCACAAAATACAGCCATGTGTCATGTATAAAAAAATAGACATGTCAATCTTTCATCACCTAAAAGGCCATATGCCTCTGAATTACTGTTGTGTACCACATGCCCTCCACTACAATTAACACGTGCCAAGGGAACCACGCACCAGGATTATTCTAGTTACAAAGGCACTTGCAGCATTTCCTTTGCACTGCATTTTTTCCAGGACACAAGAAGGAACTCCCAAGAAGACAACAAATATGTTTTTATTGGAGAATGTGGCATCTCCATGAAGCTTAACTGAGAAAATTAAGACATCGTCCAACAACTTACATGAAAAAGTTAGCAAGCAAAAGAATTTAGTTATTGCCATTTTATAAGTCTGTGTAATTTTACTTAAAGTTTTCTCCTCCATCTTTGACCTTTCTGCAATCTCTCCCACAAGTTTTACAGTGAAGTCAATAGTTCAGTTAGAACACATTGGAGCGTATTTAATTAGATGTAACTTGATACCTTCCTCTAAAGTCAAGATACCAAAGTACCAGAAGATCCCAAATAACTAAACCTTTTTTTCCAAACTGTGAAAGCCTGACACAGGCAGAAACACGTGAGAGACCTGCACATACTGAATCAAAGGCTGAAACCTACAAACCCTTTACTCTTTTCATTAGTCCTAATTCATCACCATTTCCAAGAAAACAGAGATTTGGAAATAATCTGCCCTTATGATTACCATGATTATAGCAGACAGCATGGAGGTCAGACTTCTCCACGAAAATTAAACTGATCCATTTTCTGGATATTCTGAAAGAAGTAAGTCAAATGAAGTGACTAAGTGATCCATGACAGACAGATAAATCCATCATAACCCATACTGCCATCGGAATTTTATTTATCTCCCAGCAGGTTTGCAACATTTTGGACATCAAAGTCTCACCCTGAGCTTCACAGGTCTGAGCAACTTATCCAGCAATCAGTTCCCTGGAATGGCTGTCCCATGGAACAGAAACAGCTCTTTCAAAATACCACAGCAGAAACAGTGGTCAGTGATTCCAGTCTTGTTGAAGCTACAAATAATTAACAACGACCCTAGGCACACAGGCACTTGTTCCCACAGTAAGCAAAGCAATAAGATTCCACTTCCCCCTCCCTGTCCTACTCTGACAGCTCTGTACAGTACAAAGAGGAATAACTGTGTGGTTACTTCCAAGATAGACTAATTTTTTGGAAGCATTTGAAAGAAGTGTCACTTGCTCTCTAGTGAAGAATGCAAACAACTCAAATTTTAAAAGAAGCATGAACACATGCACATCAATATGTAAAACTTTAACTGATTTTGAACACACTAAGTATTTAAATGCCAAGTCATTCCTCTTGTTCTCAAGGGCTGCAAACTATTTATGAAGGCCCTTTGACCAGATATGCTTAGGAAAAGAGCACCCAGGGCAAGCAGCAGGAAGTGAGACAGTGACGATCAAAAAAAAAAAAAAAAAAAACCAGCAAAACCCAAACAACAACAACAACAAACTCCTGCCACAGTACAACACAAAGAAACAACAAACTTTTGAAGTTGCAAAGTCCTACAAGGCAAAGGCATGTTCATGGGAATTTGGAAAAATGTCATCAGCTCAATAAGCTAGTGAGCACCTCAGACTTGCAGAGCTTGGGAACTTGAAGAAGAAAATTAACCAAGGCCATCTACCAAAATAGTAAGCCTAACATGAAAAGTACCAGATACCATACTGAAAATAGGACTAAAAGTAGAATATAGAAAACCCTCCAGAAATATTTAGTGTTTCTGTAGTTCTTCAGCAAACACAAAGGACTTCTCTACTTGGGCCAACAAGGTGCTTTAAAGCATGTTGCCTTTATATATCTGGAAATCTGAACTGGATCACAAGAGCAGAAGCAGCACAGATCAGACACCATATGAACAGAGACAAACAAGTTTTCTCCTTCATTACAAGTGAGGAAGAGGGGGATATCTGTGAGGTGCATACTAGAAAGCAGTGTAAACCCACTGCATCATGTTCATCCTGAGTAGTTATGAAGCAAAGAACCAGTTTTGAGTCCAAATATGCCATTACCATCCCAAATAGGTCAGCTCAAAATAGCCACAGCATAGTAAGGTATCCACTTATTGTAAAGGCCAGGCAAGAGATAGAGTAGAATGATAACCATCTAAGAAGCTGTATAATGTGACATCTGTGAATGTCACAGATGGTCAGATGCTTCTTACCAAATCATTTACAGCAGCCATTACCTGTGGGCTCATATTCAAAACTGAGTCCCAACTGCGACCCACTGATGAGAAGCAGTACAGAATACTGGTTTAACCCTAGAGTTACCAATAACACTAAGGACAGCTTAATATGTACAGTCAATCCTTACTGTCATTTGTGAGCCATGACAAAGGGCACTGGTGCTGTGTACATTCCAGATAGGTTGAACAACTCTAGTGGGAACACCGAGGGTCCCCCAAGTAATCCCTCCCAAAGTCTTCTGTGCAGTGGAAACGGCTTTCCACACCTTTTGTTCAAGAGATCAACATAAATGCATGCACACTGAAAGGCATCTCCTGTATCCAACATCTTAACTGCATATACAGCACCAGAGTCCTTTCTGTTCAACATCATTCTGAAACTGGATGAAACACTAGACTGTGCTACTTTGCTACAGGCAAAGCCCTGGAGGCCTATAGGCAAGAACAGCATTTTTCTCTCTGAAAATCAGCAGAGGTAAATCAAGAATAAGATTAGCAAGTTTTAGGAGCACCGTTTTGAGATCCAGAGAGCAGAGGCTTTGAACAGGGAGAATTATTTGAAGGCAGCTCACTGCGCACCTCAGAAATGAACTTAGCCTGCAAAATAAAGCAAACCTGAACAGCTCCACAAAAAAAGAGCTTTTTGAGGACATCTCTACAAGAGACGATGTGTAAAAGTTAATTCCCATCTACAGAGAAAATAGTCTCAGCACAGCTATAGTCTAAACGCTACCTTATGTTATCACAGCTCTCAGTGCAGCATAGCACTAGAAATTTTCAAATTCATTGGCTTTGAGTTAAAAGCAACCAAAGCACAAAATAAAAACTACTGAGTTTCACTTTCCAGTTCCTCGTCCCAACGCCTAAGGCAGACTGCACACCCTGCAACATCGACATCCACGAAGGTTTAAACGGTTACTGATTGAAGTAAACACACCATCTATTGCTACCTTAATTTAGCAGAGAGCTTTTTTTGTTCTTGAATTCCAGTTACCAAATCGAGACCTTCTCTTTCATTTTGTTCAGACAATTAGCTGTGATGTGGTGATGTGCTTAGCTTTTGTAGAGATAAGCCTTAACTGCACAGCAAACAAAAGAACAGCACTGTGGCTGTTTTGCCACTGTAATGAACCTGATGCATAGACTTAGTATTTCAAAAACCTCTGGCCTTAGCAGAAATGTCATACTGTAAGTCCTTTCCAGGCCAGAGGTGAAAGCCTATCACTTAAAAGGCCATAAAACAGAAACAGTTGCCGGGGAAACACTGACACAGCCTTTAACTCGAGTAGATCACCAGTCTGTGTTAGTTTCTGTGCTACTGCACCAGCCGAGCCACACTGAAGTGTGCTATTTGCCTGGTCCAGTGTTCTGGTTTCATCTGGGATAGAGTTAATTTTCTCCCTACTAGCTGGTACAGTGCTGTGTTTTGGATTTAACAGGAGAATAATGTTGATAACACACTGATGTGTTGGCTGTTGCTGAGCAGTGCTTACCCCACGTCAAGGACTTTTCAGTATCCCATGCTCTGCCAGTGAGGAGGTGCACAAAAAGCCAGAAGGCAGCACGGCCAGAACAGCTGATGTGAACTGGCCAAAGGCTCTACCATAAAGTGTCATGCCCAGCATATTTGGGGAATTGGCTGAGAGAGGCTGATCACTGCTCGCTGTTGGGGAGGGCATCAGTGAGCAGGTGGTGAGCAACTACATCGTACATCACTCGTGCTTTCTTGGGGTTTATATGTCTTTTTGTTGTCTTCTTTTTCACTATTTTTTTTTCCCCAATAATTGAACTGTTCTTATCTCAACCCAGAGGTTTTATCTTTTTTTCCCTGACTGTCCTCCCCATTCCACCGGGCGGGAGGCAGCGTGGGGGTGTGAGCTCAGCCGCCGGCTGGAGTCATACCACGACATCAGGTCCTTTTCCAAGGGGTGAACTACGACACGCATCCCGGCAGCTCAGCGGTGCTGAGCTTTCGCTGCGGGCCCGGAGAGAGCGCGGACGCTGCCATTTCAGCGGGGGGACGGCAGCGTGTGAGAACACGCGTGGGCCCCAACCTTGCGGCCCCTTGGCACTCCGCCCCTCGCCCGGAACGCGGCAGTGCCGTAGCCGGGCCGGGAGCGGGCAGAGTCCCTTGTGCCGGGGCCGGGGGCGCAGCGCGGTCCGGGCCCGCGGAGGGGAGGCAGCGCCGCCCCGCTGCCCCAAAAGCCGCCAGTGCCGCCCTCCCTCCATGCGTCCTCACCTTGTCGCTACCCGCCTCCTCCTCCTCCTCCTCCTCTTCTTCCTCCTCCTCCTCCTCTTGCTCCTGGGCAGCCGCCCTCCGCCGCCGCCGCGCCGACATCGCGCTGCGGGAGCGCAGCGCCCACCCGGCGGGGAGCGGGCGCAGGCGGGGCCGCGGTCGGGACGGGGAGGGCGCTGAGGCCGCGCCGCGAAGCCCGCTCGCCGGCGCCTCCTCCTCCTCCTTGTCCTCCTCCCTCTCGGAGCCCGGCGCTGTCCCCACCGTCGGGAAGGCGGCGCTCCGGCTGCGGACGCCGCCGCGGCTTCGGGGGCGCGGCCGGAGCCGGCGGCCCGGGAGCGAAGAAGCGCCGCGTCCCCTCGGCGGCGGCGGCAGCAGCGGCTGGGGCGGAGCGGAGCGGGCGGGGCGCTGTGGCCCAGGTGAGCCCGGCGCTCCGCCCCCGCCGCTGGCACCGCCCCGGGGCGGGCGGGGGCCGGCCGGGCCCGCCGTAGCTCCGGGCTCGGTTCCCGGCCGGGGCGTCCCGTGCGCCAAGGGCAGGGTGGCTGCGGTGGTGGGCGCCCGCAAACCCCCCTGCCCCGCGGGCGTGGAGCTCCAGGTTGTTCCATCTTGACTGCCGGAACGGCCGCGGTCGCGCTGCGTGCCTGCAATTGGGCGCGTCGGTGAAATCCCCTGGGAGACCGCGGCAGGAATCTCCCCGGAGCCCTGGTGTCAGCTCCTTCTCAGCGCCCTTGGACGCCCGTTCTGCAGCCCGCGCCGGGCATCGCTGGGCGTCTGTGGAGTGCTTTGCTTCCTTTAGGGATGCTCGTGCCCACCTGCTCTGTGCCCGTTTATAAAGGCAGGTGCGGTGTTTGGCTCGTCCTTGCCCCACCATGCCAAGCGCCCTTGCCGGGTATGGTGCCACCGGCCCTTACAGCAACGAAACACATCTGCCTAAGAGCTCAGAATCAAGAAAAATGTCCTGCGAGGCCAGTTACGTGTGCTGAATTCCTGAGGCAGCCCTGTTACAGTGCCTGTGCCTACTCTCTGCCCGGCCATGGCAACAGCTGTCTGCCCCGGAGTATTCCCACGAAGACACTGAGTCTAGATGTCACTTCAGTGTCCACACACTGGCTTACTGTGCCTGCAAACACAGGACCACCATCTCTTCCAGTGTCTAGCTGCTCCTGCTGTCACCTACATTATCGATATGGTGACTGGTTTCACCGAGCTTGATTGGTTTTATTTCATTACATAAACAACATTATTATTATGTTCCTCCAAAGGTATGCTTGGCATGTTTTGGGTGTAAATGCCATGGTTCAGGAAGTTAGAGTGAGATGCTGTGAATGGACACGGATTACGGCACTGGTAAACTGACTACAATCTTGCTGCTGAAAAATGTGGACCCTCTGGTATTCAGCAAGAACAGCCACTTCTCTGAAAGGTTTTACCTGTGCACTGCTGACAGTGTCAGGAGGTAACATGCCTGCAGCGTCCCCAAGCATGTACAAAAAGCTCGTGTGCTAAAAGAAGGGCTGCTCCAGCACAAGGCAAAGCAGAAACACAACGTCAGGCCAGACAAACTACAGAGGCACAGCTTTTGACACTGGGTCCCTTATGAACGAAGGTAACAGTGGCAGCCCACTGCCGTTCAACGATACGGCCACATGGCCTAGGCTCTCCAGCACTTCACTCTTGCTAAGTATAAATGTAATGTATTTCTCCATAAGTGAAATAATATGGGGGTAAATTTTGTTGGAAAAACTCAACTCTTCTTCTTCTGAATGGGAGAAAGTGGGAAACAGTTCTCCAGCAGGTAAGAAACCTTAACCATACAGGATCAGCACAGCGGACCCCAGTGGATAATGAGGTGTTCTTTCCACTCTCTCCTCTTCCAGTATGTTTCTGCTACTGAGTTTTCTCTTGCAAGTGTTCCCCCTGCAAAACTTTTAGAAGAAACCAGTTTCCCTTCCTTCAAGTGCAAAATGTGCATTTACCCTGTTGGCCCTGCAAATGGGAGGAGGTATAAACATGGGAAAGCATAAACATTTATTTTCTCCATGCAGAGAAAATAAGAAGTGGTTTGTCTGGTCTCTGCAGCTTTGCCACTCATGATGGCTGCAGCACATGTGGAGCAGACATCCAGGCTGTTTCCCTTGGTGTGCAGGTCCCACACATGGGTCAGTAGTCTGGGTTAGGACGGACCCCAACTGAGCTACATTCACCATGGAGCAGCTGAGTCTAGATGAAGAAGTCTGTGCCTTGTTATAGCCCTTCCTGGTAAACCTGGCCTGAAAAATACAGGGCTGAGAATGATTAGGTGCTATGCTTTCACCACAGAAAAGACCTTTCTGTGGTTGACAGGACAGAGACAATGCTTCAATACCTGCATAAAGACAAGTATATATTTACATCCCATTCAGGAGAAGAGCCTCCATTTCTCCTATATCTTTGCTCCGTCCTTAACCTAAACAGTCAAGGGGAAAAGAATTATCTAGAAAAGCTCAGAAGAAAAAATAATTGTTTAGCAAGTGGTGTGATGGAAGAAAGTAACAACAATGGCAAAGAAGGAAAAGGTGAAGTACTCAAAACATATTAATGAGCAGAGGCAAGGCAAGTGCAAGAAGATGAGTCACTGCATTTCGGGAATAATAAAGGCAGCAAGCAATGCACAACTGGTGACAGTGGGGTGAGGGAGTGAGTAATCTTCTGGGCAGGGCCACTGGGAGAAAGAGAATAAAAAACAAGGACCAGGCCCCAGCAGGAGCAGGTGAGAATCCATCCCTAGTTTCACTCCTTCCCTCTCCTGGCCAGGTGTTCCTGCTGCTGTCACCCACAGAGTGCTCAGAAATGTGAGGAGGGACAGCAAAAGTAGCTGTATCACAGCAAAGTTTTTCAAGCCTCTCAGAGGAAAGAGTCAGGGGGCTCCCAGAAGAGCTGCGGGGCAGGGGGCTTAGGGATAAAGCAGATTGTGGGAGTGCGGTTGTCGTACTTCTCAGCTGCAGCACCTTGCAGTCTTGGGAGCCCAGTACATCTCTTGAATCTCAGCTGGTTAGACTGGTCGGATGGGAATTTTCCAAGTCAACACCCTGTTACTCAGGTTCCTTTGGGGCAAGTAACTACACTGTCTGGAATGTAATATCACTTCTCCAAATGTTGTGACCCTATGTGGTTTCACAACATGTGGCAGAAACCTCCACATTCTCTCTGGACAAAGGTATCAGCATGTCAGCCACTGACTTTTCTGATATGCAAATATGATCACCCCTCTTGGATAGATTTCAGTATCTTCATGTGTGAGACCTCAGAGGTTTTTGCTGCTCTGTCTTGCCTTTGCTTTCTTCTTGTATTCCCACATGAATTTAGTGGCTCATAGCTGCCAGTAAACAACCCAAACCTCAGCTACCTACACAACATTATCTGTGTAGGAAAGCCCCTAACAAGCACATCCTTGCACCTCCCCCAGCTGCCCAAAGTTAAGACATATCACCTTCCTTGGCCATGCTTCCCCCTGCCCTGAACCCCAGTTATCCACAGCAGGCAGATCTGCCTTGCCTGCTGCCTGCTGAGCTGGGAGCTGCTTCTCTGCTCTGTGCCTCAACCTACGTACAGAAGGAGGAGTTCTCTGCAGGCAGACGCAAAACTAGAGCCCTGACATTAAAACAGTTATATAAGCCCTTACACAAGCTGCATACAGCCTCCAGACAGAAAGGCAGCCGGCATGGGGCTGCTGCTGTCTCTGCTGACCAAGAGAAAGGCTCTTGCATGGGAGAGAAACAGAGCAGAGCTGCTTCGTAGCTGCTGCAGCAGAAGGAAATGGAAGGAACTGGTTCCCTGTCCGCTCCAGTGCTGAGGAACAGAAAATATCCAGCTCAAAATTTGTTGGAAAGAATGACACACCTGCAGCTGTAACACTGAGGATCCCTAATGCTGGCAGTCTTGGAAACAGAAGTGGTTTGCAGGTTTGGGGTGGTTTTTTTTTTTTTTTTTTTTTTTTTTTTTTTTTGAATGGATTGCTACTAATGCACAGAAATGAGACAAATGGAAAATGTCAAAACCTACTGGTCAGCATAGTGTCAAACCATGTCAACAACAGATCAGTATCCTCTCAGAAAATATTAATTATGAACAATATTGAAATGTGCTGTATTTAATAAATTTGTAATGTTTTTGCATCCTTAGATTATGATAAAGAGGATAACCCCAAACCAGAAAGAAGCAGAAGGAACAGCGATATAACAGCCTCAGATCAGGCTGTGTATTTGTTCTCCAAAGCACAAGACTAGCTATTAATACCCTGTGCTCCCCTGACAAAACAAAGAACTGGAAAACACTGCCTGGTGCTGCCTTGAGACGGCACATGGGAGCAGGGCATGGGAGCCCAGGTGTTTGGGATATGCTTGAAGCTGAAATTCCAGGTCAGAAGCTCATTATTACACAACATGTGCACTCTGAGATGAATCCTTCTCCAGCTCCAAGCCCTAGACTCACATGCTGAAAGAAGGGAAAGCTGAATTGGAATATAGGTTTGTATCAGTAGATAAAGAGGCTGCTTTTTCCCCTTTAAATGAATACAGCATGAACTCTAATACTCTCTTCCTGGGTTTAACACAGGTCAGAAGGCAGTGATGCTTTGGCAAGATGTCCTGAATAGAGCATACATATCTATGTTTAAATCCATTGACATCACTGAGTTGTTCTTTTATGTTTAGGTAATATGTCACATAATCTGTTTACATTTCCTAGTCTGGCATAAAAACATCATAGTCTGTGGTATTTGTGGTCGATTATTTGCTTAGTAGTTGCACATTTGAACTTTATAAAACAAGCCACTTGTATGCCAGAAAAAAACAAAACAGCAAAACAAACTGACCTCATTATTTCCAAGTTATGCATAAAGTTTGAGGAACATAATCTAGTGACCACTGTGAAAGCTCTGGCAGCAGAAACCTTTGCCCCAGGCTGCTGTCACCTTCTGTTTGGTCCAAATGACTGAGTATTGAACAGCTACTGAGTTATTCTTGATCCTTCCTTCCTACCACAATCCCAGTGATGCTCTTGCTTTTTCCACCAAAAAAAAAAAAAAAAAAAAAAAAAAAAAAAAAAAAAAAAAAAAAAGGGTTTGCATGTGATGGGTGCTTGGCAAGCTGCTGCTGTTTTCATATTACATGTGAAATTAATTCTTGAACTTGTTCAGGCTGCCTGAACTTGCCATGAATCTTCAACACACCCTTCCTGTGCAATTTCACATGCACTGTATGTTATATTATTCATACAGATCTTTTCTTTTCATAGAAACCTCTGTTTGGAATAACATAATTTATTAGCTTGCATCTCTTCACTGCTGGCAGTGGTGTCTTTTACGAGGAGCTGTGGGTGCAGAAAAAGGAGGAGACAAGTCTTGTGAGGAAACAAACTGGCTGATGCCAAGGGTAAAGACTATACATTTGCAACTCCAGCTGAAGAGGTAATCACTGGATTGTTTAAAGGGACTAACGGCACTGTCAAAACACAAGTGACTGCCAGAGAGAAAAGAGGAGCTGGCTGCACCCTAGACAAGTCCCACAAAATGTAGCACTGACAGAATTGGCTGTTCCCCTGCAGATTTGGCCTAAAGCATCCGGAGAAACTGGCTTACCCTGTGTGTGCTTTGGGCAGGACTGAAGAACAAATCAGACTTCATAAAGTTTTATAAGATGCTTTTAGAAAGGCCTCACTAGATACACAATAATTCCTTCAGTAGTTCACCAGCACCTTCTGAGGGGTACCAGCCTGGTGGAGACTCAGGGCGTACTGGGACTCCTGGTGCCCCTCAGGACAAGACTGGGAGCCCTAACCCACAGGCTGCAGCAGTCAGGGCAGGAGAGAGGCAGAGGAGACTGGTTGCCTCCTACACAGCTCCCATCACTCTGTCTGGCAAAACCTTCTTGACAGCAGAATTGTGCCCAAATGAAGCCACTGTGCCCAGTGCACTTCCCAGCAGTTTCACCGGCGCTGAAGACCATATCTGTTAATACATGTATGGTTGGCACCAGCCTTAAAGCTGCAAGTTCCTGCAACTTGCAGCCAGCTGTAAGAGATAATCCCTTCTGTATGATGTCAAGGGAAGTGTGCTTGTGCCCAAACTTTACTTCCCTCTTCAGTCTCGGGTCATTCTGGTTTATGTAACTGAGCAGACCACAAGGCTCTCTGGCAGCTGGGTTCTCAGGGAATGAGATTTCCTACCGCACTTTGAGCAATCCACATTTTGTTCCACGGCAACAGACATGCTCCCCCACATGGCAGATATGAGGGCAAGCCCCGGTCCCATCAGTGGGTATTTTGCCATCTTCTGATGCTGAGGCAAAACCGTTTGGCAGTTTCAGCAACATTTCCCATTCACAGGTCAGAGTAATGTTTCCACGTGAAGTATTTACTGTTTACTTGACTTGTGGTGCACAGAGCACAGCTTGCACTTGTCACTGAATTTGCTCCCCCCACCATTATTTTATACCACTTTCAAGAAGTTGTATGTAATTTCATTTAATTGAACTCTAGTATTACCCGCCCTATTACATTTGAGTTCATAAGAAAAGTTCATCTAAGGTATGAGCAGGCATATCACCATTGATTTTTAGCAGTTTATGAAATATCATTCTGTTTTGCCAGCAATACCATCTTACTATCTTATCTCAAGGGACAGGAGGAGCATTATGGCACACTTGAAGTGTATTTTATAAGTGGTGATCAGCCGACAGGATGCAATTAAGCCAAGTATTACAGTCACGATCTGGAAAGGTTGCCCTATAAAGTCTTGGTTTGCTGCCATTTTGTTGTGGTAGTCTTCAGACTGAAGTACATCCTGTACTTTAAAAAGGTGTCCCTGCATATTCACTTGGGTGAACTCTCTGAGAGTTATCTTCCAGGGGGATAGTCATAAAGATACACTCACTAGAAATTACTGGCTATACCTTTGGCATCTTTGCCATCTTTCTGCAAACCCTGTGGACTGGAACTTTGTTACACAAGGTCCTGAGCTCTTTACTAGGGGGATACCTAAAGAGCTAAGAAAATGTGAGCTTCAAAAGACAGAGACTCATGGCCTCAACTCCTTTTTAAGATTCCAGACTTGTGGTTGAAAGCCTCTCAGCAAATCTCGACTACTGACTTCTGGATGTATGCCACAGCACTCCTATTCCTGATCTCACTTTTCTCCTCCCTAAGTAACCAGCATATGCAAGGGCAGCTGTCAGCAAATTCTTCTTATGCCTCTTTTTCTTACCTGAAGGTGCTAGATTTATTGGAAAAGCACTTGATCCTAGACAGCCTCTTCTAGAGACTTGCTCTGTGTGCTAAAAGGTCCAAGGCATCTGGGGTCAATTAGACTGTTCCCCATCCCCCAAACTCCTCAGCTGGCTGCCTGCCTCGATCACAGTGAAGGAGGGAACTGTGGCACCACAAGGATTGGGTTCTGGTTGCCCAAAAGAGGCACCAGTTCTGCTTCTTAGCATTTTTAGCTCTCTCTGAGGCTCTGACCAAACTGGCTGGTCCTGAGACAGGTACTGCCAGAAGAGCAGGAGCCAAAATGGGAATGGAAAGCAATAACAGCAAGTGGCTTTCTACTGCTTCTACTGTTGTGCCAGACAGGTGCCTGCTTACCTGAAGCCTGCAGTGCAAAGCCAAAACAAGAGTAGAACTGTATTTTCAGGCTCACTCACTCTTTGATCCACTGTTTATAATTGCAAACTAAAGAAATCCCTTGTTTGCAACAAAAGAAGACTCACTTTCAGCCAACTGCTGTACCAACATGTTGTGTTCTGAAAAACATCCTTCATGCCCTCATGACAGCTAACCAAAGGTAGTACTGGAAGAAATAAGTAAGATAGTAAGGCAAGAGACCTGGGTATCTTACTGCAGCCAAGCATTCCCTGATGCCCTGTCTGTACTGCCACTAGAGGTTCATGCAAGCTGCAGAACATGACTTGACTTCACTGGTTATGAGAGATGAAAAGGAAAACATGAATGTGAACAGAGCAGGATCTGGTAGAGGAGAAACTTGTAGGAAAATTAGTTTCCACTGTGGGGCAAGAAATGGCAGTATGCTTTATCCCAGGAGTTCTTGGCAATGCCACTGCAAACTGAGGTGAGAAGTAGGATTCCAACTCTCACAGTAGGAAATTGCCCCTTCTAGATGCAGGATTTTTAGTGGTCTACATCTCCTCTCCTTTGCTAGAGAGAGGAAAGCACAGGTAAAATACCCCAAACCCTGAGCAATCCTCTTCTCCTGTGGATTCAGCTTATTACAGAAAATCTGACCATCAGTCTTCCTGCTTCCTCAGCAGCTCCCAGGCTTCTAAGCATTTTCTTTGCCTACTCTCACACCTCTGGAGAGCAGGTCCAGCCACCCTGTGCTTTCCTGCACAGGGCCAGCGAGTGAGGCACTTTATCCTCTCCCTCAGAGAATGGGATAGAGCCTGGCAGAAGCCACCACATTCCCTGGGGCCTCTGAAGGTGCCACTCAGTCTATGTCACAGTGCTCGCAATTGCATAACAAAACCCCATGTGGTTGTTGAGGCCAGTGAGGTGACCCGGAGTTTGCAGGGCCGGATGGTGCCACACATCGGTGAGACAGAGGGAAGTAACTCCTTCCTGCTGTTCAACCTGCTGTCAGGCTGCTCTGCTCCAGCAGGTCCCAAAGAAAGGGATGGTTCACAATAAAAGCAATGGTGAAGGCTCCAGCTCTGGCCCCATCCAGAAGGATGCTCTTGCCCCTTCCATTAGGTCACAGCAGCCTCCGCTGGCACAGGGCAGGAAGAAAGATCATGTCCTTCACGATTATACAAATAGATTTACTATATTCTAATAAAGTCACAAAGGAAACAACCTGCCTCTGTGCAGGTCATGAGGTATTAAGGTTTTGTGGTGATTGGAAGGGGAGCACAGGATCTGCCCAGCTGCTCTGCTGGAGCAGGGGGCTGGCTTTGGCAGCACATAGTGACTCTCCCTCAGTATTTATCTGTGCACTAAGACTAACCATCCACTTGTTAAGGAAAGAGCTTAGAGGTGACAATTCAGATAAAGTCCATTATTGATATAAAAACCCTGTAGACAAGTCCAGGTGTGTTTTTCGGCAGGCTATAAGAGAGAGGCTGAAAGTGTCAAGCTTCCACATTGCTCCTCATGCCCTTCTCAGCAGAGCCAGGTGCTTGAGATAGATGGTCCTTGCCACGGAGGACCTGCCTTGCCCTGCGGACACAGCGCTGTGGTTTCCAGCCGCCAGCCCGGGAACGCTCCTCGCTAGGTGGAGCTGCCGGAGCGAGCACGGCAGTCCCGGGAACAGGCCCCGAAAACCAGCCCCGGGATCGCCGGGGGCTCCCCGAGCCGCACCGCGTCCCAGCCCTGCTCCCAGAACATTTCGTGCTCCTGGCAACGCCGATGTCCCCCGACTTGTTTCGGTTACGCTGAAACTGAAACGGAGCGAGCAAGATCTTTTCTTAAACTAAGTCGTGCTACAAAGTATACCGCTCTCAGTGATTTCTCCGTCATTTAGTCCAAGTCTGCTAATCAATGTGCTTCCATCAGCCTTCGACTTGATGGAAAAGGCTGACATATGATTTTCTAAAAATCATAAAAATATGCACATAATGATAGCCACTGCCACCACTTTCTCCCTCCCACCCCCATTTAGATCATCACTTTAATGATTTCTAGTTCCCTAACACTGGACCACCCCTGCCAACAATTTCTAAGCTCTCTCTGCTGATTTCCATGGGGGGGCTGCTTAAAGATCGATAGCAGCGATGAACTACTGTACATATATTTGTGAAATACAGAGTGAAAGAAATTATATAAAAGCTCCAGCTATGCCAGTTAAATTTCCATATAATTTTGCTATTAATATGGAACCAAAGTAAAGCCATATATTATTTTTAGCCATACAGCATACATGGTTATCCATATCAAGAAAGCGCTCACATGGATGCCAGGGTGGGGCCTGGACCCATACCAAACAACTGCAGTCATGGGGACACTCACTGCCCTGTGCATGCCTGGAAGGCTCAGCTGGCCAGCCGGGGCTGGGGGATGATGGGTAAACTTCTGTTGGATCTAAACTGCTATCTTTATGCCCACCTCATATGCATGTACACCACACAGTGGGAAATTTCTGTGCAGCAATGCACAACGGAAGAGAAAATGAAGGCAATCTTAGAAGTGTGGCACCTTTGCAGCCCTTAGCCAAAGACGAAAGAGGGAGATGGAGCACCAGTGCTTCTTGTCCCCACTGTAATACATTTGGCTGACATGTCCACTTTGGCACTTTCGCAGATTTCTCACATAATTTCCTTGCTTGTGTCTGATCAGCCCTACAGAGCCAGTCCTCAGGGCGTTCCCCAAGCACATCTCGAAATGGAACAGCCCCGGTGCTGCTGCTCCCATTTCCAGTGGAAAGAAGGGCCAGACCTCAGCAAGTACGTGGTTAGAGGGAAATGTCTGAATGCCATGTCACATCACGTGCACATCTGTGATGACCGTCCCTGGAGGTATTTAAGAAGAGACTGGATGTGGCACTTAGTGCCATGGTCTAGTTAACAGGGTGGTTGGGTCATGGGTTGGACTCAATGATCTCAGGGGTCTTTTCCCACCTGGTTGATTCTGTGATTCTGTGATACTGTGATTCTGTGAGTACAGTTCTCAGTAGCACCACACAGGAATAGACAAACATGGCAATACTGAGAAATCTTTTGTTCACTAATTAGCTAGGATAAAAGGAGACCTGGTAATCATTAATGTCACAGGGCTATTGCTAGCAGGGCTTTGGAACTTGGATGCCGGCAGAGTGGTGGGTACACCTGCAGCAGACCCCTGCGGCTACTTTAAATAATTTTATGATGTTTCCACACCTCATTGTAACAGCAGAGGTGGTGAAAGCCTTTGGAGATGTAAGCTGGACAAATTTCAGGTAAGGCTTGTCTTGTCGAGAAGGGAGAAAGCAGTGAGGGCAGAGCCTAAGCAGGAAACGGGCCTGGGGGTGGGAGGGGCACTCGGAGCAGGACTGCATCAAGAATGGTTTCTGGTGAACCTGTGGATCGCTGGGAGACACTCGGCATCTGTAATCCTCTCCTCCTGACTTTCCCCCAGCAGGGGTCAGGCTGAACCAACGATCACAAATCAAAAGTAAAAATAACTGTTTCAGCAGCAAATATTGTCAGTGCTCCAGAAAGGAGAAAAATACTTTGCCTTACTGAGGATACAGAAAATACTTGAACATTTCATTTAAGAAAAGCAAAAGAAATACTGAAATGGGAACAGAGGTGACTGCAAGCAGCAGCCTGCAATACTCTCCTCTTTGCAGCTGTTTTAAAAAGGCAATGACCAGCTCCTGTTTCCACTCAGTCTCAGCCTCCCTTCACAGTTACTCTGGACACACTTCAATATAAACGGAATGAGAAATTCAGATAGGATGTGGGGACCACAGCGTTAGCGCGGCAAAGTGACAGGAGCGTGTCCTCAGAAGTGACTGGAAGCCCTCGGGGAAGACATCCGCCACCGGTTGGAGAGGGAAAGCTGCTACCCGCAGAAACAATTCCTGCGCTGTCAGAATATTTAAGTAGCGCAGAACGATACCAGTCCTAGGAGGACGTCTCCAGTACACCCCCAGCTAGAACTGGCAGCATTTCATGGCCCTTGGCACTCTGAAGAGCAACACATGGAGTCTGCAGTGAGGTCGCCCGCGAAGTGATGCCTCTGACTTTAGCTGTCACCAGAGATCTGCAGGCAGACACTCTGGGACAAGAATGCTAAAAAGCAGGTGAGATGTACCCAAAGGCCCGGCTCCTGAAAATTTTTCTGGCCAGATTTGTCTCAGTTTATTGCCTAGTGAGAAGACACAGAGGATGGCATTTCATGCGTGGAATTTTAATGATAACTTTATTATATTTTAGTGTATTACTGGCGTGCGATTTTGTAGTCTTACAAGAAATTTCCGTTTCCACATCTCCATTAAATGTCTGATTCATTTTCTTGGCTCGTGGTAATGCCTCAAGCTACATCACTAAAGAATCAGCACTCTGTATTAGATAAATATAAGACCAAGTCTGATTAACCTATTAACTATTTTTAATTAGCTTTTACTGTTCTTCAGATATTCCGTGTTTTTGAGGAAGCAGAAAGAGAATGAGAGCAGGCTGGTACAATAGAGATGTATAGAGCTAGCATATGGACCGAGATTATTCATCATCATTGGCAGCAGCTCTGCTGTAGGGAATCTTGCAGCAACATCACAATTTTCCTGCTAGAGTGAATGCCATAATGGACACATTTGTGGAGTGAATTATGGTCAAGATAGAAAAAATTTAAATCTTTATAGTGTTTTTATGCTCTGTCTTCCTTTTTGGTAATCAGATCTTGATTAAGAGCTGGAATTAGCACCCAGAAGAACATTAGGCTTTCCTGGCTCAGTTCCTTTCCACCACGTAGGGCAGGCAACAAATGATTCAGTGGCTTTACAGTACTGCTACAACAAAAAGGTGTCTAAATACCTATCCATTACTTTAGGAAAGTAACCGACTGCTTGCTTGCAATGAGGAACATACGACAAAATAGTTTATTTGCTAAATACAGGGACTATTTGATTTAGTTCAGACAGCCCCCTCTCCCAGTCGCGATAGCTTATCGAGACAAAAGCTGGGCAGAGTTGGGGTCCCTGTCCCCGCTGCTGGAGGGCTGGAAGAGTTCTGTGTAGGGCAGAGCCAGCGCTCCCTCGGAGGCAGCACCCCGCACACAGCTGGACACCGCAGGCGGCGCGGTGCACTGAGCTTCAGTGTGGGTCCTAGATCATCACCTTGAGGAACATCTGACTCTGCAATGGCACAGCACTCTGGACCTTTTAATTTTAGGTGTTCTTATGGTTTGTTTGGTTTTGTTTTTGGTTTTGCTTTTTTGTTTTTGTTTTTGTTTTTCTCCGTTCAGGTATGCCGGGACCATTCCTAGGCGAATTTCGGAGGCACAGCTGCGCCAGTACTCGTACTTCCTACGCCTCGAACGAGGAAACAACCAACCACAGACAGCTTTTTATGACAACGCTTCTTCTGTGCACCTCTGACTTCATTCATACCTACTCTTCCCTTCAGTCCGCAGTGACCGGGGTCCTCATGGCACCTCAACCCCTCCCTGCCGCCGACCCCCGCCCCTCGCTGACAGGGACCCCACTGCCCCGGCTGCCCTGCCGCGCCCCCCGGGGGCTACCTCCCCTAGGCCCAGCGGGCTTTGGAGGGGAGTTGCCCTCCTCTCGTGGCTTTGCCTCCCCCGGGCTGCTGCTCGCCCCTGTTCCCCGCTGCCTCGACCGCGGGACGGCAGCTCGGTCCTCCTCTCCTCCCGCACGCCCCGCTCGCCCGGCGGCTGCTCCCTCCTTCATTATTTGTCTGGGTAGTCGCTTTATCTGAAGAGATGAAGCGCTTACGATGAGACCCAGTGAAACTGGTGAAACGCAGCCGGATATTGATGAGCAGAGGATTCGGGCCAGTAATCCCGATCCCGTCTGCTCAAGGAGTAGTTTGGCTGCGGAGTTTTCAGGCTGCGGTTTGCTCATCCCGTTAGAGAAGTTTGTTGCTGAAGTGGGTTTCACCCCCACCGCTGCCTAGGGTGCTCACGGTGACCCCCACCCACTGCTCCGTTGCTGAGCGGCACCGCACAGCCCCCGGCTGCCCTCTGAGTAACTTTGCCTGGCTACAGTTGAGGGAAAACAGAAACTGAGTATGGAAAATGAACTAAATATTGATATTTTCGAATATTTCTGATTGACAGTTATTAAAGACCGAGAGGAAGTAACGCTGTCTGCTGCTTTTGAATCCTTTCCTCATGCACGGACAGCCCTGTGATGCTATTTAAATTTAAAAAAAAAAAAAAAAAAAAAAAAAAAAAGAAAAAAAAAAGAAAGAAAGAAATTGCACGAGGCGATCCCCAAAGAGACACACGGTTTTTTTTCAAGATGCCATCCGTTTCTTACAGTAGGAAAGGAGGAGAAGCGTTTGTGCGGGAGAGATTCTCTTGTTCTGCTTCCCCCGGAGAATTCCCCCGAACCCCCGCCCGGGCCGGGAAGGGGGAGCGGAATGAGTGGAACCGGCGGTGCCGCTGCCCGCGGGCCGAGCTGGGGGCTACTACCGCAGCCTCCACAGGACCCCAGGGCAGGCTCAGGCCCGGCTTCCCCCCGCCGCCAGCGCGGACCCGCGGCCGGAGCTGCCGCCACTGCCTTGGCAGAGCTCCCTCGGGACGTTCCGAGGAGGGAGGCAGTGGGGCCGGGGGGAGCGGGGAGCCCCTGTCCCCGCACCGTCTCCTCTGCAGGGGGGAGGAAAAGCGGCTCCCCTGGGTGCTGGACGCGTAGCGGGGCCGCCCAGAGCCTGCTTCAGCGCTTCCAAACCCGGTTTAGTATTTCTCCCCTCTCCCTAATTCAAATGCAAATCGATCGCTCTCAGGGGCAGGCTCCCCGCTCCCCACGCCCGCTGCCTGAGCCGAGCCTCGGCGCGCCCGGGGGCTGCGGGGCCGGTCGTGCGGGGCTGCCTCGGCCGAGAGCTCGCTGGCTCCACTCAAACAGGCAGGAAAAGGAATTTTTTTAGGGGGGGGGGGTACTTTTAGAATAATTGAGGAATGACCCAAGGACAAAATAGTAATAATTTTAATAATAATAATAATAATAATAATAATAATAAATTCAAAGTCGGAGACTTAACCCCACCTTCCCGGAGGTGTCCTTCGTGTGGCTGTGCCAAAGTTAAGGCGAGGCAAGATCTTGCCCTGCGCGCCCTTTCCCCAAGTGTCTTTTTTTTCGCACCTTTGTAAATTAATCTAAAAGAATTCCGAGCAACAAGGGATTATTTAAAAATAGAAGGAAACATCGTCGCAGGTAGAGCATTACAGTGTTTCAGATGAGAAATATTTTTAAAAAATCGAATTTCCACACTACTCCCTTTTACCAAGCTCGAGGAAATCGAGTCCCCCACAGGTACAAGCACTTCGGGCACAGACAACAGAGGGTAAAAACTGTTTAGGATGATTTTGCGTCACTCCTCTTTCCGTGGACCGCTCTTTAGGGGCCACACGGGATTTTTTCCCCTTCTAGCCTTAGACGACGGGAGGATTTGCGAGCAGCCGAGGACGCTGGGGGCAAGTGTCTGAAGGGGCTCGGTGTTCAACAGCAGTCAGTGGCCGGCCCGGCGGGACAAACACGCGGTTCCACTGCACAGCTGGTACAAAGAGTACCCCCGCGGGTCCAGAGGCGTGCGGGAAGAGTTGGTCTGCACCCCCCGAATCCCTGCGAGGCGCTGGGGTAGGCCTGGCCCGGCCGGGACTCGAGCAGCTCCACTCCCTGGAGTCGCTCCCAGGGAACAGAGGCAGTGACACTGAGAGAGAGAAAGGAAGAAGGGAGAAATAAAAGAAGGAAAAAGAAGGAAAAAGAAGAAAAAAAAAGAAGGAAAAAGAAGGAAAAAGAAGAAAAAAAAACAAGGAAAAAGAAGGAAAAAGAAGAAAAAAAAACAAGGGAAAAGAAGGAAAAAGAAGGGAAAAGAAGGAAAAAGAAGGGAAAAGAAGAAAAAGAAGGAAAAGGAAGGAAAAAGAAGGAAAAAGAAGGAAAAGGAAGGAAAAAGAAGGAAAAAGAAGGAAAAAGAAGGAAAAAGAAGGAAAAAGAAGGAAAAAGAAGGAAGGAAGGAAGGAAAGACAGTTGATATGAATAGATAAAAAGAGAAGGAAAATACAGGGCGAGAAATTACATGAGAGGGGAAAGAAAAAAAAAGAGAGAGAGAAAGGGAAAAAAGAAAAGGAAACGAGAGAGAAAAATAAAAATAAATAAAATAAATAAAAAGTAGAGAAAAACAAATAACTTAAAAAATTAAAATAAAACCTGAAAGGAAAGAAGGGAAAGCAAGAAAGAAAATTGAAAGGAAGAGGAAAAAAGGGAAAGGAAAAGAGGAAAATAAAAGGGAGAGAAAAAGGATGAGGAAAAAGGGAAAAGAAAAGGGAAAAGAAAAACAGAAAGGAAAAATGAAGGGACAAGGGGAAGGAAAGAGAAGGAAAAGGAGAAGGGGGGAGGGAAAGTGAGGAGAAGAGAGAAGAGGGGGAAACAACGGAAAAGCCAGGGGAAGAGAGGGGAGCCAGGCGAGCCCGAAGTTGGCGGCAGGGTGGGCGCGGCGCGAGTGGGCAGGGCCGGCCGCCGCCCCGCCCCCGCCCCGCCGCCGCCACCGCCGCCGCGCCCGCTGCCGGCCGTGCCCCCGCTAAAGGAGGCAGGGAGCGGGGCGGCGCGGCAGTGCGCCCCGAGCCGCGCCCGCAGCCCCGACAGCCAGCCAGCCAGCCAGCCAGCCGGCCAGCCAGCGGGAATCGCGCCGGGAGGGATGCGGGGCGCCGGAGAGGAGGCAGGGGCGACCAGCGTGGCCCCCGCGCCGCTGTGAGCGCCCGGTTACCAGCGGGCACGGGGAGCGGCGGTATATACGTGTACGCGCACGGACACTGCGCGCACACAAGTATCTACACACCGACCCGCAGCAACATCGCTTTACTTCCCGGGAAGCGTCCGGCGAGGCGCAGCCCTGATGCCCGGCGGGACGGCGGGGCCGCCGCTCGGGCGCGTAGATCTCCGCTAGAGGCGGCGGCCCCCGCGGGCTGGATGCGCGTCGCCGGTGAGGGCGGCACCCCCGGGCCGGCCGCTGGGGCCCCGCGGCGCTAGGGGCCTGTCGGGCCCCCCGCCCCGGCCCGGCGGCGGCGGCGCGGGGATGCTGGCGCTGGGGCAGATGGACGGCGCGCCCCGGCAGGGCGCCTTCCTGCTGGGCAGCCCGCCGCTGGCCGCCCTGCACAGCATGGCCGAGATGAAGGCGCCGCTGTACCCCGCGTACCCCCTGCCCTCCGGGCCCGCCTCCTCCTCCTCCGCCTCCGCCTCGCCCGCCTCCGCCTCGCCCTCGCCGCCGCTCGGCTCCCCCGGCCTCAAGGCGCCCGCCGCCGCCGCCGCCGCCGCGGGCGGGCTCTCGGCGCTGGGCACGGCCCCGCCGCAGCTCTCGGCCGCCACTCCGCACGGCATCAACGACATCCTAAGCCGGCCCTCCATGCCCCTGCCGGGCGCCGCGATCGCCTCCGCCTCGCCCTCCGCTTCCTCGGCGGCGCCCGCCGGGCTGCTGGCCGGGCTGCCCCGCTTCGGCAGCCTCAGCCCCCCGCCGCCGCCGCCGCCCGCCCTCTACTTCAGCCCTGGGGCCGCCGCCGCCGCCGCCGCCGTGGCCGCCGGGCGCTACCCCAAGCCGCTGGCCGAGCTGCCCGGACGGACGCCCATCTTCTGGCCGGGGGTGATGCAGAGCCCGCCCTGGAGGGACGCCCGCCTCGCCTGCGCCCCTCGTGAGTACCCAGCGTTGCGGGGCAGCGGGGGAAGCGGCCCAGGGTGTCCCACCGGAGGTCCGCTCCCGGTGCTGGGGAGGCCCAGCGCCCTGGCATCGCGGCGAGACCCTCCTGGCCCCCCGCACCGGGCCCGGCTGTGGCCGAGGGGGCTCGGCTTTGCCTCGCTTTCTTTTGTTTTCGTTTCTTAAGTTCTTTTGCTTTGTCTGTCCCCTCGGTCGACACGAAACCCTGTAATAAGTCGGTTATCGCTGGCGAAAAGCGGAGCTCCCCGGGGGAAGGGAGGCTGCCCCGCCGTCCCCGCAGGGGACTCTGCGGCCGGGAGTGGCTTTAGGGGCGCGCACAAACTTTTCCCGAGCTGGACTTTTCGTTACCTCCCGCTCGCACAGGCTGGGGCTTTTTAAGAAAACAATATTTTTTGCCCGCTCAGATTTTGGATCCTTAAAGGAAAAATAATAGGGGGGAGCCGGCAGGCCTGAGCCGCCGCCTTGCCGAGGCAGCAGTTTCGTTACAGATCCTCCCCCGCGGAGAGATCCCCCCCGTCCCTCGGGGCCGCTTGAGAGAGAAGCACTTTCCCAAATCCGTAGATTAACGTGTCTGTCCCTGCCTTCCCTTTCTCTCCCCCCTCCCTTCGCCAGATCAAGGCTCAATTTTGCTGGATAAGGACGGAAAGAGAAAACATACCAGACCCACTTTTTCTGGCCAGCAGATTTTCGCTCTGGAAAAGACTTTCGAGCAGACGAAATACCTGGCGGGCCCGGAGAGAGCCCGGCTGGCTTATTCCCTGGGGATGACGGAGAGCCAAGTAAAGGTGAGAGCAGCGGCTCACGCACGGAGCGGTGCGAGGCTAGGGGAGAGGGGAACAAAAGGGCCCCGCCGCGGAAACGGGGTCCGGCTGGGTCGGGTGGAGATGCTGCGGGCCGGGGCGACCCAGCCCGCGGGCACAAGACTAGGGCTTCCAAGGCAGCTGCCGACGCTAAGCCCCTTATTGTCTTACTGCGGGGACGAGATGGTTATTTTTAAAGCATACTAAAAACAAAACAAAAAATTAACCAAATAAACCCAAACAAGACTGAGAAGCTCGGCACTTGTAGTCTGAACACCACAGGGGTGCCCGAAGTGTTGTGAAAGCCGGGGGAAGGGTGTTGTTGGGGTGTCACACCGTCACACCCTCACTCTACGTTTTGGTTAAACTCTGGGCTTTGGGCAAAGCGGAGTCGTGAGAGTTGGGAGACCGGGCTGAGCTCCCCGGGAACGTGCGGAGAGGCGTTTGCTAAGCGGACTTGGCCAGAGGGGCCTCTCGGCGGTGCTCACGCTTTAAATCTGATTCGCAGACCCTCCTTTGTCACTGCAAATACGTCCCGATGGCTGCGAATAAATTATTGCAGCTTCTACTACAATGAAAATGCCCCCTTCTCCGGCAGCGCCCCGCCGGAGAGTAAATACATCTGGCGGTGCGGGGGGGGGGGGGCTGCGGAAGGAATCAGCCCCAAGGGGGGATGGCAGGGACTGGGCCTCGAGGGGCTGGGGACGGCTGTTGGCCGGCGTCGGGACGGGAATCCCCGGCTGCTGGGAGAGCGGTGTCGCGGGGCTCGGCTGCTTTTCGTTGTTGGGGAAATTGTGTCATCGGCGGCGAAGCGGGAGTCGCTACCGCCCGCCGGGGATGGGGACGCGCGGGGCAGCGGGGCGGGAGCGGCCCGACCCGTGTCGGTGATGGTGATGCTGATTGCTGACGGTGGCGGCGGGGGCAGGTCTGGTTCCAGAACCGACGGACCAAGTGGCGGAAGAAGCACGCGGCGGAGATGGCGACGGCGAAGAAGAAGCAGGACTCGGAGACGGAGCGGCTGAAGGGCGCCTCGGAGAACGAAGAGGAGGACGACGACTACAATAAGCCCCTGGACCCCAATTCGGACGACGAGAAAATAACTCAGCTGCTGAAGAAACACAAGCCGGGGGGCGGCGGGCTGCTGCTGCACCCCCCCGAGGGGGAGGCCTCCGTCTAGCCCGCTCCGCCCGCCGCCGCTTTCGGAGATGTACAGATCTATTTTTCTAGACTCTACGCGCCCGGGAGGAGGAGGAGAAACCGGAGGGGGAGCAGATAGGACTGCGGGAAGCGGGCCCCAGCGGGCGCGCCTGCCCCCCGGAGCCGCGTGTTGTTATAGGGGCGGCGGGCGGCGGGGAGCGGTGGGGGCCGTCCCGACCCCGACCCCCGGCCCTGGTCCCGCTGCCGGTGGTGCGGCGGCCGCGTCCTGCCGTCCCTTTGTAAATAAACCGTGAGTCACCGCGACCATAGGCGTTCCTTAACTGTGAATATTTAAAATGTAAAATACCTTTTTTTTTTTCTTCTTTTTTTTTTTTTTTTTTTGTACAGCCGGGGCCCGGGGCACCGCGGCCCCGCCGGCCCCGCGCTTCCCGGCACCGGAGCCCCGAGACGGCGGCAGAGGGGCCGCCGAGGAAAAAAGTCGCCGGTCCCTCCCTCGGGCCGAAACTGCAGCGGCCCTGTGTGCTATTTATTAGTATTTTTGAAACACTTTCTGTTGCGGTCGTCGTGCGGGGGAGGGGGAGGGAGGGCGGAGGGACAGAGTTTGCTTTCATTTACACCGTTTCCAATCAACCGCGTGTTGAAAAAGTAGCTGGTGGGAATTGTCACAACCACTGTCAGTCAAAATATAAAATTCATTTAGTTGCTGTATTTGAATTTAAAGTGTGTTTTCTTTTGTATCATACGGAATACTATAGAATGTAAATTGTTTTCTTTTTTTTTTAAAAAAAAAGCTAATAACGATGATATATCGTGATATAGCATCTTAACATTTATTAATTTATATTAAAAATAATTCGGTTTGTAAAGAGAAGAAAAGCCCTTTGCAAGACCAGTTAAATGTAATGCACTTTCTGTTTTAAAACAAAAAAACCAACAAAACGATAAATCAATTAAACCAGTTTAAAGACGTCTGCTGCATTCACTAAAGAGTACAGATAATCTCATCTCATTAGAGATTAAATAAGGAAACCACAGTACAAGAGGAGGGGGGGAAAAAAAGAAGAGATAATTTTCAAGATCTTTTGTTCAATCTTTGTAGAACTTTTTTTTTTATTATTCTTTTGTTGAGGGGTTTTCTTTGCTGTTTGGTTTTTTTTGAGGGGGCTGTTTTTTTGTCGTTCTTTTGTTTTTTGTTTGATGGGGGTTTTTTAGTTTTGTTTTTGTTTCTTTTGGGGGGTGTTTTGGTTTGTTTGTTTAGGGGGTTTGTTTTGGTGTTTTGGTGTGGGTTTTTTTTTTTTTTTTAGAATGGCAGTTGTCCACTTTGTTATGGGGGTTCAAGAAGGATATATACAAAATAAGCTGCGGCTCGCTTGGCAATGTGAGTGGACAGGCACTTTCCACCTGGCCACTGGAGCGGTTCGGCTCAGCCTAAATTAGGCTGTTTAAACTTTTTCACTGGCGGCCAATGCCGGCTTTTATTAACGGCAGAGTGTTGCCTTTATTATGGGAAAGAAACCACTTTCCAAGAAGAAAACACTGAATAAAGTAAGAGCCTGGTTAAGAGCCTAGAACAAATAGACTCAATACCAGAACAACTGGTTTAAAGTGAAACTCATTATCTGACGCGACCATTTCCATATCTAAACAGTCCAGAAACAATCGTGAAATTTTTTTTGTTTGTTTATTTCTTTTTTCTCCCAGGGACCATCAGAGCAAACAGAATCGCTGACACGGGTGAAAAAAGGACCAGCTATTTTAGAGGAAATAAATAAATAAACTAGTATTCTATTTGACCAAAATTTTCTAAATGGGGGAGGGGGGAAAGTGGAGCAGGATTTTATTCCTCTTTTGGCTTATACAATGCCAAGGCCGAGAGGAGGGAGCGAGCCCGGCGCTTTGCGACTGCCTCGGCGTGGCTGCCAGGCCGAGATCTCTCCCGGGCCGAGATGCCGGGGGCTGCCCATCGCCCACCGACGCTCCCACCCCCATCCCACACTTTTCCCAACTCGTTGTAAAGGAGGAAGGTAAAGGCCGGTCTTTTGCAGGAGTGATGAACGGACCCTGCCGACTCTCGCCGTTACGTTTTTCCCGCGGGTTTTGCGGGACAGAAATCAAATTACCGCGGGGTCTGGATCACCGGGGTGGGGGTCGGCTGGTGCCGGCTGGAGCCCGGCCGGTGGTCTCCGCCGTGCTGAGCCCCCCCGCACGCCCGCGGCGACCACCCCGCCTCCCCCGCTCACCCGCAGCCCGGCCGCGGCCCCGGGCCCGGCCCTGCCCTCCCGTGTGCCCCCGGGCTGCCGCCAGTGCCGCTCGCCCCCGGCGATCCCCGTCCCCTTTTCCAGTTGACTGCAGCACCAACTGAGGCTTTCCAGTTAATTTACTTCTGCACAGAGACCCAGCTGGCCACCAGTTGCAGTTGGCATCGTCAAAGTGGAATCGCAGGGAAAAGAGCCCAGTGCTGCCCGCTTGGTTAGGCTGGTTTTGTCTGGGGCGCTGGAGGAAAGAGCAGGGGATTCACATGAGCTCACGGCCCCCCTTCTCGAGGTATGTTTTGGAAGCCAAAGCCGGCTGGGCTCACTCTCCTCCAGGAAAGGACTTTTTAGGAAGAGATTCAATAGCTAACCTAGGGATCGCTGCCATGGACATGGCGGTGAACAATTAGAAGACAAAATGTCAGCGGGCTTCACGGGTAGTGAGGTTCCCCCCGTGCACAGGGGCCCGGTCGAGATCAGTCTTTCAAACAAGCAGGAATTTATTGCATGACCGTATAAACTCCCGAATAACGACATTAAAAAAGTATTGCAAGACCATGTCTATAGGGAAGGGGGGCCAGCAGAGCCGCTCCCCGGCAGCGGCCCCGCACTCGGGCCCGGGCCGAAACCCTCGCGGGGAGAAAGAGGCCGCGCACACGCGTGGGTAGAGGCGGGCGCCTAAGCGGTGAGACAGTTTCGTCCAGACTGCTCCGTCCACAAACAGCTTTTGGCTTTCCCTTCTTTCTGTCATAGAGCCCTCGGGTTTAACCCCCATTCCCTTCAGCGTGTGTGTGCGGGATTTCCAGGCTCAGTGGAAATAAAGGCGGCTGTTTCAGGGATTTCCCGGCGCAGGGGAAACAGAGGCGGCTGTTTCTGTGTTTACTTTGCTTCGGTCTCTGCCATTAGGGTGCATTCTCTGGGATGCAGGAGGTACCGCGGGAGAAGTTCTTGGCTGTGCAATCCCAGGGTGCTCAAAGCATGCCCCCTACTTTTCCAACGCCGCTGCTTAGACGAGCTACTTCGCATAAGGAACCCGATGCGATCCCTCCCCAGCCCCACTGACTATCACCGCGGGCGGAGGAAAAAACTTTTTTCTCCCCCTCGCAGAAGCGCCGCAGGAGCAGGACCCGCTCCGCGCCCTGCGACAGCCATAGTCACCGAGGGCTGTGGGGACGGATTGAGGGAGGGAGAGAGGGGAGGCACGGGAAGGACACGGAGGCCCGGGGGCCACTCCGCCTCCCGCACCCCACTCCCGGCTGGCAGCTGCTGGCTGCGGGAGACATGCATATGGATGCGGAACATGTGGACGCGGGCAGGATCCGCACTGCAGTGCCACAGGGCCCTGAGGTCGACAGCCCGGGCTTCGCCCCGGGGGATGCAGGTTACACGGGGAAGGCCGCGGCCCGCGGCCGGCGGGCAGGAGCTGCCGCAGAGAGCGGGGAAGGAAGAGCTCCCCCCACTGCGGGGTAATGAAGCGGCCGCTCGGTTCGGGGCATATGCGCTGATGGGGATGCCAATCCGTACACCACTGTCACCTGGCCCCTGACAGGCCCTGCACCAGCGCTGTCACAGCCCCGAGGTCCTCGGGCTCTCTCATCCCGATAGCAGCTCCCACTCAGAGCCCTTGGAGCAGACAGCATGCAAGGCAATGCCTACATCCTGCCAGAGGGATCCTCGGAGCGACAGCCACGCCGGGACAGCACGACAATTTCAGCTATCAGTGACCTCTCCCACCCTTCCCCTCACGCGTGGTCTCCTGTTATGAGCTCCTGAAATCCCGTTATCGCCCATCACTTTCCGGTGCTATTAATTTGTAACGCTTCTCATATCACCCACACGATGTTCTCCCTTCGTTCTCCCTCTGTTTTCCTCCGTGATGTTGTTTCGTGCAGGACTTTCGTTGTATCCGGGCCAGCCGCCCCGAGGCTTTGCTTTCGACACCCCTTCCCTCGGGACACGACTCGTCCCGCAGGCCAGAGAATCCGGGGTTTATTTAAAATGCGGGTGATGGGCTTTCACTCCAGGCTTACCCCCCCCCCCCCCCCCTCCCTTCCCGGGTCCCTTCCCCGTATTGAGGCCCCTGGGAAACAGGCATCGGCGCCTGCTGCGGGATCCCGTGTTCAGAGCCGGCGCCGCTGTCCGCAAATTAAAAAGTAAGATGAACTGCTCCCTCCTAATTGCAGCTCCGCCTTTACCTTCTGCAGCGGTAGGTATTTCCCAGATACATGTTTCTGGCAGCGTTTGCCAGCTGTCTCGAACAGCGGTTACAATTCTCCGTGAGGGACGCAAACATCTGCCGGGGGAGCGGGAGGCGGGCGGGCGGCGCTGCCGCGGGGAGCAGCGGGCACCCTATACCCCACACCCCACACCCCGCACCCTGCACCGCACCCGCCGGGGGCCAGGCAGCGGCTCCGCGCTCCAGCGAACGTGATTGATAAAAATAAAGATATTGACAAAACGACACAAGCAGGCAGCACCACGCTGCTCCCACGTCCCCCGGGGATTTAACCCCTGCCCGGAGGCCCCGGGGGTGCGGGAGACGCCCGGCGAGGCCGATCGGTGTCGGCGCTGCCCTCCGGGGCCCGCGGGCTGCGGGGAGCGCCTGGCACTGGCCCCGCGGCAATAACCCGCTTCCGCACACCCAAGTGCATCCCTGTAATAACGTCCTCGATCATTTATTAAAAGTCGTGTCAAGCGAGCCCATATAATTCATCTTTATGCAAATACATCAATGTCAAGCCATTAGTGTATTGCTCGGGTTTTTTATTAAAGTGCATTCTTTTTAATTCAGCTCGGTAAAATACGAGCCCTATTGCTCAAGAATTATAGCAACTATTAGAGTAACATATGGGCAACATGCACTCAGAAAATAAAAATCAACAGATAAAGTGGCAGGGTCACAACGGGGAGCAAACACTTAACAAAATGGCAGCGGGGTAATAGATTTCCCGCCCGCGCCCCCGGCGCTGGGGTGTCAGGAGGAGCCCGCCGGCGCGATCGTGGGGCGGCCCTGTCCAGAGCCCGGAGCCATCTCCACCCGGACCCGGCTCCAGCCCCTTCCCCGGTCCCTTCCTCGCCGGGTATGCGGGAGCGCAGCCCTGCCCCACCGACACTCACCTCCGCGCCGCCCCCTCGGCCCCCCCAACTCTATCCCGGATTTAATGAGAGAGTTGCCCACATCCTCATCACCCCAGCATGGTAATTGAGCAGATCTATTAACTTGTTACACTAGATTTGTTTAAAGAGACTATTACACAGTCATTTAATCAATTTGTTACACTGGAGGTCCTGACTTATGAGACACTTGCCGTATGATTCCTTAATGACTGAATTAATTTGTTTTAATAAAACCAACATTGTGTACAAGCACATTTCGAGAAATGTAATTTTAGAGACGGAACAGTCCAATGCTTCATCTGATTAAGTCTTTTCTATGGTTTGTCAAAGTCGGGAGTTGCCGTCATAAACTGCATGTATGGGGTATTTTTCTTTTTTATAGCGTCATTAATTTAATATGGATCATTAGTTCTTTATACACATGCATGTTCTGACAAATGTACCCAATGAATAATGCACCTAATGTGTTTGGGCTCAAATGCATCACGCCATAAACAGAAACTGCCGCAATATAAATAATAATAAACAATAATAACAACAATTAATATCTCGGCCGCCCTGTTCCCTCCCGTCCGGCTGTGCTCCGGGCCGGCTTCGGGGTGGAGGAGCCGGGGCGATTCCGCCGCCCCCCCATCGGACCAGGCTCACGGGCGGCGGGAGCGCGGATAGATTTACGGTGAATTAAAGTTAGCTCGAGAGCAGACGTAGGACAAGAAAATCGGTTTTGCTCCTGATGGAAACTGACGTGTGTGGAATAAGTGTAAATAAACACGAGGGTCCCCAAGAAAAGGAACTTGATGGTATCGATTATGTAAAATAATCGCCGCATTACAAATGTTAATGTACTATGGTAATGTACTGCAAACGGCCGGCGTGTGAGGGCCGGCTTTAGCGCAGGGGAAGGAAGGAGCAGCCTCGAGAAACGCTTCGGGAACCGGGACGGTCACAGGAATGTCGACAACGTTAACGACAGTAATATCGCTATAGCAGTAAGCAGAGCGACGCCCCCACCGCCGCCCCACGCGGGGCACCCACGCCCACCCGGGACCCCCACGCTCAGCCGGGACCACCGGGGCCGGGCAGGAGGCAGTGATGCTGCTGCTGCTGCGGGCGGTGAAGCCAGGCGAGCCGCATGTAGGGCCGTGCAGGACGCCGAGAGCCAAAACGACTTCTGTACAGAACGTCCCAGAGCCTAATTATCCATCAGTCTGAACATATTGTTTTCATCTAATTTCTTATACGTTGCCTTTTAAATTCTTCGCCCTGACAGTGTGTGGTTTTTTGTTTGTTGGGTTTTTTTTCCCCTTCTTTTGGTTGATTTGGTTTTTCTTTTGTTTTGTTTTGTTTTTGAAAGTAATTTCCGTCAGTGACCTTGTGTTCCAGGAATTCAACAGAGCATCTACTTCTTCTTAGACATTGGACATGTATTTCTCGGACCCCAGTGGAATGTAAATCTCAGCCCAAAATGTGACACTTCTGCTACACCTCTCACCTCCTGTCCCTGGGTGAGCAGCCACCTGGCTCACACCTTCCTCTGAAAACAGTGACCCCAGATGCGGAGCCCACCGAGCAGCATTATTTTCCGCACTGTGATATTTTGCACATAGCAGAACTCAAAATTAAAACTCGGAGACTCTTACTGCTTGTGAAAGTAAAACGGGATGGTGAAAACACATCTTCAGAGCTGTTTTTCACCCTCCTCACACTGTTTCTCACAGATAGGCTGCCCCAATCTCCAAAGGTACGTCTTCTACCCCTTTTATAAACGCAGCCAGCACATCCACCAGCAATGTGTGCAGAAGGTGTATTTAAGTAAATGGATTCGACCTTTTGCCCATTTTAACAGATGCTGCTCCAAACCACCCCAAAAAGCTTGTTTAAAGTTAACAACATTAAGCATTGGAGGTCACAAGGCCAATTCAAGGTCATTTTAATTCTGGCTAAAGGTTAATTAGATCACTGCATTAAAGCAAAAATAGACTATACTCAACTTTAATGAGGACAGACAGGTTTTTTTTTTATATACCTCTTAACTGCTCCCTTTATGATAAGGATATAAGGTATGTATCAGAGAAGAAATCTTGCTGTCAGTTCCACAAATCAGGTTACAGGACCTCCTCTGGGTTTACACTGGCAAGGCATAAATACAGTGCTTGGTCTATTTAAATTCCTTTTTTGTTTGTGAAACTGGGAATCTGGGTTTCCTGCTACTCTTTCCCTTGTCCCCTCACAGAGAGTCCAGGATTGCACTGCTCCACTTTGAGGAACACTGGCCTCAATGTCCACATGCATGGTGCATGGTGGAGGTGTGATCATGGAAGCCACTGAAACTCATGGATGGTGAGGCACTCTCCTGGGAATGATATTGCCAACTCACAGTGCCAACAAGCCTCATTTGAAAAACTTCACAGTACCGTGCTTATGAGTGCTGAACCAAATGGGAAGGTAATTTCTGATCTGGCACATGTTACTGAGCTTTCATAGTACTTTGCACTCTGCACTGTGACAAATGCAACATTTTTTCCCAGGGTTTATTTTAAAAATAAATACAGATAAAAGAGATCATGGAAGTGAGGGATCCTGGTTCAAGCCTCATCATCCCTCCTGAGGAGAAACAAAGACCTCTACCTAAGTCTCCTTCTTCCCACGCAACGTCCTGCCACTGGGCTGCAGGTTGCTCTGGTGTGGACTTCTCTCTGGATGGAGCTGTTCAGCTTTGAGTCAGTAACTGCATCAGAGCTGAGCAGTGAGGCCAGACATCCCTTCTTTTTGGGAAACACCCTTGCTGCTGAGCCTCTAGCTAATCATGACTATTATTCTTCATGTCTTCCCAAATTGGATGTATAATTCCAATCTCCCTCAGAGAAATTTTCTAGGGGAGAATGTAATCCAAATTATGTTTTATGTGGCTTGACAGATATTTTTTTCTAGTAAAAACCTGTATTGTAATTAAAATTCCTAAAGATTTCAACATTTAAAATTTAGCCTTAACATCAGGCTAGAAATAAGGAAGGGTTTTTACTGATTATTAGACTATAGGTATTGGATCAATCACTGACACATGGGGAAAATGGTCTGACTTACGTTCCCAGTATGGTTAGTCCACCAGAACAATTGCTCAAGACCACCAGGGTTGGACATACTCTAATTCTCCCACTCTGACTTGACATGGGAATGTGACTGGAGTCACCAGAAAAGGCAAGTCATCCCAGGGCTGATAGATACAGAGACACAACAAGGTGTTGGAGCACCAGACAAGTCACTAGAGGGAAAGAAGTGAAGAAGAGTAAGCTGGGGAGCTTATGTGTCAGACAGAACACCAAAAAACATGAATTACAGTTTGCAGCAGCTAGTCACTAATGTTATTTTCATCTTAAAAGCAGGAAGTCTAAATGGCACTATAACACCTAATGAGGTACGCAAAAAAAGAAACAGCCTGAAAAGACCCCCTTCCCCACATACTTCTGAGTGTCAAAGACATCTACTGAAATTAGGATTGGCTTGTTGGTTATTTATGATCAGTGGAAGGGCTACATTTATTGTATAATTCATTTATAATGAATAATTCAACCAGTTTTATACGGAAGAGTTCCATTTGCTTGGGCTGTTCACCTGGGAGGCAGTGAGGCTGAATCAGTATACATTTTTCAGAGAGCCTTTACTTCCTAAATTTGGTTGTTCTCTTACTTAAGTTACAACACAATCACCAAATTCAAAGCTATTTATTTTTTTTTTTTGGTTTTAATACAGTAATTTTAGACATCCACACCTTCCAGACCACAGCATAAAACATCAATAGGAGGGAGAGAATTGTAGCATTTTTGGGGTCTGGCCTATATTTTTTAATGTACTGCTTTATTAAAACAGTATTTTTCTCAGTACATGATGCAGATCTCCTGCTACCACTGCATGCTACACCGCTGTTTGCTTGTGCTCTCCTTCTGCAACCACCCTGAGACTCTCATCTAACCCTGAGACTGTTGGTACAGTCTGCACCTGCCTGTGTGAAGACCCTTAACAGGCCAGGGTTAGCTCCTGACTGAGCCAGCCAGATTCTTCCTCAATACTTCCATCTGGACTAATGCAAACAAGCACTTGCCCCACCTTCTCTTTTCCCCATAGTGCAGGTGATTCAGGCAGAAGCCACGGATTGTATCCTCACTGGACTTTCCCTCCCCCATTGCCTTAGCTTACCAGAAAGCTCACTTCAGAGTTTTTTTTTGGGGGGGGTGGTGTTTATTTTATTTTAATTTTTTTTTTTTTTCATTTAAGTGTTATTATGCTCCCAGTCAATGGCCTGCTGGAAGATGAGCTCTATGGTCCATCTTCTTGTTCATGCTCAGAGGTGGGATTTACAGAAGGCTGTTGCTTGGTTTCTTTTTTCTCACATCACAAGACTTTCCAAAATCTAACTCCCACACTTAAAAAAAAAAAATTAATATTTGTAATGGACAATTGTGCAATAAATAAATGAATAAGCCAAGCAGTCATGCATCTGATTCTCTGCTAGGAGAAACTATCCTTGCTTTGTCAGGTCACCCGTTGAGGACCTTGGCAAGTGTCTTTTCTCTGGGACTGACAAACTCCTGATCAGATACTCCAGCAGTACCTTTCTAATTCGGTAGAACTGTGTCTTCCATTGGAAAAAAAATGGCCCAGGTATAATATATACATACATATATATATATATATATATATATATATAAGGTGTGTATGTAAAATAAACCTTTACCTATCTAGGCATATCCCTGTATGCATCTTTATTTGAATAGCTGTTAATCACTGACAGTCCCCAAGGAGGCCACCAGAAAGAATGTCAGGGGCCCTGCTCATAACCCAGCTGAATACCTGACTATTTTAAGGTACTCTGGAGCTGCATGAATCAGAAAGAAAACAGCTCCCCCTACCCGTTTTATTAGAAGGCAATAAAATCTGGTGGTGTCTCATTAAATTTAATGAGCCTTCATAAAATAACCATTACACTGTGGAGGTAATGAAAAGAATAACTATGATGGTTAGTAAATAAACCAGCAAGGGTGATACTATCAGATGTACCAGATACCTACCAGGTATCAAACAGGTAAATGATTCTCAAAGTGGATTATGGCACCTTGCACCCCTTTGGATGCATTGATGTATTTCCCTAAATCAGGTTTGAGAAATTTCTTTCCCTTCTTCCCATATGACATCAGGGTGTTCGATGCAATGCCAATTGTTTTTCATAGTGCTCGGCTGCACGTGTAAAACCCCGAACAAATCAGTGAGTAGAGAATCTTAAAAACTAGATGAAAATTTCCATCAGTAGCCATGGACTCTGTGCCCCCCTGTTTTTGAAGTTTCTTTTAAACTAGCCATCACTTCTGAAAATGTCACTGGCAGAAGTCTCAGGGAAAAAAACGTCCTCATTTGGCATAAATTAGGGCCATTCCATTCTGACATTTTCCAATAACGGCAACAGGTGTGGGCACTAAGATTTAAAAAGGTGGCCCAAAGTATAAGTCTTTCTTACCTCGCTCATGCATGTATCAGAAATAAGAATTAAGCTAATTATGGGATCAACTCCACTGAGAGTTTATGATTGCCCATAAAGAGGGGCTGAGGAGAGGCTAGCATAAAACTTCAGAAGGTTGAAATTTCCCATTTCACCTGAAATGGCACAAGGAAAGATTTCATTATGGTGGGTATACTCATAGGAGCAAAGAAAGAGGATCTGACCCACAGGCCTGATTCTATACCTATGCTTCTTTCTGAGATTCCCTTTGCTCCTATGTAGGGCAACCATAGGATTATTACTACTTCAGTAGCTAAACAGACATTACGTGTGGATGTGATGTGTCAGAGACATATTACAATATCTGCAGTGTTTATTTCTGGATTTCGTTGTGGAATCCAAATACAAACACTGAAATCTAAAAAGGTTGTGAAATAAAAGGCCAGAAGTTGCACTCTTCCAAATACACCATTTATTGAGAGATGACTATTTTCCCAAAACTCAGAGCTTTTACCTCCTGAAGGACTTAGAACATGTGCTTCTCTTTTGGGACACACCATGTACAAAACTGGACTGTGAGATTAGTAATTTTTGTTTATTGCTATATTTTGTTTCCTTAAAAAAACCCTCAGTGGCCAACTTGTCAAATTTCTGCCAGTCCAGAGATCTCATACTGCACTATGAAGCTCAGGGGCAGCAGAGGCACTCGGTGCGGAAGCCATGTTCAAAACACTGCACTGGATCATATTCCTCACCCCTACCTGGCTGCTTCTCTCCTGCCCCAGATGAAGGGGATACAAACCTTCCCTTGGTTGATCGTTTGATGCTCCCTTATCCACGAGAAAGGTGAGCAGAGCTGGATTGTCCCACAGTCCTGCTCTCTCTGCACTCTTGCATGCATACTCAGTACAGGAGTACAGCACCATGATCCTCTGTGAGAGGAGACCTTTGTGCCAGTGTGGCAGCATGAAAAGTGGTCTTGCCAGCAAGCCCTTTGGCTCACCCAAAAGCCATTTCTTAGCAATTCACAGTCATTATTGTTATTTTATGGTAGAGGCAGTGCAATTTTTGTTGAATTATAAATATTGCAGATCTATTTCCCCCCCTCCCCAGCACTTCCCAAAGACATGTAAACCCACAGTGTGATTGCTCCCTAATCTAGCTGAGGTGATGAAATGGTGCCAAAACTCTCATTGCAATTTCATTAGCATATTCATGAGTCGCACTTTTGCAGTGTTGCAGAAACAACACAAATTGGTTTGTGAATTGTGAACTCCCCCTTCTTTGCCGTCATCATCGTCTTTTTCTTCAGAATCACAAATTGTGGATTAGCAAGGCAAGTTGCTTGGGTGACTTTGGGACTCGACTGCTGAAGTTTGTTAGTGTAGCTCTCTGGTTTTCACTGTGCTTTTCCCCTTGCACATTGGTGTGTGTGTGCTCCGCTGACAAAGGACTGAGAAGCAAGGCAGCCGAGGGGTTTCTAGCTCTGCCATCCTGGCCAACCTGCTGCACTACCACAGCTTTGTTTCCTCTCTGAAAACAGAAATAACCATGTAACTTGCAAAAAGAATTCAGTGCAACAGGCACAGGCAGTTCCAATTTTCAGATGAAAGGTCCTAAAGAACAGCCACTGCCCCAGCCTTGGCAGGGGTAGATGTCTGTATTGGCTACCCGTTCACTATATGTGTGGCAGGATGCCATGAGGTGGTTGTGATCTGAAATTATAGTTATTTAAACAATAGAAAACATTCATTCCCCTTCCCTCTAGGATTGCTGGGACATACTCCTGAAAGGTCTTCTATCACCCACTAGCAAGGTCTCTGAGACTTATGGGGGACACCTGCAGGTCCCAGTTCATGGGATGGTCCGTGCTCACAAACTCCAGCAGAGCTGGAGGTAGGGCTCTCCCTAAGGCTTGGCAGGAGGTTTGGATGCTGTAAGCTAAATCCTGTGTCTCAGAGAGGGGAACATGTTTGCAGATGACACCCCAGCACCTGTCTTGTGCTGAGTTGCTCTGGCAGTCCAGTCATTGAAGTAGATTGGAGTGCAGCACCCACTCCCTGAGCACATGCACCTGCAGCTGAATTTCACAATAAGCCAGGAGCTTTTAAATATGTTCCACTTAAACTAAACATCCAAAGAGACCCACCTCTTAACTTAGCACAGGCTGTAATTACATCTCTTACAGGGAAATCACTTTTGTATCCATGAGATATTACTCTGGTGCTGCATTCGGAAAGCACAAAGAACTCTCCACCTCCACAGTGGGCGCTGGTGAGAGAGGGAGGTGGGAAGGCTGCGTCTGGGGGAGTTTCTCACAGATAACAGTCCTCTTCTGTGCAACCTAAACCTCCTAGGAACACAGGATGTGAAACACATTTGAAATGGCAGACTTTCACATGGAACTTGATTTAATTTTTCTGTGGAAAGATCACTTTAGACTTGCATTGTTCACATGAAATAATGAAACGTTACTGATTTAATTAGAGCTCAGTTTTTCAGTCTGTGCTTTCTATATTGTTGAAATTGCATTTAGCATGGGACAAAACTATCAATAGATAAAGCAATTTAAAAGGCACAGCTATACAATATATTCTCTTCCCCTTTTCTTTTGCTAGTTTCAATTCATTGCTCAATTTAAGTATGGAAATAATGTTTGTCAAAGATTTCCTGACACATGAATTCAAGCAAAAAAAAAAAAAAAAAAGGCAGAGGAAGAAAGATATAAAAAAACATCAGGGCATCTCCTGCTTGTACTTCTAACCCATTTATGGTACAATATACAGATAATCCAATCTACTGCTGAAAACAAGGTTTGTGCAGTTATGCTCCACTACTTCACAATGCTTCACTTAAAACTTGATAGTTTTCTCATATTTTCTTTCTCCTTGAACTGACAAAATGTATTGGGTAGGTCCTAGTTGACGGAAATAGCTGTTGCCTCCTGAGCACTAGCTCTCTGAGGTTTTACATGGGGGCTGTGAATTCAATTTAGGGAAAACAGGAGGTCCGTTTGTGAGATCACCACATGTCCCTGAGGGAAGGGCAGGGCAGCAAGTCCCACTGCTGGGCCCCAGAGTGGGACAGAAATGGATCAGGAGTCTGACAGCCAGAGTCTACTCAGAGTCACAGAATGGGTCAGGTTGGAAGGCACCACAATTAGTTGTCTGGTCCAACCTTCCTGTTTAAGCAGGGTAACCCTAGAGCACATTGAACAGGATTGTGTCCAGATGGATCTGGAATACCTCCAGTAAGGGAGACTCCACAATCTCTCTGGGCATCAGTTTCTGCCCATTGCCTCTTGTCTTACTGTTTGGTACCACTAAGAAGAGCCTGGCTCCATTCTCTGGACACCCTTCCTTCAGATACTTACATACATCAGTGAGCTCCTTTCTCTTGTCTCTTCTTGAGGCTGAACATGTTCAGCTCCCTCAGCCTTTCCTCGTACAAGAGATGCTCCAGTTCCCTCATCATCTTTGTTGCCCTCCTCTGGACCCACTCCATGAGCTTCATGTCTTGTACTGAGGAGCCCAGAACTGGACACAGAACTCCAGGTGAGGCCTCACCAGGGCTGAGTAGAGGGGCAAGATTGTCTCCCTAGACCTGCTACAATGCTCTTCCTAATGCCCTTCAGGATACCATTGGCTTTCTTGGCCACAGGGCTTACTGCTGGCTCTTGGACAGCCTTTTGTCCACCAGGACGCCCAAGGTCCTTCTCTGCAGAGCTGTTTCCAGCAGGTCAGTCCCCAGCTTGTACTGGTGACATTTGCACTTTTCCAGTCCTCAGGCACCTCTCCTGATCACCACAGCCTTTCAAAGACCATCGTGAGCAGCCTCAGTGTGGTGTCTGCCATCTCTGCCAGCATTTGTGGATGCATTATGTCAGGTTCATCCATGTGGACGCCAAGTTTATCTACGTGTTCTCTAACACAATCCTTCTTGATCAAGGGAAAGTCTTCCTTTCAATATTCCCCTTATCCTGGTCTCCTGGGTCAGAGATTACTCAGGGCTGATCTTGTCAGTGAAGACTGATGTGAAGAAGACCTTCAGTAACTCTGCCTTCTCTGTGTCTTCTGTTACCAGGGTTCCCCCTCCATTTACTAATAGGCACAGATTATCCTTAGTTTTCCAAACACTCTCTCCAGGCAACATTCCCACAAAAGAGCCAAATAAACCCAACCAGAACTGGGACCTCTGGTTTTTGCTCATTCAGGAAAAAAGCCTGAAATACAGTTTTTGCTATTCATTTAAGGGATAGTTGCCTCATTGCTAGTGCAGGTGAGAAATAACTACAGCACACGAGCAACCCAGGAACTAATGCTTAGCACTTCATAAGCCAGCTCACAGCAGGGCCAGTGATTTTGACTTCCAAGCCCTACCAGAAAACCAAGGCATTTCTCTCAGTTTTCTAGCACAAGGCATATTATGTCCCAGTTTGAGGCCCATGGAGTGAAAATTGAAAACCCCTGCTAAATTTACCAGCATCATGAGAATAGTGAAGTCCAAATGAGGACTAAAAACTTCAGGATGTAAAATCCTTGAAAACTCTTGATTCCAGAGTATAATCTGGCCATATAGAACATCATCTATAGTGTCATTTCTGAAAAGTCAGCTTGTTTAGACAATAATTTATCTTTATACAGATATTTGTGTGAGAATGATGGCACTAGTTGTGTTTCACTGCTACAGCCACAGGATTTTTCTGTTGGCACCTACAGAGACTAAGAGAAGCTTTCCCTAGAGTAAGGTTTTTTCATTGTCTTGTTTGCAGTAAAGAAGCCTTTCCAAGCAAGCTGACATCCACCCTTAAATTACTTTCCTGTGTAGAGTGTCTGAGCTGTATAGTAGGACACTGCTTATTTCTCATATTGATTTACAGAAGGCAGGGTAGTGAACATACAATTAATTAATAGTTGACTTCATTGGAAGCCAGCTGTTAGCCCCATAATTTACAATGGGAACAGTTTCAGAATAAGAATAATTATACTTGTAGAAACTGTATTTATAGGTTTTAAAGGTCAAATCCAGCTTCCACTAAGGTTCACAGAGACCCTAATGATCTGAAAATGATGCTATGTCCTAATGCATGCAGCCACGAGTTTCACATCTTAGAGCAAGAATGACTTGACATGAGAACCTTATCTTAAGAACAGGTATTTTCCCTAGGCCAAATCAGAAATCTGTATATCTCCTTCTAGCTTTGCTCCTGACAACAAATCCTTTCTTTCAAAAAAACCACTGCCTAAGTATAAATTCCACCAGAGTTCAGCAGCTGCTTAGCTGCTTCTGATTTTCTGCAAGGAGGGCATTCAGGAGCACACCAGAAGAATGGTAACGGGAAAATAAGCAGTGCCAACCTCTAGCCAACCTGAATTTCAAACATGCCTCTTTTTGCAAGAGGAAACTTGAAGAGACTTAAATAAGTGCTGGTTCTCGCCAAAGACAATGAACAACTGCAAACAAGCAAAGCTTCTTCTTTTAACTTTTGCTTTTACAGGATATAAGGAGCTAAGGGAAATATTTTTAAGAATACTCAGGTCTCGATTTAAACAACATCCTCTTCAGTTCTTCAGCACAGTTGAATGCCCTCTGCCCACCTATGGACTCTAGGCAGAATTTCTCCCTGCACAGCTATTTCCATGGGAAGGAACTGGACATATGGGCCAGAAAGATACTCATGGTCAGTCCATTCAGACCCCAATGCAGAGGCTTTGCTGTCCGGAACTACTTTGCCCTGTAAAAGCAGCATAGCAATTCTTCAGTGATCTCCCAGATAGAGTTATCTGTTTTTGGATATAACTGAAATTGTGCCCAGATATGATATAGGTACTGTACTTTTGTGAAGAAACATAGTACTAATTACTGACTTTCATTATTCTTACATGTATTTTCCCATATATGCAATGAAATAGTGAAATATATTTTATGTATAGCAGAAGCTTTAGGTGTGTGCTTGCACACGTGTGTTTGGATGCTAACAAAGATATTTATGTTCAGATACACATACCTACATACATATATGCATAAGAAACATAGAGAAAAAAACAGTAAACTATTAGCAAGCACTGCAGAAATACCTAGTCAAACAAAGAATAGTGCCATGTGAACACTGCCATGCTGATCCCAAACCAAGGCACAAGGTCAGATTTGAATTCCAAAGCACTTTGCAAATATCAGCTGTTAACTGTAACCTACTGTAACAGGTAAATAGCATTATATAATGGTTTAGAGATATGCAGGTAGATGAAAAGAGATTATACACAGTGCTTCCAAAGGTGTGGAAGTGAGGGCATGCCCTTCCAACCCTCTCTTCAAGCCCTGCTTGCAGAAAGAGACATGTCAGAGGCCTTGCTGGAAATACTCAGTATTCCTCTGCTGCTTGCAGAACGTAAACAAATAGTAATTTCCCAACTATTAAACCAGGCTGTTTTGATCTGTTAATTTCTGGGCTACTAACCTAAAACCATGCATACTTTCTAATGCTTCTGCTTAAATATTTTTAGTGTATATGTGCCATGAAATAAATCCATGCAACAGAACTTAGATTTGCAACTGAAAAATTAATTTATTGACAGAGCCTTCCTCAATATATTGGGTCAGATATTAAACAGCATTTAATTTGCTGATACCCTTGAAGCTAAAGCATGTGTCGTCATATCAGGAATTCATCCTTGATGGCCATGCCCTAATGCTTTCTGTATGTTTTGAACATGCTTTTCTCAGCCTCTGTGAATGTAAGCACTAAGAATTTAAATGCTCCACACTGCAAATAAACTGGCCTCCGTTCCCAGTTCCCAGGTCTGATAACCTAAAGGGTGACCATTACTTCACACATTCTTTTTCCTGGTGTCAAATATAGTGCGGGGGACATTGAATAGAAGATAAGAGAAGAATGCACCTTTTGCAGGACCAAATGCTGACACACAACACCTAGGAAATAAAATCTGCCAGAGCTCCAGGGACTGGCCAAGTGATCCTGAGTGACGTAACATGCAAAACTGTTCCTATGCAACTTTGCATTCCAGGATTTTTTTGAATTTTGAAAGATAAGATGCCTGCATCTTCCTGAAGGACCTGTCATGCACAGCAGTGAGTCGAGGCCAGGCTTTGGTGTTCTCTGAAGCAGCTAGTTGTTAAAATAACTTCTTCTCAAGGCTATTTCTGAGAGTGGGCTGGGAAGAAGCTGAAGTTCTGCCAAAGAGGACTGAAGGAGCACCTGAAGATTTTTAGCCTTAATGTGGCAGATTCAAAAGTGCTGGAAATCTTGCAGGACATTTGGATCATGTCTTCATGTCTCTTGTCTATGCTTCATGTCTCACCCCAGCTAGGCTTGGACCCAGAGGACACTGTCCAGCTTGTCCACAAGGACAGCATTTGTCATCAGTGCTGGGGGAGATGTCTGCTCCCACTTGTCTGCACTTATCACCAGCTCTTTTCAGTACTAAGCTGACTGCAGCATTTTGCATCAGTTCAGACAGTTCTGACCAGGTACACAGGGATGTGATCCGAGCATTCACTAATGTCCCATGGTTTGCACAGGAAAATTATGAACTCATCAGGGAAAATTCCAGCTTAACATCACTTATATGGGATTTATGACAGGTGATGCCAAGATTTGTGGCATCCAAACCTTTAGGGTCAGATTCAAATCATAGATGCCTACAGTTCCCTTGCCTTCAGTAAGGCTCACCCAGAGGCCTGAATATGGGGCTCTGAAGATGCAGCAGCACTGAGCTTTGCAGTGACTAACATGGGGCTGGCAGGGCAACCCAATCTCACTATTTATGCACTAGAAAATACAAAACTAGTAACAGTGGTGCTTGTTTTGTACTTGTCTGTTGTTCTGGTTTTGTTTTTACAAACACAGATCGCTCTTCACACAGCACCCAACCCAAACCACCCAACTCCTTTGCCACGGGGCACCACAATGTTATCAGGCTGTTCTGAGTATTGGCAGCAGCCTGAACTGCATCAATGACCCACGCAGAGGAAAACACTTTGCGAGAATGGCTTCTCTATAATATGTTTCCTATTTCTGTAGAGGACTGAGAAATGCCTCCATTGCCTTTAGCCTTCAGTACAGTTCAGGCAGGAGTTTAAAACCAGAGGGATAACAAACTGGGCAAATCCCCTTTGGCTCTGGGGAGGGGTGACTGGGGTTTACATGGGTGCTCTCCTCTAATGACTGCCTGGATCCAGGGAGGCTGTGGGACAGCCAACAGAGCCAAGTGCAACAGCCAGAATAACAAACAGAGATTCCACATGATTAGAAGAAAAGTTTCTCAGAGTTAATATTAGGATGAGCAGCGCACTGGGTCACAGCTGAATTAACCCAGAAAGAGTGGGGTAGTATTTTAAATAACTTTTCCGGTGCCTGACTACAGCTGAATGTCCTTTGAGCAAGAAAATGAGAGATGCTGTGGTTTTGTCTTTCCAAGCCAGCTGAAAGACTGATTTATAGTAGTAAGGATGATTTTATAACCATTAATCATTATAATCATGATTATTTTATAATCATTAACAGTGAGAATGGGGGATTAACAAAGGAAAGGAAGTTCCTTGCAAATGAGATTAATAACATCAACTGAAATCAGAATTCCTGCACTCCAGTTCAAAGCCTATGGCTCATTCTTTAGATATATTTATCTGGTTAATGTAAAGCAGACTTTTGCTCAGAAAAGAATGAGCCAAAAGCCAATGTTTTGATGCTTATGTTGCTATCCTTTATTTAGTGACTAGGCCTTTTTTTCTGGTGCTGGAATTATGCTACTCTCACTGCTTTAGGTTCTTTACTGGTCTTACTCCAGATCCTATTTTGTGGATTTTGTGTAATTTAAACAAGCAAAAAAGTGATGTAAGACTGCTTCCTCTCCAAAGTCCAACCTCAGGTAGGATGCATGGCTCTTTTGGATAAGTTCTGCAATGGTGAAATTGCCATTTTCTGTAGAGAGGCAATGACAATTGACAGTAGCACAAGGCTCATTGCTGCAAGCCTCCCCAGTGCCCAATGTTGATGTAATGAGGTAAAATTGCTCCAGTCTCCCTGTTATCTAAACTGAGGACAGGTACACCTTTGCTCCACCGGTGGCTACTCAATTCCAGTGGATACACTTTACCAGCCTGAAAGAAATTTCAGTTTCTGTGGTCATTACTCAGACAGTTGCGCGATCACCTCCTAGCGCTCCCTGCTCTTGGCAGTACTTTCAACAGGCGAACCAGAACAGTTTGTCTACTCACTAAATAGTTTTCCTGACCGTATTAGGCACAAACAGTGTTTGTTTCTATATTGGGCTCGCTAACCCTCATGGAAAGCCCTGTGTGATTCCATCTGGCTGCGACCAGCCGAGTTGCACACGGACTCTGAAGGACTCCACAGAAAGCACCCAATGGGACGAGATATCTAATTTGTCAACATTGCCTCATGATATTGTGAAAGGGAAACACTTCACACATTTCAGCTACACACATGCTGCATCCTCCTCCACTCCTCGCAGGGTTTCCCTTGCATGTTGGAGAGCAGAGCCCACAGCCCTGGCCACAGGCTCGTCAGCTTCATTCACATGTTCTCCAGACCTGCTTTCTCTTGACCAGAACATGGAAAAGGGGTGAGATGAAGAAGAAAAACAAAGATATCCAAGTAGAGACAAATCTTACTGAAATCAATCTACGTCCTTAGAGGAATCAGAAGAACTCTCTAAGTGTGAAAAACAAGAGCTGGACCCTGCCCTAGTACAAAGTGGTGTGTGGTGTTTGGAAGTCAGCCAAGCAACATGGACTCACCACCCAGTGGTGAGTTTGGTTAATATTTGGTTAATATTTTTCATTTGGTTAATATTTTTGAATGTGCTCACAGTCCTTTTTTTATTGGAAACATTTATTTATTTAAAACATATTTCATTGGATTAAAAAAACCCCTGATAACGAATGAAATACTCAATTTTTAGTAAAGAAAAACATTCTGTTTAATCCCACGAGACTTTTGATGGATCTTTTCTCATCTGCTGAAAAATAAAGTACTATTTTGACTAATTTTGACTATATTTTGTCTAATTCAAAATGCACTTTTAATACCCTACATCACAGGGGAACTGATGAAGGCCAGGTGCATAGCTTACTTACAATATTTACTCCTGCAAACACCCCTTCTGGAAGGAAAACTGAAGAGTGAAGTATTTTGCCCAGAACTTAAGTGTTGCACTGTGTCAGATTCTTTGGGCTTCCTTGAATTGTCTTTTAACATGAATTTGAACTGCTTTCAGGAGTACCCACACATACCCCACAGATGCACCACCGACACCTTTCACTCTACCAAAATTGTTTCTGCACCTCCCTGTGCACGTCTGGTAAAGCACTAAATCCAAGTCACCTGCTGGCTAAAGAAAACTAAATGAAGGAAACCTGACAAATGCAAAAATGAGGGCAGGGCATTGGAGAGAAGGAAGATTATTACAGTCATCAGCCCCTATTGGGATCATACCATAGAGAGACTCATCGCTGAGACAAAGGACAGCACAGGCAGGGCCACAGGCAGGACTTACTAACGAGGGCAGTAATGACCAGGGAGCTGCCGGCTGCGAACTGAGACATGGATCATGCCGACAACATGGGAGTTTTCCCCGTCTCTCCCTTCCTTTACAAGATAGATTTTCTTCTGATGGTTCAATTGTTGTTCATATTACAGCATCAATGCTTCCCCCACTGATTTACAATTGATCAGGGAGTATGCTCCCTTCTAACCCAGCGTTCTCTTTTTTCTCAGCATCCAACCTTTATCTTTGTGTATCTCAAGAGAAATACCAGAAAAATTTACTCATGGTTTTGTTAGTCTTGCTTGCTTGTTTTGCTTTCTCCCCCGGCAACAAAAGAGTTGTCAAAAGTAATGTTTATAATAATTTAACGGATTATTTGCTTATTAGATATTAATCATTCTGCTCTGTCCGGGGTCCATGCTGGTGCTCCTCTACTAGAACAGTGATTCTGATCTCAATTAGATTATGTCTCTCTCCTTTACCTCCCCATAAATCATTCCGGCAAACTGAAATTAACAGCTACTGGAGCGCATTAATAATCTGCCTCACACATTGGAAAACGCATTAGCCGGAACCCTCCCATCACTCTGACTGTTAAGCACATCATTTTGTTTATGAAATATAAACATTTCATGGAAGAGCTCTCCCACATTTCTCTGGGCCTTGTGACAGCTAAAATGATTGCCCACAATTGCCAGTCAGTCAAGCGCCCAAATAAAGTTTGTTTAAAGCCATGGCTCTGTGACTGCCCTATTTTCTCAGGCATTAAAAAACCCACGTTTAAAATAAAATTCCTCTTTATCTGGGAAGAAAGGAAAAAGAATAGCTGTGTATCTGTCGGAGTTGTACAGAGACAGATATGCAGTTTGCAAAGGCTCTGCGGTTTCAATATTTGGTTTAGCTTCACATAGGAGGAAGTGCTGCCAAATTCTTTACAAAATAAAGCTCCAGAATAATGACTTTAAGGATGATCTAATCAAAACGTTTCATTTGTGACAAACTGACATTTTGATCAGCGCGCTAAATAATGTTCCAACTTGTATTTTAAAAGCTCAGTGTCTTATTGTAAAGCATGTTGAAATAAAATGAAAAAAAAACCCAGGAGTTTAATTTTAAAATGAAATATGAAAATGTAGCATGCAAAAAACATTGCAGCAGTGTGTTATGACAACACTGTGCTTTCTGGTAGTCCTCCTGCAAAGCAAAAATCATCCCATAATTAAATTGCTCCCAAGCCTGCTAGTCCCACAGCTCAGCCCCAATATTTAAATTTGCCACCAGCCAGGACTTTGGGATTTTATGTCTCTCTCTTACATGTGCGTCTGGCACTGCAGGAACATAGACAGGCCCATTTCTCCCTTTCTGGGAAGGGGTAAGTCCAAGTCTTTTTAAAGTCATAGGTTGTTTTCATTCCATCTTGGATGAGTTTGCACATCAATACACTCAGTATCTTGAATATACTGATAACAACACTACCTTAACCTAAAAGGTTTGATGCTCAGCTGCTGATATGGTGAAGCTCACATAGACTAAATTAAGCAGCAAAACCCAGAGAATCTGTCAATGAAACATAACATTAAATCTTACAGGGGTTTTAAATTGGTATTTATAGCTTACAAGGATTTTATATCTGTCTACTTGCACCAACAAAACCAGAATGGCACCTTCTGTATAATGTATAAATGAAGACCTGTATAAGTGAAAACCTCCCACCTGACTTTTCTCAGAAGTGAGAGTAAAGTACTTGAAGAAAAGCAAAGTTGTGGTATTGGCATCACCTTAATTTCCACCTTTGCCAAACACTTGATCTAAGAGTGAACATTATTACTGTAATTAAAGCTCTGTATTAAAATAGTTAGGCACCTGTGATCACTTTTTCTGTCTGTGAGGATTGCTGTCCACAGATTTTCTGTATCCAGGGAAGAGGGCTTGGACTGAACAACCTTCTTGAAATGCATGCTGGGTCTTCTGGGAGCATGTTGCCTTCCCAAAAGCCAGGCACATGCTCAAGGTCTTTGCTGGATCAGAGCTCATGTGAGTTCAGCTGAGCAGGTATTGGTATGAGAACAGGGTTTGTGGCTGCAAATTCCTGGGGGTACAGGCCGAGTCATTCTTGCTGGGCTGTGGTCGTCTGCGCACTGATAAACAATAAATAATTGTAATGAATGGCAGTATTTTTTAAATAGGGGAATGAGCCCATTTAAGATTTAGCTGAGTTTTGTTTATTATTCTCAAAATGCATTTGCAGCATATAGAGTAATGTCTCCAGAGGGCTGTTCTGCCATAGAATATTATGCGACTCTCTATCAATAAATGACACAGCTTTTTATATGTTTTAAGTAAAAGAAATAATTGCTGCTCCTTGTGGAGTTAGGCAATTAATTGCCTAATTATTTTATTAAGTGCCACTACTAAAAGAAAAACATTTCTGCAGCTTTATGGGCAAATTCTCATCTGAACTGAGGGTGAAATTCTGGGAAAGAGCATATATGTTGTATATCTGCCCCCTATTGAAGTACTAAACTCCTAATAAAAATGTCTTTGACTGGAGGAAAACTAGATTTGTTTCTTTATCTGTAGCTTGGTTTAATTTTTCCATACTTATTTTTTTGCTGCCTCATAATTTCTGATCTCTCCAAGGCTTCTTCCCTGGTGCTGACACGCATTTAGGCAGAACCAGGCTAGGAAAAAGGCAGAGCCAGGCTAGGGGAAACATCTGCCACTCCCAGTGTGCACTGATCTTTTATAAAGCATGGGGCCTTGGAACCCCACAGCCCTCTGTAAAATATGTTTTGTGATGAGGAACAGGAATTGTTGCACCTGCAAGGGAAATAAGCAGACAGCATCCTTCCTAGCTGAGATTTAATGCTGAAACCTGGAATTTGGGGATCATGTTACTGCTACCACCTATCACTACCACCCTGTAGTGATGCTGTCCCATGGATCTGTCCCAAGTTACCAAACTTCCTACAGTTAGGTAAGAAAATGAAGGCATTGTCTGATCTTTCATGATTTTTGCCAGCAATGGCAGCAGGGGCCCATCAGCCTCCAGGTGCTTAATTGTAAGTGCGAGTGAAAACTTCAAGTTCCTGCTTCGAGTGTGGCTGTCATTCTTTCAGAAAGTACAGGTGACCCTGTTCACCCAATAAAAAAAGGCTGAGATGAAGGAAAACAGAAGGGAATAATGCTACTTTGACTTGAAGTTAAAATCTCAGAGGACCAAATCATGCCTCTGACCGTGGTACAAATCCAGTCAGATGGGCCCCAACTGGCCCTGCCTGGAGCAGGAGCCTGGGCAAGGACCTCTGGCAGCCCTGTCCAGCTGCCTCCTCCTGTGGCAGAGTTTTTCAGTTGCTGGGAGAAGGGATCCCAGATGTGTTTGCTCCCTTTGTCAGAAATCACAGTGTCAGGGTCACTTTTGCCAGAGTGGTATGTGCCTCCCCATCAGTTAAGACAGACTTGAGGGTCCTGGTTTAACAGGACCACATCCCCAAGCCACAGCTGTCCATGTGTTTGTTCACCAATGCCTGCAGCTACATGCAAGGTATCGCCAAGGAATCTATGAGGTTCATGTCCTTATCAAGAAGGGGAAAAAGGAAAGCAGGGCTGAGACAAATAGAGATGACTGTGAGGCTTTCCTGTAGTGCTCTTGTAAAATCCCTTGGGAGTACCAACAAGAATTTCACACTTCACCTACATCAGTTTTCCCTGTGGGTGTGCTTCAGGCTGGAAGAGGCAGTCAGGTCCAGGAGCCCAGCCTGCAGTTATCAAGAGCCATGTGGAGGACTCTGTCTTATAATTATCTTCATAAACCCATCAAGCTTCATCTTAAAGCTGGCCAGGGCTCAGTTCCTTATTTTCCTATAAGACTCTTCCAGAGCCTGGCTCCTCTGCTGGTCAGAAATAATGCAATTGCTCAAATTTATTCACAGTCAGTTCAAAGCCATTTGTTCTTCTGCCAGTATTGTTCTTTATCTCAAACAGCTCTCCTCCATTGTGCAGTGGGCAGCAAATTTCAGTGTCTAAAAATCCAGTGTTTGGGACACATAAGGATTAGACAGGGGCTAACTGCAGCAGATTTGGAGATTATAAAGACAGACAGGTCTGGTTTGCTGTAATATTCCTACTGTTAGTTCATGTTATCAGGTGCTGCTTCATAACTTAACCAAAGCTGGCTTAGCTCTATTTCCTAAAAACCTCCAAGGAAACAAGTTTCACCTGAAATTCCGTGGGAAATTTTAAGTTCAACATTAGTGCAACAGGAGACTATTTACTTTAACAAGTCCATTGCTCACCTTCAGGAGGAGTGCTGGGGAAAGGTAGCATTTCAATTGAAACCTCACACTTTAAAACTACATAATATGGTTAGACGTGAGACATTAGGTTTATTCCATCTCCACCTAAACTGAAGTCTAATGACATTTTCCACGGTCTCCTACCTGCTGCTCCTTCCCTTCTTCTAGTCAGCTTATAGTTGAACAAGTAGTGCTTGCCTAATATTTATTTTCCTTCTCCTTCCCTGAGATCTGTAGGAAGCTTTTGAGAAATGGCTGGCACTTGATGTTTATCAATGTTTTTCCCTCACTATATAGGAGAAAATATGAGGGATATATTTCATGATGAAGTGGGTTTCTAGTTAACAGGACAAAATGAAAACCAAGCCATAGATCAGCATAATATGTCAAAAGAGAAAAGAGTTCGATTTATTGTAAATTATATCCAAGTTAGAAAAAAAGACAGTGCTAGAAATCAAGATCCTGATTTAGGAAAGTACTCCAAGATGTGCTTAAAAATCAAGCATATACTTTAGCTACTGAAGCTAAATGATATAATTTTTTTCTTTCATTATAAAGATTATGAAAAATATCTTTTATTTAGACACTTTTTTAGTGTTGCACTTTCCTCTATGCATGTTACATTAAAGGAGACAGTATGGTATTTTATCTCCCTCATAAAATATCCTGGAAACATTTAGGGTAAAATACAACTTTGTAAATATTTTCTGGGCTGCATGAACCTCAGGATAGTAGGAGATGGGTTGTAGGGCTGCAGCAAGCACAAGGCTGAAACCCCTGCATGTAGTCAGGTTTTTATGGCCTGATTTGACCCTGAAAGGTTGAGGAGAGCTTTGTGCCTTCTGAAGTGAGCAAACACCGGGGTCACAGAAGAACCGTGGTCATTGTGTTAGTTTTTACAAGGTAAGGGGTTTTTCCCACAGGAAAAAATTTGCCTGGGAGTTTCACACTTTATCGCTGCTCACGTCATCTTTGTCAACCTGGGTATTTACTGCAGAGCACAGTCTTCACGAACTGTGTGCTGCACCAATTCAGCTGTTTTTCACATTTGCCCGGGGACTGAATGTGTGGAAGACTTTGGTGACAGTCTTGAATTTAAGACAATAGCTACCGAGAGAACACAGTAACCGCTAACCTGATATTTGTCAACAAAAAAACCTGCTATGGACAGCAGCTGTAGTTTAAAGGGAGCCTATTACTAACTGAATATACCAAACCACCTACATCTGCCATAGGAATAAACAGGATTTTATATAACTGCATCAGGATAGGAAATTCATGGCAGGTCATTTTAAATTACAATAAGAAGATAACTGAAGTAGGAAATAATTCTTTGAGCTCTACATAGTACCCAAGCCCAGGATAGAGAACATCATTTCACATTGGATTTCAGGACAAAAAGAAGTTTCAGGTAGCCTTCTCTTGTCAGGCAAAACTTTGGGCTGTGGGGTTGTGTTTTCCAGGAGAACATGTTCAGTGGATGAAGTGGAATAGGTAAAAGAGAATGGAAATAACTGACTTGCAGCAGCCTCTCACAGCACAAAAAGAAACAAAATATTAAAAAATCTATGATTCTTTTCACCCCCCTCCATGGCTGCTTGAAAGCCATGGAGCAGGATAGGATGGGAAAGGTAATATCTGCACCAAGCTTAGATTGGCAAGGAAGGATCACACATGACTATATCTTACCCTGCAGCACACGAGAGGAAAACAGCCCCTATTCACAGTAGAGACCAGAAGGGAGCATCACTGTGTTAATTCACATATCTAACACAAACATATTTTCTACTCTGTTTTCTGAGCTTCATACAACAGAGAGATACAAGGCAAGATAAAGAAATCATACTTGCATCCTCCAAAGTAGATGCTCTAATGTTACAGGGCTCTTGTCTGGCCCAGGCTTCAGTATGGAGGTGAATTTAGCAAGGTGTTTGTGTGGACATAGCAGAGGCATTACCCCACCTGCAAGGGACCTGCACTCCCTCCTGCCCAGCCCCAGGCACTTAGCTGGCCTCTTCCTCTAAATGAAGCACCATCTAAGCCTTCACTTCAGGATGGCTTTAGCAGCAGAATGACTTAAGAGACCTCTCCAAGACTGTTCTTTTTCAGACCTCCTCTCCCACTCCTTCTTTTACAACTGCTCTGACTTATAGGCCTAGGTTGGCCTTGTACGATTTAATGGGATAGATTTATTTTTTTTAATATAATTTATTGTCTATGAGTAGGTGTCACTCAATGTTCAGCCAGACAGTCCACATGCAGCCTGGGGTAGGGAAAGAAACTTGCTAAGCTGGAACCATGCAGAAGCTCATTTAAAGCAAAGCAAGAAATCTATATTCCTACAAGCGTAATTACACCAGCAATTACAATCATTACCACAGTTGTGACTCAGGAGACCTCCCTGAGACCTGGGAACACAAGAATGGATTTGGGGCTCATGGCTTTTAGTGCAGTTACAAAGGAGACAGGGCAACTCAGGAGCTCCAGGGTTGCCCTCATAGTATTTTCATACAGAAGGGCAATCAGATATGTTCCATTTAACCTGCAGGCATTAGCTGATACGGAAACTCTGCCACTGGGTACTGATAAACAATCTGCCTTTGCTGTGGTCTAATTGCTACAGAAACTACCAGCCCACCTACACCTTAGGTCCACCCATGCTTAGCAGTTTTAGTTGCAGGATTTCATTAGGGTTAGGTGGCCAGAGCTTTGTCACAGGCGGAATGTACGTGTGTATGTGTGTGTGTGTGTGTGTGTGTGCAGGCACGGAGAGGTGTGCAATGGCACCAGCATCCGTGCTCTGCACCGTCCTGCTACGTTTGTTTTAGATGCCATAAATAAAAACATGAGTGGAGCAGCGCCACGGAAGTATTTACAGAATAATTTTCAATTGCTGACACTGCCAGGCTAAGCACTGAATGCTAAAGTTTATGATGTGTAATGCCTTGGGCTACCACGGCCCCAATTTGGACAAACCTGCCATTAACACCCGTGTGGCAGTTATTTTACTGGGGGTGACAGATTGTGAGGTAGGGAGAGTAATTCAGACTATTACCCAGGTGAAGGCATGAAAGCTCAGTGATATATGAAGACCACTTAAATTCATTGTATCTTGTACATCACATCTTTGATAGATTATAGCTGTGGCATTAAAATGGAAATGATTTCTCTGAGGCCTGACAGGGGCTGGGGTGACCCGTGACCTCCCTCTGAGGAATGTGACTGACCGAATTATCAGTTAAGAGAAAAATCTATGGGGAATAGACTCACAGTGATGGAGAATCCACCATGCATATATATTTTTTTTAACTTTTGCTTTGATTGAAGGCTGCGGTACTTGAGCATCCCCCCAACCTCCTCCTCTCCTTGTCTCCCTGATCCCCCCAGCCAATCCCAGACTCCTCCGCTCTGATTCCAGATCAGCCGGGCCCCCGATATTGATTGAAAAATTGTTATTAGAGATAGTAGGTCTTCCTGCATGCTGCCTACTGATTTAATTTGGAAAACACTTAATTTTATGAAGCGGTAAATGATAGTGGCACGCTCTCTTGTGTTAGGGAGCAGCTGGCTCTTTAGCTGTTCACCGTCACTACTCCCAGGTGTCCTCTTTGCAATCATGTGTTCCCTTCCCCTTTGCTTAACAAGTTATTTCAATTTCTAAACGAATGCTGAACAAGAGAAAGACAACATGCAAATTGAGATCCCAGCCGCCATTCACACATGAAAAAGTTCCCCTGGAATTCCCTCAACTCTGCCCGTCCCTCCCGCCCTCCCTCTGCATCTGTCAGGAAAAAACAGAGCCCTTGTTCTCATCAGATTGTTTTTACCAATGACCTGACACCACCATCTATAATTAATTACATCATTTACATTAGACTATTGACTAAACAAATACATAAATCATAGGCAGAGTCAATAGACGCAGACATATTTAATCATGTTCTAAATAATGATTACTGCTCCCATAATGCAATAATTATTTTCAGCAGCTGACTTGAATTAATCTTCTGTCAAAGTGCCATCTGAAAAAAGAGAGCAGACCACGACAAAAATGAAAGCTGCAGCCCTGGTGATGGAGAAGCTGTCTAGCACTTCGCCCTCACTCTCCCTGTCTCCCTGCCTGCCTCTCCATCCCCATGAAGTCCAGGTCCCGGAGGACGCTCAGCACTGCCCAGTCAGTGTCCTCATCCTCCACCCTCACTCAGTGCTGGGCTCCCAAACAGCACACTGAGCATCCCCTGGGGCCGGCCCCAGCACCCACTCTACTCCCACAAGACTCAAATCTGCTGGCAGGCAAAAGATGACCTCCCATTTACTCCAGTGCTCACGATTGTCCCTCTACACCTGAAGGGACGTAGTCTCTGCTCAGGCAGCCCTTTATCCATCCTCCCTTCTCTCTGTATGCAGGAACCTGGTTCGCAAGGTGCCGAATGTGTCTGAAAACCAGACGGACGTAACCCTGAATGGATTCTGCTCTCCGCAGAGGCTAATGCAATTAGGGTGAATTTAACTCTCATTTACTTAAAAGCATTTCAAAAGGCATTTCATTAATTTGCAAAACACACATCTGGTCCACTGTGCCGATCCGCCTGGCATGCTTTGACCATGGCATGTTTTCAAAGGGCCTTGAGGATGGTGCTGTGCTCCTCCCCCTCATTTCCACGGCAGCTGAAAACCTCCTCCCAGCAAAGCCCATGTGAGCATCCATGTGAAGAGCCCCATTTCCCCACAGGATCATGTCCCCAGTGATTAGCTTATGGTGCCATGATATAGGAAGCACAGTATTTTACTGGAGAAAGGCTTAATCATTGCAGGGGCTGCTGCAGCTCTCAGTAGGTATTCTCAGAGGAGAAGCAAGGAAAATTCCCAATGCAGGGTAAGCAGCATCAGAAAAGGTTTAGGATTGGGAATCCTCCAAGGAGGAGTTGAGCCTGTTAAGAAACTTTTGGGTTGACAGCTTTAAGTTGAGAGGAGCAGGAAGAAGCTCTAACTGAGAGAAGTTTGGGTAATTTATGGGGCTCTTCACATTGCAACAAGCACAAGAGTGGTTTCGCAAAGGGAGGAGAAACCTCGTAACAACTTTCCTCCCTCACTACTGATGAGACTAACAGCCTTCAGTCAATGAGCTATTTTGATAACGAGTAGCTTGACAAAGCGGGATTGTGCTGCAGGTAACTCCAGCCCCTACAACCATTTTGCCATGTTACTGCACACTGGGACAAAAATTACTTTGCATCAGACACTGGACAAGGGCTTCAAAGTTCTGCAAGACATAAACTCTGCTGTATCAGGTGTTATCCAGCTTCTAACAGAAAGGAGTTAGCACGTCTCTAAACTGACCATTGCATAGTTTTTCCCATTCTTCTCTCATTGTCAAGATTCTACACCCAGTAAGTTTAATCCAGAAAAGCCCTTCTGTTTCTGAGGGTGAAGGAAGTGTAATAAGGATCACTAGATAATTCAAGGTATGGAATTGTATAGGAAATTCAATTCTAAATAAAAATTTTCATTCCTTTCCAAAAATTTAAAAAAAAAAAAAAGGAAGAAAAAAAGGGCAAACTTTAATTTCCCAAGTAGGAGATAGTTATACTATAGACTATCCAGTAGCACTAACATTTTACATGTACAGCTGATTCTTCCTATCAATACACATTTGCAGTAACACAAATCTAAATCAGCGCAAGGAGATGTAATGAATGGCATTTGGAGGTATACTTTGGCATTCATAGGACCTCCCAACACAGCACTTTTTAACACTTTTCTAAAATAGAAGAATTGGGCAGACTACACTGAAATATTCATGAAGGATAATGAAAAAAAACAGCTGTCAATGACAGTGTTATAGGCTGGTTAATATTGTATGATGAGTGTGTTATAACCATAAATAAACAATAAGTATAAATGATATTGAATATAAATAATCACTAATACAAACAATAAATAATAAAATATAAGCTCAAGTGGGTGATGTGATAGAATCAGGAGAGGCATCAACTACTGAATGGTTTTCCCTTCTATTCCTCGGTCTCTCAAAAAGCTTTCAGAGCTGATAATGTTATTCTCTGCTATCAGAACCAGAACAATGCAGTATGCTGTGCTTCTTTTTCTTTCAACGTGCACTGATAGCATTTCAACAATATGCTATTGTAATAAAAAATAGCAGTCTTGACCTTCTAGAGGGTACGAACCTTAAATGGGCACAAAAGGAATGAACCAGAAGAATGTATTGCCAATAATGTTATTTTATTCCCCGGAACTGAAAGGAATTTGCGTAAGCCATGTAATTGCAGTTTGTTTAAATGCAACCCTCAGCCTCAGACTTTAATCGCTAGGGAAAATGGTAAAATAGTTTGATTGGTTGTACATGTAAAATATTAAATACAGCGAGGAGAGTGAGAAATCTTCCAGAGAGAAAACACAAAGGAAGCAAGATAAAAACATTTGTGAGGCTCAGAGCATGAGCTGTATGGTGACATGAGAGGCGCAGATGCACTCTCTGGTTTGGTATGCATCCTACACGAGGGAAGGGCCAAGTCAACCAACTCTCCAAATCTCTTTCTCCAGCAGTATAATAGGAACAGGAAATTCCTCATGCCTTTCTACCTTACAAGCTTTAATAAGAAACATTCTAGCATTGATGAAGAGAGTAAAGCCCAGCAGAAATGTTGCACACAGCAGCGGTAGCACAATGCTGGACCACAGTGGCAAAAAATCAGCTTCACTATTGTAATCTGATAAGACTGATCTAACTCTCCCTATCAAATCTTTCTTGCCCCAGAAACCAGTGTCACTCTTGGGAAACTTTTTGGAGGTGTCTCTCCTTAACCTGGTGCTCAGTATTCACTGAACGTCTTGACAAGCAACCTGCAGGATGCTAGTGAAAGCTTACAAAAAGTTGGAGAGCTTGACTGATTGCCCTAAGACTGTGCAGGTGCCTGCCCATAGGAAGATGTGGAATATTCAATCATCAAGGAATTCACATTCACTCCCTGTTTACGTGATGCCTTCTGAATTTATCTTATCTAAGTAACCTGCTGTGTCTCACCCGAAGGCCATACTTTAATTACCCCACTACAGCTAGGCCTTTGAACCCATTTATTATCTTGGCCTATCTTCTGTTCTCCCCACCAATCTGAACATATTTGTGAGCAGTACATGGCTGTTGAGAGACTGTGGTGCAGATGGAGACTTTCACAGGGAGATGCTTTGTCTAAAGTAGCTGCTTGAAGCCTATTAATCAGAGCCATGACTGAATTCAGATGAGAACTTCCCACTCAGGAGCAAACTTTGCTATGGCACTCCTGTCACTAGGGAAAACTAACAGGTTTTCCCATGCCAGGAGCAGGTAAAGAAGCCAGAATCCACACTGTTTCATGTAGCACTGCAAGATGCTCAGGTTCTGTATTAAAAAAAATATTCTCTGCAGAACAGGAATCACAGTCTCACTATCTTCAACCAGCTCTATGAGTTCCGCACATCTTTTTTGTCATTTTCTTTCTTGCACCTCTTTTGTTGCTGTGTCAGCATTTGTCTCCACTTTCCGAGTCTCATTGAATAGTTTTTATTAGAGACCACTTCTCCCTGTTTTGTTGGTTTTATTGCAAGTATATTTTAAAATGACTCCACCAGTGAGGTTTGGTTTTTCAAAGCCAAAAGAGAAGTCATGGCCAAGCCCCTGTTATTGGAGAGAGAGGCCAAGAGCTGGAGAAATCTTCTTGCCTTTCCATCACCTGAATATGATCCTGGGGGAATGGTTGCCTGCTGGTGTAAACAGCAGCATGTATATGAGCTCACAGCCAGCCCCAAAATCTTTAAAAAAGAAATAAGGTTCACTTATTACAGACAGAGGTAAGTAGCCAAGTGATACGGTTATTTATAAACTTTTGATAAGTCTGTCATTTTTAGCTATGTTTAAAAGCAACCTTTTAAAATGATGTTTCAGGAACACAGTCAACAGTAAAGCGAGCTGGTCTTTGGCTTGATTAGATTTTGCTCCCTTTACCTTGATGAAATGATGGCTTATTAGCATTCCAAAATGAGAGTGCGCTCTAAATGTAAGTGGATTTTAATACAATCTTTTTGAGGAAATGTCAAACTGTATTGGGTATGTCTCCTCCCTGCCCCCCTTCTCTTCCCCGAATAGCAGAGTTCAGCAAGGAACCGTGCCAAAATAATGAGTGAGGGACAGAGGGAATTTCAGAGTCAAGGTAAAAGATGAGAAATAAATTCTGCCAACAATAATGTCACTGTGGTTCTGCCACCACCTGCTTAATTCATTGACTTTCCTTTGGTTTTGCAGCAGTGTAACCAGCAAGGCTTTGGCTCCCACATTTCTCATAACTAAATTAGCACTTAAACCCACATAACAAAAGCTGGAGTCTTTGCTGGTGTAAATTAGTACCAACCGGCACAGTTAATTATAGAGGCTGGAAAAGTCATGGTCGTGCCAAGCAGTTTTACTCTCTTGTGCATCCTGGTTTATTTGGGATTACTGGAGCTGTGCACGCATGGGCCTTAGGAGGTTACAGGGCCAAGGAAAAATTATTATGCAAAGTTACCAAAGTCCGGAGTAAAAAAAACCCAACAAGCCTAAACCTCAAACAGGCAAAGTATACCTGCTTAAATTAAATTAAATATTAACATCCCCTGCTTTACAGTTACACCGTGAATGTAATATGTGCACTGTTAATGAACCGCAATTTATTTACACCTCAAACAAAGAGTATCCTCACTGCCCTAAAGTAGTTACATTGCCCTCTTCCTAGTGAAATTTATTGCCATTTAAACATGCCAAAAGGCCATTCTGCCGGTCATTACAAAAATCTATCATTTCTGCAACTGCTGGTATCCTGTTCTGTGGTCAAATTCAATCTAAAAAGGGTCAACAGAATTTTTCCACCAAATGCTTCCCTCTTGCCTGTCATCAATTTACTTTTGTCAACAAAAAGGGCATTACTACCGAATGAAATAGAAGATCCTCTTAAGACCTCTGGCAAACAGTGAGAGCTTCTCTGACATATCACATCTTTTCTTGCAGATATGTGTGTGTGTGTGTGTGTGTGTGTGTGTGTGTGTGTGTGTGTGTGTGTTAGGACTGTAACTGTACTAAATGCATGAGCAGGAATTTTGCAGTTTGTCAAGCCCCTTTTACTCCAATACTCATTCACAATGTGGATAGTTGCCCAGTATTTTCAAATTTTCTCATGAAAATAGTTTCAAAAATACTTTTTCCATTAGGAAATTATGAGCCTATTAGAAATCAGATTTTTGCCATGTGGCTCTTCTTTTCTTATAGGCATACAGACAGGATGCACAGCCAGATTCGCATCCATCTGGTAGTGATACAGTTCCAGCTAGACACACTGACAGAGCTACTGCTTAGAAAAGCCATCAGACAACACCCAAAATTGCGCTCTGCTACTTTTGCCACTCCTCAAGTGTGAGTTGCTGCCATTTCAGCTGATGAGGCAAAAGCGAGTTACTTGCTACACATGGCTAAGGCCCCTGAACAATCACTCCCGTACAAGGGCCTTAGACCATCAGTTCACAAAGAGAATTCCAACTTTCAACTGCCAATGATTTTTTAAGTGGCTTATGTTACCCCTGGGAGCACCATACTGAAAACTGACTTTATTATAAATGCGGGGGATTCCACTGAGAGCACAGCTATATTTTGTTTAGATATCTAAAAATCCTAGGGAACAGTCTAGTATCATATAATAAAAATAAAATTACTGATTGAACCACCACAGTGCTCTTAAATGTTTTTCAATATGCAAGTGTCAGGAAACACAAACTCAAATTAAGTCAATTAGCTCACTACTATTAATCAGCATCCTCTTCGGGTAGCTGAAGGACCCCAACACTCCACCCTATTCTTCTAGCACACTGTTAACTTTATTATTAAGCCTAATCCTTGCCACAAAGAACTAGATGACTAACTTTTTGTATACATGAGAAATGGGGAGAAATGAAAAGCAAGGAAAAGAGACGAGGGTGTAGCTTTGAGGTTTGCTTGTAACAGGAATACTGCATTTCCTTGGTCTGCAAGTAGGTTGTCCCAGACCCTGCAGGGAATTGAGCCTGGGAGATAAAGCAGGCAAAGGGCTTGTGTGCTGGCTGGAAGAAAGGAGTTCTGAAAATGTTTCTCAGTTTAAGTAATAGCTGGGCACATGATCAGCAGAATAAGGAAAAACATGAGTGGGTAATCAGAGTAAGTAAGAAACAACAAATATCATAGAGTATCTAAAGCATCGCCTTCAGCACTGGCTTCAAGCAACACTGCTCAATGAGCCATTTCAAGATACACTTCCATTCTTGAGGTACTTCCTGAGCACCAGCAGTACTGCTGCATTTTCAGCTGCATCCAACTCACTTTCACCACGTGTTCAGTTTGTCACATCCGTTATGTCTGCATTTAAATGGTAGCAGTTTGTTCATACCACCTTATCTCTCCTCTGTTCCTTTTCATGGGGAAAATAAGCAGGTATCAATCTGGAGTGAGTTTTGGCACTTTCTTCCCATTTTTTACCTCTCTTGGGTGATCCAAAGAGAAATGCTGTGGGCATTGATCCCTTCCCAGTAGGAAATGGAAAGTTGATTTCATTTTCTATAACATCTGACAGAGCCACATGTTTTGATGAACCATTGTACAGATCCAAAGATACACTTTTTTTTTTTTTTTCAGTGACTCAAGGAACTAAATTCACAGGTAGCAAAGAACATGGCTTCTATTTCTCTCAGAGCAAAAAAAAATTCCTATACTGCATCCTCTGTCTCCCACATCATTCCTGTGTCCAAATAATGGTGGATTTTACTTGGAAAAGCTCTAACTAATGTAGTATGTGGGTTTTCTGAAAGCCAAGCACTCAGATGCAGCATTCAAGCGTTGGCCCAGACCAGCTAACAAAAAGGGTTACTAAGGCAAGACAGAAAGAGAGGAAAAAATAACAAGACAACAATTTTTAGTTAAGAACTACCTGAGCTTTGTCCAGTTTTCTTCTTCAGTCTGTTTTCCTGCATGAGAACACAAAGTGATCAGATGCTTCTCCTCAGGAGTGTCAGTTGGATAACGATGAGGATACTGCAAGATTTGGAAAGCTTATGTGTCTCATCATTTTGTTTTTGTACAGGAAGCCAGAGCTCTCGACAGGCACATTCAATTAAAAAAAAAAAAAAAAGAAAAATCTATGCTTGAAGCCATAAATTCTCTCAAACACTCAGTTTGAGCTTTGAAGCAAAACCACCTCTCAAAGAGTCTCCAAAATAATTGTGTCAAAGTTGTATAAATGCTAACAATTTATTCCAAGAAAATGAAGTCTGCTGAGGTGAGACTGGGAGGTGTTAAAACCTAATGAACATAAAAATATATAGCTTTGCTTGAACAGTACTGAATTTTCTTGAGCTAGCTACAGCTCCCAACATTCCCTCTTCTGATTTTTAATCACTTGCAAATATCCATATTATTTTTCCTGTGCTGGAAAGATGAGGAAAGTTGCTTCCCTGCTTGAATAGGATACAGGGGAGGAGAACAGCCTGTGGCAGCTTGTTGCAATTGCATGTCTTGACTTTTCAGAAGAGTAGGTTAGCAAAGCACCACAGAGGAAAATAAGGGGAGATGAGATGCCCCTCTCTTCAAATGACTACAAATATCTCTTGCTGCTGTGCTCAGGGGAACAGCTTGCATGGGGCAGAGGAAAGAGGGAACGAGCAGACCCACAGAGTTGATCAAGAGAAGCCAGCTAATGTAATATTTTTGGATTTCAGTAAAGCTTTCAATACTGTCTCTCAAAAGATCCCTCTGGACAAACTGTCCAGCACACAGCTGGATAAACACATCATGTGGTGGGTGAACAATTGGCTCATGGGTCAAGCACAGAGGGTAATAGTGAATGGGTGACATCAGACTGGTGATGTGTCACTAGTGGGGATCCCCAGGGCTCCATCTTGGTCCCTGCGCTCTTCAACATCTTCATAAATGACTTGGACACAGGACTGGAAGGGATACAACCCAATGTAATAGGCTTTTTTCATAGGAGAAAAAAGAGACTTTCTGTATCTATGTGGCAAAATAAACTAGTACCACCTGCTCACACCCAAGAAACAACCAACCTTGCAGAATATTGCTCTGCCCTTTCCCTTGCTCTGCCCGTCCACAGGGCAAAGAGTTACAACCATTTACTGTTACCTTCTGGAAGGGTTTGCAGCAATGCAGGATGCTTAGCTAGAGCCCAGCGTGAGCCAAATGCGGTTCCACAGTCAGGCATTCCAGCACAGCCCATCTTCACCTCACTGTGAGTCCTGTTCCGGAGAGCACAGGCAAAGGCTCAAGTTGCTTCTAGTAATTCAACTGGGGCAGATGCTGCTGGAGAAAGGACAGTAACATTTTCAGGTGGTGAAATCAGATCTGTCACAGCTCACCTGGCAGAGTCAGAGTGGGTTTGCAGGTTTTTCTGTACAGTTTTTCTGCTCAGAACTAGGAATGTAACTTGTCTCTGGCTGGAGCTTTTGCTTAGCTGCAGTGGTTTATATTGCATCTGCATGACAAATTTTGCAAGTTGAATTAATGTGAAAGGCAGAAAATTAAAGATATTATAAGAACTGAAGGCAAGCATGAAGAGTTTTGTCTCTGTCAAATAGCAAGACCTCTTGCATGCTCATCTTTGCTTCAGACATGAGGCATGAGATGAATTCGGAAAACGATTTTCATGACAGGACAAATTCTCAGGTAAGAGTATTTCAACCAAGAAGCAATTTGCCTCACCAGTAATTTTTCAGTATTTTCTTTGTCATTGTTGAAGGTGTTTGTGCCTGAAAGCAAGTTTTGTTTTTTATGCTGGTTGGATTTCATTTGTAGTTTGCATCTCAGGTGAGACCCTTGTCTGTACACATGTGGCATCATTCCTAAGCTAAAAATGAAAAGGAACCTTAGCAGATGATACTGAAACAGAGGCTAGAGGGTCAGAGCAGAATGGAAAAATAGACTGTGTGGAAGGGAAAAAGCTCACATAAACATGAATATATATAACTGTTGGCACAGTTAAAAATTATACAGCTCATCATGACCTTATCCAAAATTTATTGAAGTCAGTTGAGAACATCCTCACGCACTCAAGGGTTCTGGGTCATGATTTATGTCAGTGAAAGTTTGAAAATTATGTGGTTAAACAGATCTTTCATTATGTTTTCTTTTTTTTTGCTCCCAAGGAAAATGGGGTGCTGAACAGTGCCTGCCAAACACTGCTCTTAATCATTGAAGTTGCAGGACAGACTCCCAGCTGGAAGAATGATCCAGAAGTAGTACTGGGATTTCTTGCTTATGAAGAGAAGAGAAGGAAGTGAAATATTGTCAGTCACACAGATCACGACAGACTTTCAGTTTTAATCCACTGAGTATGTTCAATGCAGCCAGACGACAGTTCATTGACAGTAGTTATTTTACACAAATCTGCTTGTTTCTCATAAAAAGCAAAAAGTCATGGCTTGAAAAAGACAGTAATTCCAGTTTTATCCAAGAGGGAAAATGATGACCTATGTTTCTCTAATTAATATCAAGATACCTGACTTTAATAACTGAGTCAGATAAACCTACCGTATTTTGCAAGAAAATATTTGAAATTATCCATCTATGTTTAATAATTTTAAATCATCAAACTAACCTGTACTAGCACATCAAGTGGACAGGGTTAAACCCATTAAACCCATTAAATATATCCTGGATCCAAGCAACTGACAAATACCACCACTCTTTATGAAAATCCCATGCTTCATGTTTTTTGTCATTGCTGTCTAGGCTGTGACAAACATCGGGCCTCAGGCAAAAAGGCACAAAACATTTCATGTCATCAAAACATGAATATGAGCTTTGCTTGGCACTTTTCCAGGAAAGGACCAGGGCTGACAGCTCATGGGCATACAGAATTATTGCTTGCCTAAATGTTGAATAACATAAACCCTCACAAATCAAGTCTCACTTTCCAAGTACCCTAATAATTCACCATATAGTGACTTGTTTCCGAGGACTGTATGCTAAGCCAGAGGAGCCAGCAGTACTGCTTGCTTGGTGTAAAAACATATTTGATACTCATAATCTTAAATGTGTAGTTTCTTATGTGAATACCCTGCAGTTGTTAAGATCTTGATTATTAGCAGACCTTGAGAGCAGGTAGAAAATGGTCCAAAGGGGAGTTCAGATAGTAAATTTCCACCTAATTCTCCCTATTATTTTCCTACCAATGAGTCAAGAGCTGAGAACTTCTGTATGATGCAGCACAGCTTTGTAGCTTGTTACAATGTAGTTTTTTATTGGCATTTCTTGTGGTGCACTGTGAAAGTAGGCACATCACATAAACCCAGTAAATTACTATCAACTCATTAAAAAAGCCATCCTACTTTTCTATGTCTTCCTTATTTGTGAAGTTAGGTAGGGAAATGTTTGTGATTCCTCAAGTTTCTCTCTAAATTCAGTGTGTACCTGTGGGGAACTGCCTTGCAACATCTTCACTTAGAGATGGGATTTCCACCTCTTCACAGACTCATAAATGGCTTTGTTTATGGGCTGCATTTCCACAGTGCCAACAAAGAACAGAAACAGTGCCCCATATACATAGGGAGAGGGGAAAAAATGCTGGTCTTTTCCTCCCAAATGGAAGAGTGAATGGAAAGATAGTTTGTGGGTCAAACACGATAACAGGTTATATTTCATCATATCTATACATTACTGACACAGAAATCATTCAAGACAGACCACTATACAAGGTATAAAGCTCTGACTCCAGAAACTTTTTTCCTTCATCTCTTTCAAACTGATATTTATTTTCTGTTTAGTGTTACTTGGCAAGCTCTTGTTGACATTTACTCCCGGATTCCTCTAATACATATAATAATATGTATATATGCTATAATATGCTATAATAATTTTAAGTTATGCTTCTGAAGCCAGGTTTTGGGACTAAATTCCCATCCAAGAACAATTATCTTACAAAGGTGGGATGAACTGGTTTTATGGAAACAGTTCTGTCCCTCTGCTCTGACTTGAGGCAGCCTGAACAGCAAGGTAAGAGATATAGAGCAGAAAGGTTTTGAAGATGGTAAAGAGCAGCAAGAGGAAAAACAAACAAATAAACCTTTCCTTTATTTTTCATGTAAGCTTGAAAACAGGATAGTTGATCAGATGGACTGCCTGCTCTGATCAAGTCTGAATTACAATTCTAGTTTTATCTTCCTAGAGAACAGAAAAATAGGCTGAACTGATACTGGCAGTCAAGACAGCTTCCTGAAACAGCCAAGGGAAACAAACCTCTAATTTGACAAACCAAGAAATTATTTTAAAAAATCAGATGATATTAATATTTTTCAAGAGTCAATAATTTAAATTAAATCAATAGCTTAAAATATTTTTATATTTACTTTGGCTTACAAGGAATCCTTCCCATGCCATGTGCAACTGCTTTTAGTCTGGCAATGAGTTATAAAACAAGGAACTTCTTCCTTCTCTACCATGAAAGCCAATTTTCCCCCCTTTGATAGGATTGTTCACTGAGTTTCTCCTTTTTTTTCTTCCTGCCACTATACTTTACTCACTGTTGATGTCTCTGAAACGTTATTCCTTTCATTCCTTGCTGGGCTGAGACTATCTTGAACCAGGTTGAGGAGCTTTATTGTGGATGACTGCAATGCCCATTCTTACAAATGCTTGTCCTCCCCTCTTCAGGGAATTTTATCTTCCTGTGGGTTCCTGCGGTCCACTGTCTCAATTTACCCATGGATAGCTCTCAATTAAAGAATGAATACATCAAGTGATACCTGTTGAATTTAAGAGGTGAAGATCCTACTGATAAGAGTTGGTGGAAAGCAATAGTTTGCAAAACCTGAAAATGTTTCAAACTAAGTTCTGCTGTGCTGAACACAGGGGCCAAAAAAGTTAAATTACACACACATCCCCCACCCCCACCCCTCGGTAATGTTGGATCAACTCTAAGAGCTCTGAAAAGGAACAGTGGTGAATGGGGTTGATTCTCTGAGCCAGCAGAGAGGGCTGCAGCAGCCCAAAAACCTGGACCTGAACACATGCACTCAACTGGAGTTTTTCCTGTGAAAAAGGGCCTAGAGCCTAGAGCCTGCTGGCCATTCACTGCTTGCAGTTGCACAATGATGCTGTTACCCTTTAGTTTCTGTCATCTGGCAATATATGCAGCTCTCTGAAAGTTTGTTTTAAGTCATGAGGTATTTTGGCATTACATCTCACTGCTGCCACTGCTCCCCCTCTCATATAGAGTTCCACCGTTTGCCCTCCCTGGTACATGAAAAGAGAGACTTGTTATGTTTTACCTTTCGTTAAATGTCCAGAAACACCAAGCATTTGCATACGTAAACAAAAATTGGTTATCAGTATGTGTTTCTATGTACAGCTACTAGATAGGCCTTGTAGTTGGAAACCTCCATGTTGTTAACAAGTTACAGATCTCCTTGTGGACAACGTGACTTTGAAGTAAAGGATTTTCAGGTGAAAAAAACCAACAAAAATAATAAAAAGAACCCTTCAGTTTCTCGTGATTAAGGGGCAGGACTTGGCTACGCTGCCCTGGGAAGAAAGCAAGGAACAAATGAACCACATGCACAGATTAAAATTAATATACTAAAGTGGGTGTTAGACTGTCTGTCTGATAAAGCATCACCCTGCACAACACAAACAATTGAACACTCATAACACTGAAGTGTCCAATTTTAAGTTTTAAGGGGTCAGCACAAGTTTGGTGTAACACAATGGCTCATAAGCCGCAGAAGCTCAGAATTCACTTCTCCAGGAGGTCAGACCCCTGCCATGTGGTGGCAACCTCTCCCGTTCCTGTGGGTATCAGTATTCAAATCACTTGAGTTTAATCCAGAATCACAAGCACACAAGAGCCCCAAATCACATGCCGTCCTTGCCTCTCTTCTGCTCTGTGACCAGAGAAGCTGCATTATGCCTCTGGGGAATGGCTTATGCCCGAGACCATATCATGAAGCAATCTTAAGTCGAAGCTGGGAATCTGCCCTGTCAGCACCCAGTATTGCCCCCAGCACCTCCTCCCCCAAGAGGCCAGCAGGCAAACAGCCAGCACTTCTTCCCCAGTCCCAGATCAGAGTGCTCTGAGAAGGTCTAGGGAAGAGAATGGGAAACTTGGCTGCACAGAGGAGCAGGAGAAGAAAAAAAGGAATTCAGCTTCATACAGTGTCCCTCTTGTCCCCAAAGGTGCAGGCAAGTCACAGCTTAGTTGCAGAGCTAAACCCAGCTGATGCAATGAACTAGGACTGCAAGAAGCCCCCTGCTTACACTCACAAACGGAGATTTTTCCCCACAGTACTTTTTCACTGAAGCACCAGCACTTCGGCTGAAATAGCTGAGCACAGAGTAAATCTGGCACTCGTGCTGGAAAGGGAACATAGAAGCAATACTCAAGATGCCTGTGGATGTACTTTTTCAGATGTGGGAGAAATGCAAGCCACAGCAGCAAGCAGACCATCAAGAACCACAGTACTCTGCTCTCACTGCACTGCCATGTGTGCACAGGTACCCCTTGGCTGAAGCAGCAACTTCCAGTGTGGCTACACAGAGATAACTCCTCTCTTGCTGCTGGATTAAATCAGTGTCATCTCTTTTCTCCATTGCTGTTCCCTCCTATGAACCCACCAATTTACCATATATCCTTATCAATGCTTGACCCCAATATCTGTGTTTGATTTGGGAAAACATTATTTACTATGAAGCAGACATACTGTGTTCAAAGCCAGAGATACTTGTTTTGAAGACAAACCTACAAAATCTAACCACTTTTCAACACAAAACTAGTTCAAACTGTGAAAAGTTTCCACAAGGGCTCTCACTGAAATTCTTCTCTTTCAAGACCAGCTGTCTGACTGCACAGGACACCACTTGCCAAACAATACTTTGATAGCCCAGGGTTTTCCTATATACCACACTCAATCTAGCCAGCTTGGCCAAGGCAGAGAACCTTCCTAAACAGACCAATGCCAGCATCTGTACCACCACATGATTAGAACAGTGCTGGTGAGTAATTAATGAAATCTTTGTGTTCAAAATGTTTCCACTCCTTGAGCGAGTTGTGTGCCCTCACTTCAGGCCTTCTTATATCATACACTTCCTTCACTAACTGTTGAGCAAATATTTCTATACTGACTGACAAGACCATAACAGTGCCCATTACTTGTGGTTTATGCACAGTACAAATTACATATTAAACCTTAAGTTCTGTAATTAATATCTGCAGCTTGCTAGATATATTTTAATGAAGTGCAACATATAATGAAATTACCCGCCAGTGTGTTTTTTGAACTTTTTATCTGGCTGTCATGACAAGGTTTTGTTTTGTAGGTTGGTTCAGATACATTATTTGACAAGAGCAAATAATTACAAGAGTAGACAAGGTATGCAACTAATCCACTTAATTATGATTGCTTCATATTCTGTTCTGCATATATATAGGCAAAAATGTAATCTACTATACACTTTAATAAGGGTCATATATTTTTTTCCCAATGCTGTTAATTTGGCTTTGCAAATGAATCTCTCAACACAATAACATTATTTCCTATAGAATATTAATTTCCTCTGAGATCTCTCCTTTAAAAAACTATTGCTTAATGGAGCTGTTGCAGAACACCCAGAAGCAGTCTGTGTAATGCAATAAGGTTGCAGTCAGCAGCCCCGTCCTCATCTGCAGAAGAAAGCAGTGTTAAGGCTTCTGACTCTGAGTTTCTGCAAAATTATAAAGTGACTCCTGGCATTTAATATCCTTGCCCATGAGTTTGATTCTACCACATTCAGTCATTTTTATAAATCAAAAGTGAGAATACTTGCCTAAATTAAAGCTGGAATTTGATTGCATCAGATATGACTGCCCTGTTTCCAATTGTGTTGGATGCGGCCATCTCCAAGGTATGAACCTGCTCATCTTGAACAGAAGCAGCAGTTGGAGCAAGCACATCTGAGATGACAACTCCACTGCACTTTAGCAACGTCACCTTCCCTGCAGGGCACTGCTGCAAGTGCATGACAGATGGGGGGGAATGGCATAGGGAATGTATCACTCTTCACATGGCTTCTGGATGAATGCCCCCTGAGAGGAGTAGCATGGAAAAATGGAAATAGAAAAAAGATGGGGTGATGGTGACTACAAATACTGACATACACCTTCACCCCTCAATTTAAACACTAGCTGTGATTCTCAGAAGTGGGCTTAAAACTGCACTTGGATTGCTAATAAATGCCATCCAAAATGCAATAGTCATCTCAGCATTTTGCTATGCAGATAGGGTTGTGCCTTCTGAGCGAAGTAGTGTGCTGCCCTCAAGAGAAAGCCCTGTTTATCACTTGGAGATGCAATAAAAATAACAAATGTCCAGAGTAAACCTAATTCACTGTGCTACTTAGTATTTGAAATACATAAATATGTCAAGCAAAAGACCTCTAATAGACCCTTTTATACTGGTAATAGTGTACATATAATTTTCCTCTCATTAGTACAAAAACTACCTAGGGGACTATCGGCCCATCCTTCATCCATTTAATCTGCATTAGTTTACTTTTACCTTGTGTTTAATCTGCTTTCCCTCAAGGTATTTTGAATAAATCAATAGGAATACATGATTGTTTAATGATTTTTAGAAGAGCTCCCTTCGACCACAGCTGCATGATTTAGAATGACTAATTCCACTTTTTACAATTGATCCTGCTGCACACAGCCCATCCATTCCTGCCACGTCTGGCCAAAGGGACCAGGAGGGGACCACGGTGAGGGGGTTCTTAAAGGGGCCGAGGAGGGTGCCCAACAGCTTATGGGGGAAAAAAAAGTAAGGCAACCATATATTCAAACTAAATGCTCTTAACTCTTGGGAACAGGGTTTTTGGCTCCCTAATGTAGCTCAGCGTTACAACCTGATCATGACTCTCATACCTGGGCTTTGGAGACACCACTGTGCCTTGCTCTTCAAAGTGTCTAAGGGTGACAGAGCATTTCACAGGAGGCAAAGAGAAAGCCCAGTCTGGGTGCAGCAAGAGGGACTCCTGACACTGGAGTTTCGTCCTTGAGTCTGAACACACAAGCTTGCTGAAGCTCAGTCTGACTCCAGAGCCGGCTTGCTTAACAACAGAGGCAAAGCCTTCCAAGTCATTCTAATAGTGTGAATACACCATTGAAGGCAGAAATATGAGTAATGAGGGGTATTATACCTCTTTATCCCCTGCACCATGAAGGAAGTGTGGTGTAGTGTGCATTAAACCATGGCTGGGATGGAGAGATTTCATAGCTATTCACATTTCTGCCAGTGAACTGTTGCTTGATAGGGCATGTGCCCTCCTCAGCTCTGTTTTTCATCTCAAGAGTTGTCTGATCCTTTTTCAAAGTGCCATAAATTTCCCAAACCTATATTACTACATTTAAACAGAGCTTGGAGCACAGAGCCCCGATGCCTGTTATTGCCTCTGGACACTCAATGCAAACAGCAATGGGTACAGCAAACCCTTATTTTACTGTGATTATTGAGAGAATAAACTAGTCAGCAAGAGCCAGCCTAGTGCCCTAACCAAACTCTTCTCCTGAGAGTGGGCCTGATACTCCTTTACAGAAGCTTTTCAGTACACAGTCCTTTCCTAGCCCTGGCACCCTTGTTCAGTGATGGGGCCAAACATGCTTCCCAAACCTATTTGGGGACACTTAGCATGTAGTCCTTTCTCTAAGTACAGAAGGCAAGGGTAGGAAGCTATCTGAAGTATTATAAAGGTATCCACACCATAGTTGAAGAGACAGCCCACACATCTTACATACCCACGTCACCTACAACAGGACTCAAACTCCTGCTGAGGGTGATATCTATGAAAACCAAGATTAAAAAAGACTGGTCTAAATCTCAAGACTTGTGTGGTCCTCCCAGTGGAGGTGGAGGCTGTCTTCTGCCAGCCCCCTTTCTGCTGGGTCTTGCTGCACTGCCACAAATGTCTCAGTTTTGTGGGGGAGGGGATGTTTCAAGCTGTCAGCATAGGGCACAGAGGTCTGGGAACTGCAAGAGAATTATCAGCAGTATCGCTAACAAGCTCGACCTTTTAGACAGCTGAATTCACAGGACATAGATGTCCACAAAACATCTCCTCCCCCTGACCCTGTCTCTTTTAAAACATTGGTGGGTTCTGGATTACACCATACATAAAATTCAAAAGTCCTGTTAAGACTAAATTCACCTTATTTCAATGGTGAAACTGCATGATATATGAGCACCCTGGTAAACAGACCAGCATTGTATCAACATGCAGAGCTGACACTGCTACAGCACTAAAGGAAAAAATACTGGTAGTTGTTAGCTCAAATAAGTTAGATACCCTCTTTGATTGGGACACTGAAAGTCATTGAGACAGGTTGTGTGAGAGTCCTTAGAAAGTGACAAGGTACAGAAGACATTACAGTTTATGGTGAGTAATCTATTGCTCTAGGGTTTATAAGTTGACTGCAGTCCAACAAAGACTGTTAAGAAGGCTGGCAGATGAGAACTAGGCTACCATTTATTATTTATTCTCTTAACAACTTAATCAGTACCCAAAGCTCTTTGTAAGTTGGTAAGAGAGCTCCCATGGAAAAATCAGAAGGCATCATGCCATGTAAACTAGAAATCTGCAGGGGCTCAGAACTGCCTACACTCTGCACTAGAAAACTGTTCCACACATCAGAGGAGCATCCCCGAGGTACAGGAGGAGGCAGAGAACAGAAGCCACAGTCAGTTGCCATCACTGCTCACCCTTCTCAGCTTGTCTCCATGGAAAAAAGGCAGCTTGATGTTTGTGCCCGCATGACAAGTTTTGTAAGATGCTGAAAAGGTCCTTGATAGCAGGGAGCTCCCTGTGTGTGATGTGTCTGATAACTGCCGCCAAATGGTTAAAGCAGCATATCAAGAAATCTGGCAACTGACAAACATATCCAATCAGTCTACTCTCAAGTGCTCCAGGACTGTCCCTGGGTAATGCAACACATTTAATAACTACATGGGGGAAAACTCTATGGGACTGAAGCAGATGTTACTCAAGCCACCTATGAACTCCCCCCTCAGGCCCCCTGACCTGGCAGGCCCAGTCATCCACTCCAGCAGACAGTGATCTCCTGCCACAAACCAGCTCTGACCTCCACTGAAATTACAATACAACAGGAATAACAGGAAGACTCAGTGTTCCTGCTCCAGATACCCTACCCACATGTCAAAGCCTCTGCCATAAGCAACAACACACCCAGTAGTTCTGCCTGCCACCCTGCGCTTCAGGCTGAGGTTTCTCATTTACCCCAGTAAACACCAGTGATGCTGACTGAAAGGTAGCTTTGAACAGCTCCCATCCCAGAGTCACGATTAGCAGATTGGAAAGTGGGTTACTGTAGTGGCAGGATAATCCTTCCCTTCTAAATTTCAGTTCTATGCATTGAACAGAGTCCCACTTTTCCTCATACATATACTACCTCAACATTAAACAGAGCAAGTACTGACCGAAACATAGGTATCTTACATGTCTAATCATACACTTATATTTACAAGTCTCTGCATTTTCTCCTGCTTTCTTTAAACTTTATTTAAAGTGTATGGAGGAAATTATTTTTCTTAGTGGTAGATTAACATCTTGCATATTTTGTTTACTGGCATATGTTACTTTTTGGCTGTTTTAGAATATTACATCAGCACCTCAAACTGCCTTTTTTCCTTTTTTTTAGTTCTCATGTAAGCAAAACATTTATATTTTAGTGGTTGACCAAATGATTAAAGTCTGTTTATACCAGTAGAGCCACAGTGGTCAACCTGCATCTGAAAGGTAAGAAGGGAATGTCTTTGAGAATGCAATAATTGTGAGATAAAATAGTAAGAATTATGTTCAGTTTCTTTCCCTCCCTTCTCTTATCCTCTGTTTCTCCTCTGATGACTTGCTGAATCTTTCCCAGCTTCACTTGGTTAATACTACTTTGGATCTCTTTATTCACCCTTGAACTAAACATAAACATCTTTCTACTGCAGCACATGCTTGTAACAGGACTCTGGCATCAAAAGTCATTGTAGGCAGCCCCTGTAGCTATAGACCTGTTTTAAATGGCCTCAAATCTCCATCCAGGGAAAATGTCAGCAACTTGGACTCTAAAATCTGACTAAATGTGCAGTAAAATAAGCACCATATAAATGATTTCCCTGCTTCATTAGATTTTTTCCACTACTGCACCATGAAACCTTTTATACATTTGCTGTTTCTGAAGATATGACTGTTTTATAAGTTGCCTAATTGCATCTACATTTTTTTTCATCAGCCTAAAATACATGCCAGCGTTTGATTCTGAGGTTCAGCTCCCTTACCAAATGCAAAAAGCTCTAACCAGAGCAAGGAACACTCTTTTTCTGAAAAACAGGCTCTTCCAAATAGCCCAGTACCTGCACCAAACCCACCTGGCCACCATCAGCTGTGGACTCTGAGCTCAGAAACCAGCCTCAAGGGCCCAGAGCTGGGAGCTCCCTGCTGGCCCTTGAAAAATTCTGTCCTGACTAGGGTGCCCCAAGGAAAGCTGGTGAGTTCTTTTCCGCAACCCAGGCATTTAAGTCAAACCTAGCAAGTTAATCTGTCCAGCTTTTAGTGAAGTACACTTACATCCCTTGGTTAATAATATGTCAGAGGGGCTTTCAGTTTGTCTCCAGGATTGCAAATCCTTAGACTATATATGCTTTTGCTTACACTGTGCAAACTACTACTCTTTGGAGCAGCGCTGGTTCTGGCTATGTGTGTGGGCAGCACTGGTGCCACTAGGACGCTAGTGAACATTAATAACCACACAGGGTAAGTCTGCATTCCCTCTTTAGGAGCTAAATATGTTTGTGCTTGAACTGAAGTGACTGATGGAGCATTTGAGTCTTGCACCTAATGTCACCTCATGGCAAGCTTTAAGGAGCGAGTAAACTATCATTTCTCTGCTCACATACTCTATCATTGGTCACTTTCTCTACTCAGGCCTCAAATACTGCCAGCTTTAGAAGCTCAAATATCAGCCTTATAGCTTTGGAATTGCTAAAGAGTACCAGGAAACAGGGGAACAAAAGCTGGCACATGTTATTTGCATTTGTGGGCTGTGAAGCTAACTAGTCTACATGCCTCGTATTGGGGAGATTTGGTCTTTCTTAGCTGGAGAGATCAAGCAACTTTGATTTCAGAGACATCAGTATAATAAGTCATGGGCCACATCAGCATGTCATGGCCTTTCTTCTTTATCTTCCTGTCTGTGGATTTCTAAAAAAAACCCCCCAAACTTAGTATAGATATATCTCTATGGGCACTCCCTCAGTCACTATGAAGTGGAAATCATCCTTTTCTATGTTTCACAAATCTTCAATAAGCAATTTTCAGACTTGAAAACAAGGAAAAAACATGAATAGACAATTGTTTCACAGTTGTTTTCAACCCAAAGGACAGGGGTCACGCACTACCTCCCCCCAGGAAACATAGATAAACTTCTGTTCTTAGCAGCAAAAAAAGCGCCATTTTTCTGACCTTACAGCAGTACAAACATAGTAACTAACAACACAAATATCATGAGATCCCCTCCACCTGTTGCAAAGAGCAGAGAGGAAACCAGCCTGTTACACTGCATTGCACCCTAAGGCAATGCTCCACATAAGGCTGATGTGTCATTGACACACAAAATAAGGTGCTATGCTCCTGGGCTCTGTCTTGTCTGTACTGGGAACCATTAATCCTATTAATTGCATATAAAAAGTCTGGTAGCAATTCTATAAATGAGTAAACACAGAGATAAAAGTGTAATCGTACTAGTACAGCAAATTGGATTCAGGTCCTCATTGAACAATCCTGTTTCATTTCAGCAATTTTATTATCACTGTAACTGGAACAAATTACTTTATTAAACAGAAGGGGCTTTTGTAAAAGAATTTCTTCTTGTGGCCAATATCATGAAGCTCTGTAACACAAAACCAGCAATTACACTTGTCAGGGGATTTCTTTAAGCAATTCAGCTAATGGCTTGTGACAGGTAAGACTTGAAATGTTCATTCAAGCCTTCCCTCTGCTATAAAGATATATTTTGCCAGCACAAAAAAGCACTTTTAGTGAAATGAATGCTTTGGGCAGTAGTTCGAAATCCTGCACAAAGCAAGAAGGCTCAGGATAAGCTGACGTGCAGGACAAGGGCAAAATAAAGTCTGCTGACAGTTACACAGTGACCAAGACACACAGACACCTGGAAAAGTCCAGAATAACCTTAGTGCTGAGGGAAATAAAATAGAAAAGATTGTTTCCCTGCAGTGTCAAGCTAAGCAGTAAGCCAAGGAGGTCTCCAGATCTTGATGCTTTCACATCAAGACGGAAGGATAACCTGAATTTAAAAGATATTTCCATCACAGACAAGTCATCAGGCTCATTGCAGATGCAGCTGGATGACCTCTAACAGCCAGTGTGGTGCTTTTTTTTTTTTTTTTAATGCAGTTCTGTAGGTTATACTTATGCATAAACAATGTGGTTGGAAAACTGCTGTCCTGACAAAGCAGATTGTGACAAAGGGCTGCAGGATCTATGGAAGACAAGTATCCTATAAACAAAAATATCAAAAAGCTACTTGAATCAGTATTAAAAGCTTAAAAGGAGTGTCAAAAGACAGCACCAAGTGCCCAAGACAACACTGAAACTCTTAGGTCTACCTTGATCAAACCTGTCAGCAAGCTGATACCTTTGAGAAATTAGGGCCAGGGTGCCCCAACTGTATGATGGTTTTGATGGTGTCAGCCAGTAATGCTGCTGGTTGGTTGTTTGTGCTGAGACATTAGACAGATTTGCCCTCTATTCTGCACTAACCCTCCTCCTCTTGGGTTCTCCTGCATGCTTCTGGGAAAGGGTCAGCCATGACTTGGCTATCACTATGCAGAATGGGCAAAGAACAGAAAATCACAGATAACCAGCATAAATATATCACCAGAAATAAGAAAACCGTACCCATTCTTGGAAATCTTTTCTACCTCAGGGGTAACCCAAGAACACAAAGGGTTCCCAGATGTCTGGCAGACAAGATGGTGTGACTTTCAGACACTTCACCTTTGTTGTGCTCCGCTCCGACTTTCTCTCTTGTGTATGTCATGAAGTCAAAAGTCCAGGAGAGTTAATATAAATCCTTACATTCTCATTCGCCATGTACACAGCTATTTGGAATCAATAGCTGGGGCTCCTGAGGACTGATGTGGAGCTCAACTTAGAGATCTGTGAACAGCTCCATTCAACCCTGGTGTCCTCCATCTATTCTTAAGCCCCCTAATTCCAAAGGCAAACTTTTTTTTTTTAAGGTCACCTCACCCTCCACCTCACTCTCACACAAACACACAGTTCTTCAAAAAGGGAGGCCTGCACTGGCCCTGTTTACTTAGAGCACAAACATATTCAAGGCAGCGATGTCAGATTAAAGGAAGAAAGGGGAGAGAAATCAAAGCCTCTAAACTGCACATAAAAGGCAATCGCTGGCAACCAATCTGTTCTACTTCCAACTCTTTGCACTTTATGAATAAAGGTCAAGCTGGTATTGGCACCCAAATGTTAATGTTCTTATAAGGGTTTAAGCTGCTTTAACAGCTGAATAAGTGAGAGTGATCCACAGGGCCACACCTAATCATGCCCTTACAGAAGGGAAGACCTCTCCTTCCCAGCTGGCTGTCCACAGGGGTGCAGGGAAACCTACAGGAGCAAATTACTTACCGATTGCCTAAAGAAGACTTGAGGTTAACTAGCCCCTTCCCCATTATTTTTCCATCTGCTCTGCCTGCTAGTTGCTCTTTTGCCTTCTTTCACCTGTTTTGTGCTTGCTGGTCTTCTTTCTGGCTCTGAGCTGCAGCTTTCAGGATGTGAATCAGTATACAGAGAAAGCATCTCAGATACTTCCTCTGATTTTCAAGGAGTCCATTTGCCTGCCTTGTTGTTTTAAAAATTATACACCTCTTTTTAACCACTTATTTTTTTTCCTTTTACGGTTAACAAGGCTCAACTGCCATTCCACCCTTCCACAGCAAAAAGTTTTGGGCTAACTGGCAGCCAGACCGATTTTCTTTCAAAGGTGATGATGCTACACTCTCTCTATTTAAAAGACGACACAGCTCTCACTTTTGCAGATTTGCCGTAAGTGTACTGGAAGTACTCAGCTCCCAAAAGCAGCATTAAATTCTCTCACCCAACTCTCCAGGCGGCAGCAGAGACCTAGCAACTTCATGTCCGCATTTCCAAGTGAGCAGCACACTGAAAAATCTTCAGAGTGACTCAATACCAGCTCACTGTACCAGACAGAGGCCCTCACCCATTAAAGAAAAAGAGGTTTTACTGAAGAAAGAAAAAGTCAATATTTGGGATATGTTTTCATAAAGTCAGGACGAGCGCTCTGCTAAATTAATTCATGTCTGGCATTTACAAACAGTAACTTGATCTTTCAGCTGGTGCCCTTGCCAAGTCAAGCAGTTTTTAAAAATTTAATTTTTTAAAAATAATTTTTGTAAAGGTGAATTTAGTGCTAATGGAATTGGAAGACCAGTAGCAATAGCTCACACAAGGCATTGGCCTGCCAGGCTCTGCGGGAGCTTCTCATCAGCTGCTCACAGGGCATCTAGAGCCCTCATCCAGATCCTGAGCTCTATGGAATCAGTTGCTCAAGTCCCAGGCTTCACCCCATCTGCAACAGAGAGCTGGGGTTGCTTTTTGAATGCATAGCGAGAGAAACCCAATGATTTACCAGGCTACTTCAGGGAAGCTGCCCAGCACTGAGCAAAGTCACACATCACACTGGCAGGAGTCATGGCAGAGAAGGAGTTACCGAACTCTGACCTGGCACTTGGTGTTTGACACATAGAGCTCTTGGCGTTCGGTATTGCACTCCTGCAATGCTGTTCAAAAAGGGATGGATACGAGTCCATCAGCAATGGTTCAGTGACATCCAAGACCTAACTTCTGAACTGCTGAGGTTCAACAAGGATGTTCTCCCGCAGCTAAAGAGTAGCTGAAGTCACAAGGGAAGCCACCCCATTTAGGGTGTTGCTCTACTCCTCTGCCTGTGGCTCTGTGCAAGGCTAACCCTATGCAGGAAGTGTCCAAGCCAAACCCTATGGATCCCAAACCGCTTTTTCCTAGCACACAGAGTCTCTGCCTCTGGCAAACACACACTCTCACGGCACGTGAATTATTTTCTGTCAAGAGAGGATTAGGGAATATTATTTGAGACCAGCTAACTGGCCAGGCTCACAGTGAAAGCTCAGCTTTGTGGGTTAAGGAGCACCTCCCTTAAATGGGGCTGCTCCGTGCAGGCAGCTCTGGGCTGTTAGCATAGTTTGGAGTCACCCTACGCACCACTGCACTGCTTTGTGCCATTTGATTTTGTTTCTGAGGCATTAGCTTTCCATAAAAGCTGATGTTCCTGTTTTTACTTTTTTTTTTCTTTCTCTCTTTTTTTTTTTTTTATTTTTTTTTTATTTTTTTTTTTTTATTTGTACATTTATAGTAAAGAAATCCTCAGTCAGGAGCACCCTCCTCTTACCTCCTCCTCGCGCAAACCCAGCCAAGCCTCAGCGTCACTTGTCTGTCGAACTTGTTTTCCACCTCATTAACTACAATTACCTATCCAGTGAGGGGATTAAAAAACAAGCTCCAACTCCTGGCTCCGGCAGAGACACAAAAAGGAGCGCTGTTTGCAGATTCCAGCTGCCTTTTCCTTCCTGACTTTGCAAAGGTAAAGAGTGCGATTAAAGGAGTTCGAGGAAGGGAGCACAGGGGCGATTTGGAGCTCCGAGACAGAGACGGGGGACACTGCGCTGCGTTCAGTGAGGCATAGAGCAGGCCCCCATCACCCCACCCCCAGTGTTTAAGGACGTGTTTTGTCCCCCCCACCTCATCCCCAGCGTTTCCCAAGCTGTGCCAAGGGACTCTCCCCGGTGGTCCGCAACACCCCCTGCCCGCTCCGAGCGAGACCCCCGCCTGAGGATGCGGCCGGGAGGGCTTCCAAACGAGCTCCAGCGAAAGCATTTCCATTTTAAAGCCCCAAGTTGGTTAAACACCCACCATCACCCAGCCCCCTCCTCCCCCTCCACCTCCCCACCCCGGCGTTAAGAAATGCAAATGCGGCCAATCCTATTTTATGTTAAAAAGCGAAAAAACATTTCAATGTATTCTTGTCTTGTATGACTGGCTAAGAGCCTCTAAATCCCCACCATTTACCAAATTAAACTAATTGAAAGAGCTTCCAAAAGCCACATCTGTAGGCTGACGTCTGTCCCTGCCTTTCGCTTTAGGCTGGGGGAAACTGTTCTCCATCCCATTGATCCCTGAATAGTCACGCCTGTCAGGAAGCCACATCAACCATTATCATTCTAATTTTACTGCCTTTCTTGGTCCCTAATCTAATTTGCAATGATGCTTAAGCATTTCGCGAGGCCATAGCACTTTCTTCAGAATTTCAACAAGAGCATTAAACCCCCAATTTACATTAATGAAGTGCACATTTAATTAGGGGAGAGGGTAAATGGAGGGCTCTTCAAGAGCAGTTTGCGTGATATGATAGGCACTTGAAAAACGAAGATGTACCTGATAAAAGACTCTCATGCAGCCTTCGTGCCTCATTTCATTTCTCAGCTTCCTTCCCCACTTCGGCCAGCTTCCCTCCTGCCCCAAACCCCAAAGAAAGGGGATAAGGAGAGGTGGCAGCACACCCCTGGCCAAGGGGGTCACCCGGTGTGCATCTCCCACAGATTGGAAGCTCTGCTCTCAGGCATCATCGTGCACAAACTTGCATTGAATCCGTATTCAACCTACCCTGTATTTTCACACATTTAAAGCCACACTTTACCCTCAAAACGCTTGAAAAGAGCCCTCTCTACCTAAGGTTTAGCCTCCTCAGTGGCATCCAAACATGGGCACAGACCCAGACCTCTGTTTCTGGGGGCAGGGACTGCTGCTCACTGAAGGTTTCCTATCATTTCACACCACCAGACTCTGTCTGAAGCTCAGGCTCCATGTGTACCAAAGTACTGCTCATCCAGACACCACTCAGAAAAGGGAACAGAGTTCCAGTGTTTAAAGATCAATTTAATACACATATATCTGCAATTTTCTGCTGCTACACGGTTGTCCTGATATATCTTTGAGTGGCAGAGAGCTCAAATCTCCTTCTGAGCCTTCTCCTCTGAAATCAAGGTAAAAATGAAGAAATCAAGCATCAGCTGCAGTCGGCTGTGAGATTCTGGCTGGGCATCCCTCTTTGCAGCAGCTCATCAGGTATTCCTTCAAACCAGTCCTCCTCTGAGGGAGCTGGCAAATTCCCATGCCTCAGCTCAACCCTGGGTGCTAAATCCAGTGGCATAGGTATTTTCTTGGGGCCCAAGGCCCTAAGCAGGGAGCATCTCCCTCTCCTGCTGCTGACTCAAGCTGAAGTGTCTCCCGCAGTGAGATACCTGGATTCCAACTTGCATCGACATCATCACGTTGAGTAGAGAAAAGAACTCTAGAGGGAGGCTTGGCAAGCCTTATGGCATTTTTCTTTACATTTCTAATAGAGGGGATGGCACAGATATAATACCCCTAAATCTCAAACCACTAGCAGTGAGTGCTGTGCCCCATCTTTCCTAGCACTGCTGGTGTCCTCCCCCCCATTCTGCCAGTGTTAGTGCCGGCACAGGACTAGCAATGCAGAGACAGTCAACAAGAATATGGGAGCCGGAAGCAGCCTCTGTGCTGGGCTGCTGGTCAGAAGGAATTAAATACCTAAATATGTCCTAAACAAAATGTATGAAACAGTTTTGTATTAATCAGTTTCATAGAGAGGGGTTGTATGAAGTTTTCTTCAAATTGAGTGCTGTTTTTTTTTAAAGCCTTATGAAGGCTGTGAAAGAGAAAGGTAACAAAGACAATGTATTTAGAACTGAAAAGTACCATGCAAAATCTGTTACAGCAGATTAGACAGAATGTGTCATAAAATAATTCCTGAGCCTCGGAAGGAAACATTGTCAAAGAACCAGCAGGAGGGAAAATGTAGGAGAGCACACACAGACAGATACATTGCTGTACAAGTGGAGGAATTTGAGAAGTAAAATAAAGGAAGTGATTTGGAAATAAGTAAGTAGCTGACAGAGTGAGAGCAGAGTGATTTCTAGCAGCAACACAGCAGGAGACAAGCCTGAAGAAGGCGAGGATGAGAGCGAGGGTGAAGAGGTTAAGCAGCAGAGAATGAAGACATGAGAGAAACGCGAGAGCAATGCCTCACAATTACACAAAGATTGTTATGTCAGCTGAGATACTTTGGGGAGCTGCATTTTAGCAGCAATAGCAACACGAACAAATATATTAATGTTACAGACTCCTGCCAAAAACTTTCCCACCAAATTATACACCCTCTCCTCGGTGCTTTTCTCTCCAGCATACAGACTGGAGAGAAAAGGCTGTAACGTTGTTGTTTCAGTCTGGATTATCCCCTAATTGAAGACAGAAGCAATGCAGGAACCCTTGAGATGCACAAGACAGCCTGAGGGTCTCTAGGGTTGCAGAACCAGGTGGAGTGGGTATCTCTGCAGCACCGCAGGGTCCCTACAGTGGACCCTGATCAACCCCTGCACCAGGCCCCATTTGCCAGGGCATGGGTCACATGTCTAGGGCCTCCTTCACCCCCCTTCTCACCAAACTCTTGGTCAGCAGCAACTCTGGCAGCCACCCACAAAAACAGGAAACAAAGCTCTTCAGCCCAGCGCAAACTAGCCAGCCCAAAAGTGCAAAGCAAACCCAACTGTGTTCAAAACAGTCCAGGAGCAACACAGCACACACTTAAGCAAACCACACTCACACATTAGACACGCCAGAGCAAAGTGGTGCCAATACAGTCTTCAGCTATCTACCTCACCTGATCTCACCACCCTGCTCACTCAGAAACCCCACTTACAGTTTGATGTTGTTCAGGGGAAAGAAAAAGAAGCCTTGACATGGACATATCTTGCTGGGAAGCCCCATCTCACTCAGAGGTTGCAACAGCCTGCCTGAAGTCCAAGTCCTCTTGCAAGCAGGTCAGGCCCCCTCACCTTACTATCCAAATCCCTTCTGTTGCTGGAGCACTGGTGAAATAACCTCCATGACCAGCCCCAGGCCAAGCACTCTCCCTCCCTTAGCATATTCCTGTGATGAGTCAGTGAGGTAGCAATGACCTCCAGATGTGACCAGGGGAAAAGAGTGCTGGCCCCAGCATAAGGCACAGCTACAGCCTGTGCCCCCATTCCCATGTGCAGGAGCACTGGCTTGGTACTGCCAACCATGAAGAGGAGCCCACCTACCCAGGTGGGAGTCTGTCTGTCTTTCTTTGATGAGTGCCATGAGGCCATTTTTGCAGTCCCAGATTTTACTTGCAGGCCAAAGAAGCACTTTCATGGAAGAGGCTGCACAGGGAAGGGTAGGAGGAATTTCTAGGAGAACAGGCAAAACCCAGAACTGCTGTAAGCCTGCACTGATGGAGTGTGGGAGCATGCCAGCATCTTGCTTATGCTGGCTGGGGATATCTGAGTTTCCAGACTTGGATGATGCTGGTAGTCTACCACTACAGACAAGACCCTATGTTTAAACACTTCCACAGCAGATCAGGATTTAGTTTGTGTGCTTTTGGTGTTTCATTTGTAAGTCAGAGAGGAGGAATTGGTTCTTGTTTCCAGGAGTTTATTATAAGCACAGTTCTAGGCAAAGGTCATTCAAACTCTTCCCTGGTTTGTTGACATTGGCATTGTTTCTGCTGCATTACTAATACAAGAGGGTTCACACCAGGTAATAAGATAAAGCAAAAGTACTTGGCTAAATTCTGATTCCCTTGCTCTCTGAGCTGTTACACAAACTGGAAGACACGTGACATGGCCACAGTGGATGTGGATAATCTAAGCCAATCCGAGACCTGGTACTGCAGTTACCTTCTTTCTTAGAGTAGTTCTGTTTTGCTATCCCCAGCCATCATCCCTCTGTGGCTACTGGGAAGGGCTATCTAGATTTGGACTGCCTTGCTCAAGAGCACAGTAAATGAACCCTCTTCAGTCACCCCATAAAAATGCCCCTGTCTGACTCCCGGAGCAGCCAGAGCTGTGGGCAGCAGCAGCAGATGTACTCACCTCAGACTCTCATTTCTCACAGCTGGGATGAAAAGAGGAGCTGAACATCACTGCCATTGAGTGTCACTGTTATTCTGTGACTGCAGGCAGACTGTTGTTTGGACGGCATGGGTGAGTGCTTAGAGTCTGCCAACACCCTCCAGCACAAATCTGGGTGACATCAATTGCTGCTGCTGGCACCATACCGGCAACCTGAGCAGCCCTGGAAGAGCGGCAGCTAGTACCCAGACCTGCCAAGGTCTTTGTTGCCTGTGTTCTTACTGCTTGCCATTGGAAATTTGCCTCATTGGGGACTCTGTGGAGGATTTTTGGTCCAGGAGTTGGCAGAGATTTTGCTTTACAAAGGACCACACTATTGGGCCTTGATGCCATCCATCTGTGCATACAACGTGCTGCCTGTGGGTGAGGATGGAGATTTCTCAGTGCTGGAAAGCAAAGATACCAGAGTGGCTTCCTTTTTCCCTCTGCTTTGATTTCATGGCATAGAGACTGCTGTTTTTTTCCCCAAAAAAACTGTGAGCAAAAGGTTAAACAATGTAAAAAGCATGGAGCCTTTTTTCCCCAAACAGTTTGGAACGATTTCTTTTTTTTTTTTTTTTTTTTTTTTTTTTTTTTTTTTTTTTTCAGTTCGCAGCACAGGAATTTGGCCCAATTTCCTTGTAAATAAAATGCTGGATTGAAAGCATGTTTGTGTCTCCACTCACAAGTAGCATATGAGCAGCAGGATCACAGGGCTGATGTAGTATGGAATCCCATTTCTAAACAGAAGAGTAGCATCCAGCAGAGTTGTTGAAGCCTAGATAAAACCAAACCATTAAGGTGGAATCAAGAAAGTTAACACAGAGCAGGAATACAAAAGCAATAATAAAAATAGCAAATTGCTTATAAAAAGTCAGAACCTGGAAAGCTGTTCACTGTTTGAACATCATTGTGTCTTTTAATTATGTGTTCAAGTAACATGTTAACAAACTGAAACTGCTCTTTTCTGATGGCCACGTGAACTAGATCACATTATAGACAGCAGCTGTGTTAATTCATCCATGCCAGCAGCCTGTCTGCTGAGATGATAGCAAGCTTCCTTCAAAATTCCTACAGCTGTGCTGGCTTTGCACAGGAACTTCTACTGAAGTCCCCGCAAAGGAAGAAGGAACTACTGGAGTTTTATAGCCTTAAAAAAGTCATCAGAAATCTCCATCAAATAACTTGAAATATGTAATCATTCATAGTACCATTTTCCACAGTGTATTTGTGAAGCATCTGGATATTATACTAATATAACTGTGTCCTTCCAGCATGCCAGGAAGGTTTCTGAAGACGTAAGACCCTCTTTTTAGTTTTAATTCCTCTGCCTCAAAAACAGCATCTAGTTTATACCAGTTTAATCTTATTTTTTTACCAAAATATGCGTACTTACTAGACGACCATGAAAAAGACATTTCAGAGGCCTTACTTTCCTTTTGGCAAACTTCTGGAAGTTATCCAAAATCATCAATTAACAAATTTCCATGAAAAAAAATTTGCTTTTAAAAATGCCCATTTCCCACTATCTGTAGGACTGCAGAAGCTGCTGATGTCTGGTAGTGTCATTATAAACTTTGCAGATGTAAAATCTTTTCCTCAAATTCAATTTGTGACATGAAGTTATCAAAATACGCAAAATAAATACTCAAAAAACGAAATACAATTATTTCAGTAACTTGACAGTCCTGTTTCGGTGGCCTTCACACCAGGGTTGCTTTCTGCAGATTATTGTAAGGCTCCTCAGTCTGTGCACAGTGCCAAAGTCAAAGTGATCAATAAAACTGAACATCTGTTCAGACTTTATAACACTGGGAATAATTCAAGCATTTCCCAGTCAAGGGGTAGATGGAAAGCACACTGATAACATTGACCACATTTTACTGAAAATCAAACCAGCTCTGTAAATATCTCTAGCCTGAAGACTGGAAGTGAAATAGGGGTAAAAGTCAGAGTTTGGCATATAAGTAACTCATCTTATCAGCGTTTTTTTCATCCTCTTTTCATCATCTTAATACTGTATATTTGCAAGTGATGGTCAAAAACTGAATTCTTGGGCTCTCAACTCTGGATGATCCCCCTTTTTCTCCACTGAATTTACGGACAGCATGAGTTGCACCTGAATTGGTTATTTGAAATGAATGGATGAAGATTCACTTGGAGAGCAGGTCAGCTCTCTGCACTGTGCTGCCACGAGCAGCCGAGGCAGGGACTATTAGTCCGACTGGCTTTGACATGACATGAGTTCTGTGGTCACTCATGGCATCTCCACCTCAGGCAGAGGCTCTAGATCACAAAGAGGCATTTCCAGCGTACCTTGTCTATTGCTTCCATGGTGGGTCCATGTTGCTACACGTTTCACTGATTAAGAACAATAGTTTTCTTGAATGGCCCTGTCCGCTTCTACAAAAGATACTAGGTCAGCCACCTTTCAGTGCTATCCAGCATTCAAAAATGTAAACTATAAAAGGAAAGGCATAGTGGTTTCAGTCTGGAGGCTTTCCAGGGGCTGCAACAAGCTTTGAAGCAGACGCTTGCCGTGTCGGCTGTCCTGAATATTGTTCTAATGCAACGGCAAAAGAGAAAGCAAGTGCTTGCGAGAGTAGGACCACCCCATCTGCAGCTAATCTCAGTCTGGTTTATGTCAAAAGGTGTGAATGTTCGTCAGGTTTCCCACCACTCTTGTGCCATTTATTTTTCCAGTGTTATGGAGGAGTTAACTCCAGTAAGAGTCTTTGCTGTGTAACATGGTGTAAGTGAATATAGTGCCATGTAGCCGTAAATGAGACTCCACATGATGCTGCCTGTCCCCGGGTTGCCTGTGGAAATGAGACATCTATAATCACCAGAGAGGTATTCTACACGTTCAGTCATAAATAATGAAGACTAAGCTGCCTTCTTCAGCCCACTGAAAGAAGATAATGTAATTTGGCTCAGGTTTGGGGAGTTTTCATTTCCCTTTGGAGCGGCATCAAAAAGCCTTATAAATACGTTGCAGTGAAACAATCACCTGAGGACAACTCTAGCAAACAAACCAATTCCTACACCCAAATCTCCCAGGCAGGGACTGTAATTAGGATAACAATCCATGTGACAAAAAATTATATAGTAACACATAGTAATTGCTCACTGGGAAGGATGTGGATTGGGAGACAAAAGGAGAGGATGAATGAATTGAATACTCTAACTGTTCAAGGAGAGCAGTGGGAGGATAAGAGCAGAAACAGAAACACATTTAGGATTCAGTTCTCAAGGGAGGCTGTAACGGGTTTGTTAGCAGAAATGCACTCCCACTCGGCATGCTGCTGAAACCACACAAAACCTGGTGCACCTGCATTTTTCAGTGCACAGTTGTCTCTTGTGGTCACAGCCTCCTGACATGCTATTCCTGATTCTAGCATGTCAGAAAAACATTTCTGAGCGCACACTGGCATTTCTGAGCATGCATCTGTTGCACAGTCTTGAAACGCTGAAACTCCTTCTTATATAACAGACATTTGTGAATATTTTTCTGTAGCACAACTGGGAAATGTGACCTTTTCAGCTATACACATTTCACCGTGCTGTAGCCAGCCATGAAATTCTAGCAATTCCAGGACATTACCATACCAATTTAAAATCGAATATTTGTGTAGACAGCTGTTTTCCTTTCCCCTCTTTTCTATTCTTACCTGCGTATGCTCAGCTCTCAGCAAATATACTTTTTTTTTTTTTTTTTCTCTTTCCAGCCTTCTGCTCCCAGACAATCCTAGATTGGGGCTTGTACAGCTTTATATGCACTTAAGGCTGTAAAACATTCACCAAACCTTACAGTGAAAGGCAACACTGAATATTTTATCAAAGACAGCATATTTGATTTTCGCCAAACTGCAGAACTTCATTCCTGCTCAGGTGTTTGCCCTCACTAACAAATAAAAGATAGATGTCACATGAACCTGTGCTTTATCGAAAGTCCACTAGTATCACTCTGAAGAGGTAAGGCAGTGGAAGAAATGTTGATGTTTATGTGAATGCCTGAGAAGAAGAAAGGAAGTGTGATTTGCTTGCAGAGCTGGCAAATCCCTGAGCTTCACCTAATCATTTCTGCCTGTTTTCTTCTGCTTCTGCTTTTTGTTTCCCTTGTCCCTTTTTATTCTTTATGTTTGTCTCTGCTTCATGTTTCAAGTCTTGTTTCGGTTGGGTGCTATGTGTGAAGGAGAGGCAGGCTAATAACAGGACTGTGTATTTGTCAATCACAAACTCTTTCACTGAACAAAGCAACTGAAATATTAGAAGCAAATTAATGATAACATTCACTGTTAGATGTCAAGGCTGGGGCCATAATTATTATTTTGTTTACTGAAAACCTAAAAAGTAGGAAAGGACAGAGTGATTTGACCTACACTTACTGCAAGGGATCAAATAGCAGAAATTTGAGTGCGGTACTCAATGAATTGGCGATTTTAGCAACACTGCAGCCCCTCCTGACCCAGGGTTCCTATTTAAAATTTAAATAAAGCTTAAAATATTTCCCAGAGGTAGGAGTTTTAATGTAGTCATGTCCTTTCAGGAGTTAAGAATACACTACCACCCCAGTCATTTTTTCTTACTGTGGCAGTGGATGAAATTCATCCTTGAGCTGCACCCATCAGATATACTCCCTCTCACTCATTCCTGCGTCCTCCTACTTCCTCCACACATTGCCAGTGGTTGGCCTACCAGGAGTTCCTCTTCAACACTTCCACCTCTACTTCCCCCAAATCCATGATATGTACAAATCTTCCTAGTCCTATTATTCTCCTGTCCATATCACATGGTATCTTTGGTCTCCGCTAGCACAACTCCTTCCTGAGTGTTCATGTCCTCACAGTGAAGCTGAGTCTCATTCTGTGTTGTGCAAATTGCAAACAATCAAAGCATGAGGATGAAAGGTATGTGTGTGTGTTTTGTAGTTTTTAAATACCATGGTGGCAGCTGAGAGTGCCCAAACCAGAGGACATACAGTCTGAAAACGTTTGAAATATTTCCTCTTGCGGAATGATTACAAGTATTAAAAAATCTGGAAAATGGTTTACCTCTCTCTTTTTCCAGTTTCATTATTTCTTTCATTTACACTTGTTTAATAATGAGTTGTCATTTCTGTAAAATACTGCAATGGAAAAGGAAAAAAAAAGAAGAGATGGGTCTAAACTGAGTTTTCAGGCTTCTTCACTCTACTTGTTTGAAAGACTTGTCTTGGTAAGGGACAAGCTGCCTCCTGAAGCATCTGCTTGTTAGCATTTACTAAGCATTTTAGACCAGACACTCCATATAGGGAGCTCCAGGTAGCTTCACTACATCTGGCCAAGGCAGGTGAGGTCTTAGCAAGGGAATGATATAAATCAGACTCTTTCTGCATCTTTTGTCACAGGATGACAGTAACTGTCATCATTCAAACCGACCAAAACCTATTTTAACACTTACACTTTTAGTCAGACACCTCATTAGCAACTAGGGAAATGATTCTTTTATTTTTTTCCCAGAGTCTACACCCCCTCTTAGCATACTCTGAACCTGGTTAATTTGTTTCCTTTTGTCCTCACGGCTTTGGACTAGAAAGGAAAAGAATATTCTATTCTCTGATCAAGGAGGGTGATTCAGTGAAAATCAACCTTGTGTGATTTGTTCTGAAATAAAGAGTTAGGAGAGGTTTTTTTAAAATATTCTCTTATGAGAGCCATAGCCTGAGAGTAAAGGGAGAAAGAGTTTAAAGGGTACTGTCACTCAATGGCATAAAATAAACTCTGATGCAGAAATCATTTGCTAAGAGGTAATTTTAAGTTTTCTGAGTGTTCACTGTTGAATTACCAAATTGATTTACATTTCATATACAGAAAATTATGTTGTGGAGTCTCTTTTACAAGAATCCCCTGATTGAAAACACTCTCCAAACCAAACCATTTCTCTGCCTGTTCAGCAAAACACTACTTGTTTCCAGGCTTCTACTTTTATTTTGTTTTGTTGGTGTTTTTTTCTTTTTTTTTTCTTTCTCTTTTTGGTTTTTTTTTTTTTTTTTTTTTTTTTTTTTAGTCTAGGATATCACAACAGAGATCACAGACTTGTATTTCAACTCTTGGATGCATCTGGGAAGAGAAGAGAAAAAAGATGGAAAACACAGAGGGGCCTGGCAGTTTGGGTGGTATTAAAAAAAAAAAAGTATTCAGGCAGAGTGTAGTGAGAATAGTGGTTTGAAAATACAGCCCTGAAGGAAGAGTCTCCAGAGAAACAATGGGAAAGGAATAAATAAAAAGAAAGTTATAAATTCATCTATTTGCTCTTCCCTGACCCTTGCTTTTACTCCTCTTCACAGCAACTACCCTGGGAAAGGCACAATGCTTTCTCCTGTCACAATATTGAGAAAAATTGAAATGGGGAAGAAAGACCACCAGATGCTTTATTGTCTTAGGCGTTTCCACATAATTAGCTGGGAATAAAGGTCCTCTGCATGGTTTCATTGCATTGAATGAACTTGGATATTGCTACACAGTAGTGTGTTTTATGATTCATGCTCTGTTATCCAGCGGCTTTTTGAAAACTGCCAGCTACTTTATCACTGACGGCCAAGCCTAGGCCTACAACTTAAAATGCAGCAATGCAAAGTTAACTGTGCATGACAGATGTCCATGAAATTGTTTAACACACGCACGCATGCACACACCACACGCGTGCGCACTCACACACACACACACACGCACTCTCACAAAGCTGTTTCTTGCCTTCCTACTCTTTCGTGCCTCTCTCACTGAGAGCTCAGTCTCAGCTTTAAATATAAATAAAAGCTGGGTACTGTGGAAGAAATTGTGAGTGCATGGTGAGGATCACGGGTTGCTGCAGGAATTTTGTGTTCTATCTGAAAACTTTCCAGAGAGGCTGTGAGAATCACAAAGCCACCTCCTCAGAGTGCATTGAGAGGGGGAGAGGTCCTCTCCTCTTCCTCTTCCCTTCCTCTCCTCTCCTCTCCCACACACTCCCTCCTTACACTCTCCTGAAGATGGGAAGCCTGTGGGTGAAGATCCTAAGATATTGCAGTTCTCAGTACTTTACCTCAGAAGCCCCACTTCCAGAGGAGACACTCATGGAGCATAATCTTGCTGTCATTGCACCCAGTACCAGATTGTCCTCTGGCAAAACCCTAATATGAGGTGTTCCTCATCTGAAGAGAACTTGGGGTGGAATTATTGTATCATTGGATGGTACAACCTGGGCCAAGAGAAGCAGACTCTCAGAGAACCAAGTTTTGGACACACAGAGAGGAGTTCACATGGGCTCAGTGCAGGGAGCTGCCTGGTGCCTGGCATCTGCTCCTGGGAAGCATGGGTCTGTCCCTGCTCCCCAGCCCACTTGCCAGGCACAGTGGCATAAAGTGAGAGGGGGGTGAGTGTATCCCTCTCTTTTCTCTGCCTTCCATGAACAGCTCTATTGATTGCCATTGGGTTATTAGCATGGGAAGGTGGTACCCAGTGTGAATGCAAGTGACAGCAGCGAGCCAAAAGAAAGGAAACGGGGAATCAGTTCCCCTTTAGAAGGATAGCTGAGAAGTCCCCTGACCCTTCATGGACTCACTTTGTATTCTGGAAGGGATGAACCCTTTCCCCAAGTTTTACTGGGGGCTCTGTCAGGCAGGAAATAACCATGAGAAATCTTCCTAGTGCTCAGCAAATGAAGGCTGGGAGTACACAGGAGAGCATCAGATGAGTTTATCATCTCACAAAAAACACCCACAACAAATGGACATGCAAAAAACCCACAAAAAAATCAGAATCAAAGCAAAGATGTTTCTGCTCTCTATTTACTTAAATCCAAATAAACATGTAATTCACTTCTGTTCAACTTCAAGGTATTTTGCAAAGAAAGCAATAATTCTGCTATAGTTAACACGGGGACAAATTCTCTGCTATCAGGCAAGCACAATTCTGATTTCACAGAGGTGGCCCAGCTTCTTCTGCTTAGTCATTTGGGCTCATGCCTCTGCCTTGCACCGATTAAAATCATCATAGCACTCAGTCTCCTGTAAATTACATCCAGGTCCAGACCAAAGATGTTCTCAATTCACAGCAGACCTTGGTGTAACTTCTAGAAGGGATTTCAGAATGGGAAGCAGGAGGCTGGAGTGACAGGTGACACTTATGTAATTGTCCCGTGAGATTTCTTTTTAACGAGTAGCTTTTCCCCTCTGACACCCACTAACAACTCAGACTTACTTTCAATTCCCCAAGTAACCGGTTCCATGATTCATGCTCAGGGCTAAGTAAAGCTTATCTGCTGTAAGGCAGTCAAGATCCTCCAGAATTGTCAAGAAAATGACGCATTTTTGATCTTTGCTAGGGGGAAAAGAAATGCCGCAGCTCCCCGTCAAAGTTTTTCGCTCCTTCAGCAGAGCATAAAGCAGCTCAGTGGGATGGCAATTCCACGCCGTGGGATGCCGTGTATGTTCCTGTATGTCCATGCCTGCCTGCGTGTGTGTGCCTGCATGCGTGGGGCCCGTGGGTGGCCTGCTCAACATTTCGGTGGATGTTTCATTCCCACCCCTTTTACTACGACCCTGGTCAGGCCACTTTTATGCCAGTGACAGCTTCATGAAGCACAAAACATGGAGCAATACATGGCATGAAATTGGCAACAAAGCCGAGCAAAAGAAGGAACAATTCTCTGGCAGGATGTGATCACAATATGGCTGATTGGATCTGGAAGCAGATGCCAGCAGCGGGTATTGTCCTGGTGACTGAAAAGACATGACCCCCGAGGTACAGAAGACAACGAGGCCCTCCTTATGAACCACAGGGGGAGGGGAGAAGAGGTGAAACCAATGAATAAATCAGGCGATGGAAACAGGGGAGAAAAGAAAATGCTAAAGAGGACTTTTATGGGGGACAGGGGCAGCTCAATATGCAAGAGCGTTGCCTCCCCAGCTAGCTGAACACTTGCTCAGACAATGGCTTTTTAACAGATGGGAGCCCTGCTGAAAGGGGCCAAGTTTTGTGCAGTTGAGAATCCCTGTTTGTTTAGTCTGCTGCTGCTCAGGCAGGTGTCTGCAGAAAGGCAATCCAGCAGGTTAAGTGTCTCAGGGGCAGTTTAAGACAGGCAAGCCGGTGTATCAACCAGGACTGGTTTTATTGGCAGGGGACTGATCTTGTTAGACTTGTTGTGAAGCCCTCAGGGAGGAGAGGAAAAAAGAGATCTCTTTTCTCCCTTCCATCTAACGACAGATTTTCTCGGTCTGGGTAATCAGGCCCCAGTAATAAACCCTGCCAGTAAGGCAGCTTCATGTCACAGGTACCGACAGAGCGCAAAATGTTGCTGCTTGCAATGTCACAACTCTGTGCTCCCACATGCATTTGTTCTGTTTCTCCTTTCCTACCTTACCTTTGAACACCCTGTTGTTTACTCTACAGTTTTCTGGATGGGCTTCTTCATCTATTTCGGCGTTTACTGCAGATCATTGAAATTCGACTCACACGGCTCCTGACCTCAGCGATGTGCAATTCTCCTCTGCAGTAACAGAGACGCTGCCATTCTCCTCAGTTAACGATGACATCCAGCTAACAGGACTGGTGGGGTTGATTTTTCCTCCGTCACATAAGCACATAGACGCTAAATGCCACACACAGGATGGGGAGACCCTAGCAATAAAGTGTGGGAGGGTTGTGCCAGACCAATCCAGGCGAGGTAAATGCCTCACTCACTTGCAGGATACTTGTTTCCAGACTGGATAAGAAAGTGAACACTGCAGGAAGGCCAGTGCCAAAGGATGTGGCTCTGAGGGCATCTTCAGCAGGGTTGCAGCCCTGAGCAAGCCAGCAAGTGGCAGTGGGCACAGCTTCTCCTCTTGCTGTGAGAAATGGCACTAACTGCAAAATCCTGACCAGTGCCTGGTGAGGGCAGGCAGCACAGCAAGCTGGCTGCTCCCACAGCCAATGTGCCTTTCTCTGTGTCCATAAGAAGCCTCTGATAATGCCAGCCCCCAAGTCTTTCACAAAATGAACAGCCCTTCTTGTTAAACCACAAAGCATTTGGCGATTTACTCACCGGTGCCCAAGATGAGAAAATTTTCCGCTATGACCCTATCAAAAATAGCAAACTTACAACAACACAGATTGTGTAAGGAACAGAAAGCATGGGGAGAAGGGAAGAGAAGGAAAATACGCACAGAATCATGACTGAGTGGCAATGGGAGTGTCCCCTTCCCTCGTGCTGGATCACAACAGTCACAATAGCCCTGAATCTCAAACAACTTTAGGAAAGCATGAAGGTATGCCCACATGGGTTGGGCACAGTGTCACTTGCTCTTAAATAATCCAGACAGACCCAGCTCCTGGCCATACTGTGCTGTACCCAATGCAGTTGTACCATCTGTACCGGGGGGTCACAGTGCCATGTGGGGCAGGACTGCAGACAACAAATGAAACCACCACCTCTAATTCCTACCTGTGCTATTGACTTGATAGGTGACTTCAGTCAAGAGCCATCACTCCTCTGTGCCCCCAGTCCCCTCTTGCCCTCCACATCCTTTTTCTGTTTAAAATGCAAGGGCAGTCAGACTTGATAAGAATATGGATTTTACATACCCAAGAAGACTTTAATCCTGATCCATGTCTTTCCAGTATTCTTTCTCTCAGGAGTGTGAGGCAGAAGCATTTCTTATGCTATTTTACCTCATTATTTGCCCTGGAACTTCCCTGAAGTCACAATTCACACTGAGAACAAAAACATTGCTCCAATTCTACTTCATCAGCCTTCCAGAGGATAAAAAGGGATCATTACTTTTAGGGTCTGGAGGTAGCACTATGGTTCCATGATTAAATCAGTGCCTTTCTGCCCTAGGATGCCGTCACTATCTCTCCTTCATCTCCAGATCTGTTTTGAAAAGACAGAGCTGAAAGCTTGTTTCCGACACACACATATATATATATATATATACGTATACTGGTTGCTGCATGGTTACTGAGCCCACCCCCAAGAAATCTGCAAAAAAATGTGAAAGCAGTACTCAGTATATTGAAAGCTTCCTCTCCTGCTTTCTGCTTTCCCTTTTTTAATTAAAAAAAGCCCCCCAAAAAAAGAAAAAAAAAAAAAAAAAAAGGAAAAAAAAGGAAAAAAAATTTGCCAAACCTTTATCTGTCTGGATTGGGTCAAACAGCATAAAATACTCACTTCCACAGAATTGCACATGCAATTGCACCTTTGGTATCTGTTTTCTGGCATAAAAAAACTGGGGTTTGAATTAGCAACCCAAACACAAAGGTTTTCTAGTTACTTTCCAGTTTGTAAAGCCCTTATTTTAATATTTTTGATACAAAGTTAAACGTTATTCTTCGAAGTGCCTAAGGACAGTGCTAATGCTCTTTCTGAATTTGCCTCTTCCCATTTAGTTATCTTGGTACTATTCATTTTTAAAGGCTTAAAGTGGAGTTTATGCGGCATTAGTATTCATAGGCACATGCTAATTTACTCTTATGTTCGGATACGCAAGTGGTTTTTTTCAGGCGAAACAGAGGGGATTAGATCTAGATCACTTGCTCTGAAGAAAAGTTGTGGCATGCTTCAACTTCCTATTCTTTTCCACACAGCATCAATAACTAAAACTAGATTTCTTATTCCTAAAATAAAAAATAAAAATAAAAATAAGTATCTGCTGCAGGATCAGAAAGAAAAAAAATAAAGCATTCTGGTATGAGAAAGTTACAAAGTCCCCAACCCCACCCTTCACTCTCCACAGGGACAAGGGGTTATTGCCACTGATCCCTAATGTCACTCTCAGCTCCTCAGCTTTGCGCTGCTGTGGAGGCCCTGTGTGCACCCCGAGCCCTCGATGCAGGTCTGGCTGTGGCCACTGCTGCTCCAGGAGGTGGGCTGGCCAGCTGACCACCGTGACACCAGAGCCAAGGGCCGTGCTCTGGCTGTCCCCTTGTCAGCTCTGGCAGCTGGAGGGAAGGCAGGGTTTGGGGTCTGCCCCAGCTGGCCAGAGCTAGGGGGGTCACCCCCAGCTAGGGGAGGGGAGCATGAGTAAGGTCAGCATGTCCCTTGCCTCAGTTTCACAGCCATAGAAATTTGCTTCAATCTACAAATGTGGTTGAAGAAGAAACTCATAACAAAAGCTTTTTCCAAGTGTTCAAAAGCATACTGTTGGAGAGGAAACACACTGCCTTTTTGGTTCTGTTTTCACTTCATGACTCAGATTTTAAACTTTATTGTTGTTAAGTATAATAACATTTGAAAGCAAAACCAAACTTTCATCACTTTTCCCTATATTTTCTGTTTGGAAACAAGAGAATTACCTCACCAAAATCCATTTACGTAGTGAATTTGATTTGGAATATGTAATCCTCCACGAGAGGATAATGCAGTTAGAGGGACATGAGCGGATGCCCTGTTCCCCTCCAGAGCAGCTGTAGGGCGTCACGGAGCCAGCCCTCATGTAGACCCTGGTGCACTCCGCAGGGTGTGGAGCCTGCACAGACATGGACAGCCCAGAGTCACTCCTGGCTCACTTTTAATGTTTCATTTCTTTCTGAAGCCCTCCAGCAGTAAAGGTAACACTGAGGGAGCACTCCAGGGTGGATAGGGAAGGAGAGGCAGGCAGCTCAGCAAGGTCTTCTTCAGACCACTCAATAGGAATGGCTAGGGAAGAAAAGGTTTTCTTCCAGGCACATTTTTTACCCCAGTCACAGGTGTTCACTATTAAGGTATATAGAGTGTTTCTTTCCCCCTTAGGAAGAAGGACACAAAATTATCTCAACAACTAAGAATTCACTGTGGGGTAAAAATAAGCAGGTCAGCTGAGTACCTGTATCTACAAGCTGTTACTTGAAATGTGTAAATACGAACAACTTCTACTCTTACAAGAGCATATCAATATAATTTCGGGGTCCTAATTGCCTGACACTGTATCTTAGGTCCAGTATGATTTACAATGGTTACTTTATATTTTGCCCTAAGTGTGCCACTAATTTACATCAATGGAAGCTCCATAAACACATGCAAAGGATTTTCCAGACAGTAACTTTATACTAAGTCAGAAAGAAATGTAACATCTTCACTGAAGCTAAAGGATGACTGCCTGGCTAGCCCACCAGGACCTGAGTCAATTAGACATCAAGGTTACATCCAGATGAGTGCATCGAACAGTGAGAGAACACAGTCCTGAGTACGAGAATGCAGCCATCTGCCCCAACAAACAGATACAACTTTCCCTGACACTGTTCTGGCCCATGCCAACCAGCACTGTCTTAAAAGATGCCCAGGTGGAATTCCAGAGGATGCACATCCAGACCTGGGATTGCTTACAATAAGTAATGTGTGTGCTTCACTCTGCTCTGGAAGCTTAGAGGATTTACAATCAAAGCTGAAAGCTGTTCCTCACCACTGGCCTCTCTGCCTGGGAACACTCTGGGGCACATTTAATTGTGTCCTCTTGTGTAGCCCAAAGGTCTGTTTCCCCCTGAGACTCTAAAATTATAGCTGTTGCTTGGCATCAAACTTTAGGACATTGCACTGCTTGTTTTATATCAAGTTGCAGTACAATTTATTGCATAACACACACAAAAGTAGGGGCTGCAAAGTCTGTCATTCCTGAGAGAGGAAATTTAGGTTTTAAAGCTGCACAGACAAATTCTGGTACAACATTTAACCATCATCTACACCTGAGCCCTTCACAGGCGTTACTGAATTTGCTCCTGTGAAGTCCTCATGTAAAATAGGATTTTTAGCACACTCATACCTAGGAATCAGGCACTGGATCTTCAGATGAACAATACTACTCCAATTTTTTTATAGATTTGAAACATTTCTGCTTGTTTTTTCCAGGTAAAACTGGACAATTTTTCCAAATTGTCCAGTTTTAGCCCTGGATACGTTCAAAGTACAGTTCCCTATTGACTTCAACTACTGAACTTACTGTAAGGCAATTCTATCAGAGGCATTACATCCCTGCTCAGCCTCATTTACCCTGGCTATTTTCCTTTTTGTCCCGTTCTTTTTCTTTCTCTTTCTCTTTTTTCTCTTTTTCTTGTTTCTGTCTCCTGCTTCCCTTGTCTCTTTCTCACATAAGTCATGGGGTGCTGAGGGCACCAAATGCAAAGGATTGCTCCAGGTTGCTATGTCCAAATGGAAATAGCAAGTAAAGGGAAAGTTTTGTTCTTAGTTTTGTTTACATGTAGTCTTGGACTCAAGCCCAGGAAGGACAAATATCACAACAAAATATAATTTTCTATTAACTCTGAAAAATACATTTTTCACTCATATTTTCCTCTAGAAATGTCCAATCTTCCTATTTTGAAACTTTATATCATATTCAGGCTTCTAACATAGAAAAGTTGCTTTAGGGCAGGCAGGTGCAGAGAAAAATCTGGTCCTGTGAGCATTCACAATGGCCCTACTCCTTCCAGGATTTCTCTCCAACAGCTGGGATTTGCCTGTAGCCAGTGAAGCCCCACTTTTGGGAACAAACTGGCTAACACCGATGTTCTTGTTTAGGTGAAAAAGGCCCTGGCTAGTGCAAAATAAAGCATACAGAAGGTTAAAATGTGTAAGGAAAAGGGAAAAGTAAAAGAAAAAAGTGGCCTTTATTGTCACTGGATCTGCAGTCTTGCCAGCCTTCAATGTTTTACTGTGAGTTACATGAAATACATTGGTTAATGAAATATTCTAGCAGCGGCTGAACTGGACAAATGCCTCAGGTTTTCTGTGGAAGAACAAAACAGAGTATCTCAGTCTTTCATGCAGCACAGAGAAGCTTGAAATCACCACCCTTGGGCAGAGGAATAGCTTTCAAACCAGGAGTCCTTTTCTCCAGTTCCAAATTTGTGATTTCTGAAAAGCTTGCCATATCTAAACTGGTTGTGTATTGCTTTGGTCTCTGCTTGTGCAAGGCTGGGAGCTGCAGATCCCAGCAGGGAACCTCTCTCAGGTCACTTTGCATATGAGTCATGTGAATATTTCTGTTCATGAACCTGTCCACAAGTAAGTGGGAACTTAAGCTCCTCAGAAATTGGTGTGGCACATCCTAGTGGACACAGTAATCCTCCCCAGCTGACCTCCTCTGTTCTGGGAAAGCTCATCTCCAGAGGCATCCAGGACCCAGTCTGCCCTGCTTGGCTATGTCTCCTGACAGGGGCTGAGGCACAGAATGGACCAAACATGCTGTCCCCTTTGTAAACTGGTTTAATTGGACTTGAGTCCTTAATGAACTGGGGCTTCCAGCTCTGCTTGTTTAGCAAGAAGAGCTCTCTTAATTTCTAGCTGTGGCACACTAGATTTAGTGCAGATCCTTTAATTTAAATGTCAGAATGCGAGCAGTAATTTATTTCCATAAAACAAAAAGCAATAAAGTCAAATATATTAAGCTCTGGCTGTGAGAGCTCAGATTACATAATTTATAATTGTACAAAACACAAACAGCAAAAAATTACCCATCAGAGGATGAGTTATTATCACTCACTTAAGCATTTGATTCAGGGCTGGTGAAAGTGGTTGCAAGAAAACAATGAAGAAAAAATTAAAAAATGAGAAGCCAAGGCATTTGGGACACTGTAAGGTCTTTAGTGACAGTCAAACACGGGGAACAGGAGCAGCTGAGGTGTTTCTACACCTGCTGGCCTTCCCAAGCCTCCCTCCGCTGCTCCTCCCACCACTTCTGAGGCTTACTCTGACCTCCCATTTTCTTAATGGTTACACTACGCCGATTTTCGTATATGCATAACACCCTAAAATCACACTCCCTGACAAATGATAAGGAACACAAGGGAATAAGATGTTGCATTCTTTCCAGCTGGGACCATGTTTTTTCAGCAGTCAACACCTGGGGTAACATAAAGCTGATCCTCAGTAAGTGCTTATCCGACAGCGGTGATAGCATCACCGACACAACTGTGACATAGGAATTCAGATGATGATTAGCTAAATCAAAGTAGACTGACTCAGTGAAGTTAGATGGTGAAAACACATCTGTGATGGGAGCAGAATTATTTTGGCTGGTACCTGCACCAGAACTTCTCTGAGAATTTGAGCTCTGCTCCCCATGCCCTCAGTCTAGCATATCCATAAAGTGATTGTCAAGTAATGAGGAATATCTAAATCATCCTGGCAAAACCTAGTATTTGGAGGAAGCATATAAACAGTAAGGGCTCAGTAAAAATGTACAATGGGTAACACAGTCTCATTATTGGTATTTAAGTGACAGAGGAGAGGTAGAACTTAGGACAAAACCACTAGAAATGCCATTCAGAAATTCTGCTTTATACCACAGCTCGAGCTATTACAAAAGCCACTGAAGCAGAACTATAGAAAGAAAAAACTGGTGGCCACAAACCTCTGGCCAAGCCTACCCACTTTCACGGCTGACCCTTAGCTGGGTGCTGTGGAGAAGCTAAGGACGTATTTCTCTGTGCATCTTTCCTGGACAGTGAGAGTCACCTGAAAAGTGACTGAGGTCACTCTTGATCCCCTCATCCAGATCATCAGGTATTAAACAGGCTGGTCCCACTACTGCGCCCTGGAGAACATTGCTGGTGCCTGGCCACCAGCTGGATGCAACTCCATTCACCACCACTCTTTGGGGCTGGCCATCCAGCCAGTCTCTAACTCAGCAAAGAATACACCCATCCAAGCCATGAGTTTCTCCAGGAGAATGGGTGCAGGAAGGGTTTACTTGGCAAAAGGCATCTGCTCTGCTTTTTTGAGATGGGAAGGGTACGATCTGACACAGCTGCATCACATGTGAGGGCTTGTCAGGACCAGGAGGACAAGGTACTAAATTCTGGGACCTCTGTCATTTCCTCTCTGTTCTACTTGTAATAGGCTGGAGAGCTTCAAGAGTGGCTCTTCCAGCACCACTTAATGCCCTCACTAGAAGGCTTCATGGAAGCCTGAGGAAGTCCTGATTAACAGTATTCATGCTGGGCCAGGGCTGGGGCGCTCCCCTCCTTTTTGCTAACCCTTAATGTATTCATTGCCTTATTTTCATACATGCTGATTGAATAGCGATTTATTCCTCCGGCGCTAGGATAGTCCCTCCATACTAAATGTGAAATCTTTATTCTAACCAATGTCTAAATCATTGTTTTCTGGCGGCGCAGATCATGTGGCACAGATTATTAATAGCTCTGGTCTCTACACCACTTGACACGGCGCTCCAGCTGTCATTCTGCTCCCTGGCTCGTATGATTCTTGCACTGGTAAAGTGCCAGGCCCGGGCCGAGCCCATCAGTCACTGTCACCCACCACCCAGTGATGAATAGCCCCGCGAGCGCCGTGGCGAGGCCCCGGCTCCCGTTCACACGCGCCTGACTTTTCCCAACTCCAGCACGCCAGCTGAGGCCGGGCCCCGCCGAGGTGGGCCATGGCGACCTGCAAAGACCACCCCCCCCTCCCCGCGCCCCGGATTAGTTAAAAATGAAACAAATCCTAATGCGATCATGTCACTAATTATGCATTTAATTCAGTTATAAGGAGCTAATGGCTCCCTCAGTGACAGCTTTTACTGCTAAAAGGCAATTCATTCCTAAAACTGAGAAATCTAATTACACAAAATGCTTCGTCCTAATCCTTTCAAAGAATAATCTTATTTGTAGACATTAACATCCCAGATGCTGCTGCTGTTTGTCCATTATGACAGTGTTTGTCCTGAATAATGTATAAATAGCTCTTTCTGGACAGTTGCATGTCACTAAATCAATACAATTTGCTGCCTTCTGTTACATTAAGTCAGCCTGGGCAAGCTGGAGAAAATTAACCTTTTGTTTCCCACTCAAAAGGCCTTTGAAATTAGAAACAAGAAAAGGTTGGAGGGCCTATGGGATTCATGAGGTCTTTTTTTTTTTTTTTTAAACCCACAAAGTATTCAGCAGATCTGCAGGCCTGGTGATGGATATACCTTCAAAAAAATTGGCTAAACATTTCCAGGTAGCGGGAGAGACACAAAGGTGAAAACTGTGCTATGCTTTCTTATTTCTTCCTTAAATGCTTCAAGTTTCTTCTACAGAAGCAGCTAAATTGCAGTAGATTCTTACCATAGTGTTTTGTTGTCAAGGGAACGATACTCCTGCTAAGGTGTTCCTTAGCAGTTGTGGTAGCTCCCACAGCTAGAAAGATGGAAAATATCCCCATGGAGTTGCTCTCTACACAATAAGCCCTTCAAACACAGAATGTCCTAGAGAATTAAAAGGCTTTCTTTCATGAGATATGTAACTGAGAAGATGAGCTGAGAGCATGTAGCTTTGAACAGAAATACCACCAAGTATACATCTAGATTTCAGTGTATTTGCCCATTGATCTTATGTATTAAGAATTAGCTGCCTGCACCTATTGTTGTATTAAAGTAACCAGCTCTCCCCTAGTATTAGTACAGGAGTTCCAAATTTCCCTGTGATGTCCTGGCAGTATTCCAAGGGACAATCAAATGTCACTGGTATTTCTGAAAGCCTCAGAAATACTTGTCTTTAACCATAAACTCAAGTCCCACTGAAACCACTCTACCCTTGCCAGGGACCAAGAGAGCAGCTGAGCAGTGCTCAGAACAGATCATGGCTCTGAGTAGAAAGGAAAACATGGCTCCTACCAAACTCATACCTCACCTCAAAGTAAGTATGAAGGGTACATACTCTTAAGCTCCACTGCAAACTCATTAGGAAGCTAACTTACTGGAAAAAGTCCAATGCTGAGAAATTATGTCCAAGTTCCTCGTAGAGTAGAAGTGATGCCTTCAGCTTTCATTCTGTCCCCAGCATCCCTGTGTCTGCTCTATGAATTTACCAGCAATGTCCCTGATTTTGCTGGCTTCTCGAAACAGCACAGAAAAAGCTCTGCAAGCAGCACGATTGGTGTGAAATGTAGGATTAGTCTGCCATTCAAAAAGTGTGAAGTGCAAATTAGAAAATTTCATGTTTCCACATTGGTGATTTGGGTTCTGACTTAGTAGGAGAAGCTTCCATGGCCAATCTTCAGGGCACTGTAGGGAGTGAAAAAGGGAAACAGACCACAGCTTCACTAGCACAGAGGCGCATACCTGTCCCTTCAGGGCAGGCTTGCACAGAGGTAAATGCAGAAACACTCTCCTTCCAAGCACGCAGCTCTAACAGACTCTAATAGCAAAAGTCAAAAGCTTGCTCTTGGAAGCAAAAATCAAATAACAGTCTATTTACCCAGAGAAATAACAGTACAATAAAGCATTCACGTCTGCCATCCTGTGAAAAGCTACATGAGGGAGCTCCCTGAGGCTGCACATGCACAGCATAGCATTAGCAAGAGTCCCTCACATGGCACAGGGCTGTTGTGACTGTTTCCCATACAAAGAAACCACATCTGGTGGCATTACCGACTCTATTGCCATTTAAGAAACATTTTCTTTCTGTTTTCTCATTTTTCAGATGATTATTTTCTTTTTCATGCCCACCTGGATTGTTTAATTTTACTCCTCAAGAAAGTCTCATGTCATGTTTCTCCTGTGAGGGCTGCAGTTCAGCTCTTCAGAATTTTTTGCCATTCATGGCTTTGTGGATTAAATTATGACAGCTGCTTTGCTAAACTGAGCTTCTCCTCGCTTCCTCGTCCTAATAAGAGCAGATGCAGAGAACTACCAGCAAAGCTCCCTTCTCCACCCTGCATTGCTGAATTTCCAGTGCTTTCCACGGAGATGGATGGTCAGCTTTGCAGAGGCTGGGGTATGTCTCCCCTGTGATATTGGAGGTTTCCTCTGGAAATACATGCTGCTGAGGCATGCACAAATCTGGCCTCATAGAAAGCCATGCAAAGTCTTTTTGCCCTGTGCCAGCGGCATCAACTTCTTATCCTATCACTTGCTCTGGCTCTGACACCACACTGAAGCAGGAGCTGGGGATCGTGTGCAGCAATGGTTTTAACCTAATTACATCACTACAGAAAACATGAAATAATTTCTTTAGACTCCTTGCTGCTACAGTTCTGTGGAAAGGAGGACATAGACACATAGTTATGTCAGGTCAGCATTTTTCACATGTACTAAATGTATTAAAAAAAATATTCAATGTATCCATTTGAATATTTTTAGGGGAATTAATTGTTCTAATCTAAAAAGTTTATGCCACTCTAATGGACTACTAATGGAAGAAGCTTTTAAAAAAATCTCTGCATTGTTCTGAGACCGGACTGTGACCTAACCACCAGGTATAATATGTACCAATATCTATCTCACACTGTGAAATTTAGATTGCAAATCCATTATGATAGAGTCTGTGTCTTTATGTATTGTGCGCTGCTGAGCAAGCTCACTGAGCTCAATAAATAATAGATGGTAGGAACCTGACCTTGAATATTAAACGTGATCTGAATGATTCTTCACCCAGGAATTCGGGTTCATTTTCCCCACAAGTTTTGTCTTGGGGACTGGGGTGCAGCTGTGACAAAAAAGCAAAGCTAACGTAGTCTTCTGGCTGGGCTCGGTCTGGGTTTGGAGTTCCAGCTGTTCTCTTTTCCAGTAGAAGCACCTGGACAGTTTGTCCCTGTGGCTGGCAGGACATGTCAGCTCAGATGGTCCACCACTGCCCACCTTACCCATAGAGTCTCCATCTCCCTTTCAGATGGCAGTTGCCTTATGAATGAGCTCACCTGGGGCAGGAATCGTAGCTTCCCACAAGATGCCTTTCAGATTCCTAGGCTAAACCAATCTATGTGTTCTGGCAAGCAAATAACACTATTAAAGCTTTAAAACACAGATCTCCCATACCTCAATCAGCTACAGAGAAAAAGAAGGTTATGATTTTCTCAAATGAGGACCAAGTATTTAAGATATTCCTTGAACACACACTATTTCACTTTGATCATCTCAGAAATAATTCCTGTATTGGCTAATGAAAGACAAAGATTAAAACAAACAACAAACAAACAAAAACATCTCAAAAAGCTACCACCTGATCACAGTGGTTTGAGTGGTGCCTGGAACCTCATTTAGTTATCAGGATAACTTGAGGTTACTAATTTATTGCTATTAGTGAGTAGGCCACATAGAAAGGGCTCTCTTACAGCTCTCATGATAAATAACAGTTCCCTTCTGCTTAGTCAGTAACTGTTGCTTAGTGCTGGATTTAGTTTTCATTTAATCAAACAAATTGGACATCACCTCTGGTTATCTGTAAGAAAAGAACACTAACACTGGAAGACGCAGAACCAGGAAAGCAAGAAAAGATTAGATATATTTTCCTTCCCAAATAAGTAACTGGTCTTTGAAAGGCCTTTTCAGTCATTGGATGCATGGCCATTGCGTTTTTTGCTGTAGAAAACATTTCTGGAAGGAGTAAAACATTCTACCCACAAAAGAGATGAGGACTGGGGATCAGAGTGAGACACAGATGGGCTTGAGCTGCTGCTGTGGAGATGAGAAGCTTACACTACATTGCTTACAATCTCTTTGGATAGCAGAAAATTTCATAGAATCACAGAACCATTTCAGTTGTAAAGACCTCAAAGATCATCAAGTCCAACCATTAAACCAGCACTGCCATGTTCACCACTAAACCACATCCTCATATGGCACATCCATGCACCTTTTCAACAATGCCAGGAATGGCGATTCCAGTGCTTCTCTGGGTAGCCTGTTCCCATACTTGACCACTAGTGTAGAAATTTTCCTAATATGCAATCTAATATGCTATTCTCTGAACTATGTTTTACAGTACGTGGTTTAACCTCTGTGGGGAGATGCCCTCTGTTTCTGAAAGACTGAAGCCTGCACTGGTAAAGCCAGGGGTTACAGAACAAGTGGAATTAGAGACCTGCAGCAGAAAAGCAGGCAAAGAAAAGTGTACACGGAGAAGTTACCATGTTTCCTGGTTAAAGAGTGAGTTGTACAACTGAACTGATGGCCAAGATAAGGGAACCCCCTTCAATTATGTGAATCTTTGATATTCTGTGTGCAATTTGAGAGTCTGTGGAGCCAAGGCAAAGAACTGAGCTCATCCTATCAAAAGATAACACATGGACTTGTAGCCTTCTAAGGGTGCATGTGTACCCAAGAAGCAAGGAGGAAAGAAAAGGAACGGGTGAGTTTCTGATATTTCCTTCAAAGTTGTCATTCTTTTTTTTCCAGAGCAAAAGAGGATTTATTAGGAGTGGTGTCTGAGAGTGCATCTGGTGTTATTATTATGCAATTGAAATGAGAAATTAATATTATAAAACATTTCCTATTACTAAAAAATCATTTTTTTTTCTGCTGTGGAACAGCATCCAACGGAAAAATGATCACAATGTCAGTTAAAAGGGAAGGGAATAATCTCTTTATTCTCTCCCAAAATATACCTATATTAATTTGCTACGTACTGTCTACAAAATATGGCATCCTATCCAGCTGTATTTTCTAGAATTCTTCACTGTTGATACTGTTTTAAGAGTCTGTGAGCAAGAATTTCTTAACAAGAACAAGCACAAGTGAATGAGATTTTCTTAACAAAAAGAAAATCACACAGTCTCTCTTGCCAGGGTGGGATAAACAGCCACAGCTTCAGAGCTATTGAAAAACTATAGATTCTTGTAAGATTCACTGTTAAAATGTAAAATATTAAATGTCACACGATTGCTCACCAAACAATCCCTGCAGCAGCATTTTCATTCATGCTGAAAGCAGCAAGATCCACACACAGTACTGAAAGGCTTTGTCCCTTGGGATTGCCATTTCAGGTGCACTGCTTGCACTGCACACCCAAAACACCAGAGTTACCTGAGAGGCCCTTTGAGCAGCATCTGAAGGTGGCAGAGGAAAAGGAAAAGTAGCGTCCAGTAGCCCCATTAGCTCTGCTTCACCCCTTGGTTCATTGGAAAGTTCGTGTCTGCCTGAGCAGGCTGGTGTGGTCAGGCAGAAAACACATCTGAGCAGCAGGGCCTGGGCACCCCTCCATCATTGTCAATAAGCGAAATGGAGGGCCCTTACATCATTTCATTTACTATTTCAATGATTACATAGATCATTGCCTTCTCATTGTTTCAGTGATAGATTTAATTAACTTCCAATTAATCACAGAGGGTGATATTTAATGCTCAGCCCTGCACTGAGCACAGTGTCACAGACCAAAGAATATATTTTGAAGGCTTCAGTAATCAAGAGGTCATGGAAGATAGATGTTCTTCACCAAAAGAGAGAGAGAGAAGATAAATTTGTGTGTCCACTCTGCTCTGGCTAACTGTTTTAGGATAATTGTTTCCCATCCACATTATAACTTTCCTAAAGGTCCATCCATGCACAAAGCTAGATAAAAGGGAGGAAGCAGGGTAGGTAATAGGGTCATATTATAGAGACTTCATAGGGCTATAATTCCTTTGGCAGGCAGCAGCAATGTTTCCAGCTGCAGTGGTTAAGGCCCTGAAAAATGGGCAGAAAGAAATTTCCTGTAAATTTACTTCTATTTAGACAGAATGGCTTAAAAATACCAAACTCAAATCAATGACAAAAAGGAGAGTTTCGTTATACTAAGGGTGATTGCATGCAGTACAAACCCTGCATCTCATATGTTGCCTTTCTGGGAGTAGGGTGACAACATTAGGGCATCTGCTGTTGGTCTTTTAGAAAGGGTTCAAAGGACTGCTATTAGAAAAAAATTCCCTATTATTTTATGAAGAAACATTTAATTGATAGCATTTTCCTGATAAATCTAGTGAACATATTTGAGGTTCCTGTGTCACTTAAGAAAATACTAGATGGTATGTATAACAGATATTTTGGACATGCAAAGCAAGTTTGTTTCTTTTTACTCTTTTGACAGCATTCATTTCAGGCTTTTGCTTGAGACAGTGCCCAAAGGTACTTCTGTAATACAAACAGCAATCAAGTGATCAAGGCTGACAACCCTCCAAGTTGGCTTTCTGACCTGAGCAATATCTGAGCAATTCCAAAATTTCCAGCTGTGCAAGCTGGGAGACATGCTCAGCAAGGCCAGAGCTCTGCCCTGGGAGCCAGACAACTTCTTCAGCTCACTAGTTCATAAATTCCCACATAGCCAATACGCACCAAAGCCCACTGCAAGCACAATGCTGGTGCCTTAAAACACTAATGATGTGGTCTGAAAGAAAGGACAACAGCACCGAATTAAGGATAAGGAGAACCGAGAGAAGCTGGGAGGAGCAATAAGGAAGAGGAGACAGTTGTGAAGGGAGAGAGAGCACCAGGCTCTGGTCTGAAGGGGCCAGAGCATTTGTTACAAGAGCCACAAGACATTTCAAGAAGCCTCTGAACAAGATGGCTTAGTACCTCCACCTTGCCAGAGCTGGTAAGGTAGACTAGTGCATTTGCAGAAATGCAAGGAGCTGTTGGTATAGGGACTGAACTTGCCCTGAGCATTGGTTAGGATGACCTAGTCCATTTTTGGTTGCTCCATCATGCTTTTTTTCTGGCCTGAGCAGGGCCCTGTGCCATCACGTTCTCTACCATCAGAGACATGCTGTCCACTGCCTGCCTCAGCTCCAGACCTGCCTTCTAGAAATAGTTAGAGAAGGGGAATGGTTTCGCACCCTCACAAGCAAACATATCCCATAAGAATTTCTCCCATGCTGGCAGTCCTGGCTAACTTGACAATGTGACAGTAAATTCAGCTGTGTGCATGTGTGTGCATGTGTGAGTGGGACAGAGAGATGGCAGGAAATCTTCTAACAAATGCAGAGTATAATTCTTCTCTTTCCTTCCCTATGGCTAATCTCTGAGTGCAAAGTAATTATCTTTCTCATGACTTTAAATCTCTCTCTCTGGTATATTCTTGCCTGTCCAACATGACTTTACAACTCCTTCATCTGGCACACAGCTGGCGTGCCTCACGGTGGATTCCTCTAAAGAGTGATTTAAAGTTGCTTTCCATCAGTGTAAAACTAATGAGCAAGAAACATCTTGACACATGGTAACTGTAAGCAACACACTTGGTCAGCTGTGTACAAGAAAGACACCCTCACTTAAGGCTTTCCAACTGTTCTCTTACAAGCACTCAGAAGGCTCAAAGCCCTGGATGCTTATTTATTAGTATCTTCACTTGCCCAGGTGTCTCTTTTCAGATAGACACTCCACACTTCTAATGCAGCTTCCCATCTGGAGTTAGTTTCTCTCTTTCTCTGTTCCCAAGGTGCACTGGAACCTATTGGAGTTTTAACTCACAGGATATGCTCACTGTTTTCACTTCTTCAGAAAAAAAATTACCTGAAGCATTTTCTTTAGTATTCAGTACCATAGTATCTCAGCACCTTATCGCAGCAGTATGAATACAAACACTATGCTAGCTTCCCTCTTGTGATCTCAGATTTACCTTAGCTGAACTGAAAGTACTGTGAAATTATTTCAGATTTACCAGACATATGTGAAATGAGAATTTTGGCCCCATCTAATTTACCCTCATTTCCCCCCCTGTGAAACAGAGAAGCCTGAGCAGAAATGGAACTCTGGGCCAGCACTTTCTTACGCAAATAACCTAAGTGAGACTCTAACCAGGATCAAGCCTCTAAAGGCAAGCATACTCATTTTCTTCAATTTAATCTAAATAGCTGTTGGTTGTCAGGAGTTTCAAGAATTCAGCTTGCTGGAAAACCAGCGTCTTTATTTAGTACCTGTATGTGATTTTGTGGTTGTTTTAAAAAACATGAATGCAACTGTGGTGATATATACTCACTCACTAGTGGAACTAGCTGTCTAACACTTGAGTGTTTGCAGCTCTGTGCTTCAGGAGCCAAATCTTTCATATCGAGAACTTAAAAAATGTTGACTGTAACACATTCTTAATACGAAATCATCTGCAGGGAGAGAATATCTTTTCCTCATATGTGTGTAAGACCACTAAGTAAATAATAGTGGAGTCATAAGAGCACTTAGGACATGGCACTGTCTTGGTAAAGCACAAGGAGTTCTGCAGCTTAGCTAATTTCTCGCTTTCTTCCCTCTCTCCAAACACAACTCTCTACCTCTCAGATCTGTACAAACCTTCAGCAAATGGGGCATCCTCTGTGCTCCCCTAACACCATGGGAAAAATGCTCTCTCCATTCCTTGTTTAAGTTACAGAGCTGGCTGCAGAGAGCAGTGACTTATAATTATATCCAAACTTCTCCCACCCTGTGACATCTCAGTCTACATGCCAACCACAGCACTCACCACAAAATTGTCAAAGAAAAATAAAGATCAGTTCCTCTTGCATTTTAGCCTTTCCGCCCCATTACAAGGACGCAGTATGAGCACTTCTTCAGGAGACTCTATCGGCACCAAACAGACATTAAATACGGAAAGAGAGCACGTGTACCTGAGTTTGTGTGTGCACCGCACTGTCCATGAGTGTGTTCTCTTGTCAGTGCACTGCTGGCAACGGGAGGGAGGTCTAGCAGTGAGCCTTGAGTGGAGAAGTGTGTGTAACTTGTTACTTCTATTATTTTTAGCAGCAGAAAATGCAGCCCCAGGTCACCCACCCATTTGGGTGGGAGAGCCAAGTGTGCCTGGGGCTCTGGCATTTACTTCTGTGTCAAGGAGACAGCACCTAATCAAACACAAGGGGAGAAAAAGAAATACAGTGATCTGGTGCAGCATGGTGAAGCCACCTCCTCACTTGGCAAGCCCGTGGTCAGACCGAATATAAAACGTAGGATTTCCAGTGTCCTGGCCACAATCCCTCTGGAACAGTAATCACAAGAAGGTAAAGGCTTCTTTTTTGTTGGAACCCAAAAGGAGTTCTTTAGGTACTTTCTAACAAAGCTAAGTCAATGCTTCCTAAAAGACTGGACAAGACAGAGAAGTTATTAGTATTTTGTACAATCCTAATACCTAGCTTTGTGAATAACAGTATTACCAGGTGCAGCAGTAGAGGAGGCTGGGTTGGCAGAACACAGGCACTTCCCTTACGATCAGCGAAGGCTGAGCATCATGGTTAGGAGGATCTAGATCTGTAGAGACATCGAGACATGTCCACGTGTATCTAAACAGAGGCACAAAGAAATTGCTGACTCGTCCAAAGTCATGGAACAGCCTGTGGCCAGAGCCTTTCCCAAGTCCCATCCTTCAACTCATCACCCTCCTGCTTCTTGTTTCCTTCCACAGAGTGGAACAAGGAGTAACCACAGAGTCAAAACAGAAGACATAATTTGGGACTTATTTTAAAGAGGCAGTACTGGATTTTGGATATGCCTCAGCCTTACATGAAGGCAGACAGGAAACAACTGCACTGAGAGGAGTTCAAAAGCACCATGGTAGGAGATGCCTTTTACAAAGAGCTACCTAGCCCTGTGCTAAGGCTGAGTTAGACAGTGTTTATTTTTTGACACCGACTAGGGTCCTTCTGTGATTAACTTTCTTTTTTCTGGCCCAGAGACCTGCACAGTGTGTAGGGATAAATCCAGGCCACGCTCTCTGAAAGCAGATTGATACTTTAATCAGAAATGGAAAGAGCTGTGTCTGACACACACATTGCCAGTGACAGAATCTGTTGATGGAGCTGGCATATTCTGAGTGACCAAGGGTGGCAGTGAAGGCCCAGAGGGCTGTGGGAGTCCTACATCCTCCTTTGCTCTAACTCCAGCCAAACCCTCATGATAAATGCTTCTGAAAAGACCTGGGATGGGTGTGGAGCCAGCTATCTATCTCTCCATTTACTTTCAGGGGTTATAAAACACCCAGGATTTGAAGAAGGCATCCCTAGAACTGAAGAATCCTGAAGATGCAGGCAGTGAGAAGTGACTTAAGTCCTAACCAGCTGGACCCCAGTAATCTGGAGAGTCTAGGTTTGAATCCCTCTCTCTTTTTCCCCACAGATACTGGCATCTGCCTATTCTTCTGGGGAATACTTGCTTCCCATTAGCACTTAAACACTCTCTAACCAGAGGGAGCAGGCTACAGAAGACTCCTCTTTTTCCAAGATGCTTATAGTGGGGGTGGACCCTGGCTTTGCAGCGTACGGACCAGGGCAGTGGGCACGAGATGAACATGTCACCCCGTTTGAGCTGCACTTTTCTGTTCCTTACAAACTGGCTAGAGATCACATGGGGGCAAAGTCCAGGCACCATAACCAATTTGTTTCATTTATTTGGTAATTTCAGAGACTTCATAAAACTAGTGCCTATTTGAATGGAGTAGAAGTTCAGAAAGGATGTCAAGACGAAGAAAAGGAAAAAAAAAAAATCAAGTCTTTGGGAAAGGAGAGAATACTTTATATATCCAGTACTGGAAAAACGTTTTGGAAATGGATCTTTGAACTACCCAATTGCCTTGAAAGAGGTGACTACTTAGACTGGCACCTATTCTCAGCTCATCAGAGATGTCCCAGCAGACCCTCTCATGGGGGTCCCACCTCGGCTGCTTCATGACTCCCACTGTCCGCCCCAGGGATTTGGTCATGATCAGATGGATCTCCATATGGGGCCTCAGCTAAACCCACAGTTTAGACATGCCTGTAGGAGTGCTAGATGCCAATGTTCACCAATTCTTCCTCCCAGATGGTCAAGCTCTTCAGCCTAAGGTCCCTCCTCTTGGTATGGCATTATGCTCCATTTCACTTCCTTAAGTATTTCTTTCCAATCTGGTGTCCAGCTTTTCCTGATTCTTGGAGTTGAAATCTCAAAATTAGGTGGGAAGGAACCTAGGGCGCTTCTTTGCTCCAGACCTTCTTTCTAGTTCCCCCCAAACCACTTACAGTGTTCAATGTCATAGAATCGAGGGCATTTTTACACCTGTCTAGACTACTGGGATGGAAGCTTTCACTATCCCCATCACCTTAATATAGGTGGCTTGGAGTCCTCATAAGGTGCAGTTTTGCTTGACTGCTCCTTGCAACTCAACGGAATTAAGACCTTTTACATTGGTGCATTTATTGTAACAAAAAAGCAATATATTTCTATGTAATTATGTGGCCAACTCCCCTAGCAAATAACAAACAAGTTAAGAGGGCATCTGTTGACACGGTGTCTTGATGGATTTCAGTCTTGCAACCTCTGCGTCTCTGCCTCTGACTGCATCAGCTTATTTGGCCTAATTAACCTGAGTTTTCCTTGCTCAACAGAAATCATCCCCATGAAAAAGTCGTAGCTTGCAGATTCTGAGAAAGGTTTTTCCGTTTTGAAATATGAATGAGAACATGCTCCGGGCCATCTGGCCCTGGCCCTTGTAAATTCCAAAATGGATTTATTACAAATTAAAAAGGAATTTTGGAAGTCCATTTTTTTGAGCTTATTCTAGCGTTTACAGATAGCTTGAGAGTGCAAAACTGTGGTGATGTGCAGTTAATATTCCAACAAAGGTGTGCGTCCTCCAGTCTCTCTCCACATCTGGTGATTAACCCTAAGGGCTGGGGTATTAGTGTTGGCATAGAGGAGTGGATATCATAGAGGAGTGAATAGGATGACTTCTCAAAGACACTGTTTTTCTCACATCAAAAAAAATGTGAGACAATTAATGTCTGGGCATCATTTGCTGACACCCATGGAAGAAGTCAGCTGGACACATTTGAAAAACTCAAAGAACCTGGTGGTTTATCTCAATTGGTTCCTATGGCATTAATGACGGGGTGAAATACCAGCATGCTCCACATTTGCTATTGCTGCCCACAGCTAAGCTGCAACCATGCAATGTACTGCAGTGGAGACACACCTGCTTTGCCACTAGCCAAAGCAACCACAGGACTGGGAGCAGCACGCCAAATGCATGCGATGCCTAAGTTAGTACAGTTGGGTAAAAGGTGGGAATTTTTTGCCTGAACACCATGAACATTAGTGGAATTGCACTGCTAATGAGACCCGAGAAAGCACCTCCATGTGGCAGTGTACCAAACTCTTTGGGGAGCTCAGTGGTGCACATGACCACACGGCATAGACATCCCTTGGAAGATGCTCCCAGGACACTTGTTTCCTACAACAACTCGCCAGAAATTCGCTTGTTTCCCTGCAGTTTGGTGACACTAATCTGGCAACCTAGCAGCAGGCACTGAGTGTTAACATCTGACCCAGGAACAAGAGTGGATTTATTTCTCTGCTCGCTCATTTTCAGATGAGAGCAGAATTTGGCCCTTTGAGTGCAAAGGAGAGAAATAAAGATAGTGGGAAACCAGCTCTCAGATACTCTGCTGCAGGAGTGAGAGCTTCAAGCTGGCAATTTTAAAAGCACAGCTCTGTTAAATAATCCAAGAAATTGGGAAAGCTGATCTTCTAGTCAAAGAACAAACTCATTTCTGAGTGATTTCATTCACTTGGGAATAGTCCATATTTAATAGAAAAGAAATACCTACAAAAGCCCAGATGCAAGATTTGCATTCAGCTGAATTACAAAGCATAAGGAAAAGAATTGCTACTTTTGGTGGAAATCTTTTGCTTTTAGCATTTGTGAATTTAGGAATACTTTCATTTTAAAAAAGCTTTTACTAAAGCGTGGTTATCCCTAAAAAAAATGAAAAAGCAAACTTGCTGAAAAAATTAATTTCCAGTGGCTCTGCTCTATTCCCTTAGGTCTTTAAAAATCTCAGATTGAAATGGATGAATATGCAAGTGCCACTTATTGACGGCCTCCCACAAGCAGTGAAATCCTTTGAAATCATTGTGGAGGTAATTGTAAAAGAAGTTATATGCATAAAATTACTTCTCTGGTGCAATACGGATCATAAATCAGTTCACAATCAATCTACCCACAACTATTTCAATCTAGAAGATTTAAAAATATGTATCTATACATAGGAAACCAAAGTGAAACGACCACTGACAAAGGGACATGCGATTAAAAGATGTATTTTTTTCTTGCTGTGATGCAGCATGGAGGAGCTGGAGAATATTTTCATATTCATTAAATTTAGTAAGGAAACTCACTGTCTGATGACTTCTTGTGATACTTAATTACACTAATAGCATGGTGAAAATGTTTAGCCAACCCTAGTGGTTACTGCACTAGCTCAAAGAAAATGTAAGGCGAGTATGAGTGACTAGACAATAACTTCCCTGGATTTTGTCTCCCCATGTTCCACCATGACATTAATGGTGGCCAGATCTAGGCTTCTGCCTCCCTCCTTGTCATAAGTGAATGCTAGCTGATTACAGGCACATCTAAAACCTGCAGGTGATGGTAATCCACATTTTGACAACTTCTGCTAACAGGACTGGGATTTTTTTTTGGATTGGGATTTTTTTTTTGTCCTGTCAGACTCTACAGGGTAATCTCAGAGGTATAATGCAGTATTTTATTTTTCCTTTAAGTCTCTTTGGGAGTCAATAAGCAATCCATACAGAAGCACAGCTGCTTTATCTGGTCATTCAGTGTAATGCTGAAGTTGGTTTAATGAGCTGGTATGCAGGTGAGGAAGAAGGGATCACCTGGAGTTGAATCAGACAACCTTGGTGATGAGGGAAGAGCCAAGTTTTTCCAGAGTTGACAAGCTACACCTCACAAACAGCACCAATATGGGCTTGAGACTACTTTCTTGCCAATCTGCTAAATATACAAATCTCTGAAAAGAATATGGTCCATTTAAGAAAACTGCATTTGGAAACACAAGGAGTTTTTTTAAGTTCACAGAAAAGAAGAGGGGGGTGGGCTGAGATGAAATGTGAAGAGGGTATTTCTCTTCAGGTCCATGACCGAATTTTATTTCCTCCTAAGGAAAAAAAAACCTATAGCAAATAACTAGATTATTTGATTAATTTTATAAGTAGGAAAATACTTGAAAATATGAAATAAGTATGTTCAGCGGAGCCTGTGCTTAGTAGAGAAAGAGACTGCAAAACGATATTTCCAAGGGACAATATGAGCCGGCAGTGAGCAGATTCTGACTGTGTTCACATACTTACAATAACAGTAGGTGAAATTCATTATTAGTGATGGTTGATGTTGACTTTTACATTTTCCAAGGGTAAGGTTTATGAGTAATGAGTCCCATAGTAGCCCCATGTTAGAAGAAATAACACCATTATAATATCAAAGCTGTAACCAGAGCACAGAGGAGACTGCAATATAAAGCTGGAATGGAATCACGCTCACACTGTGGGTTTTCTCACCTCTGCTTTAAAGAGATTGGTTTTAAATAAAAAATGAGGACAGGAGCTTTTCACCTCAAAAATTATTTGGAAAATTACCTTTGGTCTACCTAAATTTTCCCATCTTGTTTGTGGAGCAGAAAGATATCTCCTGCCTTTGTCTCGCAGCCTGCTGGGCAGCACCACTAAACAGATGCCATGGTGTACCAGAACAGTTGCAGCCTCTGAGGCAGAGGGAGCTGGGCTCACGTCCCTGCTCCAAGTGAATGACAGGATCTAGGTCATTTGGCTCTTTGGCCTGTACTTTTAAACTTGGATGCTGTCTTTCTGCTCAAAAATAGCTGTTCACTGCTTCTGAATTCTCAGATTAAAGGATTCTTGCTTAATGAATTTGATGGGTTGCATCAGCCACTTGGGCCAAGTGTAAAAGATTCCTATCTACAGATTTGTAGGAAATTCTTGCATTTCCCATTTCCAGTAAACATCTCTGGATGTTTTCAAGACATTTTGGTGCCCTGGACAGGTAAGAAAAAACATTTAGGTTATGTGCCTGCAATATATACTTCTAGAAAGTGAATAACCAATGTCTCAATAATTTTAAAATCCTACATTTACTTCTGTTCCAGGGGTTCTCACCTTCCTTTCCCCCACACCCGTCCTTCATATCTCTAAATTATCCCTGGGTATTTGCTTTTGTTGACTTGAAAGAATAAAGGAAGTTCTGGGTCTCTTCCTGCCCTGCACACTCAATTTTTATTTTTCTTTCTTCCTCTCTCTCTCAAATTATTTTTGTTTGTCAAAACTATCTTGATATTTAAACAGTTAGTGAGGACAAATAAAAAAAGACAACAAACTGTAATTCTTCTGTAATCAATTTTTGGAAGCTGAGGCAGTTACAAAGATTACAACTGTTATAGGTTAAATTATATGGGTGCATGAAGAAGCCTTTCTCCATTCCTCTTCATGCAGTGTTAAATAGGAAGGCAAAAGGGAAAAACCAGAGCCCAATCTGTTTAAAGTTTTCAATCCCAAATTTTCCATTTTAATCAGAAAAGGCTTGTCTGGTTGCATTATAGAATTTCTGGTCGAGAGTAATCAAAATGACACATTCCTGAGAGAAATATAACTTTAAAACACAGTCCATAAAAATGGAGTATATAACATTACTGACACTGCAATAAAACATTCACAGGAATGGTAAGATACTCTTTTTAGATTTTTCTCAGTATTATCAACAAGCCTCTTATGATCTCCACATTGTGGGAAAGCTGAGAAGGATCATAATTAATTACCTCTGTGCTCTATTTATTTAACTTGCAGATCTAACCAGGTCTGTTAGAAGTACAAATCACCACCACAATTGATGTGACCATGACAGCAAACCTCAGTAACACGTGTCATTGCTAGTAGGGCTTACTACTTACTTTTCAGCCCATCAGTTTGAGGTGTCTAAAGGTTAGTTGTAGACATGCTAGGGCTGGGAATTTTCCCGCTCTGGCTGTCTCCAGGCAAGAAGAGGGGCACATAGTCCTGGTCCTGGGTGCAGTCTGCATCCTGGAGGATGCCCAGGAGGGTACTGTTCAGTGTCAAACTGCTGAGTGCAAGCTCGAGAACTAGACAAGAGAAAGACAGACAAAGTTTGGTGCAATTTTACTGACAGAAACTCCCTTATTTTAAAGCATGCTACGAATATTGGTGTTTTCCTTTGGAGCAACTGAACTATATAATAAACTCACATGTTTTGAGGTATAGACTGAGATAACCTGAAAGCTGCTTTTAGACAGCAACAGTCCTGCTGGCTTCAGTAAGTTTAGAAGTTCATACTTTTCCCACTTCTTTTAGAAGAGTGCTTGCATGAATATCCATAGCAATAAAATACACACTTCAAATCAAACAAAACCTCCAAGCCAACTAAATGCTTCCTAATGCCTTTGCTCCGTCACCTGGGCAATGCTCCTTATGCTCCACAGAACTCAGCCTTCAACTAACTGCTCAGCTGAATAAATAAATTCTTTCAGTTCACTATTTTTATCTTGTGTTCATGTTCATTCCCAGAGATCATTCCTTCTCTTCTCTCTTGCTACAGGGCTTTCATAACCCCTTCTTGCAGGAGGCCATCAGAGCCTTGACCAGCCCACCCCAGGCTTTCCCAAAGGTTGCCCCTCTTTCTTACTTCTTAGTTGTCACCAGGAGATGAAGGCAGCAAAATACATACAGCTGGTCAGAGTGGTACATCTTTTGCCCCATTTTCAACATTTTTTTCTTCTATTATTTTAAGTTTCCAGACTTTTAAAACCACTTAAAAAAAGGTACTGGAAGCACACCAAGACAGTATTTGACTGCTTTGCATGATTTTCCCTTATTCCAACTCAGAGCCTACCTAATCAGATCAAAACTCTTCGGAAAGAAGTTGAAACTGCTGCTTAAACTGCAACCACCTGCAACGGGATCAGATCAGAAACCTCTGACAAAGTCAGTCAGTAACTGCCCCTTATAACCCATCCTCTCCTTGTGAGTCCAAGGACTACATAACTTCTGATTTCAAAATATTGGTGCCATAGCTATGAAAGTAATGACAATGCAGGATTTGCCCAGCCTTCCACCTCTTTCCAGCAGCACCTCTTTCTCTTTCTCACACCCACATGCCTCCATTCAGGGTGTATTTCTCCAGCAGCTCCACATGTACTACAAAAAGCACAGAACAGCTCGGGCAGGGGAGGAAGCAGGGCGACGTGGAGCTGGTCTCATTCCCACAAAGGAGGCTGTCTTTTTCAACAGCTGCAAACATCACAAGGAAATTAAAAGGACAAATTAACTGAAATACTACGTGCAATTCATCTACCATATAATTTGATTGACGCCCGTATTCACCCACTTACTATTACCCTAATGAAGGTGCCATAAAAACTCTTAGTTACTTAAAAGCCAGTAATTAGTGCAGTTTAAGGATGTATAAACTCAGGAGCTGTCACATCACCCACCCAGTGGGGTAGCTATTAGTGAAATGGAAACAGGGAAGGCCTGGCATGCAAAACAGGAGCTGTGTGATCTGAATAATTCAACTTTTGTGAGCAGTGGCACACGGCAGAGCCTGACGGATATTCCCATCAGCAAGAGAATCGGCCTCGTTCCTGCTTTTACACTGCAGTTTTGGGGCAGGTTTGGCTCCACACAGAATGTGTCTCTCTCGGCTGCTGACAGGGCAATCCAGAGGCACTGGCAGAGGGATTGCCTGCTGGACTGACATGTACAGAGCTTGGGCAAATCATGCTGTTTGAGGCTTAAGCTCTCCATCAGTGAAGATTTATGACTACCTCTTTTTCTCAATCATTCTCTCTGTTTCTAGGCAAATATGACTTAAAAGCACCTGTCAGTAATGTGTGGGTAAGGATATGTCCAGGGTTTATCATCTCTTCTGAAAAAATCAGAGCTGAAACTCTCCATGAGAAACTGCCCTTTCAATAGCAGAAGTTCCAGGAAAAACAACTCCCTTCCACCTTTGGAAAAAAAAAAATTCCCAAACTCACACTGTTCCTGTTTTTCAGCGCAAAAATTAATTTTTACTTTTCTCTAGCATAATGGGGACTTGCAGAGTAAAACCATTCCTGCCCTGTAGTGACATTATGCGATGACTACACCAGTGCAATAGCTTGTTATATCAGACAAAATCGTGCAGACAGACTGTTCCATCCCATCATGCTAGGAGCAGGTTAGCTATCAGCCACTGTGAAGAATTTTAGCTCATTAAACCAGATGGTGCTGTATTAATTTATTCTGAGTCACATTAATTTAGTCCACCCATTTGGTTTACAAACGAAGCCCACATCAGTTCTGAGACCATGACAAGCTTGAAACAGCAGATCCCCCTGCCAAAGTGGGGTGATACCTCGCTGAACACCCAAGTGCAGCCTTGCTACAAATCACAGGTGAGGGGCTGCTGTAATGCAAACTCCTTGTTAAGTTCACTGCAAATCCCAAGACCATCAGTCAGAATAAAATCTCCATACCACAGTGGTTCTGAACACTTGAAACATGGATCAGCACCTGAATTATTCAGCTGAGCTCATTCTCTTTTTCTCATCAATAAAAGTGATAGCAGTTAGAAATGGTGCTTTTTGAAATAGGTCAAAATGTGGTTCATTGCCAACTCAGTGTATTTGTTTTGATTTTTTTGTATGAGTTTTTTTTTTTTTTCCTAACATGACTAATATGGAACCACAAAGATCTTGCAGAATAAACAAAAGGAAGGTTGGAGGTTTTTTAATAGAAAATTTCATAGTGACGATTAGCAGGCTGTGGAACTTTTACTTTACAAAGAGACACTAAAAAGGAAGTGGCTGTTTATTCAGTTCCTGGGAAAATAACTAAATGCTGGCTGGTATTTATTCAGCTGAATTATTAGAATAGCATTTGCTCCTATACTTAAAGTTGTGTCAGCATTTCCATTATGAAGCTTAGCACTTAAGAAAATCAACCCAGAAGCAAATTGGTTAATAAATAAAAATAACCCAAATAAATCAAATTAGCTTTTTATAAAGTTAAATTGCTTTTTAAAATTCTGACCATTTAAAAAAAAATGTTGAAAAGAACAAAGAGACGTTAGTTTCAGACTATACCAGAAAGCCTTCAGGATGCTTTCATACTGATAGATTTATAAAATATCCACAGAGAAGCAGTTGAATTTTTTTTTTCTCAGTATGTATCAGAATAAAGACGAAATTAAGAATTATTTCACTGACAACTTTGTCTACTGAAGTAATTTTCCTATGTAAGGACAGAAATGTACTTCTCTTGTGAATATGAGATAATTTCTGTACTTCTCATCTTTTTTTTATTAGAGGCTAACTTCCCATTTTAGAATTTCAGTGAACTGAATGTCTTAATAAGGATTTTGACTAATGTGATTAAAAAGCCTTTTCTCAATAATTAGGAAAGGGCGGTTTCATTTGAAAGATATTGACACTCTTTCAAATATTTTAAAAATCATAATTTTCAGTCACTATAAAAAATTGCAGGATGCTTCTACTCCAGCAATGTGTGTGTAAGCACACTTTCATTACTATTAAATTGAGGCTACTCTGGTGTGCAAAGTAACCCTTAAACAGGTTCTTGAAAAATTTTAGTCAGTTCTTCTTTTTGTAAGCAATGGCTACAAATCCCAAGTACTTCAATTGCTAAATCTCAGTGTATAGAAGGATCTTTGCTAGGATTGCATATGAGTTTTTCCACACCTACAAAAAACCAGCACCCTAACTAACCCAGGGGCAGAAGGCTCAGCTTTAAAAATTGTAAAATTCTGTGGGGAGCATGGCCTGGATAATCTACTTGCTTTTTGGGATGCCAGTTCGTTCACTCCAGGCATCACCAGCTAATCACGAAGCCTTCTCTCTCCTCCTCAGCCCCATGTCCCACCACCTCATACTCTTTAGTGGGGGACACCTTTTCCTTTTCTAGTAATAAGCTAACTTCGAATAACCCCCATTACGTTCCCCTAATGATATACCTTCTTTTACTGATGCCAGCACTTCTTTGCCTCGCTATGAACTGCCCGCAGACTCGCACCCAGGACGAGACAGACAATCCATGGATGCCGCTGTGTCAGCATTCCCCATCACTAGCTCCAAACCAAAATGCAAAAGCCCTAACACTTGTAGTTACAGGAAGGTTCACACACAGTACAAATTCATTGTGCTGCCACAATATACACCCTGTTATTATTGATAACATTATTATATAAGCTAATGCAAAGCTCTACCTCACTGTTCACAGAACTGCGTTAACGAAAACATTCGTAACATTGGTCCTGACATCCTTGGGATTACATTTAATGTGTATGTGACCTGAAGCAACCCCCTGGTACCTGATCATGATGCTAAGCTGTTTATTTATTTATTCTCCCTTATTTCAAATGGTGAAGATGATTAATGCCGCTACCTTTGCTGCATTCACCTCTGCTTTCTGGGGGCTGTCCTTGAAGGACATCCGTTTAAAGAAAACGCTGATAAATCTAATCTCTCCTTGTCAGGCTATGCAAATCGTGACTTTATCAGAACCTGTGAACACCTACTTCATAAGTGTGAAAAGCCACTGGAAGAGACTCCAGTGGACACAGCAATAATCCTTATAAGGAAAAGAAAAAAGGATTCCTATAGCCAACACTAGTGATGTAAAACACTACACCTTTGAAAGATATGGCACAGTTCAGATCGGGTAATAGAGAAGTTAAACACTTCTCTACTCTGTGAACCTGGAAGTTTCAGGTCATTGTCTTTAGGGTGAGGACAGTATTTTTGGGGAAACATCAGCAAACCCACACATTTTAGGTAGGCAGCAACTCCATATTTGATAGCTTTTATTGCAAGATTTAAAGGAGTATTAAATATTAAACAAATTAGTTAAATTCTCCTTTTCCTACTCCCACCCTCCAATGCTTGGAGATTATGATTTTCTTGGATGGTATTAATCCGTCAGAATGATTCACCATACAGGCTGAAGTTTCTCTTGGGATACTTTCTACCTTTACTGGCACCGTCTGCTCCAGACTCTGAACACACTTTCTGCAAAATTATATGCTGGCTGCAAAAGCACACAGATCTTTACCAAATATCCATTTGCAAAGTCATAATTTGGCTCTCAATAAATTCAGAGGATTGTATTTCAAGAAACTTGTAATAATTTCTGTTTTCTATACATGTCCACATGGATGAGCTGAAGGCAAAAATGTAGCTACAGAGTGCTGTTATTTTTGCATTGGGAAAGCTTTTTCAAATGAAAGAATTCAGTATAATCTTCAAAAAGCAGTCAGACTAGATGAACGTGGTCATCTCTGGTAAACAGCAGTGCATATTAAAGGCTAAGTGGCAGTACTATTGGCACCACGGTGGTCCAAGCACATAAATGAGGTGAAGGTAGCAAAATGCAATATCTTTTCCAAGTATGACTGAAATTTGTCATCGTTTCTCAAGTGTGTTTATTGTTCCTGGGAAAGAATAAAAAGTAAAGATAGTCTCCCGGTTGCAAATCATGCCTTGCTTGCAGATGAGACAGGCAGGGCATAAAATGCTTTTTGCCTCAACAGAGAACAAAGGGAATGGTGGAAAAGACGGGGGCACAAGTTAAACGCTCCTCATCAACTGGCTCATGGTTACCTCTAATATATACTGTAGCTTGATCCAGCATACCAGTTAGGATACAATATAGAAGGAGCTAGAACTGCAAGCCAAAGTCTGTTCCAACCCAAACAAATTTAATGCTGGATTGCATATTTGGTCAGCTAAATTGTGTCTGTGTTTAATTTGCACATGTCTATGTGTTTCTCTGAGTCAGCTGAACTACGAAGTGAGACATTGGAAGAAAACCTGCTCCTGTGCTATTTCCAGGTGAGTCAAAAGGTACCATCCAGGCCTTCAGAAAATCCATTCGGTGACTTTTCCCACTCACTTTCCTTCGAGACTGTGGAGCTTCCAGATTCATAGATCCTTAGGTAGAATGAAAATGAGAACTTGACACCTGAGCAAAAAGTTCACTGACCCACAAGGAGGCAGTGGAGGTGATCCAGAGCTACATGCCTACTTTCTCAGAAATGACCTTTGCACAGGGCTGAATGTCACATTTCAACCCCTGTGACTTCTGTCAGTGACACTAACCAGCCTCCAGAGCAACTGCTTTGCCTCTCTGTTTCTCACAGACTTCGTTTCTGAGTACCAGGCTTCATATGTTTGAGGCTTTGACTTGTTATTTCAAAGAATGAAATTACCTGTCAGGGACATTTGCCATATAGTTTTACCACCACAGCAGAACTACTTTAAATACTACTAGATTATTAAAGTTCTCCTTCAGTAATACTTTAGAAATAATTTTGCTGCCCTCTAGCCTACTGTTGAAATCTCTCTAGCATGCTGGCATTATCCTTCAGGAATGCTTCTAAAATAACTTTACTCTCTTTACTGTCCTTTTCATTACTATTGAAATCCTTCCAGAATGCTAAAGTTAACCTTCAGCAAGATGCCAGAATAACTTTCACATTCTGGAAGGGTTTCAATACTGATTTAAAGGATATCAAAATGCAGTTTTATGTCTTTTTGTTTTGTTTTGTTTCAGAATGAGGATTGTGGTGGCAAAATACAGATAAATGAACTTCACTATGCTGTGCTTTTTGTTTCTATAAACATGTATAACCACTGAGGCTGCAGTAATAGTGGTCCTGGAACTCAGAAAAAGTTATTTTTAAAAAGAGCTTCTAAAAATTGCCAAAGCATGAACTGAGGTGACAGCAGGGAATGTGGTTTTGTTTCCTTAATGGACCTGCAAGTGAATTCTGCTGATCTTACTCTGACAATGAAAGTTTTGAGGGCATGAGCTAACTTCTTTGATTAAAATGAGAAAGATCACAAACCTTTGCCTTAAACTCTGACTGAACCCAAATTAAATCTATTTTGAGGTGTGAAAAGTTCCTTTTGGTTTTTGGTGCTGTGCATGTCTGGTTTCAGCAGAGGGAAATGTTCAGATACTGCAACAAAGACTGTGTTTGTAATCTTTCCAGCTCAACAGAATCAGAAAATCCCAAAGTCCTGGGAGACATTTCTAACAAACTCAGGAGCGCCTGAGATAATTTAGCATGTCCTGTGTATCTGATGCAGGACACTTTCTATTTTCATTAATTCCTTCATTCAGACCCCTGTTTTAAATCAGACAAAAATATATATCAACCCAAGATTTCCATGGTTGACCTACAAGCAAAACAAAAAATTGTTCTGCTTTTGCAAACAGCAAAAAGACTTCTACTTGTGCTTGGTGGGGTGAGTGTGGTGCAGGCCAAAAACCCACTACTTTTGCTGTTTGAATTGAGTGCTAGTAAAACAAGAAGAGGACAAGACTAAGTAGCCCTCAGAAAACTGAGGGGCATAAAGGCATCACACACCTCAGCCTGCTGTTTATGGGACTGATTCTCAGGCTCATCACCTTCCCAAAGAGAAAGTGCCCTGTGAAAGCCTGTAGGTACCAAAAGGCAGCTCAGCACCCTTCCTGAATCCAGCAGGCTCCACAATAGAGCCATTATTTAGGAGCAAATAATTCTGATGGTTGCTGGCATTTTCATGCTCTGGCATGCAATCCCAGCCTGGCTCAAGTCTAAAGCTCTGAGCAGAAACAACAGAATAAAAATAAAATGATTAATGCCTAAGCACTCACTTAGTGCCTCCATCTTCATCATTAGATTTTTCTGTTTTTCTCTTCAATTGCATCCACAACTACTGGAGATCAGCTAGGACTGTGGGGGTCACTTGCACTTCTCAGCAAGAAGCCGAAAGAGTTTTGATCTAAAAGAAAATCTTCTGAAAAGATTTCCTACTGTGTCAATAAAGAGTCTTATTAAACTTTCATAAGATATCCAATGATGTTTTTAAAATGGTTTGTCATGAATGGAAGCCTGTAGCTAAAGCAATATACAAATCCACTGATGTGTTTTTTGTGAACACCTATTATGAATATTTGTAACAATACTACTATGTAGTTTAGAAATACAAATTTGAGGAACCTGATCACATTTCCTCTTTGTGTCTTAGAACAGAACCAAGAGTGTACATTCTGCACAGGAGAGTCAACACGCTTTTCCACCCCTAAAAACCTATGGGCAACAGGGTTATACCCATGTATGAAGGTCAATACCAGGCACAAGGTTGCTCATTGAATAGTCAAGCTGCTCTGCAAAAGACCACATAACTGTGCCCATCTACAGCATGATTGTGCTTTGAGGCTATGATCTCATTTTAACTGAGAGCATGTCTGCACACAGGCAAAAGAACACCTACAGCAATGTCCAACAGCACCTACAGCAGATGTTTCAGAAAAGCTAACAAGGGCCTGCTCCTGCACAACTCTTGAGCAGGAGCTGAATGCTAAGCACAGGAATGAGACCTGGGGATTAAAGCAAGAAAAAGTCCCATCTTCATACAAGAGCCTTGCAGGATTAAGGTTTACTCAATATAAAGCAGTGACAGGTTCTCCTTTCCAGCTCGTGAAACTGCCTCTTGGATTCAAAGAGGACTTGCAATTGTTTGCTTTATGTCATAACAAGTTTATTTAAATACTGAAGACAAAAACATTTAATCTTTCCTTTGTTTCGTATTGCATCCCTGATTTGTTTTTTACAGCCCTGTTGCTGGAAAATTTAGAGTACAGTGCTAAAAGCAGTCTTGATCATATTCCCCATCCCATCACGTATTTACACTCTGTCCCAAATTTCCAGTTGTTAACACCAGCTATTCCTCATCACAAGGGGATCTCTACTACAACAAAATATTATTTTAAAGCCATACTAACAGTAATTGGAAGCAATTGAGTTTTATCAACTAACACAAACTGTGGGATTTCAGAGTTGGATTTCAGCTGGTATTTTAATGAAGTGTGCGCTAACAGCACAAAATCTTCTGTCATTCCAGCAGCTGAGTTTCATATACAGACCTTTGATAGGATGACCATGTGTTAACACTCAGATGGTTCCAGCACATGAGTGTACACACCAGCAGTCCACAGATCCATCACCCAGGTCAATTTTCTACCCCCCTTCCCCAACCCACTGAATGATCCTATGCACGGGGTACAAGCTCTTGTTCAGGCACTAGAAAAGCCCAATGCAAAACATGACTTTTTCTACTCCAGCCCATACACCTCCCTTCCTGGAGTGGCATCCAGTACTTTCTACTAATGTGTGCATGGTTACAAATGCTGTCATTTGCTGTGGACACCAACCACACTGGGGCCAATCCTGTGTCCATCAAAGCAGAGGAAAATTTTTGTGCTAAATAAAGTGGGCGACTGGATCTGTCCCTCACATTGGCACTGCAGAGGAGACTAAGTTCTGGACCTTCATCAGCTTATGTGGTCTTTTGGATTTCAAGCTACTTGGATCAAACCTCTGAATCAACCTGATTTTGGTCTCCTACATGTTTCATTACAAACTTTATACTGGCTAGAAATATTTCACTGTGAGGTCTTCTCTGCAAATTTTTCAAAGCATGTAGAGACCTTCATGGGAAGCAGGTATTTAAACTCAAAGTACTTACAGGAAAGAGTCAAGAACAGACAAAGTTCTCGTCCATACTCAGTATTCAGTAGGCTTCTGCACTGTAGATGAAAAGAAAATTTTCCAAGCTTCTGTGCAGACTGTCCGGAACTTTGCACAAATATTTAAACGTATATTCCTGATGACTTCCCCTCCCTTTCCAATTAAGCAGATTATTTTGTGTCATGGTTTATACACTCTCACAAAAATTCAGAGCATGTATGATCATGTCAATTTTTTTTTTTTCCTGGTTGTTGAAGCAACTGGTTTAATATACTTAGTTTGGAAAGAATAACACTAAAATTATATTTTGCTAAAGCTAAAATTTTCATATATTTCTTTAAAGGTCTCAGAAAGCACATGAGCTCATTTAAATGTGTCTGTTTCTTCACCAAGCATAAACTTTATCATTTAACTTTAATTTCTGTAGGTTTCTCTCCTCCAAACCTCATTTGACACAAATCAGAAAAACCAACTAGACTACAATTTTGATGAAGAGTAGACTTTTTTTTAAAAGCAGCTGATCATAAATGATCTTATGAACTTGAAATTGAAGATGAACAACCAAGCTCATTAGTACAACAATTTGATTAACTTGGAATTCATTATCTGTAGTATTGCTATTTGGATAACTGCAAATTAAGCCAGAGAAATGCAGCATGACTTTGCTCAAGTTTAAGCTTTGCTCTTTAAAAATGTGAGACTGGTGCTGAAAATGAGCTACTCAATTGAATTACCTTATAATCGGATTAGTTTAGAACATACAGCTACTACAGCTATCTCAATAAGCATAAATGAGGCAACAAAAACTCCCTTTAATTTGTTTTGATGCCTAGTGTCCCAATCTGTTTTAGGCTGAAACATCATTCTCTTATCTTTCATGACAGACACAAATAAAGACAGACAAACCTGTACATACTAACAGTGTATGATTTCTTAGACTAGAAGTATTTCTGATTCTGACACAAGAACTCTTGAGAATGTTTCAGGTACCAACTCATAGAAGTTGCAATAGGAAAACATTGCTGAGATTTACAGCACTCCCCTGCTTTCCTGCCCAAATATACATAGGAAGAAGAAAAGTTATTCTTATGCAAATGCAGACACGTACAGGTCAAATTGGATGTCTGTTGTCTTTCAAGAGGAATTCGGAAGATCAAAGAACTCAGATCAGTTTTTCCCAGGAAGAGGGAGATGTTCAAAGCTAAGTGGGTGGATAGAAAAATTTGAGGAAGTATGAACTTTCGCTCAGAAATTTTAACAACTGAGGGATGGCTGGAAACATAGACCAGCAAGTACAAATACTCGATGCAAACAAGCATTTCCGGCTGAAGGCTGGACTAGATGATCACAATAGTCTCTTTTTGTATCCTAATCTACAAGCTATGTATATTCATGCAAATACAGGATTTGCATGTTGAATGATGGTAGCAGGAGTATACAAACCAGGCTCTATAACAGCACAGAGTTTTGCACACTTATTTATAGCAAGTTGGTTTCTAATGCTTTTATTTCCTATGTAGTGTCCACAAAACCACAACATGTGAGGCTAAATATTTCAAATGTAGTCAGAGGAAATTATTTTTGGACTATATATTGGTATTTCTAGTACCCCTTGTCTCACTAACCCGGAATCATTCAGTATTGGTTATTTCAGTGGGATACTCTATCATTTAGCAGTCACAGTACAGCAGTGAGCAGTCTTCAGCTTCTTTTGCCATGACCATATTTGTGCCAGGTAGAATATACTAGAAGATACTTTAATGATAACAATTATTTCAGATTAAATAACCTCTTCTAAAAACTTGGGTTTTTGTTTCTTGTGATTATCTGGTGAGTTGTCCTAATTGTCCAAAATTATTTAATGAAATAGTTTCTTATACATCAGTGACTATAATATGGTATGCAAACAGAATTGGTAAAAAGCTGTCAGTGCTTTAAATCATACAATCTTGGTTTTAGTCTTTTTGAAAACCACTAACTGTAGCTCTTTTGAGTAGGCTCTTCTGTGAGTGAGAGCCACAAGAAGACAGGAAAATGTTTCAGAAGGATTTCAAGATTTCTGAAATATGTTTTGTTCTAAACTGGAAAAAAAGCCTTAATATTTCTACATTTCCACATAGCAAAATAGTAACTGAAAATCAGTTTAAGTCTGTCTGGTGGAATTTTGGCCTCAGTAAGTTATTCTTATTCTTAGTATTCTTTTTCTTACTCTTATTGTTATCCTTATCCTTATTCCTCATCTGAGGAGCAATAGAAGCAAAAGAGGAAGGGTACTTGCTATAACCTGCATGTACCCCTGCAGATGAGTGAGGTGCAGGAGATATGATTTTAACATAGATAAGCAAGGGCAGATACATTTCAGAGACTGTCCCGTGAGAGGTACAGGTCAAAATAAGATGGCAGCAAGAAAATATTTTAAGGTACAAGCTTTCAATGTTATTTCATGTGACAGAGCTTTTTATTGGATGGTTTTCTGCATGACAGCATCAGAAGCATGTAACGACTGTCAGCTGTAGGATGTGCTTCTTGGTGGTCTGCAGAAAGGCCTTTCAAATTAAAAGTAAAGATTTTTCTCTTTGAAGATAAAATTTTCACTTTGAAACCTCTCAATTTCTTTTAGAATATCACGCTATTCATTAATCAATCACATGCTGAAATTTTTATGGGAGGACACGAATACCTGGATACAGCTGATATATTTCTTAAAGGAACACTTCAAAAGATGAACAGGAACAAAGATTGCAATGTTTAGTGCCTTTGTAACTACATAGGCAGATATTTCTCAGTCTTTCTAAAGCAAATTACTACATAGACTTTACTCATAAACTAACTAAATTCTCCAACATTAAATTCCTCAAGAGAGGAAAAAGAGAAGCATTGAACAATTCTGTAAATGTACATTATCAGCTCTTACCCACAGGACATTTAGAAGCTTTATGGTAACAAGAGCATCAAGTTCCTAATATTATACTTCAGGTCATGATAACAAAGTATCATGTTATCATATATATAAAATTAGACAAAATACATGCATTAAAAAAATAAAATTATTCTGTAAAAAAAAAAAATAAATGAAGAGGAAGAGTTCCATTGTAAAAAAGAGTCAAAACTTAAGGAAGTTAAAATAAAAACTACACTGAAATAAAAGCACAGATCATGATAAAAAGAAATTTTTTTATGGAACAGGCACAAAATGGTTACAATTGGTAGCCAATAAGCTTATGACAAAGTCATTCTTTTCCATTGCAGAAGAAAATACTTGTTAATGAAGAATAATGCCTTGAAAATGTGATGTAAGTGCAGAAAAGTGGTGTTTATCTTTGGCTTGTGATGCTGACATCAACAATAGAGTGCTCATATTAACCCACTGCCCTTAAAAATAAACAGCAGTGCACTTTAATCCTGGTGTTTCTACTTTTATCTGAGATTAGTCCCTCTGCTTTGTTGAACTACAATTAAAGGAGGAGAAAACATGTAGAAATTAAGCAAAAATTATGAGTACTTTTTAGAGCACAAGAACTTTATTAAATCCTCGTTTAGGCTATTATGTCAAAACATTTCGAAGATGCATGAAGCCCCTGTGCCATTCCAGCTTTATGACAACAATCATTTATGTTCAACACTTAAAAAGTATTTATGTTCTCAGTGTTAAATATTAGTCCTTGCAAACACAGCTCTGGATGCTTGCTTCTCTGCAGTTCCTGTGTATTTGTCATTGCAGTTTTGGAGGGGGGCAGCCCCCATATACGCTGGCTTCTTCAGGCCTCCACCCAGCACTAGGGAAACTGGTGTGACTCAGGTCTTTGATTTCAATTGGAAACAGATCAAGACCTGAATTTGGTGATTAAATGAGTGCTCATTTTTTGCAAAGCTCTCCCTCAGAGCGGAATTCCCTGCAGGGCAAGGGGCCACAAAGAGGCCTGAGTGTGGCGGCGGTGCAGGTCCCATGCCAGGTCTCCCAGCAGTGCTTAAAGGCTGTAAACTGAGGCATTCCCATATGGTATTGAGCAGTTCCCACCTCTGAAGAAGAAATGCCTTTTTCCCCCCACGGCTCTTTCCTGAGCACCCGTCTATCCTCTTGGAAACCTCAAAGTCCCATTCCATCTGCAGTGAAAAACAGGCAGAAGCCAAGAAGAGATTGAGCTAACTCCCAAATATAGCCACTGATGGAAACAGGGAAAAGCTGCAACACATGCACTGTGCCTGGGTTACAAGCAGGGTGACGCAAACTCCTGGGTTGTCATTATTTCATTGACAGGCTTGGATCAAGGGGTTTGCTCATCTGCTTGTGATTCCTGTGTGCAGTGCTTAGCATTTCCATTTGTTGCAATTTAGGTTTGTCCTGCCTGGCTGGTTGGTATGTGCTTTACCCTGAGTGATGGTTGGCCAGAAGTTTGCTATAAAATGTTGCTGTCAATTCTTCAGTTGAAGAACTTATCATTGCTTTACTCTGAAGAGACTCTTAAGGTAGAAAGGTAATTTTTCTGTGCAGAGCTGCTTGAGCACTAAATGCATCACACACAGCACTGAAACACAAACTCTCACAATAAGTGAGAGTGAACTGATCAAGAAGGGATGGCAATGTTGAGAAAAGTTTAAGACCAACATCTCCATTGAACACTCTACCCTCAAGGAAAATGCTCCACCGATACCTCTACCCATTGAAACATTGGGAAAAAAAGGGAGAACAAAATGAAGGAATTACTTCTTCCTTTACTCTAAAAATTAAGAAAAAAGGAATAACTCTTTCAATACAAAGAAAGGAAACTGAAAAACATGTCTGTCAGTTAGCAAACAATCTGTTTATATCTATTCACAACTTTTGGACCACCTTAAATGCAGCCTTTTCAAGGAAAAGTTTGTTCCTCTCTGCATCTCCTGCACATTGGACTGTCTAGGTGCTGTTACATAACAGCACGTGCACCAGGCTATGTGGAAGTGAGCATCAATAAAGACCACCAATTTCTATCCTGCCAGATAATTATAACTGAAGACTGTCCCTTTACTTTTTATCAAGTGCTCAGCACCTTTTTAGAAAAGATTCTGCTTTATTTTGCCGGAACACAAATGCCAAACCTCAGAAACGTTGCTGTACCTGTGAAGCTTCAGAGCTGAGAGAGCAATGAGTGGAACACTGGCTTGAAAACACATGTTGATTCTCCTTAGAGAAGCGAGGTGACAGAGAACACAGAAAGAAAAAGCTTCCCCTTAGCAGCACATGTGTCAAATCTTCAAGTGTCTTTCTGGAATGTTCTGCCTTAACACAGATCCATCCATGGGGTAAGATGCAGTTTAAGAAAGTCAAGGACCAACTAAGGACAGCACCTGCTCACCACACCAATACTACCAGTAAGTCAGAAATCAGTGATCAAATAAAAATGAGATAGTGAATGCAGATGATTATTTTAAGCCACCTGTTGGAAGAAAGGAAGGGAGAGGAAGGAAACAGAAGAAAAAGGTGTCTTTTCACAGGTACAGAGCAAATCTGAGATGTACTCAGAGGGAGAGACTTGCTGTGTACTACAGTGATTTCTCTTGAAGATTGGAGTAAAGAGGTGTGTTCTTCATCATTAAAAAACCAAGTAATTTTAAGATGGATTTAACTGAGGAGTAGTCCAGATATTTATAATGTTGGTGTACTCAAAATATCAAGCAAATTTGAGCAAGATCCTCCCATCTGGACAAGGGTTAGTTAAAACCAGCCTGGAGGATAGGATGTGCAGTGATCGCTTTAAAGAATTTCCTTAATTCTCCTCCACTCTGCAAGACAAGCTCTGCAGCATGTTGTGTAGTACACATCAAACTCAGCCAACTCTTGGCTGGTAAGTCATGAGCTCCAAGAGCCACCCTGGAAGGTCTGAGGAGCTGTGCTATATCCTTGCCCTGGGAAGCTGGTAGTCAAATGGGATTTACTTCTCTGGCAGTTCTAATATGCCATTCATATACTTCCTTTCATTTGGCTGGCACCAGAGAAAAGGGGTTGGATTCAGTGAAGAGCACATTCCACACTCCTCACTGGATGTGTCAGTAACCTTTCTTCACCGCAGGGCTGCCCGTGTCCTGCCAGGACTGTACGTCACTGCCTCACACTTCGTTTACTCACATGGCATCATCTCCTGGGGCCTTACAGAGATGTATTATTTCCCAAATAGCCCAGTTCTTACTACATGCTTATTTTTGGCAATTTCCTATTCCTTTTTGCATTTATCAGGAAACAGGTGAGGAGATGGGCACCCTCTAAAAGATCTTTTCCTGTAAGCCTGAAAAACTCTTTAGAGATGAAAATACAACGGAGAAAAGATGTTTCATCTCCCATCAGCTAAAGCAGGAGGTTTACAGCTCACTAGTCATCTCTTGAGAGTTCAGAAAGCTGTGCATGAATATGTAGGTATGTGCAAAACAAGCAAAGCAGATGTTGCACTAATCTCTGCTGGGGCATCTTAGATCACAGAAGCTAACCTATGGCGTCTTTTCCAGCTGCCAATTTAACCATCCCCTCCTCCCCATGAAAATGCAGAGCTCTCTCCTGCTACAAGACTGAACTGCTTGAGCTTAAGGAGTCAGCTATGCTGACAAGGCCCATTGCTGTGGCTCTCCATGTATCTGTGCCATGGGCTCTGGAAGCACAGCTCTGTAACACCAGGCTACCACAGCCAGCCCCCAAGCATTCCCACCTCCAGAGCTAAGAATACCCCTTTAGCCCTGAGCCTTTCAAATGAGGCTGCTGCTACTAAGCCATGTACCTCACTTGGACTGCACTGAGTTCTCCAGTTAATTCTACTTCAGAGTGTAAGAGAATCACAAGGTGTCAAAACCCTCTAAATTTATGAATTACAACTGCAAGACTTGTACTACTGCCAGCTCCACACCTCTCCATCCACCACATCAGCAAGATTTCCAGAAACAGATAACTCTTTTCCCATGTAATTTCACTGGTAGGGAAGAGCCACCAGCTTTACATGTTGGCTGAGGCAAAATATGGCTTAAGTCTCACCACATTTTACATCAGCTCTCTTCCTGGCCCAAGTATTAATTGGGCAAGGGGAGAGAAGCTCAGAAGGGACTTGCACTGTTGCGCTGGCAGGAAGGAACTGCTGTCAGAAGATTCCCTCAACTTGTGACTGTCAGGGAAAACACAGCTGAAGAAGGGAAGAATTAAAGTTGCTTGCTTCAGAAGAGTCAGCTCATATCCCTTTCAGCTCCTGCAGATAGTGCCCATTTCCCTGTAAAAGCAGACTGCATTACTGTCAAAGCTAGAAGACACCACAGCTTTTAGTAAGATAGTTTCTCACTGTGTACAGTACATCAATCTGATCCTCATTCATGTTAATAAAAGAGAAAATATTTTTCAATCAAGCAAAAGTACAAGTAGCCCATTGAAAGTGAGAGCCCATACTTAATATCAGAAAGCACCACTGAAGCTGCACTGGAAATGCAATGAGAGTACAGCCTGATGAGGTCCCTCTATATTTAACAGCTTTTTAAGCTGCGAGATGAGGAGAATGACTGTTTCTTTGCTCTATAACACACACACACAGAGCATGTCTTTGATAGCTCAGTGAAGAAAAAGGTTTCATTCTTCTCTAATAAGGATATTAAGAAAAATCTGACAGCAGACAGCTGCTTGCACAAACTGCTACCCTGACACTGTTCTCAGACTGATGATGCTGGCAAATGATAGTAGAGGAACTTAAGAAGGATGAAATCAGTCAGCATGTAGAAACAACTGGAAACAAAACCAAAGATAAATACAGACTTCCTCACATTTTTAATATTTGTGTAGGCATTATCTCCACTATGAAACATGAATAAGCTCATGAAGGAAAGCACAGGGAATCAGACCTGGAAGACACTGGGAGCTAACTGCAAATCCCTTCTGCTCAGAAGTTAGTGCTCAGCCACCTCTGGCTCCTCTGAAAATCTCAGCTTTCATTTAGACACATGCTGGGTCACTATTCTGTTTCACCAGGGTTATCAGTGAGATCATATTATATGTTTCAGCTTAAGCTTTAGAAAAATAGAATAGAATAAATGGAGAGTGATATTATCTTCCTTCAGCACAGAACACTAAGCAAACAGTTTAGTACCTTCTGCTAGCACAGTTTCCTCTGGCTGTTCCTTTGGCAGCATTGTTTCAGCAGCAGAGATGACTGACCACATACAACTGTGCCAGACATTTGTGGCTTTTTTTCTTTCTGCCTTATTCATGTAAGAGCTTACAAGTCCTATGGCTGTTGAAAAACTAAGAGAAGCAATGGGAGCTCAAGCTTCCTTAATGGAAAGCTGAAGAATTATAATGTGTCTGTCTGCTGTACCTGAACCACCTGCACAGCCATTGCCCTTGTGGCATCTTGTGCACTTCTTTGCAGGATGAGACTGTGAGGCTTACTGGCTCTGTCCTCCTGCCTGCCCCCACACCTTGCCAGCAAGCTTCTTATCAAGGGAAACCAATGTGTCTACCTCCAGTTCTGGCTCGCCTATGCACTGCAGGCACTGTGACCCCAGCTCTTTAAAAATGTAATCAAATTTATCCAATTTCAGATGTAGCACGTGACTTGAGCGAGAGCTTTAGTGTGATTCTACACTGTGCTGTTGCTGGGATCTGCTCAGAAACCTCTCCTCCTTCCCCTCCATCCTATGAACACAAGATGGTAAAAGCTGCTTGAAATTTAAGGCCATTGAAATGAGGAAGAAGAACTTTATGGCTTCAGTGCAGCAGACCGTCTCACTGCTCAGGAAAGTACCCACAAAAATAGTCACATGGATGATTATGTTTTTCTTTCAAAAAAACCCCAGCAAGATTCACAAGGCTAGGCTTCTCCAAACAAACAAAACCACACCAGCAGCATATCTGCAAGGACATGGCCGTTTGAGTCTGTGACACTTCTCTGGTATGCAGAGTGTCCACTGAAAGTAACAAATAGATTACGGTTTGTTTTTTTTCCTCCAGGCCTAAGTCAGAGAAGCTAATAATTCGAGGAGCTGGCACTTCGTGACTCACTTAGCCCAACCAAGGCAAGCATAAACTGTGCACCAACGCAGATGTTTGAAGGGGAAAAGAGCAGTATTTCCTCTGGAAGAGAACAAGAAAGTGACAGACATTGAGATTTAAATGACAGCGTGTGGCATTAGGAGCCACAATTAAAAGTCATTATGGGCTTCACAGTAACATATTATCATTGCATGCTACTTCATCAGGAAAACAGTAACAAATTATTAGATAGGCTAGTGGCTAAAGTCTGGCAGTAGAAAAGACCAGAATCAAAAACCAAAACACAAACAACTCTCTGATCTCCAGTGATTTGAAAAGGAAGGTAAAGAAGAATCCTAGACTGACAAGAGCTACCTGGGTATTGCTAATGCACCTGATCCAGTGCAGGGAACTGCGAACTGAGGAAAGGCCAAATTCACCTGACATTCCATGTTTTTCTGCTGAGGCAAACTCAGAGTTTAAGAAAGGAGTGCATGGGGAAGCTGCCCTTTCTTTTGTGCTCTTTCCCTCTGGTGGATCACATATGGTAGGGATCTTGTAGCACCTTATAGTGCTTAAAGGGCCTATAGGAGAGCTGGAGAGGGACTTTTTACAAGGGTGTGGAGTGACAGGACAAGGGGAGATGGTTTCAAAGCGACAGAGGGTAGGTTTATACTAGATATTAGGAAGAAATTATTTACTGCAAGGGTGGAGACAGAACAGGTTGCCCAGAGAAGCTGTGGATGCCCCATCCCTGGAAGTGTTCAAGGCAAAGTTGGATGGGGCTTTGAGCACACCTCGTAGAAAGGTGTTCCTTGCCATGGTAGGGGGGTTGGAAGGGGTTTAAGGTCTCTTCCAACCCAAATCATATGATTCTATGATTCTACTTTCCTGTGTATCAAAATTTGCTGCGTCTGATTCAGAGTAATGGAAAACTTGTCCCTAAAACCTGCTTTGAAAGCATCCACGCTGCAGAATCAAACAGGTCCAGGAGACAGTCTCCACTAGTTTTTGTACTTGCACCTGTGTCTTTGTGAAAGGACTTTACAGAAAACTCTGTATAGCTCTTTACTAGGGCAAAGCACCAAGAGACAGGTCACTGAATGTGGGAGCTGTAATTCTGGATATATTGATAGCTGTTTGATAAAGTTCATAGTAATATAATATAGCTAAGTGCTGTTCTCTCACGTTTTGTTATTTCCAGGTCTGGAAGCAAGTAATTCCAGAGAGAGAGAAGTTTTGTTCCTTAACACATGCCCAACTACTTGACATAATATATAATGAGAATGATGTTAAAAATGATCATCAAGGCTCTGAGTAATTTAGTAATGACTCATACTGGCTCCAAATCCTTGTGAGGTTCCTAAAGGTGATCATGAGTTATTTTTATTGCCTGAAAGTCATCCTTTATTGAATAAGGAGAACACAGGTATCTCCCTGTAATGTTGGGAGATGGAGATTGTGAGCCCCTGGATGGCTGACACCAGCCTATCATTCAATCCCACATCACCAATTTAAAAGCTTGCACCTGGAAGTGATGACAAGTTACTCTCATTGCTGGCTGAGCTGCTTGGGTGGGCTCTGCTCAGTTCCTAAGTCTAAGGCTCTACTGTAGGCAGGGAAATAAATAACAACAACAAAATTAAAATAAATAAAAGGACTGAGCACATCCAGAGACTGAATGTCACCAAGACTAGGGCTATGACATCATTGCTGTGCCTGAATAGGGGCCGTCTTCTTATATGGGTATGAAAATCTCTTCCCTGGAGAGCAAAGAACTGTTTAAAAAGGAAATGGCAGAGCAGAAGAGCAGATACAGTTTCTTGCTATCAGTTGGTATCCAACCTTTTTTTTTGCTGCTTATTATGTGTTCTTGTCCTTTTCCAATCAATCTGAGTTACGGCACTGCAGAACCTGACACACAAACTCCTCATATGCTCTAAAGAACTACTGATACAAGCAAGATCTGTATTTGTATAGACAAAAGCATGGATTAATTTGTTTCAAAACTAGAGATTTGAATTATTATTTTATATACCTAAACAGCATCCAGCAGCTCCTTTGGAAACTGGAATTCTGCCATAACAGATGAGGTTGGATTATCCAAATTAAAGGTTTGATGTGAAAAAAAGAGCTAATTGCAGAAGGTTTTGTTTCTATTCAATACAGGAATTTCTAGGAAGTATTTTTATTATAGGACACCAAAAATAGGTCAGATGAATTTTACCTTGGGAGAGCCCAATTCATTCCATGCACTGCCTACAAACAAGGCCCTAACAGCCACCTCAGGTGCAAAAAGCCTCTGTGGCAGATGTCAGAAAGCTATCCAACCACATGATCATGAAATGCACTTCTTGTCTGAAGAACTTATCTTTTACAGACACACACATCCTCAGAATGAGAAAAGGAGCACCATGCTTAGTCTGACCCACAGACAACTGCTCTGCTCTGGTTTTCCTGGCCAAGCACCATATATGAGATCATACTTTTTCATCCATTGATCTGCCATCAACGTATTTGCAAAACCTTCCTTGGGGGAAAAAAATCATCTTGGTCAAGAAGCTCAGGAGTGGATCCTTGAATTTCTCATGACTCAATATACAAAGATCTTTCATAACACCCAGAATGGATGCTCAGAGGACTTCATAGAAGAACAACAACTTACAGCACTCACCACTCTTTCACACTCACATAACGTGTCATACAAGCATGTGAAGAAAATGGCAAAACATTGTTATGAGTGGCTCGTAATTTTTCTTCCATTTTTTCCTACAGTTTGGCCAGTTTTGCTTAAAACAGTCCTTGCATCAGAAAATCTCTTCCCCAGAGCCAGAAGTTTCTCTCTTCTTCAATATATAATTAAAAACAACACAGGTAATAACAGTATATAGGTCTATCATGATACTCATGTCACATCTAGAAAACAGGAATTTTAATAGAAAGATTATTAAAGTATATTATAAAGCACAAAGAAAATGAGTAGGATCTCAAAGAAAGATGACAGCAGCTGATACAATCAGAAATAATTATTAAAAGATTATTGCATGATGCTTATAACTTTGCCAAAAATATCAGTAGAAAAAGAACCTAATAGTGGGTGCTCTAACAGCGGGAGTAGCAAAAGTCCTGTGTTGACTGAAAACTAAGTTACGCCATTATAAACTGAAACACTGAAATGACAGTTAGATAAAAATCACTAACTTTGTTAGTCAGCACTCTACTGCTGGATTTTGTACCTGTGGGAACCTGAGCTACCTCCTCTTGTTAACTCATTTGTGAATGTACCATGAGCAGAATTCCTCCCGTGCCCCCCAGAGCATTAATGCTGCCCACTGTGAGCTTGAAGAACACTCAGTAAAACATAGTCTTCACATAGGTTGCAAACCACTGGCATGGCAACATCTGAAGAAACAAAAATAAATAAAAATAATATCCCCCCACCCCTCATGCCCTTGAAAGTAGTTTCATTCTCAGAAAACTGAGACTGGCAAAAACTCCTGTCCTCGCCCCTCCGAGTTCCTCCCCCTAGCTCCCATCATTCACACCCAGTGTATTTATTCATTTTATCAGATCAGAGAGCAGCATTTGGATTATTTCAAACAGCTAACATTAATCATCAAGACAGAACCTGTAGTTTTTACATGGTGGGTCTGTGCTGAGCTGCGAAGCACTGCCTCAGGCGTCCAGCGTGAGAAATAAGCTGAGTGAAAGCAGCATCATCAAAGCCCAGGCTAAGTGTCACAGAAACGGCTGCTCAGCCTAAGACTCCGATGGCCCTTCCTTTTCATCTTTGTTTAAAGCAGAGATGCTAAGACAGAAACATCTCTCTTGAGCCATTCAACACATCTTCAATCACACAACGGAATGTCAGTAAATACGAAATGTATTTCCCTGCTATTCAGATGAAATCTGAATTATAGTGACTACAGCTAAATAGGCATCAGGCTATTTTCTGCATGCACAACCTACGGTGTAAATTTTGCCCTTTGGTAAGGGGCAGTCCCTTTGTCAGTTTGAGATTACTTCTCATTACTGAGTTATTCAGGTACAGCGTAATCTCCTACAGAAACATTCCTCTCCCTTCTTGTTTCCCTATTCCTGAAATAAAGGTTATGCTGACTGAAAGAGCATTTGTTTGCCAGAGGAAGAAACAACACTTGAACTGAAATTGGGCTCCCAGAAACAACTGTCCCTAACATGGAGCCATTCATTTTCTCGTTGCAATAGTCACATCATTATATCTCCCCGTCTTTCAAGCTGCTCTTCATTTTGAGCAGCCATCATTCTGAATCAAGCTTCAGAGCACCAGGTGGTCTGATATAATATTTATGGGTTTCAACCTTTTCACTAGCTACTCTTCTATACCAAACTACATATAATAAATACAACTTTGCTCAGGAAAACAAATTGAAACTTTAAACAAATGTAGCCTACATTATACAGGGGGTCAGAGAAGGTGTGCATAATAGTCCCTTCTGGCCTGAAAAATCGAGGAATCTATGAATTTTGAAATAACTGCATAAAATACTACACTCCAACCCTAAATTTTGCAGTAAACCTTTTCAAATATTAATGAGAAGCTGTGCAGCTGAAAGAAGATGATGCCCTTGGATCCCTGGCTAAGGGATGTTTGCCAACTTGTCCTGAAAAAAACCCCTTTAGTTTCTGAATGAAGAGAAGTAATTGTCTTACATGCTGGAGTAGTGAGTAATGAATGTATTAGCTCATTAAAAGATCATCATCATAATCATCTACAACACCACCACAAAACAACCAGGACATGTTATGGTCTGAGTTACTTGCAAAGAAATCAGTTAAAAAGCATAGGTGAGACATCTGAGGTTGCAAAGGTTGCTGTCCCAGTGTTTTTCTGGGTGTCATATATGGATGAAAAATTAGCAATTTGGTACCAACAATGGTGCTCTCTTTCACAAAACTCCAAGCATAGGCCACATAAGCCCTGCTCTTACATGGACAATATCCAGCAGAGCTGGTAAAAGACCTCTGGCACAGATCAACAAAAGAACAGTCCAGTCATTCCTTTTAACTCTAAAGCCCTCCCCTAGTTGTGCTTGGAGTTGAGGATGCCACCACAACAGCAGGTGAGACCATAAGGACTGCAGCAGCACTGGCCATGAGTTGTGCTTTTGCTGGCCCAAGGAGTTACTGCTCCTCCACTGCTCCCTGCTGAGCTGCCACTGCAACAGCTCTCTGCTCTGTGCTGATGACTGCGAAGGACTTGAAATAACAGTTCTTTGACATTTAGGGTGAAAACTACTAGTGGACTTTCACATAAGGGAGAAGTGGACTTAAGGATGCAATGATCACTGGGAGGAGACCAGGGATGAACAAATGGAAACCAGGTGAGGGCAGGTGCCTCCTCCTGGCTGTAGCTATTGGATACAAACAGTGCATAAGTCCAACCTCAAGGATGCAGCCAGCCAACTTCCTGTCACAGACCAGGAACAGAGGGGTGAACACAAATGTACTGCCTCGTGATACATAATAATCAGGAACACACAATAATCAAAATCTAGTGAGCTGGGTTATGCAAGGAGACAGTCTTCTCCAGGATGTTTTGTTGACCTTGCTCTCCTTTCTGTGCATTTAGATATAATCTTTATTGCAATATATACCTTTCTGTCTCTGATCGCTTGGATATGCACAGCACAGAGCTTCTGTACAACAGTACTCTCCCATCCCAGATGCTGCTGTGAGTTCTTGGTGAGGGTGTGCTTTCAGACACAACCTCTACATGCCTAGCTCTACCCTAAGATGATAAATTTTTTGTCTCTCATCAGGCTTCTGCTAGTTCATTCACAACTTTGAGAAGTACTGAAATGTTTATCTTTTGCCTTCCAATATTCCTTGACTTCAAAATATGAAAAAACCTCCCAAGTTGGCATGTGCATGTAGCTTAGGCTCATCCTGATCTTCAGAGCAGCCACAGGACCCCTTTCAGACATGAGGCCTTGTTCACTCACAGGGAATGATAAAAAGTCCTTTCTCTGCTAGATATGAGTATCATAATGTTAGCATTGAATCCTGAAGAGTAAATTTGAGAAAGCACTCGGGAAAAAACATACAATTGCCTTCCTAGCCTAATTCACGGCACCAAGGGTTTAAAAATATCTAGGGGAGGCAGAGTTGCCTTAGTGACAGTGGTTGCTTGCCTACAAGAAGGGAGAAGCAAGGAGAGACAGATAGCAAAGGCTTGAAGAGTAGCTTTTTCCAGCAACCCTCTTCTCCTTTTACAAAGGAAACAGCCCTCCTTCTGACCACAAGTGAAGATGTCTATGACAGCAACCACACAGGACCCTGAGGAAGCAGACTGACATGCATGCCACTCTTCAGAAGTACTGGTGCAAAATCAGGGCTGTGTGCTCTGCTGGGCTGTTTGGTTCCGGTTGTTGTCCAGTTCCCACGGGTGAGCCAACAGTGCACATGTGAGAGACACACGCAGGATAATCTGTGCCTCCTCTCTGAAACACACCAGGGTGGTTTGTCATTGTACGCATGGAGTCTGGGCAGATAAAATCTGCTGAGCTAAATTCCACCTCTGGCTCTTCTGGCGACACGTTGGAGACTTGAGTTGCTGGGGTTTGCCGAGGTTCTTTGTTCTTGGAGAGGAGGTTTGCTTTAGAAGTTGAGCATAAACAAACCAAAATTACAAAAATAGCAGCAGCAGCTGCCTCCATCTAAAAGTTTCTTTGCTTTTGACTTGACCACATTTGAGCTAGGCAAACATGGAGCAAAGTTTTGTAACACAAACCACCAGTAAAGCAACTCAGTCCATGAAAGTTTACATGGTGCATTTGCTGAGCAACTCCCAGAATAAAAAGAGGGAGTCTCAAAGCAGCCTTCCAACCTCAGAGAATCCCTGTCAGCTCATACAAGGCTGACCCAGGTAATTCTCTTTCCTCAAGACAAGAAGGTGTCTGCCTGGAGGGCTCCCAGCTCAGGAACAGCCAGATCCAATAAGCAAGGCTCTTTTCCTGCTGCCCCTGCACATTTGTTTTGTAGCCACGTACAAAGTGATGTGAGCTGTCAGACTGCTTGAGTGGGCTTGCTATTAAAAAGACTTTTAAGAGGATAGCCAAGAAACATAGGAACCTTAAAAACTTTTGCAATAAAGCCCTCCCACTTTCCTTCACTTTTGGCTAACACTCTGTGCTGCAGCAAAAGAAGTACATCACATTTCTTAGTAAATACATCCTAGTAACTTAAAAATGTTAGGGAACAATACCTCCCACTTTCCTGAAACAATTAAGAACAATAGTGAGATTAACATTTCTGAAGAGTGCCTGTGTATGCGGAACGAGCTAAGGCCTTTAAAAAAATTTATAACAATGGGGAAGCAATATCCCCCACAGTGAGACTGAAACTGTCTTTATACCATGGAAGAATAGAAACTCTCCCTTACACAGATGCATCTCCAGAAGTTGATTCTTCTTCCCACAGTTTGTCCTGTCTATGTAGGGGCCACACACATCCAAGCTACTGTGTCATCTGGGACAGAGCTGCTGCCACGGCCTTGCACTTTTGAAACTTCTGTGTACACAAGGTTATGTGTGGATTTAAACCTTCCTTTGGATTTTCAAGGCAGGGAGCATTTACCTGCATGTTTCCACAAGATGCTTTGAAAACAGACCTTCTCAGCTGGTGTGGAAAAAACCCCACAAATAAAAAGCTGCTAGTGGACTTCTACCCACAAATCACATATTCATTGCTCAAGGCTTGATAAAGAGTAGCAGTGGATCATAGGGGTGAAATAATTATTTTCCTTTGGCAGAAATCGCAGAAAAAGGGTTTTTTCTCTTCTATCAAGCAATCAGGTTACTCTCAGTGCATTTAACTCACTTGTTCTTTTCCTCAGCACCCTTTAGGAACAGACTAAAGTCTCAGCTAACAACAGTGACAAAGACCTTTCTGGCTTCACTGTGATGAGCATTTATTTTATCTATGCTCCTAGCAAACGACCACGGAACCCCATCCCATGTCACTCCAGCTCTGTCAAGGGCAATGTGTTGCCAAATGTTCTGAAAAGAAGGGAAGCAGCAAGAAGGGAAGGTTGAGGTGTCATGGCATGGCCTTAGAAAACATACAGATAGTACTGCTATTACAGTCTCACCCTTCTCTCGTGAAAAAAGTCATTTGAATGACAGAAAAATAAGATAAGAGCTGATTTGGGCAGGGTGCAAGTGAAAAGTGCTCACTGCAGTAAAAAAGTTACCCAAAGAAGAAAGCGCTGAATGGTACTGAATGTGTGTCCACAAAATATCTGGAGGACCCTATAATAAAATAATTACCCTCCCAAACCCCTATTCATCTGCCTAAAGGGATGGTTCCACCTAAAATAACTGTGTTATAACTAATAATTCTCAGAGGTGTTTGAGGTCTCTAGTACTTCCACTATTATATATTCTGTGCCTAGTGACCAGCACCCACCGCAACAGTCACTGTACAAATGCAAAACAGAAAAACCTTCACTGTCAAACAGGTCATAAGATGAAAAGAGTTAACAATAATTTAAGCCCAGAAGCCATCACAGACTAGTAATCTCTACACATAAAGTCTGAGATTAAGATTTGTCAACGCAAATTTACTTATTTTGAGCATCACTAGGAAAGGTTTTCTTTCGTGCTTTCAAATTTTTGGGGAAAATCATTGTCAGAGCATTTATCTTTTAAAATTCTGCATGAAAAATTTCAAAATAAGAGGCTTGTGATGGGTTGTATAGAATCTACAGCCATGTACCATGTGACTCTCAGAGGGCCTCAGGAGCACTTGCAGCCCAGAAAGCCAGTTGTATGCTGGGCTGCATCAAAAGCAGTGTGGGCAGAAGGTCAAGACAGATGATTCTGCCCCTCTGCTCTGTTCTGGTGAGACCCCATCTAGAGTGCTGCACACAGCTCTGGGGTCCTCAGCACAGGAGGAACACTGAGCTCTTGGAGTGAGTCCAGAGTGAGTCATCAAGATCAGTAGAGGGATTATTTCTTCTATGAGGAAAGGCTGAGAGAACTGGGATTTTTCAGCCTAATTGTGACCTAATTGTAGCCTTTCTATCCTTTTTAAAGATGGGAACATTTCCCTCTTTCCAGTCACCTGGAACTCACTTGACTACCATGACTTTTCAAGTATCATGAAGAGTGACTTGGCAACTACATCAGCCAATTCACTCAGGACTCTGGGATTCATCCCATTGGATCCCATAGAGTTATGTATGTTCAGGTTCCTCAGGTGGTCATGAACCTGATATTTATTTACAGTGGGAAGGACTTTGCTCCTCCAGTCCCCATCCTACTGTCTATCCACTCAAGAAGTGTGGAAACAAATGTTGCCATTGAAGACTGAGGCAAAAAACTGTTGAGTACCTGAGCCCCCTCCTCATCTGTTGTTACCAGTTTTACAGCATTGTTTATCAAGGGGTACAACTTATTTGACCTTTGTTTTCTGTATACCAGTAGAAACTCTTCTTCTTATTATTTGCATTTGCATGTTTGTTCCCAAGTGCATTAAAAAACCAAAACAAAACAAAACTAGAAGGGTCATATTTTAGGCAGTTGCAGTGTAACCACATTTCTCTTTCATCCAGCATGGGTCCTAGAACCCAATTTACTCACTTTTTAAGTGCTTGCCACAAAAATTAAACTTTATGGATGGTTGGAAAGATGCTTGTTGGACTTAATGTGTGTTTGTCTCTAACTTTTGCTCTAAATAGACACATAAACAGAGTAGCACACAAGTGCAAAGAAGTACATGAAAGTATGTGCGTACAAAAAAACTTTAGATGTCATGAGCTGGGGGTAACAGCTTTGGCCACAGGAGGGAGGTTTCTTCTCCTCCTTCTTCCCTGCCTCCCTGCTTGCAAACATTAGTGTGTCACAGGAAAAGAGCAGGGCAGGCAAAAAATGGATGAGGCATTGGTTTCTCAGCTGGAACCATAAACCATGAATGTAATGAGAAAAGGGAGAAAGAGTCAAGGTTACTGGAAGCCAGTCACATATTCCTGTGTTTCCTAGCCTCCCCCCAGCATAGGCTCTGTGTTATCTGCTTATCCGAAGGTGGGAAAAAGGGGCACATCTATTCTATTCAAGTTCAAACACTGTATGATAGATTCTCCACTAACACCATCAACTGCTCACACTGCTAATTGCAGAGGCTGCTAATCTGCCTGAAAAGCCAAAATGATATTAGCTTTCAACAGGATTTACATACATTCAGCCTTATTTCTGCATCAGCCAGCAATTACAGTTTAAACTGTTGAACACACAGCTTGCTGTAGGCCTAGGTAACATTTAATAGCATTAACAATGCACTTCCCAATAACCCTCAAGATCTCTTTACAGAGTGATCAATTCACTAGAATTGCTGTTCAGCACCAGCTGTTTGCCCTCATCCCAGCAGCCCCACACCAAACATCGCCCCAGTGCCTGATGCCCAAGCACAGGCAGAAAAACTTGGTGTGACTCCTCTGACAAGAGTCTTCTGTCTGACACTGCAAAGTGGACTCGCTGGAATTAAAAAGCACTTAGAATGTGATAAACATCAGCGTTTAGAAGGCGGTAGCGGCAAAAGCCTGGAGAGTGGGCTGCGCGCGTCTAGTGAAGTATCTGCTTTTGTGGAACATTGGCTGAGACCAGCCTGTGTCATTATCTCTGACCCTTCCTGACCTTTGTAAAGTTGTGCTGTGCAATCACAGCTGGCAATGAGATTTCACTGCCAGAGCACATCCTCCAAGTGATGCAACAGAGGAGGAATAAGGTATCTCGTGCTCCTGAGAAACATGGGGTTTTTTCCTGCCTATTGCTGTTGTGTGGCAAGCTTGGGGAACACTGGTGGGCCAAACACACCCCTCTCCTGTTGGTGGCTCCATGGCACACAGAATTCTATTTACATTCAGAAGCTAGTAGTTTAGGGATGGAAATGCCATCTGGAGTGCATGGATGATATGCTCATATCTACTGTCATCAAAACAAGTGGCAAAATTTTTGTTTTCTTGACATGGAACAAAAGCTGATGTGACTTTAAAAGGTAAGCTTAAAATTAGACAAAACTACAATTGCATCTTTGAAGCAGAGCCAGAGCTGGAATGCTCATGCAAAGCATGCAACAAACACAAAATACTTGGTTTATGGGTGTTGCTGTGAATTGCATGAGTACTCCTGCCTATAAACTCTTCTGCTAACATTTTCATAGAAACAGAGCATGAAAGGTTACATGTTTGTTCACAGGGAAGCCATTATAAGTAGATGAATCAGATGACTCTGATTTGTTAATTCTTGTGCTCTATTCACTCTGCTCTATCAAATAGTTATTTTCATTACCAAAATGATTAAACACAGATGATCTGCAGCAACATGGTCACCCATTATTATATCATCCACTCTTCTTTTCCATTGTCTTGGCAGAAAAAGACAGACCTCTCTCTTTTCCTTTAAGCATTTTATACATTTATACGTTATTATACAACATATCAAAAGAGAAAAAAAGTCCAACTTTAAAATAGGGCTGTCAGCATTGCTTTACCTTGGTTTTCTGCTTCTGTATTGAGCTTAATTGACATGAAGCAAAGCCAAGTCAATTAAAATACTTGAAATTAAATAATCAGAGAGACAGACAAGTAACAGGTATATATGCCTATGTTCAGACAAATATAGAGAGAGGTATAAGGAAGTCCTCAATCAAATAAAAAGAAAAAAAAAGGAGAATTCAGCATGTACTGACTTGCTGTAATACATAACAGTTCTTAGATAATACAAAAACATTTTCCAGCCAAAGATTTTGCTGAACACTACAAATTATTCCCCATAAAATGGAGGAAGAACAAATAACTAGAAGACCACCAGTGGGCATTTGTTTGACCTTTACCAGAAATTACCAGGATGAAGCATTTTTTTGGTAATGTTTATGGCAGGTTTTGCTCCAAAGCAGGTAGACTCCAATGTGCAAAGATTCTTGCAGGACACTGACTTATCCAAACAGATAAAGAACTTGTCTACAGAACAAATCATTGTGGGTGCCACTCCATTGATTGGATTACCTACAGTATGAATGCTCTACTAGGACTCCAGGGACATTAGACTGTACAACAAATACATCCTTTGTACACTTGACTACACTGCTTCAGAGAACGTTGGCACAAAAAAAAAAAAAAAAAGCCCTTAAAAATCACAGTAATCTTCATAATTGAAACAACTTTAGCACCTTCTTTTCCTCCTGATCAAAACTGTACTCCCTTGTTTTGTTCCCTCTGCTATTTGAAGAACAGACAGTTACAAGAGTGATTTTAAATAGAATTTTTAGCTCTTTAAGAGATCACTCACAGAAACAAGATGTCTATTAACATCCAATAACACAATTTACTTTGTTACTGGAGGTTTGAACACCGCTTTGATGGGTTCCCAGCCTCACTCAGTGTGGCTGGGAATGTTTGCCCTACAATCCACAACAGATAAATCCATCATACAACTGTAATCTTGCCACTGTAGATCTATGAAGTCTCTGTCCCTAACAACTATCAAAATTCTGGCAGGTCGTGTGACCAGGTAGAAACCACACCTGGGCCTGAACTTGGATACTGGAGTTACTGCAACTTGTAGATGCCAACGCCCCAGCTCCCAAGGAGCAAACCTCCCTTTTCACCCTGTGTGCCTGTATCCAAAAGCAGAGTGATAAGTGGTTTGAGGCAGTGCAAACTAGATACCAGCTGACCTTGGAGTTTAAGAAAAATAAAAAGCAAGTGAAAGGCTTTCTCCATGTTTCTTCTGGCTATATTTAATCAGGCTCCAAGAGCAGATGAAGCTTGTCACTTCTATGCAAGGATGACTTAAGAAACTGATTTGCACTTTATCACTGCCTCAAAGTCACTCTACAGTTTTAGGGATACCCAAACAGGTTAAATATCTAAAACAAATCTGAAGGGACCTACAGCTTGTCTCAAGATCATAAAGAGGGGTTTACAGACAGTCCTTTGGTTCACCCGAAGACAAAACAGCAGGAGGAGGTAGGAAACAAAAGCTGATTTAAAAAAAAAAAAAAAATCAGCAATTTGAGCCACAAGAAGCAAATATTTTCCTTAAAGAGAAAGACACCAGGCCCCTGCTACCTAACAAAAAAGATCCTTGCAACTACATCACACCATTAAGCAAAACAAGTCATTGAAGTGCGGGGCGTGGGGTGGGGGGGAAAGCCTGTTAAAAACAGAGGAGGAAAAGTTGGGAAATCTGAGAAAATGGCAGGCTTGTATTTTAGAGCAGCAGATATGTGAAGCCAAGGGTTATAAGGTGTGGGTACATAAAATAAAACTATATATGTTTGAGTGAATATGGCAAAGAAAAGCATCAAATTACAACACTACCTAGCCTTGCAAATCCATACTGGTGCCAACAGCTTATATCAATCCCTTACAAAGACAGTATTATCACAGCTGTATTTGCTTTCAGTTCTTTTTGCCTCTTCAGGATTTTTATCTAGCTGGTGGGACTACCCACGTAGTACCAGCATTATTGCTAAAACCACTGATGTTAAATATGTCAGAGTGATATTTTGCATGAAGGGGCTTGGTCTCAGAAGGCAGCAAGCATTGTGGCCCCAGAAGGGCTCTAGTACTGAAGGAGGACATAACTAAGAACAGGAATTTTCCCCTCTTATATGAGCAGCATATCAGACTATATTGTTACCTCTGAGCTTGAACCCTTGCATGCATCTCAACTCCTCGGTCACCCATATTGCCCAGGCTTTGCCTGTGACTCTGGCTCTTTCCTGAACTGACTCCTTGTTTGTAAGGTGATCCAGCTTCTGGCTGTCCTGGTTTCCACTTTATCCCTGCATAGTTACCAAAGGCACAGAAAATGTAGGTACTGCACCAACATGTACCATACCAAATGCATTCTCTAGAGCTCGTCTGGACCAGTGCTAGAGAACATGCTTCTACAGCATAAATATGTTATAAATGACAAAGCAGACCTTCAAAACCCCTGAGCCACCACTAACTTCAGTAGCAATGGCTTTTACATGCTCAGAAGTTTTTTTTAAAATCAGAAGTGCCTATCCTTCAGGCACCCAGTGGTGAAACATGTGTTATGCCTTTAGGAAAGTTACCCATTAATCCCTGAAGTGTCCTGAAATCTAGCCAGTGAAACTCCAGAGTCTGCCACTGTTCCAGTTAAAAAATTGCAGGATGTACTGGGAACGGATTTACTCACTAAATCTTCCTTGAGGTGGAAGAAGGCTGTGAGGGAAGACAACATTACTGAAAGCATCAACAATTGCTCAAAGCTGTACTCAAGTCTGCATTTTATAAAATTAATTAGTAAAATTCATATGGAAATGCATTAGTAGCAGATAGGTACTGTATATACCGAATGTAATACTGTGAGATTCTATGCCTGTCTTTTGCTATGGACATCCCCATTTATAGAAGTTGACAATGACTTGGAGCTCCTGTGCTCAGGTTCGGATCATTTACGAGAGGCACAGAAGAGCCTCTATAAGCTTTATTAAAAACTAGATATGATTTGAGGCACTATGCTATTAAGCACATACCCTTCCTAGAACTGGTTCTCACTATCTGGCAAGGATTTCTTTCTTACAGTACCTCTGGACAGACAGCAATATACAGGATATCCATATAAACTCTGGAGTATACAATAGGACAAGAGGTCAACACATCTGGCATAGGATAAAAAGATTCTTCATCACAGGTGAGTGGAAATACATCAAGTTACTTTACTGGGCTCTGTGTAAGGCCCCATGTACAGGTCAGACTTTCATCTATGCAGATCTTCCACGCTGCACCAAATAACTCTTCTGAAAAAAGACCACAGTGTTTAAAAGCCACAGACTGGGAAAGCTGACTCTCACTGGCCTAATGTCAAAGACTATAATCCTAGGAAATAATTAATACATCTAAAATTAAGACAGATGCTGATTTGCTTTTAAAAGGACACTGTATAGTACACACTAAAATACTCTGACGGTAATTTATACATAGAGATAATGATTGCTTTTAAGTGATGAGTGCTAAAGCAACCCATGGCAGAAAACCTCCCTGAATTTATGCTGGTGGGCAAAGAAAAAAAAAAAAAGAAAAAAAATTATTCACATTATTTAGGATATCTTCATCTGGTATTTACTGCAAAATGACTGTAACACTTTGTACAGAGTGCGTGTAACAGGATGTGCTGGAGGCAGTACAGCAAGTTTGGCTTGGAAAGGAAGAGAGCTCCCCTTCTGAGAAAGCCATCCTGGGTCATCTGCCTTCCTGAGCTGTAAACCTTCCTGACTGTCGATGTAGACGCTGAACTGCTTCAGCAAGGTGACTGAATTCAGGGCTGCTATGAGGCTCATGAAAGCACAGAAACCCATCAAGGGAATCCAGGGCTGCCTTTCACTTGGCAGCAGTTCAGTTACTCTGTCATCATCTGACTGGGCACCTGTCTCATCTGATTAATTTTCTTTTTTTTCTACAAAACCAACTCTCTATCTTCATCTGTGAAATTTGAGGAAGTTTCCACTGCGTATCCTGCCTAGCACTAAATGTCTGTGACACCTGCCTGTGACCTCTGGCAAGGCTGTTTGTGCTACAGCAGCTGCAGTGGTGCCAAGAGACTGCCACGAGACGGCAATGTTTCAGAAGTCTTGTGCTCTGTCTGAACAGACAGTGCTACAGCTTTCGGGGATACATGCTGTTTGATGTTAAAGCCCTGGAATAATTCACTGACACAGAAAGAAGACCTCCAGAGAGCTAGAAAATCAAAAAAGCAGAGGCAGTACAATTTTCTGTTATTTAAATTTGGTTGTTCAGGCAAAATTGTGTCATCTGCCTCACATTCCTCATTGTAATGGTCACTTAATTTTCATTCCTTTCTTTTGCAGCATTGGTGTCAGTGAGTTTTGCCTGAAGCCGTGTTATATCGCAAGCATGTTTGAGATGATTTGGGCTGCTGTTCTCTCTAGATAACATTGTCAGAGCTGAACACACGTTCATCCCTAAAGGTGAACAACAAAGCTTTTGTAACAGCATATTTTTACAACTGTAAATGATCCCAAGTAATTTAGAGAACATGGGCAAACGCCTGCGTTTAATCAAGAGGGTGAGGTGCAGGCAATTGAACTATGCCAGCTCCTCACCTGGCATCAGAGCTTTTCTGCAGCTGCACAGCTGATGTGTAAGGAGTAATCCAACCTGAGGGGAGCTACTGGCCTCATGCATTTGCAGATTTTGCTCTGCCCTCCTATCAGTGAGCACTCCTCACAGTGACAAGGCCTTTGGGCTTTCCCACCACAGTAGTGCTGTGCCTGAATCAAAGCATCCAAAACCCCCTCCATTTCCTCAGTAGGATGCTGTATGAAGGGACAAAAAAAAAATGTCCAAACAAGGCCTGGTTGCAACCCCTTTCCTAAGTATTTATTAATAAAATGTTTTATTTTGGACCTTTCAGTTTGGATGAAACATGGTATTTCAGCTAGCCCTTAGGAGGGATTATGCAGTTCTGGGAATCTCATGGCACTGCTGGGTTTCAGTGCTGACAACAGTCATCTTATCTGCTCTGCTTCATCTGGGGCCAATTTTTGTTCCCTGGAAAGGAGTAAAAAGACTGCTGTTTCTTCTATGTTTAGTCACCCTAGAGAAGAGAGCTTTAGATGCCCAAGCTCAAAATGATAACAGGTCCATAGATAAAGCACATTAAACAACACCACTAACAACAATTCCTAAAAAAGGCCAAGATCTTAAACATGAGGGGGCTGAAGCAATACCCTCTGAAGTCCATGGAGAGCATAATAGATCATGCTGTAGCTTTTAATGGCCCGACCTTTATTGCTGCTGAGGTGTGAGCCAAAAGCAACAGTTTGACTTTCAGCTTCCAGGGAAGTTGTGAACTACTGACAGTTAGGAAAACCACTGGATTGCTTGTAGCTACTCACCTCTGATATGAAATTGCTGGAAGATTCACGGTGCTATTTTTAAAGTTGCTTTTTGGAGCAACTTTTTGGAGCTACATTGCTATATGTTCAGGATTTTGCTTTTCTGTCTGTATACTAGTTACAAAACACATAGCTTTTCTGTTTTCAGATTCCAGTAAAATGAGCAGATAATTGATATAACTTGTACTGTTATCAATGAACTTCAAAAATGACCTTTCGTCATGATGGCTTTTGGGGAGTTTGCCATTAAAAACAAGTGTAAACAGCATAATCAAAACTCTTGCTTCCTGCCTACCTTTCTGCCAAGCCCTTTTGCATTCTAAAGCTTTAGATTCTTTCCATTATTACCCAACTTTTCCATTTATGCTTGAATTGTTTAGTAGAATGCATGACATACATATTAAACTCATAGCAAACACAGAGCATGTATATTCAATAACTATAAACCAGACCCTTTTCTGCATATGAGCTCATTGCTTATGCTTGTCTGGTATATTAAAACATGCATTTCTGGGAAGCTGCAATAAAATAAAGTTTAGTAAAACATACTTAATCACAGCGATAAAGAAATAAAGTTGCATCTGGAGTGAAAGACCATTCTTAGTAGTTATGGAGGCGATTATATCTTGTCTGGTGGAACAGCCAGGAAAGTTTAAACACAGTATTTATCCTGATTATTTGCATAAAATTTGAGAAAAATTAGGTCCAAGACAAGAACCATTTTGGCAAACTTATTTTTGCTTTCTCCTTCTTTTGCCCCTCCCCATAAAGAAAAACACAAGCACCCTCATAGCTATATGGCCTTTTTGGAGGGATACCCATAAGGTCTTGGCCAACTGGAATATACATCCTAGCCCTTTACTGCATATCACACCATCACATATGTAAAAGCACTGTCTTTCCTAAGGCCCTGCCTTTTCCCTGACCCCAGCAGATACTCACAGCTAGGGACAGATCACATGCACAAACACACTACTGAAGTGTATCTGGCTGGTAAAAATATATACCACTACAGAGTGGCTAGAGAAGGGCTAGGACTGGAACAACATGGTTCTAACACTCATCAGTGACCACCTCTGGAAAGACCCAGGTCTGACTGACATTGGATTTACTTCATTGTAACTGTGCTGTAGTCAGCACTCTAGATTTATTCCACATTTGCAATAGGGTTACAGAGTCAGGCCTTGATCCTCTCACAACATCTACCTGCCTCAGTGCCCTGCTGTTATTTCCTAGCACTGTACATCCCCGTCAATCCCCAAATCAGACGTGCTTTTCATAAAGAAATGATAGTTTTAGCCCCGATGCTGCACGCAGTCTATCTCTATGGGGACTGGGGTCTAATCCAAGCTAGAATAGCCTATTTCTTGTCACTGCATCACTTAAAGACAACCTCATTTCTTTGGGGGAGCCACTAAGTATGGCACACTGAGCCCACTGTTGATGCTATGCAAAAGCAGACATACAGCACACTGGCCTTCCTTGCTGGGGAGCCCTACTTCCCATAAATAAAATGTGTTTCCTCTTGATACTGCAAATTATATTCAACTCCAGTTTGCCCCTTTTCAGCCTCTGTTTCTCATTTTCTCTTCACTTCCAATCCGGTGCTTTGCAGTGGTCTGTTCCCATTTCAGTGTCAGACTAAGATCTGCACTTCATAGCTGCCTATTGCTGGTTTGTTCTGTGGGCCTCCTTTTGGACAGATATGAGCACTTTCTGGAAGGAGATAAGCACAGATATAATCAGGTAGCTACACCCACTACGTATTTAAGCTATTTGGCTTAAATCAACTGGCACTGCTAGTGAAAAAACAACAGTACTAGGAAGACAAGCACAGTATCAAACTGGCTCTGTGCAGCTTGGGCAATTTAATGTTTGCACCAAGTGTTGAAGTGACAAAGATGCAATGCTCCTCTATAAGCTAACCTTGCCACAGTGCTGCTATAAGGCACTATCCACCCCTTACTCAGGCAGCGATGGAGATGTTGAGGAAGAAAACACCTTTTAAAACGAGCTTTTCAATCTGGCCCTTCAGTGAGTCACCACAAATTAAGACAGAACTGATTGAATACTCCAGTGGAATGTTTCTCATTACTAGCCATGTGCTCTAAGTTCTGCAATTTTCTATGAATGGCAGTGCTCAAACTGCAGGATACAGGGAGTAATAAGGTGGTACATTTGAGGCATCAGCACAAGAGTCCTTTATAACTATTTTGGCTAAAGTTACAATCATGCTTTACCAAGCCTTAACGTCAGTACCCCCTTGCAAATCCTGGCTTCTAAGTACTCTTTTTGAAGTTCAACTGTGCCCCTGCAGTTAGCTTTCAAAATCCCATTCAAAGTGGCAAGTGCTTATTTGTGGCTTTGTGGTTTATTTACACATGAGCATAAGAAATCCCCAGATAGAAATTTGAAGAATTACTCTAAATGTTTATAGATACCAGTAAACTGAAAAATAATGATACATCTGTCAAAAAAAAAAAAGCCTTTCCCCCCCCCTTACTTTCATAAAGAGAATTAAAAAAGCTTCTGTTAAATTTGAAATTTTTCTCTGAATATATTTGAAGTTGTAGTTTATGCAAAAAAACACTTAGAAAAAAAGAGCCCAACATAAAATATCTTTTGAGATAACTTGAGTGACTTGAAACAAAAATTCCTTTCTCAGACCTGGCACATTGCACTCATATTAGGCCTTTAATTCATCATGCAAGTAGGATGTCTGGGCACCAGATGACAGCCACATGTAAATTCACCAAAAGAAAAAGCAGAAAAGTAAAAATTAAAGACAACCTTGGAGAGCCACTGGTGTTGACTCGCTAGAACCCAGGCCACAATGCAAGACAAGCAAATTTGTCTCTGTACCCACAATACCAGGAGTATGCAACCCTGGATCTGGACCCCTATGCACCATGGAGTGTATCTGTGGCCAAAAATCTACCAGCAATACAAATACATTCAGATAAGTTGGAAGTTTATTCTTTTAGATATTTCTTTTGGAAATAAGATGTATTTGGTGTTCTTTGAGACTGAGCAAGGCAGATGAATGGCCTCTGAGGTAACTGCTTAAACCAAGTTCTTTTTTGTTTGGGGGGTTTTTCTGCTTTTTTTGGTGTTTAGATTATTCATGTAATTCACAGAAAAAGTTTATGAAATTGTCATTCCTATTCTGTTTTTGAAAGATGTCCTTCACCATGGCTGTAGAGAGTGCTCCCCTCAAAGCATTCCCCAAATATCAACACACCTGGTTTCAGAGAGTTCTTTGCAATTAATACATCATCTAAACAAATTATGTTACAGAGCGAAAAATAGCACTTTCCATCATCACTACTATGACATTCCAGAACAAACATATTTTAATTGCCATACTTTTAATATTGAACATTTTTATTTCCCACTATCCCAAACCACAAACATAAAAAAATCTCCTTCTCGAAGGAAGAAGATACAAAGGGAAATATTTTAATGTAGTTTCAGGTAGAAAGATTTTGTTCCCAGCATTGCTATCGAAACTGGATGTTTCATTTCATGTTTCCTTGCATTTTCTGGATGTCATAAGTGTCATTGTCTCTGTTTTTACTATCAGGAGACTGGAAATTTGGGTTCTCAACCACTTGTGTTTACTTTTTTGCCCCTCCAACAGAAGTTTTTTCAGCTTACTTTCAATATTTACAGTCCCTTCCTGCCACCACTGAACAGAAGTAATGAGTGCCTGACAGCATGAACGTCATACTGCTTATGGAGACTGTTATCATTGGATAACAGATTGGAGTAACATATTTTATAATTATTAAGGCATTAGCATTCCAATGAAAGATAGTCTTCTTTGTACTCTCAGAGTACACAGCAATAATACCATCACCATAATAGTTAAAGCATTACCCTGGCCTCCCAGAATCACTTGCTCACAATCTGCAATGCTTTATTAAAATGTTCCTTCTACTTCCACATACTTTACAGGTTATGTATGTTTAATTTAGGTTTGGATTCATCAACTGCAACCACAGTGACACTATACCTTCCTTTCCTCCCTCCTCCTTCCACCTCTGTGGACATGAGCCTTGATTACTAGCTTCCTACTCTAACCATAGCGAGGCTTTAAGAATCTTTTGTGCTATCACTGCTGTAGTCATCTCCCATGTTTGCCAGCTACTACAGAGGAGACTATGGACTTGACCTCCTGCTGCTCCCAGCAGGCACTTGCTGGTGCATGAAATCTCACGGGAACATGGCTCAGGTTAGGGCATCCTTGTTGCTCTTTAGCATCCTGCTAAATGTTGCTCCATTATTCCATTTTATAAGGAAAAAAACCTACAGCCTGGGGGTGCAATTATTACACCTCTTTATGTGGCCTTGAATGGGCAATTCTTACAGCCCAAATACATCAAGGAAATCAATTATATCATGCCTTTCATTTTGGAGGCGCCACGGCACTGAGGTGAGGCAGAATGGTGAGGCAGACTGCAAGGGATCCGAGCCTGGATCCCACAACTACTACATTTTCCTCAGTAAGGCTCTCAGTGGGTTGGTCAGTGCAATGCTGAGGGCCAGCACCCATCCATTCACCGACACTTGCCCAGATTTTGTGTTTAGACTAAAAGCCTCAGCTACCCTCTGTGCTTATGTGAAGTCCCTAGTACAAAAGAGGCTTTGATCCTCTGATCCAAATGAGACTCTGATCTTGGTTGGGGCTCATAGGTGCAAATGCTGGAGAAATAATAACAGATGGAATATCACAGTGATATATTAATTACCATATAGAACCATATAGAACTAATAGGGGAACATTTCTGGGCAAAGATCTCATAAATAAACCAAATGCGAATGCATAAATAAGTAGAATATAAACACATAGGGCTATTATAAGGGCAGATGTGTGAAACTTTTTTTGGTCTGTATGTTAAGCAGTCCTTGACATCTCTTTTAAAATTTATATATTTACACTGGCAGAAGAACAATCCTTTCTACCTAAACTACAGAGAGAAACCTAAAACATGCTGGATAGCTTTACCATCAGATCTATTTTGTCTTTCTTTTCAAGTATAATCAAATTCTTTCCCATGGCTACCTGCCTATTACATTTCTGAAGAACTACGTGTTGCAGTCTGAGGAAGGTATTTGAAATCATACGCATGCACTGAAGTTAAAAAAAACCCAAATCCAAGTAATGTCTTCCAGGAAGGAGGTATTATAAATCATACTGGAATAAAAAAAAAATCCAGAGAACAGGCAAATCTTAGTCCCTACAGAGACATTGTGCTTTCTAACACTGGTGTATTTTTCTCACTATCTGTTTCATATCAGAGGCTCAGGGGACACTGTTTAAAGGTCAGCTGGAGAAAGAAAAGCACACAGTACCCACTGTAGAAGCTGCAAGGACAACGCAGACACCATCAGCTTCTATGCCAGTATGGGGCCAGAGGAACTACAGCACAGGTATCAGCTTAGAGGATCCAACTCACTTCAACATATTTCAAGAAGAGAGAAGGAGTAGAGAAACCTGGGTCTCTCGACTCCTGTTCACTTGCCTCTCTCTATCCTGAATTTGGGGTTATCACCTCAACCACAGTCTCCTGAGGTTGGATGGTCAAGTTCTCACCCTCAAAGCAAAGGACTCCTTGTGAGGAGTCTAACCCCTCGGAAGCATTGCAGAGGCAGACACCTACCCATCCGTGTCAGTGCCCAGCAAATACCCATGATACAGCATCCCCTTAACCCCGCTCTTGCTCTTCCCTTATCAATGAATAATTTCAAACTCCCTCCCACTCAACCAAGAATTTACCAGTGAAGCAGTGGTGCACAGCCATACAGACTTTGGACTAGGGCTAGTGTGTATTTAACTAATGGACATTTCTCAAAGCAGGGGTTTCCCTGATATTTTAAAGCAATAAGCTCTTTCAATTAATTGCAAAGTATATATATTTTTTAAAAAAAGAACTTCCTTTAAGCTGTGTAGTATAGTGAGCAGGCAGGCTACTATCAACAGGTATTTTCAACTCTGGCAAAGGATTTCCAGTACATCTTCTTGTCCTCTACTGCTTGTAATTTTCCTTAAGTTTCACTTCACAGGCTGACATTTTCCAAGCTTGATGTCTGCCCAAAAGGAAAATTTTTTTGAAAGCTGAAGAAACTTTCCCTTCAGTTCAGCAGCGCAGTTTTAACAAGGGTCCCTCACACAAGCCTGGTAAAACTCGACTCACTGGAACCAAAACCAACACACGTTTGGGTGCCTATTGCTGCAATCATGATGCAGAGAAGGAACAAAAGAATTATTCAGTCTAAGTAAGACTGCTGGGCCCAGCAGGCTGAATTCTTCCATGGTGTAAGCCCTTGCAACATCCCCAAAGCCAACAGGATTACGCAGTTTTCCACCCAGGCTGGGTGAAGCCTGCTCCTTTCCTGCAAGTGAGCAGCACACACTTTTTCTAATCGCTCTCCATGTTATTTAAAGATTTGTTTTTTGAAGCTGGCAGGCTCACTCCTTGAAGCCTTCAATCCACAGAGAGTGCCCCTGTTGTTAGTTTAAAATGGTTTTGTGCCACACAGGCTGATGGTCTCTCCACATGGGGCTCCGTGAATACTCCCCGCTCCCCTACACCTCCTCCCTCACACAGGCGCTTCTCAACTAAGGTCTGTCTCTCTTTTCCTCTATTCCCACCGTTGCACAATCTCAGGCAGAGCAGTTGGCTGCCTCTGTGGCTGCCAGCAGTGCAGAAAACAAAGTGTAATTTTGGGAAGGAATGAAGGGGGTGCTGGTGGAAGGTAGTGTGCATGCTATTTAGAAAACTGCACAGATATAAAAGAAAGATTGAAGGAAGAGAAATCCCATCCTCATCCTCACAGAACAAGACTTAACTGCTCTGAGAGCTGTGTAAAAGCCAAGTGTCATAAATGAAACAAGAGCAGTGAAAAAAGAGGACTTAAAAGGCAGCTCACAAGAAGTCTGAGCAGAAGTGGGAACACCAGAGGTGGAAACACAGAAAACCAGAGGTGCTCTGGTGATCTCCTAGAGGAGTCATGAGTCCTGTCCTACAGACCTGTCCCAGATGAGCCAGCCCTCAAAGAATTAGCCCTGTCAACCTTCTTGTTGGTCTACTGCGGGGCTGTGTCCAGCTGCACAAAACTGGCTGAAGAGAAACCCAAGCCCTTACTGGGTTCCCATTGAAGAGGAGTCAGGACCAAGGAGAAGCACCAGTGGAGGAATCTCTTTGCTCTGGCAGACTTTTGGGTAGCAGTGCTCTGTTTTAGCGGACCAAAAGAAAAAATGCTCTCCCATGCCATAGCTCGCTAAACAAGTACCTGCAAACTCAGGAGAGCTGCTCCAATTTTTCACTACTGGAAAAGCAGGGGGACTGACAGCAAGTCCTCAAATCTGACAGGATCTTGAAAAGCAACTAGAAAATAGATATTCTCTCATGAGCAATGGAAATGCAGTACTCTTTTGTATATCTGAAATAAGTGGGCATTGCTCAGGCAAACCCTGTGCAGGGAGAGTATGACTCCAACAGAGATTCAGGACTATAATTAAAGAGTGGTTGAGCTTTTATTTCTAACTGCTTGTTTCTCTACCTTTTTGTCAACGAGCCATGCTTCAAAAGAGGTAGCCCTTCCTCCCTCACAGACTTCTGTGCTCTTTGCTGGGATTCCTAAGCCAAGGCTCCTGATCAGAGGCAGCGTGCAGAAAGAGGAGTGTGTGCAGAAAGAGCAGCCTGCAGAAAGAGCAAGCTCTATCTGCTTGGTGCGGGAGGGCTCTGCTTGTGGAGGTCTTGAGGGTCCTGAAGCACCGTGTTCATGGAGAGGGGTTAAATGTCCTCCACTGGCTCTAGTGGCCAGCTGTTCTTCCTGTCTCCAGGCCTACAAGGTCATGTTCTGGTTACCACTTCTGCAGGGTCTTTTGTCTCAGGAAAACAGATCAAGAGCTGTTCTTGTGCCAGCTGCAACTCTGATGGACAATTAGGAGAGGCTGTGTGCTTACACCCCCCACTCCCATCCTCCACCTCCAGATAAGTCATCTCAGACGTCCCTCCAAAGATACTCCAAAACAGATTGATAGAAATACCTGAAAGAGGTAAGAGGACATATCTCACTGGCTCTGATCAAGATCTTAAAATTCCTGAGCAAATATTTTCTTTTTTTCTTTTTGGTAGAAAGTTTTCCCCTGGTAATACTTGCTCAAGTGAAAATCACCCCTTGGAATGTTTAGAGGAACAGACTCTTTACAGCTATTAATTATGTGCCCTTTAAACACAAGCCTTCACCCAAATGTGTGTTTGCCCTGTGGGAAAAGTGTGCCTTTTTCACACCTCTCACTGTAAACCAGGCGGCAACTCGAGCTGACGACAGATAACGGTGAAAACCACCTGCTCTTATTCAACAAGACATATCACCACAACACTCCCTTCCAACAGCCCTGCTGGGCAAATAGGAAATAAGGTTCCTATGAATGAATTTAATGGAATAAAATAACCCAAACAACAAACCAAAAACTAAACATGAAGCAAAAACATCACTCTACAAGTTTCAAGATTAATAATAATGCCTATTCACACTTTTCCAGTAAATTCAACACACACTGGCAAACCAAATCCCTCTGTCACAGGGAGAAAATGGTTCTCTCATTCATGCATATGGGATAATGATCTCACTTGACACTGAAAAGAAACTTAGAAATTACTCACACTAGGCTTGCTGTACAGTAATTTTTGCTCACTATTCTGCTTTGAACTGTCCCCACTTTGGGGTAAAGGTCAGGATGAACAATGTTAAAAATAAATACCTTGCTCATTCTGGACCCAGTGAATTTATTTATTGGTACAATTGTGAAGAGGAAGTTGTTAATGAAGAATCAGATATTTTCCCATACTAAAGGCCTGATTCTCACTTCAAACTATCAAGAGGAATTATAGCAGGAGTTAACTCAAAATGAGAATATTTATGCCAGTTCTTTCTCCTTTTCTATTGAAAAGCACTGGCTATTTTGCTCACGCAAATATTAATGTGTCAGATTCCATCACTAAGAATTAAAAAAAAAAAATTATGACCAATGTGTCCTTATTACAAATCTCCTGGGACTGCTTCTGAGCTCTCTGGTGCTCCCAGGAGCGAGTGGAACCTTCTGAGCTTCAGAAGGGCTCAGCAGCCACCAGGTGACATGAGAAGGGAATTGCAGCAATAGGAAAGTTCAGAGAGACAAGGAAATAAGTGCATCAACTGAAGGGCTGGGGTCTTTCAGAATATGCACGATGTGTACATAGGAGGGAATGCATATGTCAAAAACACTGAAGTAGCAGTGCCCTTATCAGAGAGAGGGTGTATGCTAGAGGAATTGGTGCAATGTGGAAAATCCAATGTACACAAGATTGTGTCTAATGATTGTGTAATGAGATTATGTTTAATGACAACTTATTCTATGCTAGTAAGTCCAACCCCACTGCAATGAGAACAAATTTAGGAACAAATCCTTTAGAATTCTTGAGGCTCCTAGAATTCCCCGGGGAAAAAAAAAATACTTCTTTATGTGATGTGTGTTGTCCTTACATTTTAGATAATAACACTGACAGTCTCTGTGGTAACTCCTGCACATTAGTTGCACTCGCTTGTCCTCCCCATATCATGGCTCCAGAGCAGAGATCTTGCACCAATCGAGATGTTTTTCATTTTTGTTTGCTGTAATGTTTTTCATGCCAGTGAGCAAGGTAATGATTTTGAGCGAAGGAATTACATCTCTGGAGCCTAGAAAGCAACTGCATAGTGAAGGACTGAACAGTCTGGAACTCCTTAGTCTGGAAAAGAGATGACTGAAGCACATAACAAGGCTGACAAACATGAGAAAGTAGTCTGGAGAAGGCATTTAAGAATCAACAGTTTCTTCTAATACAAGAACTTAGGACTGAAAAATTAAGGTATGAGTCAGACTCAAACTAGACGGAAAGAAACGGCTCTCCACACAGCAAGTTGGAAACATGAGGAACTCCTGGGCAAAAACCAGCATGTATACAGGAATTATGAAAAGGTGCCAGATAGGCAGCTAAGGAATATTTACTGGAAGTTAGTCAGTAGGCAAACAAGAGGGGGTTCATGAAATCTCTTTACTGAGCAATGGATGGGAGACTATTGAAGGGTGCTACCCCATCTGTGCTTGCCCCTTTTAGTATTTTAACCCTTCTCAGGTGCCTGTTTGTGGTGCATGGTCATGTCTTTCCAGCTTGAATTCTCCTCTGGCACGTGACATATCTTTAGATACACATATATTCTGAATAGAAAACAAGAGTGGAACAAGGCTGCCCTCCATAGAAGAGCTGCATAAGGAAAATCACAGACTATTCACGTTTCTAGAGTAGAAGCCAGCTCTAATGGGATGAAGGCATTATGTTTGCATGAACTGATGTGTTCCTCTCCTTCATATATCCTGTGATCAGTACAATGTGAGCTCTTTGTGGAGATGTAATATTCATTTGTGACTGAAATGTGTCTCTGCATTTAGCTCCACTTAGCCCTCTTCCCAGAGAAGTCACCCAGATATTTTTCTCTCTTCTTGTGCATATTGTGAAATGCACACCTGAAACATCACATCACCTAACACGTTAGCATTGCTCCTTTGAACAAGAGCCACCACACGCTTTCTAGTGCTGGGGTCAGGGGCCTCAGGGTTGCAAATTCCCAACTGTTAACTCTGTGATGGAATAGACAAATCTCTGCTCCCACCCTCCTAAGTATCAGGGTTCATAACAAAGACCCAAACTTACAGAAGTATAAGAAGACAGCTCACAATAAGCTTTTTTTTCCCCCTTCCCCCCCCCCCCCCATCCCCCAAAACAGTGGATGATAGAGAATTACCAAGGTTTTCGCTTCTTCTCTTGTCAGCCTTACAGAAGCATACTGTATGGAACATTAACTTGAGGGGAACTCATACAGATGCTTTGCTTAAGCAGGTTCTCTTGATCCTGAACCTGGGAACATTTGAGTTAATGGGAAGTAGTTAACTCTTAGGCTCGATGAAGTGAACATGGCAGTTTACCCTGCCAGTGTAAAGGAAGCTCGTGTGATCTCTGGGACAGTTACTCCACTATCAAGGTGGAATAATGTGCGGGCTCAGGCTGCTCGGATTTTCTCAATGGAAAGAAAGAAATCTTTGCTTTATCACAGTAACAAGAGCAAAAGTTTAACCCGTTTTTCATTAGCTGCAGAATCTCTCCTTGACTGAACCTGGTACTTTGTTTAAGTGTTCACTGTCAGCTGAAACGCCTAGTGCACAGGCTGTGTGCTTTGGTAGCAGCATGAGGAATGATTAGCCAAGTATACTGATATCCTTTTCCTTACACTAACACTGACTTATCCTGCTTTCAACAGGTCTCATAGCCTTTATGGACCTCATTCGTCAGCCTAAGACAACACCAGGTTGAATTCAGAGGATCTCATGGGGCTTAAGAGTAGTTTGTAAAAGCATGTTAGACAAACTTAACCAAAAGACCTTTGCAGCTGCAAATTTTACTAATTCATTAGGCCATCTCTTATACCATAAAAACGCTGAAGTGACTGCTGCTATGGTTTTTTCTACTTGAAATGCAAGATGAAAAGTGAGATGTCTAAATTTGGTTGTGAAGACAGGGTAAAGAAGTGATAATTAAATTCACTTTACGAAGAAAGTGGGAGATTCATTGCCACTGAAAGAGCTAAGATCAAGTAACTGTGTGCACCTGCTAAATTGAGTGGCTGGAATTCTGCACCACAAGACAACGCTATTGATTTGAAAGAATTTGGTTCAAGTGCTGCAAAAACTGCTAAACAGGCAAAGAATAGACTACTGCTCTGAAAGACATCATTTCAGCTCAAGTGTTTTCAGAGGTGCAGTGCTATCTATCAACAATGCACAAATAATGGAGAAGAGTCACAACATTTAGAGGGTTGATGGAAAAACTGAATCCACAAATTCAGCATGGCATTGAAGTTCCAGGATAGTAACAGGTCCATAGGAGTCTCTAAGAGACAGTGAAAAACATTCCTTCTAAGAGACTTTCCCTGAATAGGACATAAAACCAAAAGCATTTCAAAGGTGAATACTCACAGGAGGCAGGAAAATTTCTTCCAGCTGTATTAAAAAGGCAAGATGATTTTATGAACATTGTGCAACTTGCATGGCAAGTGCAGGCAATTTTCTTCTGAAATGCTGTCAAGCCAGAGGATCTGTGAGTAAAACAGTGATGACAGCTGTGGAACTGCCCTTCCTGGTACTCTTCCCTCAGGAAATCTAAGGCTATTTGCAAGGAGGTTTAAAAGAAAAATGCCCTCTAACTTGTATACGACAGTTTCTGTAGACTGCTGGGTTTTTTTCACATATGGATTGGCTGGGGACCAAAGGAAGATGAATCTCACAAGGATAGAACCAAGCAGTTGCCATCTCTGAGCTGGTTCATCAATGGTTAGAAATGAGGGCCAAAAATAACTTCAAGTCATGTTTGTTGGTCTCCTGATGCTGAAAGAATTATTAGACACTGACATGGTTCACAGCATAAAATAAATTCATTCTTGTCTTTCTATCTGCAAAAAGTCTTCCTGCCTTTCAGGCTGCTGGGAAGTAGCAGTATTTGCCACAGATGCCATTCATTGCATGCTACTCACATGTACATGTATACTGCAGGGAAAAAAGGTAACAAGAACAAAGAGGGGAAGGAGAAAGCCTAGGACTGCCTTGTAGTCTTGCAGTTCCCTTCCAGTACAAAACAGTCACACTCAGCACACTTATCATAAATGACTGCTTTGTAGCAAAGCATTAAACCAGACACAGAGAACTCAAATGACCAAAGTGCTGTCTGGCTTTGGACTGAGAGACAATAAATGTCCATGACTTCTGTAAGAGAGAGAGGGTGAAATAATGAAGCAGGGTGTAAAATGATCCCTTCTTACACAGTGGAAGAAGACTACAGACCATGGAAAACCCCCTCCTTGAGCATTAAGCCCATCATTTTGCTGACTGCTTTCTACATGATACTTGTCAATCCTGTGCTTATAAGTCTGCCTGCAAATGTAAGCCATTCATCTTTACCTTGTGTTCAGTATATGATACCATCACATGCATTTCTTGCTTGAAGTCCTTCTGACTTTGAGAAGAACTTGCTTTTACTGATATGGAAAGGTCAGTACTTTATATTCTTACTTTGTTATTGGTGGTTGGCATATATAACATCCCTTCTGGAGATAAATGAATGGTTTTATGACCATTAATATCCATAAAACTCTCACAAGCTTTTCCAGGCAGGAGAATGGGACAATGAGGAGGTGTGGGAAGGGGTCAAATCATCCTTTCAAGCAAGTCTCCAAAAAGCTGGTCACTAACTACACGTTAGGTGATCAAGACACCATCATTTAATAAGCTCACTCAACCTCAAACACCTGGAAGTTTGCAATATCCACAGTTCATTTAAAAGTGTAGCTTGGATTCAGTAATGGTCAGAACATGGTAGGACAGCAGTCAGTACAGGAGACCAATCCTCACTACCCAATCCAGCCTGATGAAATGTAATTAGATTGATTTCTTCTCCCCCAGAATCACTCCCTCTGGGAGTCATCTCTCGATAGACTTCACTGATGCAACTTGTTGGCACTCTGTGGGGAGCATATATGCTTCTGCTGCTTGTTGCTAGTACTGATTTTTTCTCAATTACAAAGTACTGTCTTCTAACTTGAGTTCTAATTCTTCATTAGTTGAAAGACTATAGAAAACCCAAATTCTCAAAGATCTTATTCCAGATCATCTTTTCCCCTTCTCCTCTCCTTCTTATGTATAAAATGAGCAACATTCACTCATATTCAGCTAGAACCACATAAACATGCATTCAGATTGGAAAAAGCAAGCAGCAAGAATGGGAAGAAAATGAGAGGAGGAATTAAGTCAAAGCAGTTGAAGCACTAAGATTTTTTCTGATTTGGAAGATGATGATAAGGTTTGGTAAGACTCACAAAGTCAGAAGACAGATAGATGAGTGGGAAGGTTAATTATGCTGAGCTGTGGAAAAGGAAGTCTATTTAGGCAAATATATTTTGGCAGATGGCAGGGGACAACGTGACAAGCTATGGAGGTGAAAAGATTATTTTAGACAGGTAGGCAAGACCTTGGCATGGACACAGAGTTTAACAGGAATGAGTACGATGCCAGAGGATGTATTACTCTGAAATTGTTGAGACCATTCCTGTAGAGGCATCAATGTTCCAGCTAATGCATTTTCCTGCAGTTTAGTTCTTCACTTCCTGAGGGAAGCACAGACATGTACTGCTCTACTTGTGTCTGGGTTTCCCTCACAATTCCTTTGCAGTATGTACCAAGCTGTTGCTGTCTGTACCTCTGAACACAATTCTGGGCAGGCAATATTCTGACTCTGACAGCCCAGCATGGATGGTAACAACAGGTGCTTGTCCATACTTGCAATCCAACGTGGGACTCACGTTCTTCTACGGAATGGATTTGCCTGATCAGAGTTTCTAAATTAAGGTCAAGTATGTTTGAAGTTGCTGAGAATCAAGACACAAATGGACCCTAATTCCCTGGGTTTGTGATAATGCAACTCAGCAAGACCAGGAGATAAAGTATTACTAGTGAAGTTAGATGCAGTGGGGTTGAGCAGGGGAGGGTTGGCCAAGAGCCCTGAAGTTCAGTGAAGAAGTTGAAGAGTGATAAGGGTTTCCATGGGGCACTATATTTTCATTAGGAGTTATCAAAATATTATATGCCACACTAAAAATTACTGCACTAAGATTTTTCTAATGCAGTGTAGATGGTGGAAGAGGGGAAACCTAGGGCCATTCCTTGGAACCATAGACTTTCTCATGAAATTTTCAGTACTTCCTGCTTCAAGGCAGCACGTCAATACCACCAGCAAATACTTTCTGGAAGCTTTAATTTGACCGTTCACTGTTTAATCTAATCTAATCTAATACCAATGCAAAGGCTCTCTCAGTAGAGGTTATTATAAACAAGGCTCAGTCAAGTATGCAATTAGCCAATGATTTTTGAAACAAATCTGAGAGCTGCCTCTCGCTCTGAATGTCCCCTTGGCATAAAGGCTTTCAAAAAACTGCTTTTTGTGAACACATGGAAACAAAGATCAGAAGAATACTTTAATGCCGTTACAGGCAGTTGAGCAAGGCAGAAAAACAGAAAATGAAACTAAATCAACAGGGGAGCCGATGCCACACAGGCTGTGTTCTGTGCAGCCTGCGAGCCTCTTCACTCGCACGCCCGAAAAGAGCCAGTTATACCCTGCCACAGCAGGGCGTTAGAAACATCAAGCATATCAGCAGCGCTGCTAATTCTGAATCAGATATGGCATGGCTTATTCTTTCAATGCTAATGGAAAGAAAGCCTGAGAAATCGTCACATCTTCTCCAGTAACATGTGCGCAATCCTGTTGCTTCCATCAGGAATTCGCGACTGAACTTTGGACCTCTGTCCCCCTTCCCTCAGAAGGAGGAAAACAACTGAATAACAGTGATTAAGTCAGAAATTAATAGCAAAATACTCATCTCTAGTGTTTCCAAGCTTGATTTTTATACCTTGTGTATATTAGAGCCTCTCTCCAATACTTTACCATCCATGCTAGAGAAATATCCAGGTGCTGCAGAGTTCATCTCAGCCCCCTTACAACACTGGTAAATGGAATCCATATTAATTTCATGACATTGCTTGAAAAGGGAGAAGTCTGTCCAGGTTGAACAGCAGGAACTGGAACTTTCCACCTTTACAGGCACAGAGCAAGAGACATGCTTAGATCATGCACCAGTTCTCTTCTGGTCCACATATCCAAGTTCTCCTTCCATGGAAGTGAGAGGTGGAAGACACTGTATACAGGGCTCATTCACATTTCTCCTTGGTTCAGCACTACAGAAACAGCCCAAGTGATTGTCCAAGTTCAAGCTGCAACCTGAGGTTATCCACAGACTCAACCAGCGCTGCTTTCAACACTGGACAATGTGACCTTGAGTACAGTTACAGAACTTTGGACAGAGATCCACTTCAACTCAGATTTCCCCACTTTAATGCGTATTAAAAGCTGAGAAGGGCTTAGATGGATTTTTTTTAATGCAGGGACCCTTTCTTATTACAGGTCTCCTGCACTATTAACATAGCAGCACACGGTGCAGCTTGGAGTGCAGAGGTCCCCAATTAATAGTCTTGTTAAACAAAAGCTAACGCTATAATAGCCATCACTGGTTTAAAATTGTGTATTTCTAAAATCATCCTGTTCTAAAAATATTCAGATAGGAGTAGCACCAGTGAAGAGCTGGCCATGACTGAAACTGCCTCTTGGCAATATCCAAACAAGAATCTGGAATGTGGTGGTGATGAAGGTGGTAAAAGGCAGTCAGCACGTTTCCAGCCTGTGATATTGTACTGCTGACAACTTTTTTTTCCAGATGCCTGATGAAAGCTGTGAAACATATAAAAGACTTGTAAAAAACACTGGTGATCCATCGTCCCAAATTTCCTCTATAGCTAAAATAAAGAAATCAAATAGTATGTGGGAAAACACACATGGAAGATGACCTAGAGGAAGATGCCAAATAACCTGTTACTGAATATGCCCTGACATGCAGATATCCCACGGCATTGCAGCCTGGACCACCAGAGCCCAAAGTTCATATCATCAATTGCCAGACAAGACCTGTAGTGCTGAACTTGGAGTTTGCATTTCAGTTTTAAAGATTTATATAACAAAGGAAAATAAGAGCAACCTTGGATATCTCTAGAGATAGAGAAAACACATGAAAAAAATAAAACAACTGATCGTATTCTTAAAAACCAACAAAGAAACCGCTCAATGCAAGGACAGAATCAGCTCAGTTTTTGCAGATTTCTTAATGGAGTAGCAGGTCATGCTCTGCAATGCCCAGAGCACTAAGTGAAAACAACAGTTGCTTTTGCATTTGACCTGTGGATATGCGGGAAAGAACATCAGCAGAAATGTTGTATTCCTGTTTAACCACAGAAGGCAGGATATAGCAGAGGTGATCAGCTTGTATCAGCTGTGGCCACTACAGTGAAACAACTTCTCTCCCCCTTTTAAATGGTTCCTGTCAAATTAGTATGATTATTGGATATTATCATACTACAAATAACAAAATGACATCACATGTAACACAGGAAACCAGAAAACTGTAGCTTTTCAAAGCTGAAGAAAGAAGTAATAACAGACTGTACAGACTGTGTGATAAGGCAATGAAAAACAAAGGCTGAAATAAACCAATGCCAAGTTGAAAAATATTGTTAGGAGACTAACCCAAAATTTTTTAGTAAGTTAGCATACACAGTGATTTATTCAAACATTAACTAATTGTATCCATCTGGATCAAAGTTGATCAGAAATGTGTAACTCAAGCAGTTTTGTGGAAAAAAATGCACTTCTGTTAAAAGCGAGGCATTTGATAGATTATGATGACATACAAAGCTTTAAGAATATTCAGTTTTTAAGTCTAAAACAGTATTTCAGCTTTCTTGTTTGTTTATTTCTCATATGATCTCATAATTTTGTATTTGGCTTGCTGAGTTCTCCTGTGGATGTAGCTGGAATAGCTGTTCTCACTCCCTGCTAGGTATGATGTTTTGCCTACACTTGCCCAAAATGTAAACCTTTATGTTTGTGCTGTAAATAAGAACCCAACAGTGGTTTTGAGCTGTATCCGCTCACTTTCCCCACCCCAACTTTCCCCTACTCAAGCTTTAATTCTCTCTACAAAGGCAGCAGTTTGCCAGGACTAACACTTTTCCCATCTCTAACAATGTTACACATATCATAGCAGTACCACTGTCAACAGCATCCTAAATAATGCCCTTAAGAAATAAATGCTCCATATCTGCCTTTAGCCAATATTTAGCGAGAAGTTGTACCTTAAGGCATAAGATAATAATCACTCCACACTTCACACACCCTGCCCTGCCTGTGAAATCACAGAACTGAGGGATTCACGAAGAACAGATGACGACCTCGCATAGGCTGGGGGTCTGCAGCACATGTCCTGATTTATCATTCCATGCAGCCAGCTCTCCTCCCCTTTGCAACTGAGGTACAACGAAAGAGTGATTGCTTTGCACCATCCATCCCACTGTAGGATCAAGTTTTGGCCAAGGACTAACCTGGGCTTGGGAATGTGGCAGAAGTCGCTATGCCACAGTTGTATATATGTATCTTATTTGCACGAAGGAGCTGAATTAAGACAATGAAAGTTAATGATGCTGTGCCTTTTTTGAATGTTTGGGTTTGCAGGATTGCTTATAAGCTATGGAAGGAACAGCCAAGCATGAATGATGCACTCAACTGATACAGCCAATAAAAAAGAAAGGTAGAGATGGACTGTCAATCAACGATTCTGAAAGCTTTCAGACCCAGTACAGTCTCATACAGCTGCGGTGATAAACATCATATTCCGCCACAAAAGAGCATGCCAAGAGACTGCCAAAGGTGAGCATTAAACAGCAAAATCACAAAGCACCAAATGAATCTATGCCAGTGGCCACAAAGTCTATGGCAGCCAGGCTTTCTTCACAGAAAGAGGTGCCAGCAATACTCTGCAGCGCAATGCACTCTAAGGCTTAACAACAAGCCCAGTTTTCAATTATTCCAGGCTATTCAATTTATCACCATGTGACCTCACCCAAAAAGAATACAAAAAGCAAATCCAGCATTTATTTTGGTACACTTCTCATCCCTTGATCTCTTCCCCCCTACCCTTTCCAGAAATTGCCAGCACAAGTGAATACTTGCAGTGTTTCTGTTCCGTAAATGATTTCATGCTTAGCAGCAGGCACCAAAAAGGTTCAGTTCTTGCTCTGATCCTGTGTTTATACTGAGCTGGAGGTGGTTTTAAACCATCTTCCATATTTGGGGTCTACTCAAAGCTAAGTGACCTAAGGGCAATCTACTGATGCTCCATCTCCTGCGTCTACAGAGAGGCCCTTTTGAGCCTTGAACAAGTAAAGAACAGCTGTAATATGCTCCTTCTCCACCTCACAAGACTTAGTGCAGAAACTCTGTCCTGAATACCCACCCAGAGAGCCACAGAGTGGCCTTACTGCGACTTACAGGCCAGGCAAATAGGAATACAGAGAGGGGGAAATCCCATTTCCCTTTTCAGGCTTTTTGATAACGGACTGCATTACCTGACACAATTAAAGTCTCCCCTGAGATGCATCACCATGCTAAAGGAATACCCTGATTCCTCACAAGGCTTGTGTGTCCTTTATTCTGTGCCAGTAAGGGTCCACACCACGGCAGGTGAGCTGAGCAGAGTGGGGCAGACCCACGGCAGGACCGGCCAGCCATCGGCCCGTCAGCCTCATGGGAATGAGCAGTCATGCCTCAAGAGGTTGTGCCAGTGAGCAGCACTATGAAAGAAATGACAAATTGAGAAAAATCTTCCTTAATGGATGGTTAAAAAAAAAAAAAAAAAGGTAAGAAAAAAGAGAGGGGCCACTCGAGACACCTAAAGCTGTTAATAGTGACAAGAGAAGAAGGGATTTCTGGTTAATCAACATCAAGGTCAGAGTCTTGTGGAATAAATTTCATATACAGTGAATAACTCACACAGGGTGATGGCATGTTTAGCATCAACTCTTGGCAAAGATTTGTTTGCTTAATGACTTTTCTCTTTTTTTTTCAGGCAAGCAACCTTTGACTGAGGAGAGTTTGTTAAAAGAGCTAAATGTCACTAAAAATGTGCTGTTAATCCTCCTCATCAACAAATGTTAACCACGAAGTGATAATAAAGAGAAAAAAGGAAAAGATGTGGCTCCAATCAGGATTATGCCTGGTAAGTGCAGAGACCCCCATGACTCTGTAACAGGCGGCTCTCATACTGTTTCTCCAAATATATGTCACCATCCCTGATTTTGCAAAAGTGCTTTGATGTTCGTTTGCAGACGGATACACTGTACTTTTCCCTTGACTTGTGCAAACAAAGAGAGGCATTTTGGTTTTCTCGGCAAATACTGTCAGATGTTTTATGTGCAGCAATGAAAATTAAGTAAATCTTTGATATTACAAGTCTTCTTCACTTGAAACAAGCTTGGCTCAGCTACTGGTGGACGCAGAGAAAAAATGTGATTTTTTTTCTAGATAAAGAAGTTTACAGATGTCCATAATGTTTTGAAGGTCTCAGCATTCACTGACTTTAATGATCTCTTTGGAAGCTATTGGGCAGCAAGATTTGGGAAAATGAGCACATTAAAATGGCCTTGAGCTCTTTCCAGATTCTGACTTTTGCTGCACATATCCCTCCTAACTCTAAATCTTCCCGTTTCCCAATGTAATTTTTTGAGGAACTATTCTTCTCAAACAAAGTTTGCTGCTTTGATTTCATGCTGAAGGAGCATGTGAGCTTTCAAAAGCTTGCCTGTTCCTAGTAGTTCAAGTAAAACCAACAAACCCTCACATCTAAGAAAAGTTACTGCTCTCCCATCAGCGCTAACCTCCCTCAGGCTGTGTTGTTCTACTTTTTCCCAAGGAAAAGCATCTTGCAATCTCCTATGTCTATGGATTCATTTTAAGACCAAACAGTAACATTCTCAGGATGCCTGAAAAAATTCTGACTAACGGTAAGCTTCCAAGAGATGTACATTTTATAAAGCACGGTTGTTGGGCCTTGAAATTAGTAACTTTTTCATATGTAGGCAAATACTAGTTTTTTTAATTACTTCTGCTAAAAGCAGGTTTCCTTATTTTTTCAATTAATGATTTTGCTAAATAATTGTGTTTCGAATACTTCATTTTTTTTCTTATCATATATTACAAAAATAGTATAGACAAGTGTGTTTAGATATATTTTAGATAAACCTACAGATAAGATAGCATAGATAGATACAAAATACCCTTAATCTCAGCCTCTTCAGTGTCTGAAGATTGTTCAGAGTTGTGCTGTATTTCTGTAACATTTACGGATAGAGGAGTGTGGGTTTTTTGGCCATTTCTGTTGTGCTTTCCTTCAGTTTTGAGTAATCCAGTTTCTTAATATCCTGGAATCTGGAGGAAATTTCAGTATAGTTACATGTATGTTTGTGCAAGGTTTTCTATTCTGTTTTTTAATAAGGGTTGGAGTAATTTTGAGACACCTTTACAGATCCACTAACACTTTGTTTTACTTTTGGTTTTATACTAGGTGCTGCTTATTGCAGCAGTTAACGACAGTGAAGCAAATACAGCAATTTCTTTCTACTGCAACAGCTTCTCATGTTCCACAGTTTCAAAATACTTGGGAGAAACGTGCAAGGTTTGTGAACCTTATGGAGCATTGCCACTGAGGTGAAATGGAAGGCATGAAGCTCCAACTCACCCCCACGGGGCTCCCTTTTTCAGAAGCTACTCAGATCTTCCACTGCTCCTTGGTGGAAAGCCTACAAAATAGTTCCTGGCTTTACGAGCCCTGCACATGGTGTTACAGACTTTTTACACTACAATTTTAAAGGTATTACTTCTAATCTCATGAAAGCATGAAACAGTCCAATTTTTTAACCTTCCAGCTGCTGTTCAAATAAAGCAGGGATTTCAGCTGTGTTCTTGTAGGTGGTTTTGAGCAGTTTCCACAAGCATTCAGCATTACTATAACTATAGCTGGCACTATTTGAAATTAATTGTATCTAAGGTTCCAGCAACACAACCTGGAAAGACTGTGACCCATGGAATTTAAAGCAATAAGAATTCAACTTGTTATGAATGGGAATGCCAGTTCTTGCACTGGGTTCCTCACCCCATACAGACTCCAATTTTAACGTTCATCTTCTTACTCTGCAGTCATCACACAAGTGGTCTTATCTCACTGAGCAACTACATCCTACTGCAGTCATCATGCTGCAGACAAATAAGTAGAGCTTTGGGGCAGAATTGGAGAAATTCTCTCAGAAAAAGGATCCAACTATAATAATGTCTCTCCATTCCCTTAAAAATACTGTTAGTCTGCCCTGTTTTCAGTAATAACAACAAAGTTCTTCCTGAATTTTGACAATCTTCAATAAATTATATACACATGCAAAGAGTGAATGAGTTCATCTATGACTGCAGTTGCATAGGAGAAGAGAAAAAGGAAGGCAGACAGGATTATTTCTTCTTTTAAATTTGTAGAAAAGGGTAAGTTAATCAGTTAAGTGGAAGCAATATGAGTATTTCCACAGAAATATGGATTACCTCAAGATCTGGGATGGGAATCATTTGGACTTGAATTTTTCATTTACTATAAACACTCCAAAGCAGACTCCCAACTTTCAAGAAGCTTCATTTCACACTGATACTTTTTTTTTTTCCGTATATATAGGTTAGAAGCTATCCCTTAGCACATCAGTCTTTTCCAAAGGTCAAAATAAACAGTTATTAGACACAGGCATTATTAGCCACTCACTTTCATCTGCAATGATAAACAGTGAAGATCAGGAGACCCCTGGCAAAGGTCTATACACACTCCATTTCAAAAGAAAATTAAGCTTTTGGCGTCATTTCAGTAGTTCTGTAAGTTCTAACATTGCTTCTTAGAGTTAAACTCTTTACATTCATGAAACCATTCAAAATTCTTGAAAATATAATTCACAACCTCTCTCATTACCAATGTATCATCTCATCTTCTCTTACTTATTAAAACTACACATATATGTGTACATCTCCCTAAATGTACTTTAGTATGTGAGCACACACTCATCTATGCTTTTAAATTCTTAACACAGATATCACTGAGAGGACCTCTGGTAGCCAGAAAATACAAAAACATTAAAATAAGTTTTTCTATTCAAGGAGGGCAGAGTTTGATCTTCTCTTTCAGTATAAACTCAGGGCAACTCTACTTTAGCTGATGAAGCTTAAGCAGTTTTAAAAAAGAGAACAACATACCTCCTCTTTCTAGAAAGCAAGTATCAACCTTTTAAAGCATGTTTGTCTTTTCAATAGTTTTGAGCATTTGTAGATCTCTTGAATCCAGACAGATCATCAAAGGCTAACAGTCTTGATTCTATTGAAAAACATGTTTAAATAGGCTAAATCCTCCTTTCATGAACTTCAGAGGTGCTGAGTACTCCTGGTTGCTGCAGAAACTTGTGGCAGCTCCAAGGCAATTACTATCATCTGCTTCTCTACTCAGGTACCTATTAGGAGGGGCAGTCTCCAGTTTATTCTGCAACTTCCTGTTCTTCACAAGAGTTGAAACGTAAAAAGGATGTGAAAAATCAGCACATCACATTAGCTGCACTTACAAAGACATCCCTCAAACCTGTCAGATATTCAAAGGGCACATTTCTTTTCTAAAGATGGAGCTAGGGATCCACAAAATTCTTTCATGTGTTTTCCATGTGCAGCCAGCTGCTCACCCAAAATATCCAGCTGTATTTTGGTACACATGACAAAGAAACTAAACTGAGGGAAGGATGAAAACTTCCCCTCTGCTCTTTAGAGACATAGTTAAGGACTTGATTTTTATGTTGCAATTCTTTAAGTAAAATAATTAAATTAAATCCTCTGCACCTTGAGAGAAATACCAAAGCATAAAGTTCTCGGTTAACCCCATGTGGACAGAGGAATGGGATGGGCTTTATCACCACACACTGTTCAACAGGAATAAAGTAGATTGTTCTCCCTGTTCATCCACCACTCTCATCAGATGCCAGGAAACACTTAAAGAAGGAATAGCTATGCTTTCACGCTTGTCATGAGCTCTTTGCATGCAATTATACAAACTCATTTTTGCATGTAACAGACTGTGTTATTCCTATAGCTACTGAAACCTACATACAGGCAGATCTCACTGATATTTTGCTTCTCGTGCCTTTCATGATGCCAGTATTAGCCAAATTGCTCACAAGGCACTGCAGAAACTCAGGAGAATTCCTGAGCAACTTACCATTCGATATGAGGGAGTCATAGCCATTATATGGCAAAGCTGGCTCCCTCCATAATATAGACTAAGTAATTTGCACACCAGCAGTCCACTGTAACACCAAGACTCAAAGGGCTTTGCTCTCCTGCTCTTGCTGCCCTTCATATCATTAAATCAAATATTCACGTAAGGTATTTAGGACCTGCTTGCCAGATTGCAAAGGTAGATGTTGTTTTTGGCTCTCCCAGCAGAGCTGAGCCCTGAAGTGAAGCCAAGACCTGTAATCATTTGCCCTGGCTGAAACAAAAATAAACATACCCTGTACCGTATGCACTTCTGAGGTAATTACTGCCATTAGATCACAGCCTGGAAATGAATTTTAAACCACTCAAAGAGACTGAATACAAAAAAACCCTATGTTAAAATCATGTTAAACGTCTGATTATAACATGTTAAAGCAAGGAGGACTCAGCTCAAAGGAGGAACTTTAGCTCCAGACCACCTTGTCGGACCCAGCCCCTGCAACCCACATGATGAAGTTAAACTTTTTCTTGTTAGGGGACGGACCTGCAGGCCCAGCAGGAATGGGTCAGGTGCCTCATTTGAGGTAATATTGCCTTTAGAAAAATAGACATTGTCTTCCTTCAGCATTGCTTAAGGAGTACATTACATCTACTATGTGTTCCCCCATCTGCATTCTTTAACTTCTCTCTGATTGCCTACCTCCACCGCCACACATCCATCTACCAGCTGAGTATCACCCAGTCCAATTTCATCTCGACCAGTTAACTCCTCTCAGACTTAAACAGACTAAAAGGGAGACTTTCATTTCTTTGTAAGGGTCTCTGGAAAAGGACACAATACATCGAGAGGGCGAGTGGGTTCCATGCTCTGAATCAGTTTGGTAGCCCAGCACAGCAGCTTTCCTGTAATGTCATAGCACCTCCCCATTTCAATTCATTGTCACTCTTCGCTGTTGCCAAGAAGACAAAACCATCCTGCACTCCTGCAAACACCAAAACCTACTTAAGGCCCCAAGGAATGGAATGTCCACAGGACTATATGAGAGCTCTAAACCCTGACTACCTGCAATGGGAGCTGTCCTATACCAGGACTTCCCTCTGAGTCCCCAACTGACCACATCACGTACTGGTGCAGCACTCAATTTCCCACCAGCCCACCACCAGGATCACATATAGCCTTGGCTCTTCGAGTCACACTTCTGAAACAAGTCTCTCCTGCAATCAGATGTATTATTTGTTGCACCATTCTAGTCTTTAAAGGTAATAAACAAACGAACTGGCTTTAGGGTTGTGTGTGACGCACTAGGAAGGGATTTATGCTCCAGACTTGGCTTCCAGAAACACTCTGCTTGGCCACAGTGGTGAGACTGGGACACAGTTAGCTGTGTTTGCCTTTTCCTTGACCTTGCTGTTACTTTGAAGACACAAGAGGCTGCTGCTCACAGTGGCTTCAAGGTCCTTTGTTAGACTTACTGCCATTGACTCAGTGACAACAACACGATGTCTTTAACTTCTGATTCAGAAAACAGTCATTCAAATAAAGGATACACTGACAGCCCATTAACTACAGCAAAGATTGTTGTTGCTGCTACAGTTTCAAAGAGACCTATTTAAAAATAGATTAAGGTCTTGGAAACCACTCAGCTTATTCTGCCTTTTTCCCCTCTTCCCTGCAAGACAAGTTACCAAACCAAAGCTGGCATTTGCTTCCTCCCTGATCCAGTTACAACTTCATTATAGCAATATTGGCCAGCAGCAAGTAACTTATTAAATAAATGTCCTTTAAGTGCTTCTACCTGGATAGTTGATTCAGATAACAGAGAGATAGAGAGAAGGAAGGGCCTGGTGTGGCTCTGCCCACTTTCCACCTTCCCCTGTAGCAGCAGGGCCAGGAGGCCATCCCAGTTTGCCAGGAATGGGTGAGCAGCATCTCCCAGTGCTGCAACAAGAGGAGAACTGATACAAGCCTTTTAAGGCCACATCAGCTCTTTATAACAATCTCAACAAAATCTTTAATCACGCAGTCTTGGTCCTGTGCACTTTGACAGATGTAACTTTGTAGAAGATTTATTTATCTATTTATTTGTTTTTACTTTCTCAACGAAAAGAGCTTTCAACCTCCACAGGTCATTTTTCAACTAAAATGATTTTATGATATTTTTACCCCCCTCAAAGTTGATAATGGCACTCAGGAAGCTGCTCTGCTCGCAGAAGGAAGAGAGCAGAAGACTCAGGATAGAGAGCTTGACACCATGTGTCACCAGAAGGGTGGTGCTGGCTTGGTGACAAGAGGAATAGATATGTCTTTTAGTCAGAAAAAGAACAAAAATCCCCAACCTTCTGAAACAAATGTTCTATCTCAGGGGCTTAAAACAAACAAAGTTATCCATAACCACAACACTACAGGCTTATGGGTACATCTGGCTCTTGATTTCACCTCTTGATGTAGCTCCGACAGCATTTAGAGAATAGCTCAACATTTAATGAGCATACAAAAGAGTGATTAGGACCATCACAAAACACCAAGATTCTTAGTACCTGCCACCATGATCATTAACTACGCAAATCACCACCACTGCCCATTCCCCCCACCTCTGCTATGGGAAGCCACCACCAGAAGAACTGTTAAACACAAATAAAGTTTGCAGAAAGCAGGTGACTGTTTCTGGCTATTTCACAATGATGCAGCCAGAGATGATTCAGCTAGATAGGATTATTTGTTTGTTTGTGTGAGGTGTTTTGTTGAGCTCTTTTTGAACTTTGAGGGATAGATATGTTTTAGAAAGGGATTTGAAAGAAAATTATAGTGGGATCCAGAATATTTGACTCAAATGTATATATATGTATATTAAAAAACTGACATATATCATGTTTACCATTTCTTCAGTATTGTCTGCAATGAACAGATATTTAAGTCCTAACACAGTATGAGATGAATGTTCAAAGTTTATGACACACATCTTAAACTACCAGATTAAGACCAATGGGGGGTTCAGAATATCCACAGACCGCACCAATTAGCATGCTGCTTATGCCATTTCAGAAGACCCCATCTTGGTTTCTCATCGGTATTTATTTCTCTGCCCAAGATCACGAGCCTTAAACATATAGTCATCTAGAGCAGAGCACTTGCATCTGTCATCAGATCTGTGAGATATGAAGTTTATCAAACCTATAATCCATCATCAGCCCTCCCTCTTTTCTTTCCCATAGAATTTCAAAAGTACAATAAAAACTTTAGGTTTTTTATATTTTACAAGGATCATTTGAGGTAGTCTTGCATTAGCTTTGATGTTTGCCTCCTTCAATGATGTAATATACTGAACATCTACTTCCTGAACGAGGAATTTTGCAAAGATCACTGTATTATTACAAGAATGTTTACTTGCCATCTAACCTCACTTTAAACCAAACATACAGTGAGTTTTTTCCCCTTACAAAGAGAAATTGTTCAACAACCTTTCCACAGGCCTATAATCAACCCTTTAAATCAAACATGAATAACAGACTTTCATTTATCAATTGATCCACTGTTTTATGGTGGGGTCTTTTTTCCCCCTTCACTTTTTTGGGTAATGCAGATAAAAGACCCAGTTGTACTATCATAGGCCATTGCTTTGTAACTAAACTCTGCATGAGAGAAACATTCCTCTTTTTTTGTGTGTTGGGGAAAGAGAGAACAGAAAGAGGGAGAGTTAAGGTTTTCTCCTCCCTTAATTTTCCTCTTCGGCTTAAGCTTTGTTTTTGTCATTTTGAGGCTTTGGGAGGAGGGTAACCGTGGTGGCTGTTATATTCCTATAAAAATCTTTGAAAGCCATTGTGTAGGCAGGTCAAAGAGAAACCAAATTAAAAACTAACAACTTTTGAATTTCAGCAGCCAAAGTTAATGTTGACTAAGAACCAAAAAAAGAAGGGGGAGGAGGTAGGAAAAAAAAGTGGCCCTATGGAAAGCAAGGGCCAGCTGAGAGATCTAGAGGACGGCAGGCTCTGAAGGGGCAAAGCTGCTCCTTTTGATGTGGGAGGTCTGCAAGTAACCTACTGGGACACTCCCTGGGCTATCTCATTAACCATGTCACCAAAGCCCCCCAAGGTCCAGAGAATCATAACATTATCTCTGACATTACCACACAGATACAAGGTTCCTTAGGCAGTCTATAAACATGCCTGTACTAACCAATTCATCGTGGCTTGACACCCCTGCAAGAGCTGGATGCCCTTTAGTGAGCCACATGAATTGCCCCAGTCATTCATCAAAGTTTCTCAGAGTGCATTTCACACAGCATTAAATTTAATTAAAGCAACATTGACTGCATTGTAATCCTCTGGAGGCTCTTTGTCAGAAGGAGCTGGAACACTTTCTACTTAAATATCTATTGTTTAGGTGGGATTTTTTTTTCCTCTTCTGTTGTCTGAGCCCAAGTGATTTGCTGCCTCTCTCTGTTTTTTATTTAAAAACTCATATGTCACGAAAAAGTTCTGTCATGCAAACAGAATTCCCAGCCTGACATGACAAACAGTTCAGCTCCTGTGCACTTGTCTGTAGATGCTGGAGAATATAGAAGATTGTTTTAAAAAACTAACAGGCATGTAAAAACACAACCCTTGACACACATAAATGAAGATCAGTAGCAGAAAGTGTGTGTGCAGTAAAAGCTACCTTTTTGCCAGGACACATCCCTGAGCATGTCTTCCTGCTCTGGTGGACAAGCCACGGGCCACTATCACCTTCCATTGGTGCTGTGATGGATGGTGGCTCCAGTTGCACTTGGTGCTCATAGTCCTTTGTCAAGACCAGCAGTTACACCAGACCCCCACACCAGTGCAGGGCTCCAGCAGTTTGCATTCGTCTTGGTGGAGGAAACTTTCATCCTAGAGAAACCAGTTCTCTAGGTCTCTCTTTCTCTGGGTCTGTTCATTCACATTGCAATCCCATTGGTTTCATTTACCTTGTATTTTGTTGACCCCTTCCAAATCAGCATCAAAAGACAAGCTTTTTTTCCCATTTACTGCTAGCTGCCTTTCTGCCAGCCAACAGCATTCTAAAGCCCTACTCTTCTTTTTGGGGGGATATTGTCCCGGGAGAAGACATGGAAAATCAGCCACACAATTTTCAGAAACAAAGATTATTCCAACACTGAATGACAGTGAAAACTGATGGAAACAGTGTTTTGTCCTAGTGGAGGCAGTTGTTGTGCCCACTTTTCCTCCTCTTGACCAGGAGCAGCTTTTGAGAGACATTTCTCTGTTTGCAGCAGGCAGAGTGAGATCACATACCTTTCATAAACAACAAAGGTGAAAATGTCCTTAGCTGTTGCAAATGCAAACTGCAAAACAGACTACAGAATATCTAGCTTTCAACACAGTCCTGCATATCTACAATGAGATTTGGTCATTAAACCACTGATTTTGCTACCCTACTATCTCCTCCCTCATATATAACTTAGGTTGCTTCTATTGTGGTGGTGGTGTTCCATTCTTCCTGTTACCAAATCATCTGAGATGACAAAGACACTTCTCAATCTGCCAACTATGGGTATTCTAGGAGCAGCATCCTCCTTGCTTTATTCTCCACCATGTAATCTTTCTGAAAAATCAACCTCGTTAGTATTACTGCAGCGGCCTGGGAGTTTCAGATCGTTCTATTTCTTTATGGTTTAATGAGGAGAGTAGAATAGAAAGCACTCACATGGCCATCATTCACAGTTATCAGTAGAGGATAAAAAAAAAAAAAAAAGTTTAGTTTTGTATTTCTCCAAAGAAAAGCAACTAAGCAATTCTGCCCAAAAAGGGACCTGCTTAGGCCTCGAGGTTTCAAAGGACCTGACAGGGGGGTCTTGGGAGAAATTCTGTGTTAAGCTCAGCCAAGATCAATGTTATTGTTTATCTCAGAGAAGTATTTATTTCCAGTTCTCAGTACTTCTCATGGCTCCTCATGTGAGATCCTCTGCTGCCATGCCGTCATGGAAATGGTTCCATAAAATAACAGGAGGTGCTGAAGAATCAAATCATTTTCTTCACAGGATGCACTCATCTATGCCACAGATACATGGACTTGGTGCACCACAATGCTTATCATCTCAGAACTAGTTTGTTATTGCTTGCCAGCTCTATGACCTAAGAAAAGACCCAAAAAGAGGCCAAAGCACTGCCCAGGTCCCGAGCCTCATGGCACACCCCTCACCCAGGTAAAAGTCCATATACAATTGAGCAGAAGTAATACAAATTCAAAAGCAAACCCGTTATTTCAAAGCTGTAGGCTGAGAGCTTATGCAAGTCTTCAGCTGTTGAGAACTGAAGAAGCTTTACAGAAAGTATGGGGAATTGTCAATTGGCAGCTCTGAAAGAAACAGCCTCTGCTCCCTCTCTCACTATGACTCCGCCCTATAGCAAAAGGAAGGAGAGCAGCTTGTGCAGACATAACCAGACTAATTCAACCAATTCAGCTTCACTGGGGTGCGAACACCCCCTCTTCCTTTCTTTATACACACTCACTAACTGAGAAGAGAACCTTACTAACATAACAAACTAAATTCCCCCAAAAAAACCTTTTTTTTCAAAATGAATATTTTTGCTTTAGAGAAAGACACAGCTGAAGAAAAAAAGGAAAAAAGCCTCTGTTCTTTAGTAGCTCTCATGTGAATTTTGCCTCTTGCTATTTGAGTGAACCAGAGCTAAACACAGAGCTGAAATAAAGGTACAAGTCCTCTATGTCTCTCACACACAGAGGCCATCAGATAGCTGTTAGTGCTGCCCTGGGATGCTGCCATCTGTGGAGCCCTGCGTTAGTGATGCACGGCACGCTGATTTTACTACTGTAATTGCACACATATTCACACCCCCCATCACAGCCTCGATGGTAAAACTTGTGCATAACATTATACTTTAGACGACCTCCTGCTGACTTAGGAAGAAAAACTCTAACTTTATTCTATTCTCCCTTGGTATTTACTTCACTTTCCCTTTCAAGCTTCTCAAACACACAATAAGCTTTTGATTATCAGGGTTTTAAGTACTCCACTGGACACCCAGTGTGTATTTATGAATGGAATTAATAAAGAAGCAATCCGACTCCATCAAGGGAGCATTTTCAGCAACTCTTAAGCGTCACTGAGCAACATGAGTAGAAATTGAGAGGAGCTGGAGGCCTCCAGTCTCCATGTTATCCATTTATTAAGTCACACCCAGTAAAAGTCTTAGAAATTAACATTTGTCATACTGGAATCTATGTACAGCCAATTCACTTAACGATCTGAAAAAAGTATTACAGGTTGCACACTCAAGTAATCCAAACTGTAAAACTACTTGTCTTGCTAAAGAAAACCAGTAATATTACTGCTTTTTAGGACAAATCATTTTGGTTTAGGTTTTCTCCCCCTCCACACAGATCTATCAAGTCACATTTTCACCTTTTTGTTGCAACTGTCAATGAATTCTCACAGAAGTACTTGAAGCCCAGATTGCAGGTTCCTTATCAATATATCATGAACTCAAATGAGTTGTCCCAAAAAGACAAAGAAAGAAGGTGGAGTGGTGTGTTAAATCTTACCTTGACAATAAATACACACTGTCCTTAACGTTAAGGACAAGTATTTTGTCATTAAAGTGAAATATTAAATGCTCTTGAACATTTCAATGGGTGTGTTTATACACATACCTAAAATCAAGCTAGTTCTGCTGCAAGACAGTGTCTATAATGTTCTGAGAAGGGCAGCCTACCCTCTGCTGAGTTAAGTTTTATGATGCACCAGAAAAAACCTGAAAAGCAAAAGGGAGGTTGGGACATTTCAGGTATAGCAGGGATCAAGGACTAGTTCAAATCTCTCTGAATAAAAGTTTTGAGAATTAAGATTTCTCAGGCTGGATAAGGAAGAGTGTAAAATCCTTTCAAGGACTTAAACAGTTGCTGTGTCCTTGTGCCTACACCTTTTTGTGCAGGGATGAGGGATGAATGTTTTTTCCTAGTGTGTTCAGTTGCTACTGTTTCTCTAAGGTTCATCTCCAGTCATCTCCCTGCTTTTTTTTCCAGTAAAGGAGAAGTTCAAAAGGCTCCTCACAACAATGACATGCATCTGGTGTTCAGTACAACCCAGTTACTTCTACTGAAGCTCTCACCCTGGCTACTACCTTTAAAATAGGACTACACATAAAAAAGCAGACAGACAGCAAAACTATTTTGTTCTAAAACCAAACAAAACCCATCTCACCCTGAAGGGGAGGTGGGCTCCAGCAAGAACCATGGTACAATCCTGAAAATATTCAGATAAAAAATTCCCCCTTCCCTGCGTCATGACTTCTCTCTGCACTCAGCAGCTGCCACAGGACCAGGGATGCATGTGAGTCACCCTCTACCAGGCAGGAGCTTCACAGTGGAGGCAAAGCAGAGGAGGTACAGCAAACCTTCAGCTGTTGCTTTATAACATCAAAATTCCTTAGGTTTTAGCCAAGATCCCTTTCTTTATCACTTTATAGGGGAAGCCATCTCTGCAAGAGGTGGTGAACATTTTTGCATCTGCCAAGGCACCTGCATCCTTTGAGACATCCAGATCTGGAAATTTAATATTTCTTTGCATCAATTCCAATGTCACAGTTAAATAATAATTGTGTCTTAGGAACGATGACCCAAAATGTGATGTGCAAAAGACTAATAAAATGGTGGTACTTTTATGTATATATTTATATGTGCATCTTTAATCAATATACTCAAACTGAAGAGGAAATTCTCCCCCACAAGAACAACCTTCAGGCCTTCCCTTACTTTTTCCACCTAGTGAAGACCCACTTAATTTGCTAAGCATAACTTGCCCAGAAAAGTAAAACAAGTGTCCAGCCAGCCTGTCCTCTGCATCAAACCTGTGATAGCACACTGGATGGTCTCCTTGACAAAGCCCCCATGCTGTGCAGCCACAGCAACACGGCTACCTCCTGACTCATTGTAAATGCCCAGACTAGGCAAACAAGACAACTAATGGTTATTCAGGCAAATTTGGGCCACCGTGATGGGAAAGGTGCAGAGGGAAAACATTATGACCCGAGCTCTTTTGAAACAACCTGACAGTTGATAGATGAGCATCCATAAAATGACAAAGGCTCCCTGTGTTAAGCCCCTTGCTACCAACATCTTCTCCCTGGGAAACTAATTACTCTGTACTGTCAGTGAAAATATTATTTTTCCGGTAATTATTTTCCCTTTTAAATGACAAAATGAACACAAAAAGTTACCTCACCTCTAATTTTTGGACATACTTGAATTGAAAATCATGCATGCATGCAATTAAAATCATCTTGCAAAGTTATGCATTTGATTTTAGCTCATTTATCTCCACAAGTCAATGGAAATAAGTAGCACTAAGCAAATTCTGAAACATAAGGAATGTGTTTTTATGATGCTGATTTTCACTTGCTGTTTGTGGTGTCTATACTGTGAAAGGCAATGGAGACAGAAGAGAATTATCTCCAGGCTGCTGTATCAGTAGTGAAAGAGGAGTAAGAGTTGGATAGATGTGTAAAAAAGCAGAGAGGGTCCTAATCCAGCTCTCAGGTGGAGTTAATCCCACCTCTTGGGAGGCTCAAGATCCAAATTCATGCCAAAATTTTAAGTATTATTTGACTTGTATAATGATCTGATTTACATGCTGTAAGATGTACAGATCTTGGAAACTGAATTTATCTCCAAAAAGTGTTTCTAAGACACCGAGAATCAAATTTAGGTGGGTTGTTTCTGTCTTGGTTTTTTTCTTTTATTTCAAGCCGTTGCAGAGTTTGTCATATTCTACAACTTTATGGAAATATATAGCACTAAGCAAATCCTTAAACTCAAGCCTCAGATAATTTTTTACATTCATCAGTGATATAAGAAAATAAAGTTCTTTTTCCACAGAAAAAAAACAATTGATTTGTTTACTCAAAAGTATCTGCTCAACTCAAATTTTTAGTGCTACTAGTGAAGTTATCACATTAAAAATGGTTTAGTGTAACAATCCAGCACCTAGCCATGAAAAGATGTAGGCAAAAGTTTCCTAATTGAATTGGCAATCCATTAGACATTAGCTCTCCTGAATTAAAAACAAACAAACAAACAAACACAAGACAATTTAAAGGAGAACCAAGGTGTCCCTCAGCTTAGTGTAAAGGTGGATTATGCTCAGCCACAGAATTCCACATTCTAGAATTATGCAAACTTTGATGGACTAACTCAACCTGTGCATGTTGCCAGAGTTGAGAACTCTGAGCAGCTGAGCAGGTATGACAGGCAAACTGAAGTGGTTGACCAAACCAGAGAGAAAGAACTTCTGAGAGAAGGAGTATCTTTTAATTGCTGACCCAGTCAATGCAGCCACAAGGATCCCAGTACACATAATTAACTATTACTCCAACTAATAAATTATAAACTCTGTCTGCAAATCTTGCTTTGATATTAAAATACACATATGGGGCTATTTGAAGAGGCAATTAAATTATCAGTGCCAGCAAGCAGTTCAGTCTGGTTAGAAATAGCCAAGGTCAGAGGGAGTCTCTGAGTTTAGTTCAGAACTTAGTTCTCTCAAACAGCGTGACTTGAAGCTTTCATGTTGTTAGCATAATTTGACAGTCTGGGATCTCCCAGTTGCTGCATTTCATGTTCAAGTTGTTGTCAGCTTCCCCTGGGTAACATTATCGTCTCCAGTAAATATTTTCACATGAACTGCTAAAGACAAAAGCCTCTGTTTTCCTGTATAATTTCTTCTACATTGCAAAGCACATTGAAAAATCACCATTCTTACCACCTCTGGGAAAAAGCCTTATTTCTTGCTAGAGCTTCATTCAGCAGGGAACAATAAGGAAGAAAAAGAGAAGAGCTTCTCTGTTCATTTAATTCTCTGCCACCTTTGCACAAGTCAAAATGCAAAATAACTCACATAGTAAATGTCACACAACTGTGCACCACAGTAAGTGAAATAATCAACTCTGATATTGTTTGGACAGACTTATTTTTAGTGGAAGAAATATCTCCTTTTCAGGGTTCTTATGAAATGCTATTACTCCCGTATAAGGATCTACTCTGTGTTGATTATGAAAAAGCTTAAAAAGTAACAAGAAATGCTCATTTGAAACATCTCTCCCATAAAAGTAAACTTGGACAAAACACAAATTACTTAAGTCAGTATGCAATATAGTATCTGTAAGAACAATCATCCTAGGAAAGAGAACCAAAGCAAAAACCCTGTCAGTTCAACCTAAATTGTACTTCGCTTCTCCAGCTACAGTTTCTCTTTAGGAGAAAACTTCAGTGTTCTCTAACCTCATGTTACAATCCTGCTCACCAAGACCTTACACCTGTATGTGGCAATTCATTCTTTTAACTCACACTTGTCAAGGGTTCTGGATCTGACAGGACTAGCCCTTTTTCAGCAAGGTGGCAAGAGTCATCTGATAGGCACTGCTAGTAGGGAATTTAATCTAAATTAAATGTTACATGGAATTTGCTCTGTTAAAGAAAGACCATCCAGATAACTACAATGTAAAAACCAAATCTGATTCTCTGTTTATGCCCATGAGCCAAAATGGGGCAAAACCACCAAGTCAAGCAACTGCAGAATTGGTCTGAAGCCCTTGAATAGATTTCAAATGATGAAGAAAACTGCCAATGCCTGAAAGATTCATTAAGGTTCCAAGGACAGTTATATCTTTCTTCAATAAAACTATTTTTTTAATTAGTTATGGCGTTTATTCAAAAGAGGTAAAGAGTAATTCAACCCAAGGGTAATAAAGGTTTTCAGCCACACAATGCCTTATCTGCTGCAACAAGAATTACTCAAGTGGAAAGAGTGCCTAATCTTCTGTGTATGCACAAACACAGTAATCCAGAAATACACCTTTGAGCTACAGACAGGTAAATAACTCAAAATACTTCCCACAGTTATTCACGAGTTCAAATCCAAAAACCCTGCTGCTGCAGACATTCTTTTTGGTTTGCTTCAACTAAAAAAACCCATGAAGTCAGGTTTTACACCTTCTCTCATAAATGAAAGATTAATTTAAAATTTATTTTCACTGAGAATTGAATAAGAACCTGAATTTTGGGGCTTAAATTTCTCCATTTACAAAAGAAGAGCAGCACAAAAGCAATAAAAGGAAGGTCAGATTGCATAAGGGTTTTAGCATGAGTTATCGTGTTGCACTGCACCTCTGGTAAAGCTAGACACTAATTTAGTTCCAACTTTAGCAAAATTTTTCACTTCAGTATTGTAAGCATTTCACACGTTGCTTAAAGTATTCATAACCTTCAAAGGAAAAAAATCAGTGGAGACTTATTTCCTGCTGCCTGGACTGTAAAAAAAGAGGTGCCTTTTCTTAGCCTGGTTGTTTGCCACCCCAGTAGAAAGCACTACAAATTACTTTTTACAAGGCTTTTGATATTACTACCATTAAGACCAGTCAAAGGAAGTACAATACAGAGCCCTGTAATCAGCCATATTGTACTTTATTTAAGCAGCAACACACTTAAGTGGGGGTTAAGAGTATACACTTAGAAGTATAGCACAGTACTGTTTTATTCTTCTGTGTCAATAAAAATAAATCAAAGCCCAGTGAATTAAGAAATGTGACTTCTTCTGAAGAGTGCTGTTTCTAGGTAGAAGTTGGTTATTGCTTAATCACAGCTTCTACCATGCTTCATAGTAGTACACAGGAGCAGACATGACTTAACAGAAAGAATAAACACGCCATCTACACAACATTGATTATGATATAGTTATCAGGGGATGAAAGCATCTTTAAAGCAAACACAAACCAGTCTCACATCCAAAAAAAATTAAAATCTCACCTACAAGCATTTCAGAGTGTGTCATAGTAAACATGACACAAATTTTAGTGACTATTCAACAGCAAATTTTGCCAGTGTTACTTGAAATGATTTAAGTCAGGTTCAAGGTTCCAACATTAAAAAAGACAGCTTTTACCTGATCATATATGTCAAATCCATAGTCTACCCACTTTCAATGAATCTTCACTGTATTAGAATTAGCAATTATTAGAATACAGCTTTTCCAGGAGTAAGAGACATTAAACTTGAGTCAAGGCAAGGTTTAAAGCTCTCTTTGTTAAACAGTGATGCATGATACTGTGTACAGGTAAGTTTTGTAAAAAGTCACAATATGTATCTTTTTGTCAGAAAGTCTGGCCTGCTCAAAGTACACATCCTGTTCACATTAAATTGATTTCAAATTTTATAGCTAAATAGATCCCAGTGACTAGGAAACATAAAACTTTCCTTTTCCTATGGTAGGGAAAAAAAGAGGCTTAGATATCGCATCATTCATGAAAATGCAATGGGAAATGAAAACGGAGGGAGCCATTTACCAGACTGGAAATTTAACAACTGGGCAGTGTAGTTCTGCAACAGGTCATGACCTCAAGAAAATCACCCAATTAACTTACTTGGCAACAGGCCAAAGAAAATAACTTTAATCCTTTGGAACTTGATAATCTGATCTATAATCACAAGGGCAAAATCTGCATGTAGATTTTCCACCAATCTGGCTACATGGACTATTATCCTAGCACAACGGGGAACTACAAAAGGCTGATCCACAGCCCAAAGCTAAATGTTTAAATATGCCTCCAATACACGCCTGGGAGATGGGATCTATTCCAAGAAAAAGTAACCCTCTCTCTGGGACAAAAAAGAAAAATGAATCTCCAAGCCTTGGCAGGACTTACACATGTATTTCTGAAAGGTGCCACAGCAAGATTTGGAAACTCTTTGAAACCATTTTAAATACCATCTGTGGCCTAGAAGTTGGCCTCTCCAAAGCAGATGGTTCTCAGTAGTCCTTGCACAATAAATAAACCTGGGGTTTGTGTTTTGTTCTGTTTTTACAATAAAGACTGTATTAAGCAAGTCCTTAGGGTAAAATCTTCACTCTAGAAAAAAAATCCAAACAAGTCAAGCTATGTAAATTTTGTCAAATGAAACAGGAAGTCAACTTCAGTTCTGAAGCTTAAATACCTTGAATGGCAGGTAATGGAAAGAAGTTTTGAAATGCTCATTTTGTTAAAGTGACTCCATGTAATGCACTATAAATGCCTGGGCTTGCTTACTGTGCTGCTAAGCAATGGTTTGCATGCATAAACCTAACAATGCAAATTGAATGGAAGGTTCCTAGTGAGGGAGAGGGTTTTACAATCTGACGCGCAATAGCTGGAAAACTCATGACTGTCCTGTAGAGGAAGATTTTGACATTCATTATTTTCTCACCATCCAGCTTAATTCTGAAGACTCCATTCAGTCTTTGGGTATCCCAGCATTCCCCTTACTGCTGGTAACACCGGCACAAAAGACACTCAGGCTGCTGGCCCTCTAAGAGTTTACAGCCCTTATAAAAGTCACATTTCAGAGATCAGAACAAACAGAAAAAAACAAGTACAAAATGAATTGGTGGTGGTTCTGAAGAAGCTATTTCTATACTCTTTGCTATTGTAAACTCCAGAAAGCAAGTAGAGTTCACAGCATCTATGAATGGGATACTTCTACACTCCTATCTGCTATAATCCCAACAGAGACAGAGAGAGATTATATTACCAAGGGCGATGAACTACTGTAGTAATTGCTATTACAAACTCAACAGAGAAGACAGAGTGCATAATGCTGATGAACTGGTGCCCTCTGAAAGTCATGCTCTTAATTCCCATATTATTTAGTAAATCTTAATTATATCCAAGTCGTAGGAATCTCTTTCAATAAAAATCACAGAATCATAGCAATTATTTAAAACCTCAGCTGTATAATCTCTGGCCTTTCTTCCATAAAACACATTATCATATTTTTTAAACACTATTTTTAAAAATCCAGGGTCAATTTCCTCTTTTTTTTTTTTTCTTCTTTTTTTTTTTTTTTTATTTCTCATAGTCCAAGTTTTATATTCTGTTGTTGCTGCAGTAAAAGACATTACTTACCCAAGACACTGAAGACTAGAGAGTTGCACATTCATGATATTACTGGCTGTTAAGAGATTGAAGTGGGACCCTCAAGACAAGTCCTGGTATGCAGGTAATGAAGGTGATAGTGGTTTTCAAATATAACCTCTTTAAATGGAGAAATAACATTTCAGTACCCAGGCAACAAACTTTTGTCTTTATTCATTAACAGCATTCCCCAAAGGTAACTCAGCATTTACTCTTATTCTGTTCTTGCATCTGCCAGCAGCACAAAGTCTTCTCCAACTATAAAATATTACTGCAGTGTATTATTTTTAGCTCATACCTAAGAATCACCAGAAACAGTATGGGTGACATGAACATCAGAAAGAAAAGTAAACACAAATCATGATAGGAAGAGTAAATGTTAACCCTGAGTGATTTAAAATACTCCTCATGTGATTTACAAATAATTGTCTTGATTTCCTTCTATAGTATTTATATATATATATATATATGTATACATGGAAACTGGATGAGTTTGAAAGCAATTATTCACAGTGTGGATTCCTCCTTGTCCAGCATACATTTCTGTGCTATTGTGACACTAGTGGTGCTAATCCCTCTGTGCAAAAGTCAGATGCGCCAGCTCCATTGCTGACTCAAGAGCACATGGCACAAATTAACCAGAACCCGAAAGTCCAACTAGCGTGAATGAGAGACAATAGAGATGTCATGTGAACATCTGACCCTCCAATTAAAGACCGCAGGCCTATTTCAGGTACCAAGGTAAAAGCCGTTTTCATCATCAGAAAACTCATCATTTGATATAATCCACTTTGTTCCATTTAACCTGCTGAATACGTTACCATATCTGGTACTTTAGCCCTTCCAAGTGGAGCTATGGTCCATCTTAAGCATTATCAGAAGATATAAGACAGCAGCTGTTAGACTTACTGCCCTTCTTATAAGACTGCCTTTTTGCTAACTGACATCTGAATTTCTTACAAGTCCAATTCAGTAAACAAGTATTCCACCATTCCCAAGGCACTGATACAGGAATTGTAATTTTATATAGCAAACCCACATTTCTCTGTCTCTGGGCACAAATGAAATGCAGTTTATTCTGGTTAGATTATGGGAATAGATGTACTGCATCAGACTCCAAGTCTTATTTGGTCCAGTACCCTGCCAAACAGTACAAGGTTAAGGGAAGAGTAAGGAACACAGAAGTGTTATTTTGCACACAAAGACATCAAACAACTGGGTCTTAACAACTCCCTAAACCAGGGGTTACTATACTGCATTTAAAAGCTGTGAAAAATAAACTCCTGGACCTATTTTGTTTAAACACTTTGATACATTCGTTGCTTTACACCCAGTGAATTCGATAGAGATGAATTCGAAGGCACAGACATGTATAACCTTTTCTTCTTTTTTTAAACAGATCACATCCACCAAAATCATGCTATCAGTAATTTTCCTCAGGTGACAAGGTAAACAGCTATTCTCTCTTTGCCTTCTTCACTCCAGTCTGGAGTCTACACATCTCTCTGATAAACCCCACTGAATAACAGGACAAAACCTACATATTCTGATTGGCAAGAAGGAGAAAGAAATTAAAAAACAATCAACCTCCCCCCCACCCAGTTAAAAAATTCTCTTTTGCCCAAACAGCTTGCTCCTGATATAGTATCCTCTGAAGAAAAGCTACATATTCATTTTTCATTGAATCATTTAAACAGATACAGCTGTGGGACAAGTTGTAGATTTGGGGTTTTTTTGTTTGTCTTTTTTATAAGAAAAAGGTAAACAAGAAGACAAGACTTTCCTTCCATTAGGAGAGCTGAGAAAGAAAATCTTTGGTTATTAGGTAATTCGTCTCAGGGTTGTCCACCATCATTTTCCCTCTCCAGACCCCACAAGAAAAAAAGGCATCTCAGAGCAAAAGAGAAATGCTGGTGGATGTCAAACACTTAGAGGAGAAGATCACAGGCGGCAGTGGAGATGGCAGGGCTGTGAGCAGTGCCAAGAGCAAGTGATGCATAAAATCATTAAATGTGAAGGGCCGGGCAACAGTGCCTAGACTTATCTGGAAGTTTAATCAGAGAGAAGAATTGCAAAAGAAAAGAATAGAGATGGCTGAAAGCTGCAAAGTTATGTGTTTGACCTTTTTATAACAAACTCCCCAGCCTCCCCCCAGCCACAAAGAGGGAAAAAAAGAACAAAAGAAGGGTAAAGGGAAAAAAAAAAAAAAAAAAGGAAAAGAAAGCCCAGGTCATCTCAGTGTATTCTTGTGCTTATTATCAAATGAGTATACACTTATTTCTAGCTGGCTGTCTCAGGAATGCAGTTGTGACTAGTGTACAGGCTGACAGCTGTTTACTCAATGCTGTCTCCCCTAAGGGAGACCAGCTTTATATTTTTAGCTCATAGAAGATGCAGATCACTTGCCAGAAATGCAACACGTCTGTAAGTTACTACAACACTGGGCAGGCTTCAAATATCAAAATTCTGCAATAAGATTGAATGATTTCATGCTGCAGGACCTGTAAGTCAGGCAGGCTCTATTCCTTCCCTGCCCAGTCAGTAGCTACTCTGCCTGGCTGAATTTCCCCTAATTCTTCAGACAAATATGTTGGTTTCTCAGTGGACTCTCACAGGTTGTAAAAGAATCCACGTTACCCTTAGAGAGGTGCAAAAAGCTATCTGTCTCTCAGCTCTATCAAGCTCCCTGTGGCCATACTGGAAAATAAATGACAAATGAGCTTTGTCATTCTGATCTTTAATGCCATCTTCCAGAGAGCTGGTCCTACTCAAAAAGAAGAGCTGGAGGCCCATCAAGACCAAGTGGGACATGATATAGCAAAGCTTAGCTGAACTTTTTCCAGATGGAGGATCTGGCTTGAGACAGAGTATGGCTTAAAATGGTTGCTGTTGAAATTAATAAGTATTTTCAGCTACAGTTTCAGTGTTAATAACCCCAAAAAATCATTGCAATCTGGATTCTGAGGAAGCTGTGGTTCAGGTTCAGATCAGCGTTCAGCATGAAGTTGACAATCCCATTTCTCCTTACAGAGAAGACAATGCATGTGACAAACTGAAAAGTCACCACCAAAAAAACCCAGCATTCCCTAAAATGTATGTTTTAGCTTGCACTTGGATTTCAGAAGTCATCTCACAGCCTTTGACAGCCTGCAAGCAGCAATGAGCCCCCCTCACTAACAGCCAACCAGCTGCAAAGGGTTATCCTCAAACATTCACCGGAACCAAGCATGGATTTGGCAGCCCAAGAAAATTGTTCACACTCAAGCCCTGAGTCCTGAAACGACTTTTGGTGAACAAGGACCACCCGTGTAAAATAACTTAATGAAAGGCAGCAGTGAATGACTGAGTCCTTACCACCATGCAGTGTAAGCCAGCTGCTCATGTAGCACTCAAGCAAACCACAAATGGGTAGAAAGAGGAGCATGTATGTGTCTGAGGCAGTCAGTCATTCATCTTTCCTCTGTTGATCCTGAGCAACATGAGATAGCACTAATATTATCAACATTTTCTCCCTTGTCTAACATCAGAAAGTTTTCAGAAAAAAAACTTTTTCAGAAAGTTTGACTGCCAAAGCTCTCCTTCTCCATGTAAAATACAGGCAACTGAGTGCTTTCAAAACTCTGCCTCATGATGGGAGAAAGTAGGAACTGAACCTGCTCCTCTTTCCTTATTCATTCAATCATTTATTTACTTCTGTGCTCCACACATTTTACACTTGTCTTAATCTTTTCCTGTTGGCAGAATCAGCTTCATAAAACTGCAGGCAACATGCTCATACAGTTGTGTAATAATGTTTAAAGAAAAAGAAAGCGTCCTGCAGGACACCTCATGGTCAACAAGTCTTCCTGAATATAACAAAGGTCTAGAAAAACAGCTGACAAGCTGAAATCAAATTCTCTGATGTGAGATGTCTAAATATCCCTTTAAATGCTAATATTTGTCCAGACAGCCTGTTTCTCCGGCACTCTGTTAGCTTTGACTCTTACTGATAGAGGCACTGAAACAGAACTGTCCATGTTTAGCTCCAAATCACAGAGACTGCCATTAATGCAACCACCAGGAGTGTAGGGAAAGCTGCTTCCCCAAACTCTGGCACTGCACTGAATAGTGACCATCTAGCACTTCAGTAAAAAGGGCTCTCCTTGCCTTGAAGGCTCCAACAGCTGGACAAAAGACTCCTTAGATTCTTGTAAGAGAACTTCTAAAGTAAGAAGGCTTCTAAAACAGAGAACAAATAAACAATTTTTAATTTCTTATGCATAAATCGGCATCCAAGTACAAGACGAGATTAATGAGAGTCACAGAAGTAAGTTGGACAACATGCCCAGCTTGTAAAGGAATTTGCAGTGTTGTGTTTCTCCTAATCTTTCACAGAAATGTGTGGGGATGCACAGATTGTGAAGTGTCCACAGGCTCTTTGTCAAGTGGCATTTTCATATCAATGGCCTTTGAAAGGCCTTCCATTTAACCAGGGATAAACACAAAGGGCTTAATCCCTCTTGCTTCCCCCAACATTTAAACAAGTGGTTGATATGCAGCCTGGGTTATTTTGAGGAGGCATTTTCAGTGACACAGGAGTTAAAACTCAGAGGATCACAGAACTGAGAAAGATCAGCTGAGGCTTCTAGGATTAACAGATAGGATCTGCAGGGGTTTTTCCTTAATATTTTGAGGGATCTTATGATATGACCACCAGAAGGGATACTCTTATAGGCACATGTTTGTGAATGCCAAGGTTAAGTTAGATCTGTGACTCAATTTCTCCCTCTTTTTTTTTTTTTTTCCCCCTCAGTAACACTGACCTCTCTTCACCAGCTATGTTTTACTTATTACACTGCAAATCAGTACATCTAGACTAAAAGCAGGGTTCTTTTCTTCCTGTAACAGGAAAACTGGCATTACCATCAGTCCTGGGTACCAATGTGGCCCCAAATCAGTTTTGTCTTCTTCTGAGGATGCTGCCCTGAGCCTGACTTCACATCCCAGCTCTGAACACAGAGCGCACAGTAGGCTCTGTTTGGTCACTGGCTCTCTTTGCAGCTGTGCCGATTGCTCAGTGGGGAACATGTCTGCTCTCACAAAGAATTTAACAAATTAACTATGAACAAAGTAGCCTGGAAATGACATAGATTAACACATGCTGTGTCATGCCAAGAAGCAGCTTGTCAGATTGTTGTTTTCACAAATCTGAAAGGAAAATTCCCAGGACCCCCTAAATATACGGAAATGTTTCCATGTTTAGCTGTGTCGGAAAAGAACAAAATCATCACTGAGGAGAAATAAGAAACAGACAGCCCAGAAAAAAAACACTGTATAACAAGACTCCTAGGAAGCATCTGCAGCACAAGAAGATTAAACAGAGGGAAGAATATGTTGTCTTCTTCTAAACTCCACAACCAAAGGTTACCTGCTCCAAGTACCCTCCTGGCCATAACATGACATGCGTGTCTGCATTAGCCCTCAGAGTGCCTTTAGCCAGAACAGATCTTCTGGGGGGCTCAGTACAGAATAATTCAAATCTCTTCAAAGCAAAACAAACAGAAGAACAGAAAATGTGTTTGTCATAATATGAGATAAAATAATTATTAAGACATTTAAAAAAATTGTCTATTTTTTAAAGGTTTAAATTAACATATTGACAGGCAGAGAAAAAAAGTATTTAAGCAAAACACTGTTCAGAAAAACACAATGTTTATAAATTTTCTACTAAAAGATAGGAGCATGAAACACTTTTTGAAAGTGTCAAATCAATCAGACTGAGTTGAACAACAAATACATGATTTATAAATGTTTTGATACATGCAAAACATTGGGTGACCATCTAGTCCACTGTTGAAATACTCTGGACTATGACAGAGAAACAGAGGTCAGGGCATGGACTGAAAATCACAGCAAGATACTGGAAACCATTCAAACTGCAAACAATTCTGATTCTGTCCAGCTCCTAAAAAAATTATACGTTTAAGTGATCTTTCAGAACATTTTCTTAGCAAATGATAATACATGATTTTTTAAAAAGCGTATTATAAAATAAACACTTCCTATCAGTTCCAAAGGTTTTTCAATTGACAAACTTTAGCCATTAAGCAAATGTCAGCCTAGACCCTTTTTAAAAGCAATCACTCTATTTACATTTCACCCTAACTTCAAGCTAGTTGTGTTTTCTTTTAACATAAAGATTTTGAGTTTCTCTCAGGCAGGACCTGCTTTTACTTTCTCCATAGCAAGAAACAGGGTCTTGAAACTCCCATAAGGTGGGAGTAAAATGATTTGGTTAATTATAGCTATGGTGTAATGATCATACACTCACTACTGACATGGAGTAGGATGAGGAGTCAAGGGTACAAATTGAAAGAGGGGAAATTTAAGTCAGATATTAGGAAGAAATTTTTCACTGTGAGAGTGGTGAGACACTGGAACAGGTCACCCAGGGAAGCTGGGAATGCCCCAACCCTGGCAGTGTTCAAGGCCAAGCTGGATCAGGACTCTAGTGGGAGGTGTCCCTGCCCATGGCAGGGGGGACTGGGACTGGATGATCTTTATGGTCATTCCCAACTCTTAACATTCTATGATTCTATGATTTTGTGTGGCTTTACAAGTGTCTGGTACTGTTCAATGCTCTCCAGTTGGTTCCTGCTGCAAAATAATCATGTTGGGTTATCTCAATTCAGTTTACATGACCCCATGAGAAAATTCCTTAAATTCTAAATCACCTGGTAGTGCTACACCCAGTATACAGTAACCTCTTTCTAGCAAATCAAAAGATGGATGTGAAAGAACTGAAAAACACCCTGAAAATAACTGGGATGATGCAAGTTTAGTAAATCCATCTATTAAGAGTGAAGTCACTGGGTTGTTTTAACCTAAGGAGATGGAAGGAAAGAGAAAATTCTAACAACTGCAAAATGCTTTTATAAAGGTGAAAGAAATCATCTACTCCAGTAGTTATTCTTAATGGGATCAAACAGAACAGGATTAGGCTACAGAAAGAAAAACTCATCTCAGATATGAGTGAAAAGTTTCCAACAGGAAACAAGAATAAGCTGCCGTCACCAGCAGGTATCTGTAAGTTATCTGCCCTGGGTCTGACAATTTGGCCACATCATGTCCATGGGCCTCTTGCAGCCCTATTTGTTTCTATAATTTTACCAAACAGAAACAAAAGAAACCACAAACAATCCCAAACAAACAAAGAAAAAACATACTTAAAACACCAAAACAAAAGAGCAGGGAATGGAAGAAATCAAGATGACATCTGGTGAGTCCTTGAAACCATCAGTTACGGATGATGGTAGCAGTCACAGTAAACATGATCTTTGAGTCTTGAAATGCACACAATTCAAAATATTACCAACGCTAAGAATACAAGCCCACAAGGTCAGTGTGCAAGGCAATGGGATGCCAGGTGAGATGGCAGAAATCCTAGTCTCTGGGGACCTGACCACTTGACTAATTAACTCTGATCAGCAGAAGCCTTTGTTCGGGATCTGGCACACACACATTCTGCAGTGAGCACCTGCCATGGCTCACTGATTCTCCTGGGAATCTAGAAGACGTCTCTTACTTGAAAACCTCACTATTAGAAAGTTTTTTAAGCAAACAAAAGCCAAAACATTATTCCTCAAAGTCCTTCTAACTCTTCATTAACCGGGAAAGACAAAAGCACAAGGGTGTAGATTCACCTGTCCCACAACACACTGAGAAGCTAGATTTGAAGTAACAGCTCTTTGCTGTAGCCACAACTGCCGCCAGTTGAATTGTGATTTATACTAAGTTTTACTACCCACAAGTTAAAATACACACAAAGGTTTAAGAGCAGACAGGAGTACTCTGCCACCAGGGCCCCCCTGGCCCTAGCAAAAGCCATGGGGGCTGCCTGGGTTCAGGAGCTGCCCTGTGTTAGACACACCAATATGGCTTAAAGCCCCTGCAATCAAGTATTTTAAATATGCTGGTCACATACTCTTAGTTTACCTTTTGGTCACATACCATGCAGTTACAAACCCAGAATTTGCATATCAAATGGCCATTTACCACCTCTTCTCCAAAGATAATTTTGAAATAAATGGGTTTACTTAAAGGATTGAAAGTTTCTCCTTTCAACAGAGATCAGAGGGTTTGACTCACCTGTGCAGCTCAGAAGATTCCCATCAGTACAATGAATATCTGTTTTCATCTACCACAGTATTTGATTTCAACACACAAAGAAGCAATATTTTATACTGTCTCATTTATGCAAGGTGAAAACAAATTTATTTTGATGGTGATAACCTGCAGTGTTGGTTTTCCCTTATGAATGAGAAAGCTAAAATTACTCAGGAGTGCACTTGGTGCATGTGTTCTCTGAACTTATTTCTTGGCTTTCATTATGAAAGAGGTGAAACAGAGAAACTGAAACAGTTGGGAGAAGGTCATTTTGATGCTTTCTTTAATAACAACTCCTATCCTTGCTGTGGATGTAGCAGCAGTGCTTTTTTGTTTTGGAGGGAGGGGTGGCAACCAGTGGTTACAGATTTATCTTTTCTTGTCAAATGTAGACCATATTTTATTTCACAGAACAAGGAACAACCTATCACAAGAGTTACTACAGGCTGAGGGCTTCTCAATTTGAGGAAAGCAGGGCAATTTCACAGGACATTTCAATCCAACTGCACATTTGGACTATTAATGTAGAAGTTAATGAAAACAAGGCCTAAAAAATAGGAACTAGCAGTGAGTCATCATTTTAGATATTCTTGGATTGAATAATTTATTGTTTTCATCAGCCTGTTGTCAGAAGAAAACACACTGTGGTACCCTTTAGAGAACAAATACATTTTTCTAAGAAAATGAACATCTACAGAATCCCAGTATGGGGAAAACTGAAAGGTAACCATTTGGAAAGGACAAGAGCAAAGTAAATTAAAATTTCATCAATTGCACAGTGAGTTTCATCTGACAGCTGTATCTGATATTAGTCCATTTCCTGATGTATTTGAACTTGCCTCTTGAACTAACTAGAGAAGGTCATTTGTTGTGCTAGTGGTAGAAAACACTGGAAATACAGAGCTACTCTTCAGCTTTCATACTGTTTATCAACTGACTGTGGCTTCTAAAAATCCAACTCCATTGCTATCAGTTCGATCATTTGGTGAGTTTGCAGACTGTTTTGAAACATGCTGAAAGCCTAGAAGAGTAGGCAATGTGACAGCGTATGTTTTCAGCTGGCCCAACCTTTCTATCTCAAAGTAGAAACAATTGAAGAAGGTATTCATCAGTCCCTACTATTGCTAAACCTGAGTAGCTAGCAGACATTATTTTTAACAGCGCCACACAACAAGGTATTTGAAGGAGTAGGCTTTATTTCTTTCTAGACTGCCGATATGAAGGCTAAATTAATGACATATGCTGGAAGGAAAAAAAACCACTGCTAGTGAAATGGAGGAGACAGGAAAACAGTGATGAAAAGTTATTAAGTTCTGTCCTTACACCTCTTACTATCCTGCTACTTGCTCATAGTATTCTTAACATAATACCACTGCACTGAAATCCATGGCAATAATCTTCGAGCAATCTGACTTTTCTTTGACTTCTTGCTGCACAAAAATAAATTGTTGGATGTTCTGCAGCTCTGCTAGACCAGCCCAGGCCTGACCACTTCCAGAGCTTTCTTCTCCCACAGTTTCAGCTGGGATCTCTGAAGAGATGTCCAACACAGATTCCCTTAACTGCGGCAGCAATGACTTTCAGAGTGAGGCACCAGGCCAGCCAAATTAACTTCACATGGGTTAGTGAACACTGAAAAAGAAATAGTTCTTTCCTACCACTATCCTGACATTTGAATTCGTGAAAATGATACACATGGCAACACACAAACTGCTATATCCAATGAGTTCAAACACCTACATGCTTTGGCACTTTATGTTAGCGGCCTCTTTTTGCCATCAGGTCAAGCTGAAAGAAACCCCACCAAGGAATAACATCCTTGAACTTCTTACTACAGTTCCAATGCTAAGAGGCTGCCTTATGCTGCTCAATGTGCAGATTCGGATGCATTTTCAAAAATGTAATTTAATTCATGACTAATTATCAACAGGATTGGAAAATAGTTTTTAATATGTCCCAGTAACACCTTTGAATACACGGACTGTCTCTTAAGTATCTCCCAAAAACAGAGCACACCATCAGGATAGAGTGAATAGTATACCTACCTAAACTTTTTGAAGAGTCTTTGAAGTAATTGTCCAGGTTCTCCACTGCCCATTTGAGAAGCACCTGAAGTTTGAGTTTTATGTTACCTTGATCAAGACACTACTGTTCAGGTTTTTTTCCAAAATCAACAAATGAATTGCTGCAAAATGCATTAGGCTTTCTAATGGTACAAATTGACTTAATTCAATTTATATTAGAGAAGGAAGTGTAACTTCATCTGGCTGACAGTCTCCTACTATCTCATAGTATTTTTCATCTCTGCTAATGAGAAAATGAAGAAGTATTCCAGTGCAAGATGTCCTTTTTCTTTTGTTCACATTAGTAATGCAGGTGAATTTCAAGGGGTGCTGAGAGCATGACTAGTAGGTTTCAATTTTTATCTGCCACACACAAGATGATCATCCTTTGCAAGACAAGAGGAAGCACATGTTTATCTGAGTGCATTTGGTATAGGATGTATTGGGGTCTTTCTCGTGTGGCCCAGGATATGCTTCAAACACCCACAAGAAGGCAGAAAGAAAAGGAACAAAAGAAGACTTGAAGGAATTATTAAGTGCTTCTGAATTTCCGCAATGAAATATGGACAGCTAAAATGTCCCAGCTATTTGCATCTTCACCTGGTGTGCTGAACACCACCCCATGGGGTGGTGAGATTGAGCTGTGTGTGCTTTTAGGCTTCTTGGGGTACCAAGGAGAGAGAGACTTTCCACAGAATCTTTATTTGCTGAAAGGAAAAGAGTATCTCATTAATGTATGATTAATAGCCATTTGTGAAACAATAATTAGCCATTTTGACAGTTTACTTTAACAATATACATGCTTTTGCCAGGCTACAGGTTTGTTTTTTAAAAAAAAAAAAAAAAGTAAGGGAAAAAATAGAAAAAGGTATCTTCTTATACTCAACCCTTTAGAAAGGAGCAAGATGAAAAAAAAAAAAAGGGGGTGGGGGGGCTTTGCATATTCTGGTCTTGTCCGATTTCATCTGGTGTGTCTTTAAGAACAACATCGCTGAAATGGAAGCTCTCTAACATGATTGATGGCTTCTCCTGCTATCTGCAAGTTGAAAATTCAGAGAACGGGTATTTTTTCATAGGCCCCGCTGCTTATTGGTACAAGAGTTATTTCCACTTTGCTGCAGAATTGATTTGCAACACCGGCATATGAGTTTGTATATTCTTCTCACCAGCCCGTCATGAAGTATCACTCGGCAAGCCTTCGGTGGCATGATGGATTGCAGGAATGAGAGCCTCACGACTTCGTCTGCCATCAACGACTGGGATAATTGTCATTAACTTCTGCAAGTAGTGGAGCATCTGCATCCTTGCTCTTGGATGTCTGCATTTTGCAAAGCATATTACACAGCAGATGTACAAAGCACATACCTCCATGCTAATTTAATTTCATTCCAAGCAGGAAGCCAGACACCTTCCCACTGAGCAAGCTGTCTTACTCCAAAAGTTAAAGAGCAAAAGGCAGGCTTCCAGGTTTCATGTCAGGTTGTTCTGATTCACAAGGTGCTGACAGATTGCTGACTTTCTCTGTGTTTCAATTAATCCTTCATCTGAATATGAACCCTGACACAGGTTCATTTATGTTTTGTTGGGGGGTTTGCTTAGCTTTTGTTAAATTAGTTTTGGCTTTGAGGTTGGGGGGTGTTGTTTATTGGTTGGTTTGGTTTGGGGGTTGGTTTTTTTTTGTTTGCTCATTTGTGTAGTTTTTTGTTTTGTTTTGTTTTTGTTTAGTTTGTTTTTTAAATATAGATCATTTAGAGAGCATTTATTGATTTTTCACAATTACCACTGGAACCAATACAGTACTTCTAACACTACAACAAGAACCATCATTCCGTTTTTCTTCTGTACTGACAATTCTTTGTTGGTGCTATCCAGGCACTACCAACTTCAGCAAGCATTACAGGAAATGCATTTAAACACAGGATTTAACATCAAGCATGGATTTATGCAACAGGACATTAGTCCTGCCTCATGTGAGGCTGACACATAGTTTCTTTGCTGCACAGAGGGGTGGACCATTTAATATGAAGGACAGTTGTTTCAGAATAAGCTACAATTCTTCTGATACATCTCAGAAGAGTTTAAATCACTTGTCGAGACTAAGAAACAAGTAGGATTATTTGTCTCCTTTACAAGGTCCTTGCATTTGCAAAGCAACCCCTCTCAAAACATGAAGCAAGACAGACTTAAACACACACTAATAAACAGATAAGCTGATAGAGCCAGTTCTTCATCCTTTCCTCTGTATAAGGGTGCCTTGTACAGAACAAAGCCAGCATATTAATCCTTTCCAATTTTCTCCTCCACTACCTTGGGATGTGCTTAGGTACAAATATAAGGACAAGGTCTCATATTTCCATGCTTACACTGCTTTCAAGAAATATGTTTCTTTCTGCAGCAAATCTGCCTGATGACTGACATGGCATAGCCCAAAAGTTCTTGCTCTTAAGTGCATCCCTAAGAAACTGTACAACACACAAGAAATATTTTAAGTGGTAAAATGTTATTCCATTACCCTGATCACAATGAGACATCATGTCTACTAAAATTACTCTTTTACAAAATTTTTTTATCCTAGACTTCCACACTAAAATTCAAAACTAGTACTCATGTGCCTAAGCTCAAGATCAAAACCAGGTAGGTGTCCGTGATATCTATATCCAGTAAATTCTTCTCCACTAATCCAATGCAATTGCAGAGAATGGCTTTCCTGTTTCTAAACTTTTACTGACGACAGAAGCACAGATGGAAAGTACAAGTGACCAGAGCACTACTGCTGGATCTAACCTCAGGAACAAACATCCTCTCACCTTGAAACAGCAGCTTGTAAGTCAGAATACTCTTCAGTCCTCCTACTTTAGCTGTTCATGCCATTCCTCTTAAGAATTCTGGTTTTTAAGTACCAATATAAAAAAATACATATTTACACCCAACCCCTAAGGAAGATGTCACATAAATATTTGTCCTGTTCATTGGACATGAGTCTGCACCAGTAACACAGGCATTTTGGGTCACAGGATGAAGAAACACTAGATTTATGTAGGTTAACAAGCTGTTCACCCTCAGAGCAGTTTCTTCAGGTTGAGACTGAGATATTTGAAGCAGGATGTGCCCTTCCATTAATATTAGTGGGATCTGGATTGTCAGAGAAGGAAGAAAATTCTTAGGTTGCCTGATTTTGATCCATGTTTCATATTTTCTTTGTGGAAAAGGGAGATCATTAGCCTGACATCTTTGACCAGCAGCAAGAAAACTTTCAGTGCACATCCACGCATCAATTCAGTCAACCCAAGAGGCAAAGGAAAATTATTTTTCTCTGTCATCAGTACGGCACATCAGGCTTAAAGATCCCTTTACTCTTACATAAGGATGTATTAAGTAAAAACACTCAATTCTCATACAAAGAAAATTACACTTCTGGAGAAAAAGATGGGGAGAGGAGAAGAAGCCCATTTGCCACATCACCACTAGTTGCAGGGCCTCAGGGGTCTCTACTGTAATGGGAGGAGGAAAAGGCTTCAATGGTGAACTGTCAGTAAGGGCAAGAGAGTAGGTCATATGCCATAGCACATGTAAAGACATTTGAGATAGACTCAACAACTGTTTAACAGAGAGAGATCTGAACCTGAACTTCTCCAAGCTGCCCAATTACTTCTATGGCAACTTGAAGGGTTTATTTAGGATGTTCCTGTTGAAGGATGTGAGAGACTGCATTTCCAGCAAGTACTAGCACTATATAAAATCACATAACATTATAAAAACAACAGACAGATACCTGCACCTTTGCCTATTAATGATGTGTTAACATTCTGGAGTGGCCCAGAATTCTTAATGAGCATACTTGCCCATGCTGAAGCATACAGCACAGTAGATGCATAAATACACTGAAAACCAGCCAGGACTCGCTTGTTCCCATCAAGTGTAGTGGAGTCAATCCACAAACATGGGGTTAATTTTTTTTTTAATTTAATTGTTAAAAAATCTGTGAACTCTCTCTTCATGACAACATGCAGCATAACTGTCTGCAGTGGGATGCAAATTAAAGGATGGTTGAAGAACTACATTCAATATGAGAAAGACTGACAAGAAATGCAGACTACCAGCTGATGTAAATAAACAGTTACTGAAAATGAGCCAGTGCAGTCAGAAGAGCTCTGGATATTGCTTAAGGCAGACAGGAACACAGAATACCAGCTAAATACAGGAACTTGGAGGTTATTCCACCTATGTATAGAGAAAAAAGCAGACAGATCAATGCTCTGGCTACAAGTGACCTTTTTAGCATTTAAATGTGAACTTCTATTAACATTTGAGTACAAACTGTTTTTGTAAAAGAAAAATATTTGTCATTTAAGTGAAAATAATCACAGAACTTTTGCATCTTTCTCGTCTTCTATTACTCTCTGCAGCATGTAGCATCCTTTTTCAGCTTCATCCCAAATAGACTCCATTTGATTAACCCTTGGAGATGAAGCCCTAATCTCCTTTTCATAGCTCTGATTAATGCTCTCCACCATAGAAATCTCTCAAATTTCACAAATACTGAGGAAAAGACACTCTTGGGGTAGTTTCATCCATTCTGAGGCAGAGTTCAGCCTGGGCTGAGGAACTGCACGGCAGACTACTGCCCAGCACAGGCATAGGGACCACAGCTAAACTGAATTGTACTTACTCAGTACTAATGTTCACCTCAAAAATGAGTGAAAAGAATAAAGAAGGGAGAAAATTGAGGGTTTGATTTATAGTCCACTCATTAACAAGATTATATTTCCTTCATCAGGACCAATTTCTGTGCATTCTGCCACAAAAATCAAGGCAAAAACCAAAGCCACCTCTTTGGTGGTAGCCTCTGTACTGAAATTATAATCTCAAAAGAACACTTATTCAGAAACTATGACACACTAAAAAGAAACTTATCAGAAACATTTCTATTAAGTCAGTCATGCAGAAAAAAATCCTTCCTACCCACATCAGGACGTTCTTTAGTACCTTTAAAGCATTTGCAAATCTTTGAGTATGTAGATATCCCGTTAACTGTATTTTAACTGTGTCCCCAGCCCATGCTAAAACTCTGACCATACCCAATAAGCTTCCCAGTCGAAGCCAAAGAAAACCCCCGTAGACAGGAATAAAAACCTGGCAGCCTCAGATTGCATGCATCATCACAGCATCAGCAGCTGCTTCCTCATTCAGATGCAAAACAGTAAATCTAGGAGTGCTGCTGCACACATATCATGTGGCTGGGAGGAAACCGGAAAGAAGACTTGGCATGAAAAATGAGATGCTGACCAGCAGAAAGTTTCTACCCACCTAAGAAAGCTTCAGCAGTGTAATAACTGCTTTCCATTTTGAGGAATTTAGGAATGCTTGAGCAGCTCAGCCCATGTAAGCTACTCTGTTTGTACTCAAAGCCATCAACAACACAACACAGCCCCAACCCTGCAGCACATTCATTCTCAGTATGTTTACAGAAACATTCTGATGTAACTCAAGAGAGGTGGCTGTCAGAATATCTAAAAAGTGTTCTGCAGGTACTTTTACCAGCAAAACTTTGAAAGACTTTCATTCAAGGAACATTGTATCCCCTTTGGACTCAAAAATCTGGCATAAGGCCTCACACCACCTGAGCTGCTCAGCTGAGCAGGGGGAATTTTCATTTCTTCTCTCTCACTGTAGCTACTTAATAAGAGATAAAACATGGTGATCTGTGATAGAGCAGGAGCAAACACAGAGGCACAGTTGTGGTATTTCTTATATGATGGATTCATGAGATTGCGAGAACTGCAAAGCTGATAAACAATTCCATATCTATTGAAATATCAAGTCAAAAAAGTTCTCTATTTTAGGAGCTGATTTTAAAAAAGCATTTCTATTATCTTTCCTGAAGTGTGTGTCCATCAGGCATCTTACTGGCATTCTGACTGCTGCTGAAGCAGCCCCACTCCTATTCTGTGCAAACCAGCCCTGGCATGTATTGCCATACCAAGGCAAGCTTATAAATGAGGTGTGACTATTGCCAGTGACAGGCACAAGGACACCCTGTACTTCTGATAATATTTTGCGTATGCATTGTATCTTTTTCCAGACAGCATTATTTCTGCAAATGAGAAATGCAGAGACATGCTTCGGATCTCTGAAAGGCAGGTGATGAAGACAAAACGTAAGACCCAGATGAAGAGGTAGTTTGTGGCGTACGTTCATACCTCCAAAGGCTATGCTCACCTCTGTCAAGGTGAAGGCATTCTTACATTAATAAAGGAAAACAAAAGTATTAGGAAATCCCAGTACAACTATATGGTACAGTATCTCTGATGCTCTCTCTTAAACATACATTCATGTGCTTTTGGAAAATTAATTCATCATAAACCACCATTTTAGATAGAAATATTATCATTTTCTGATTAACCATGGTAACTTTCAACAATGCTTTAAGTGCATACTACAGTACTTTGCTGCGTAGAAACAGGTATGCTTATCTAATTTAGCAAGGTATTAAAGGCATGTATCTGACTTAGGCACACAAGAGTAGGTCTGAGAGTTAATACACAGCATCTGTTTCTGTGGCTTAGCCTGTGACTTGTGATGGTCCTTCCTTTGAAGCTTACTACAAATGGAGTAATGGAAACCTTTTCATCCTTTAAAGGAAATCCCTAGAATTGCAGAGAAACCTGGTAGCCTGTCAGAGCTCCTCCTCTAAAGCAGGGTTTTCTTTTGATTCATACTTGTGGCTGAGTAACATAGAACAGCCTGTGATAGCTGCAACACACAGAACTCTGCCTGGTGAGGCTGCTACTCCCAATCCAGTATCCCAGCTATGCGTCTGCCTCCATAGGGCATCATCCACCCCTAGTGGGGATCATCTCTTTATGTGTTACCTCTGGGAAAACAGGTTACAGCAATTTTACAGCTTCATGGAAGCGCTGACAGGAAAAATCCCATATATTTTATCATGATTGAAGATACTGAAGTGGTGCATTTTTTCAGTAGAGAGTCACACTGGTTTAATTTCTAACAGATAGCTGACTTCTTTTGAAAGCTGCACCATTCCAGATGATGGAAGAACAGCCATTTTGGAAAGGCTTTTTCAAAGCCCAAATTCTAGGACACTGTTACAACTTCCCAAAATTTACATTCAGACTTGCACATGGAGTACCAGTTTACAATCCAGATCACATACTTCAAGTACAGACCAGACTACAAAGGTCATGCTACAGTTAGTGTCATCAGTCCCCTTCCTGCCCACTCCTTGCAGAACACAAGTAATATAAGTGTTGCTTTGGTTGAAAAAACCTCCTGTACACTGAAAAACTCTCCAGCTTTAGTTCTGCCCCTCCAAAGCACACGTTCAGAACAAAGCATATTAAAAAACCGCCATGAAGTTATTTCTACAATAAATCCCACTAACACACCTCCAAGATCTCCAAGTAACAAGACGACGATGATATGCATGAAGCCTCAGCACAGTGCTAAACTTACAGGCTACGTTTTTTACCCAGCTGTGCAAAAAGCTTAGTATACTACAGTTTTGATAAGATAAAGTTTTAGTTCTACTGTTCTTTCATACATTCATATGCCTATTTGGTGTGTGCTATTCCAGTGACATACGTCTTTCCAGATGTTAATGTTTTATCTTGCTTCTTTTTCCAGTTTTTATCAGATCCATTTACACAAAATGTACTATAAATCCTCCCTCACTTCATATAGTATATCATATAAGACACCCTGATAAACATGCAGATACAGATATATGAAGGCTAGTAAATGTAATAGGAGATTTAGCATGCTACTTGTACAGATACGCTATTATTCTTAATCTTGTGATTAATATGGACTGGCATTACTGTAGAGATTTATTTTTGACCATATGCTCTTTAATTGTCATTCCTTCCCCCAGTTTACTCCCTTGCACATCTGCAGCATGTGTGGGCTGGTGCTTTCTCCTTTCGCCTCGGCAAGATGGGAGAACAATTTCTCAGCTGGACACCGCAATGAAGAGAGAATTCCAGCAACCTTGCCTCTAAAGAGCAATTAAAGTAAAATAAAGGGTTTTTTTTAAAAAATGAACAAACACAGGGTGGGAGGGAGGAAACTCACTGTCATTGATGTTCTTCATCTGCTCGAGCTCATATTAGCTGGAATACTGTTTAATTGTGAGCTGCTAATGTGCTGCCTCAAACAGCCAGCTGTTGCAAGAGCAAATGGACCCAGGGAAAAGACTTTCAAGTCCAAGAGAAGATGAGCTTGCAGAGAATGTGAAAAGACTACCACAGCTCTCACAGTGACAAGTCTTACTGATTTAAGAGCCTTTTGACTGTAAAACTTGGCTAAGATATAATTCAGTGGAGACTGATTAATTTTGAAAAGATTTACACTACAGTTTTAAATGAAGCCCAAGTTAATTGTCTTCCTACATTACCACAGAACAGTTCCTCTAAGCTATTTTTCCCCCTTGTGAACTTTAAAACTTTAGTTCAATAATCTTTTTCCTCAGTCCTGAATTAAATATAAGAAAATAAAATATATATTGGTGAAGCAATTTTCCAACAAGTTCCAGATTTTTGCAATAGGTACATTTTAAACTTTTTTTTTCATCTAAAGAGAAAAATCTTTTGAAAAGTAAAAAAATTAAACACATTTATGTATTTTCTTCTACTTCCAATTCATTATAGCATTTACAAAACCTTCCTTAAATGAGATTTCTCTATGATGAGTGCCGTAATTTTCTATGCTAATCAGATTAATAAATTAAAGAAATTTGCCTGCATATAAATGAGAAAGCAGTCAATTTATGTGCCTAATAATAACTTTAAGCCTTCTCTGTGTGAACTTTGCTAGGAATGTTTTTCATAAAGACAGATTTACAAAAAAAGGGCCAGCTTAAAAAAAAAAAAAAAAAAGTAAAAGCTTTTTATATCTGCCATTAAATTATTTATAAACTTGCTTTACAAAGGATCTTTTTATATGGTCTCTAATAGGCAGGGAAGGGAATTAAAGCACAAGTCCCAGCTGTGCATGTATCTACATCGCAGTATGCCACAGACACAGATCCCATGGCTTGTTCGGAGGCAGGAAACACTAGGATGAGCAGTGTGGCACTACATCCCTGGTGTAGTGCAGACCACATCAGTGAGCTTCAGCATGTTCCCCTGGGCTTCACTTTCTGCACCTAGCAGGAACCTGAGCAATCAAAAATTCAATAAAAAGGCAGTTGGTGTAGGAAACCATCCTCCCATTCTCTGACATCTTTTCATTCAAATCTTGCAAAAGTAAGTTTAACAGTCACTTCCTCCAGAAAGGCAGGGATATCTCTGTTTCTTCAGAGTTGAAGTAAAACCCTTCCCTCTTGGTCTGATCTAAACCAGAGGCAAGCACACAGCCTGGACCAGGTTCCAACCTGACAGTCCAGGCACCCACCTGACTCTCCGTGTTGTTGCGTCAGTGACTTCAAGCAGCCTGAGTCTGTTGACATGACCTGAGAATCTGGTCATATTTCATCTGGTCATCTTTCAAATTTATGAGAAAATCATGGTTATTTTTAGCACTTGTAATGAGATGCATTTTTGCTGATTTCTGAAATAAAAACTGTTATACCTTACAAGCATTTGCCATGAAGGTGTTGATTTCTTGTTTCTCTGCCTCTGTCAAGTTTAAATACAAAACGTCTGAAAACAAACAAACTAAGTAAGTTAAAAAGCAAAGAAAATAGGAAAGAGGGATAACAACAGTGAACAAGATTCTCACGATCTATGATTACTTGCAAAGTCCCCGTTCAAGGGGACAGCAATTTTGCCTGCCTGACAGCCCAGGCCCCTGCCATTCGAGTTAGACAAGGAGTCAGGTTAGCTAAAACTACCCTTCTGATTCCAGCACAGACCTCTACTGTGGTCCTGTCCAGGTCAATCATAGGTGTCTTTAAGAGACAACAGCGATGCTGCTACAACCATAGTGTTGCCTGCCCTGATAGGGTGTAAACAGGAATCCACTGTACTTCTTGTATGCTTAACAACTGGCACAGTCAATCTTCAACCACACCAATGAACAGTTTGCTGCTTTAATAGAAATACCAATTCGCACAATTATAACTTGTGCTTGAGTATCAATTGAAGCTCCTGAAGTCTGCCTGGAGAAACACAGGCAAAGGTTGGATTGGGTGGCACACAAGAGGTCCCCCCTGCCTTTTACCCTGATCTCGTCCCCTTCTTTAACTCCTTGCACTGAGACAAATTCATGACAAGCATACATGAGGCGAGATTGTTGTTGTACTTCCTAAATGTTCATTTTACTCAGTTGTAAGTGACAACAATAAGACACAAATACCAGAAGCAGGTGGTACCTGATTGTTTGGTTAGGACTCTTCACCGTTTCATAGGTTAATAAAGATAAGCTGATGGAGATATTCATAGCATGCAGACTACTCAAACCATGAAATAGAAGTATAGATAGTCTCCCTTATACAAGAATGAATGATGGAGGGGCACAGACAGGCAACACAGGGGACAGTGACAGAAAACTTACTTGATTATTTTAATTTCCTAAACAATGTGAGATCTGAATGGGTCTTTAAACTTCATATGCTCTAGCATTTGTCTGAAGCTATTATCTCGTTCAAAGCTCTCATCTCTCAAGCCAAAGAGACTCTGATAGAAAAATAGTGAGATCTAATCAGAGTTTATTGCTTCTAGTATAAGCACTGCCATAGGTGTTTTTTATCTTTTTTATTAAATTTACAAATTTGAGCATCCATATTTGGGATCAAAAGGTGATTCCTGCACCCTGTGAAGAGCAGTAAGCTGGATTTCTCATACAATAAAAAACCTTTTCTTGTAATTTGTTGGAAAAATAGGTGACTTTTCATTACTGAATCAGGACAAGATAACTTTTCCTCAGATTATATTCAGAATTGATAATCTCTTTATCTAGGAGGGGGCAAGTCCCTATACCTAGACCTCTAACTACAACTTCACTGCAATCGTGGAGAGTAATCCTATCACTCCCGTAGGGGATAGCACTAGGATTGCCTACAGAGAAGAAAACTGAAATTTAGGGAAATGGATTTGGTAGCACGAAATCACAAATGCCCCATTGTGCTTAATATGCATTGCTATATGTGACTCTCCTCAGGGCGCTTTCATGCAAACACAGTTCAGCTTACTTCAGAAGAACCTTTTGATTTACACATGCATAGGAGAGCATCAGATTTGCTACTAGATTGGCTCAAAGTGCCATTTAAGGAACCAAGTGATGGGGATCAGCACTGTCACATACAGAACAACAACTTGTCCAAAAAGTCAAAGCTCAGGTGACTGTAAAAGTAGAGTAGTAATTTAAGTCGTAAACCAACACATTTCACTGTGTTGCAACACCAGGCACCCAAATGCCACTGAAATTCTGTAACTGAACTGCTTACACCTTGCATATCCTCAAAACAACTCATCTACACTTAACCTCTGCTGTGGCTCCCAGGCTTGCCTCACCAACACCAGTTATAAGTCTTTCCAAATCTGCTCGAAGTAGAAATTGTAGTTATGCAGAAGAAAGTGAGAAGACTGTGTGCCAGAGTAACATTCTTTTTAATTCCATTTTTTGACAGAGACTGATCCCAAGGTTCATAGGCACAAGCAGTGAACAGCAGTGAATATGGTACTTATTCATATCAAGTGGAGTGGCACAGAGCCCAGAACAAGTTGCCCCACAGACTGCCTGTTGTCCGTCCTGGGTGATGTACAATGCTGGCTCAAGGCTCCCTCCACTCAGATGTCCCTCACAGCTCACACTGGTATTTTCGAAGTTTCCAGAATAGGAGGAGAAATCCATTCTTTGTGCCAGCCTTGTGTCTTCTCAACACCTGGCCTTGTTACTAAAGATCAAGTTAATATTTCAGTTAAGCACTAGCAAGTCTGTTTCTAGCCAAGGACCTTTTTCTTAGATGCCTATTCACTGCCTCCTGGACACACTGACTGACTCCTAAGGAGAGTCTGGGGGAAAGGACAGAGACAAAAATGCTTTCAGCTCCTGGATGGGTCATTGTTGGTCTTGAAGAGCACACATGCTGGCAGCTTGAGAAGGTTTTAGTAATTTATGAGCCTGCTTGGACAGAACAGTTCTGAGAGTCACAATACTTTTCTTAGTGCTATTTACCTGACTGTGAAAAGGTATTTTTCTTATAGAGAGATTTTACTATTAATTGTGCTACTAGTTTTCTTGTCTTTACATCCTTAGACTTGAAGTCATGCTTCTAGTAGAAACAGTTAAAAATTCCTTCAAAGCAATGGAAAAAGTATTACATAAGAAAATATGGAAAGCAGATAAGATGGATGTTTAGCTCTTCAGGAGCAGGCAGACACAAAAGGAAGAGAAAAGGGTTTTATATGAAAATTATATATGCGTCAGTTATGTCTATACATGGAAGACATACTCCTTTGACACTGCTATACGTGTAGTATGCTCAAGTTTAGTTTTCACTTATGTTGTTTATTTTAAAGGTATGCTTTGTACTAAGGTTAAAAAAAACCACAATTTTTTTTTTTTTTTTTTTTTTTTTTTAATTGGAGAACACAAGAATATCCTGGAAATAGTTAAGGAGCCTAAAACTCTTTCCTGAGGTTTTCTAGATGTTACTTGAGCTCCCCAAATTTAGTTTTATTAAATCACACACAATTACCACTAAGTCCCAAGTAACATGGCACAGGCAAATAGCAATAACATGGTCTAATTTCTGTGCGTTTAGTCTGACTTGAATCACCAAATTGCTCTTTTTCAGTCTTTTCTGTTTACTACAAAAAGTTTGTATTGCTGCTCATCTCCTCTATTTTACAGTCATAACACATTTATCAAAAATAATTTTAACATATTAATGTTAAAAGCAACCGTCATGACAATAAATCACAAGGTTCTCTGTTTGACCTGGGAGGTTTGGAATTGCAAGGCTGACATTCAAAATTTGTTTCTTAATTCCTGCAACCCTTTAAATGAATAAAGTTATTCATTTAAATAAAGAACTTGGCAATAACAAAGTGAAATGGAAACAGAAAATGTGTGCGGAGTGGATTGGTTTGTTTTTGTTTTTGCTTGGTTGGTTGGTTTTCGGTTCTGTTTTGTTTTTTTCTTTTAATTTACAAATGTAACTCTTTTAGTGAGGTTTTACAAAGAAACACCAAGTACCACAAGTTGGCAGTGGCATATCAAGGTAAAATAATGGCAAAATATCATTACATTGCCATCTGGTGACAGCAAAATGGTTTATTGAAATAGCCAGACGATATCACCTCTGCTCCTGTTGTAGGTATGCACATATCCATACTGCACAAACAACTATTCAAACAGGACTGTAGTCACAGCTGAGTGTATCTGCAGGGATAATTTCATTATAGTACACTTTTCAGTCACTACACATCACTCCTCTGTGTGCTCACCCGGTGTCCTTGAAGTGCTAACACTGCAAATTCTCTGGAACAAAATTGGTCTATTTTTTTAATATACACATATTCATAACATACTGCATACACCATATATACACACATATGTATATACGACATGTATATACATACAAGACACCCCCTTGTATCCATGAAAATGACAACCGACTGGCACCACAGAAACCTGGGCTCAATCCTTCAATATTTTATACGGGAAGCAGAGGCCTGAACATCTCAGTAGGTCTGAGCTTTACATTCACCTTAACCCCCAGCCCAAGTACAGGCTCAGAAGCCAATTTTAAGCTTAGCTGGCCATATCAGATGGAGCCAACCACCAGCCTCACTTGTCAGCTGGAAAACTCAAGTGCAATGTGAGATATGCCAGCACTCTTTACTGTGCGCTCAGCACCACATCCTGGATCCATTTCCAAAAGCCATCGGGACCAATAGGGAGACATCTTTGGGCACTGGCTTATGTCCTTTGCATTCAGCCTTCCTACCCATGTAGGGCAACACTGCTGTTAGACACAACAGACATCCCAGTGTTTCCTGCATACTCACAGCAGGTCTTAAAGAAATTAAAAAATATCATCCCAAACCAGACAAATAAAAGAATCAAACGTCAGTGATAACACAATTAAGGTTTCTCCAAAGTGGCTGTCATCCCCTAATGCATATTTAGACAAGTAGTGAAAGCCCAGATGCATTATGGGATGATAAAACTCACCTTGGAGGGACTTAATGCTTAATTAAGAGGACGAACACTGCAATAAATGCACTAATGAGATAAAATCACACTAATTCCTAAATCTTATGGATCCAAAGTGTCAGTCTGAGTTTTAATTAATAGAGTTCTATATGGGTTTCTCAGAAATAATAATAAAACACTGAAGTAGTAAATCACATCTGAAATTCATCACAAACTTCTTTCAAATCCTACAAATGTTTTATTTAGGATTTCACAGTTTGCACAGTTTCAAAAATGGCTGGCCTTTTTGAGATGCAATTTCATGCTACTGCAAAACATTGTCTTTAAATTATAAAACTATTTTATTGCTAGTTTAGCACAACATTTTATATGAATGCTTACCAAAACTTCTTTCTCTCCCCTTCCTATTCTCTTTCCTCAGTCCGTGAGAGACACTGAATCAGCCTGTAGCACTTGAACATTAAGCTACACACAGCCCATAGCTCACAATATTTCTCCTAGAAAATGTGTTATTTTCATCTTCATCAACCTAACCCCTCCAACCCCATGAAGTGATTGTCTCTTTCCAGCCCAAGGGCCAGCTGTGTTCACTGGGACACACTGCAATGTGCCTTTCTGCTGTGGTCATGATCAAAAGCCTAGCCAAGTCAACAAATCACCTTCCCACCAGCTCCAGTGGGTTTGGAATAGACCAACCAGCCATTGGCTCACAGAATCAGTTTATGGTCACCTCTCCATGGCTCTGTGGCTTATTTGCTGGCAAAGCTGACCATGCAATGTGTTGCTCTCAGCCCTTGTGTATGATACTGTGCATAAGGCCAGTTGTCCTGCATCTGCTCTAATATTTTTCCCATAATTTTTCACACAAAGCTTGAATTGTTTCCTCCATTTCACAATGCTCTGAGGAGTTTCATGAGGTGGTTATTACCCATGAGCTGAAGGCCCAGCTCGCATTTCTCAGGCAGGAATGGTCTATGCCATTAGGCATGGACATTTCAAGCCTGGCAGGTGGACCAGGGAGTGCACCGCAGGCAGGCAAGGAGGATGCCAAGGGCTCTGGACCCCCAGTGCCCAGTGTCACCTCCATGTCCCTAACATTAGGCTTTGTCACCCTCTAGTGGGCTACAGACAGAGCTTTAGCGTCCCACTGGGGATGACCTGCCTCTGGACCTCTGAAGACCCCTACGGAGACTTAACCTTGGGAGTCAAAGTTTCCAGGTTCACCACACACAGATGACTCAACTCTCAGCACTTGCAAGTCTTCTCTCTTCTATCTGCATTTTCACAAAGAAAAAAAAAACTAACCAAATAAAAAGCCAACAAAAAAAACCCCAAACCAACCAAACAAACAACAAACCCCCAAACAAACACCAACATCCCCCAAAGCAAAGGCACATCCCAAAAAACTGCAACCTGTAAAATGTTTATGAAGCAGCAATGAAGAAATACTAAAATTATGCCAATGTATACTAGTGCAAGGTACAAGATTATGCCCACATTAAACTTTTACATATGTATTTATGTATTATACATGCACTACTCAGCAAATCTATATTAATTTGGAAAAGAAAAAAAATAATATTAATATACACATTGCACATATTAAGCAGATTATTACACGCTTTTGGTCTATTAGCACACAAAATGTGCAGCACTGCTCATTACCTGATGCCCTGAAATGCATTAAAGGGGCTAGGAGTCTATGGGCAGGTTGAAGGGGAATACAAACAAGATTTTGTCTCCTAAAGTAAATGCATCATCAGGTTTCTCCAAATAATTTTCTTATTTTAAAATTATTTTTTAATTCCAGTCTACTGGTAAAATTTTCAATTCAGCAACTTTGGCTTTGGGTCCAGTTTCTCTTTCTGAGTATCTAAGCATGCTGAGAAGCCTTATCCAATTTGTCTTTCATGCATGTAGGTGGCAATGTCTGATTTTTTAAGGAAACTTCTTTAGGTAACACCTCTAGCTATTACAAAGGCAATCTTTTCTGACTATCTTACTTCATTTCCACAATCAGTGAGCAGTGAACACTGAGACAGAGTTTAGGGTCGTCAGGTTATACAGTTCTTTGCAGCACATCAGGATTATTCTTTCACCCCTGATTTCCGAGGCCAATATTGACATGCACTGCCAAGAAAATTGGCAGTAAAAACACTAAGCCTTTTTACCTTGGAAATGTAAATTCAAGAACAAAAGAAGAGCTGATAAGTGGGACCTATTAACATCATTCCAAGATTAGCAGATGAACCAAAGCCAGCAATCTTTCTTCTTAAAAGCTACCTTCAGGACTAACAAAATTAAGCCTTTTTTTCTTCTGGTCCTGTTTCACGTTGTTATATACTTGCAATAAAATAGCAACTGGAAACTCCATTTAGGGATTGCATCTACAAGCTGCCAACACAAAATAATCATCAATGTCTTGAAACTGAAGTATTTATGACCTAACAAAATTTGATGATACTTCCTAACTTCCTTCTTTCATGATGGCAGAGAGCCCATGAATGCATGCTATTTCAGAACATATCTCACATTTCCACTGCACATCTTCTAGACCTTGTCCCTATCTTAGGCTCACACCAAATTTGAGTCTGTACAGAGAGTTTTCCACCTTGAAATCTTGGGTTACAGCTCAGTACTTACACAGGACCACAAATGGTGTGGCCACCTACCAGCTCAGCAGGTACCCAGACGAGCACCTTCTAGCTAAGTCTACCCAATTAAAGCACAGAATGGATGAGCTAGAAAGGAGCAGCAGTGAGGAAAAAAACCCATCCCCTCCGGCTGTCTGGCGTCTCTCTGTGGGACACAGCAGCCCTTGCTCCTGGCTGTCAAGGCGAGGCAGACACTTACAGTGTTTGACTTTATTACAGCACAGCCAAATCAAATGCACAGCCACTGCTTCCTCAGATGTCTATATTTCATTTAAACTGGGATAAAGCAAAGAAACTGGAATATTGTCTCATCATGCATTCTAAATCAGCCAGGGTAGAAAATAATGGGGAGTTAATCAGATCACTGAAACTCTAATTCACTTGGTATTGATCGGGCAGATTCCTAATGGGACGGCAGACCAATTTCAAATTACAGTAAGCTGACTTATCCTGGAATACCAATGACCAGCTCCTGAGAGAAGCCTGGACAGTCCATGGGCTCTCCCCCCATTATGGCACATGCTTGACTTAATGCATCAATGTATAATATGATGCGGCATTTGGCTAATTAATAGGAGATTGATGAAAGGTGCAGTTTTGAAAGCACAAAGCTCACTTGAATAAATGTGGGATGAAAGTCCCTGCAGGGATGAGGTACACAGAGCCTTAGAAACAATTACAAAAAAAAAAAAAAAAAAAAAGGAAAAAAAAGGAAGATGGGAGCTAATGGAAAGTAATGCAATTAAACAAGGCTTTTCATTATAATAATCGGAGGCTTCATCACTGAAATCTAATATATGATGCATTTAACTCTTCACTGCTTTATTTATAATTTATTTACAAAATGCTTTGAATTATGACCATAGTAAAACAGTCTATCCTGAACTGCAAGCACAAGAAGCCAGAGAAGAGTTACCTTCATTTACATTGTGCTTCCAGGTCATTAATCCTTCCTTAACAAATTGTTCTCAATCAAATCCTGCTGTCTTTATGCAGTGATAGGACTAAAGGGCTGCAACTGTGGCATTTTTTCCTGCTTGCCAGAGGTTTTAGGCAAAAATGGTACCTTAATTGCTCTTCAGAGCAAAGGATGTCTTTGTCGTGTTTGGGATCATATCACAGGAAGCAAGTTGCTTTCAGTTCCTCTCACAAACATTTGTACACTGAAAATTTTATACCCCTTGTTTACACCTCAAATTATGGTACTTACTGCCCATTTTTCCTAATGTATTTTAAAACTCCATCCTCACTATCATTTAACAAGTGTGTTTAAAGACCTCTGCTTCTACACAGGCTTCAGTGCATGTAGAGTGATACCTAGTAAAGGACTGCCCAAAACCTTCGGGTTCCATGCTGGCACAGCCCACTCATTTTTGCTCCAAGACACAAGGTACACTGCTCATGTCAGTCAAGTAATTCATTACAGGTAAACAGGAAAAAAAAAAATTATGAAAGTAAACAAGTTTAGGCATGGGCAGGGGCTCACTCTATGGTTTACAGTCACTGTTAGATACTCCTACAGCCACAGCTGTGCAGGGACAATTTAGCCTTTATGAGAGCAACTATTTTGCCTGCAGCTTGGAAATGCAAAATATTACGATAAATACATACAGTGTTTTCAATTACTGCCTCATGTGACTGGAAAATGAACTCTGACTTCTGAAAAATAGCATATATGAACTATTTAGATTGGTAGTTTCAGACATTTATTAAAAAATAACATGTAGGGTATGAATACTTTACTAGTCATTCACTTCCAAAAGCAGCCATGATGTGGCACGATCAGTTGATTCCCTGAGGCACAGTGTGATTTCTACTTTCTGATTGGATGTTTAAAACAATTTTCCAGTCAAGTAGAGTACCATGTAGTGATTTTTCAAAGACATTCATACAAAAGTTCATTAAACTGTGTGGTGACTCCTAGCAGCCTTCCAATTTTTGCCATTAACAACCTACTTCTTGCTACGTGCTGCATGAGGTCTGTGTCACGCCTCTGGTGATTGGGAGTACTTTCAGCAGAAGGATTTGTCCTTCCCTCCTCACCAAAAAGAAAACAGTAATCCAAGATGGAGCTGTGCCAGGTTTCTAATACAGAGGAAAATCTAGAGACAGTACATATTCCCTTCTGGAATGGAATTTAACTTGCTTATTTGCCCTGGGTGCAAAGGTAACTGTGTAGATGCAAAAAGCATATACATATATATATATATATGCAGAGATATACATACAGGTACACCACTTGAGATGTATCAGCACAATGTACTGTAGTTTTTGGGATGATTTTAATCCTAATTTTTCACTTGTTTACAGTCATCTCTAAACTGATAAAGATAAAATATTTCATGGCTTGCCCTAAAGCTAGTGAGATCAAAGGAAAATTCTTTGAGCCTTCTCTAGAACTGAAGTCTGGCTTTAGCTAAAGTAAACCAAAACAAACACCCTTCTGGAGGAGCTTCTGCATCTCCCCTCTTGATGCTGTGGGGTAGCCCTGTACCTTGTTGATGGGGGACAATAACTGGCTGACTGTTTTTTTTCTGAGCCAGTCATATGATGTGTGTCCAGCTCTCATTCCAGAATGAGTCCAAAAGTACCCTTAATCACTGTCAGGCAAGGCAGCACATCTGCAATACAAATGTGCTTATTCTCTGAGGCATAAGCACCCAGAAAGGGTAGCGAGTTGGCCATAGTGAGAGTTGCAATGACAGAGTTGAAGGAGCACTGAGATCCCCCTGGAAAGAAAAAACAGAACTTCTCCACAGTCTTTCAGTTCCCATTTGCTAGTTTGGCCACTACCCCTCTTCAACACTGCCTAATCCCATACCAACCTCCCCAAGTAGGTGTTAACTAATTGCTAAAATCTGGTCCTTAAAGACCTCTTAATTCTGAGATTGTTTGGAATCCAACTGCTTGCGGTTTATTTCTGAAAAACTACGTGAGACAGGAATGCTAGTGCCACAGCACCAACTCAAGGGGCAGAGCTCCAGCTGTGCTGTGGCAGGTTTCTGGGGAGGCACAGGCAGAAGAGACTGCACAGTCATTTGGGAATAGTTCCGATTGCTTTTGGCATCGTGCTTGATGCCAGGTTTCCCCAAGCAGAGGAACTGTGAAGCAAAGCTAATGGGGCAGTTGTCCTTAGAGTAGTACGTCGTAATAAATCCATTTGTGGAATCACTAGGCTGGCAAGTCATTAACAAACAGCAGCTTCCACTTAACCTAACACACAACAATATCTCATACCAAATTACCATCAACATACTTGCTGTTTACATAAATCCCTTCCCTCAGTGCCTTTCCCTTGTTCTTTTAAGCTACCCACCCAAATTAAATCCTCCCTACAGTCTAGTGCCAGCAACCCACTGGCAGCTGCTGACTTCAAGGGTATAACCTCAAAAAAAGACAAGATGAAAATATGCACTTGATCCATCTTGACCTTCTCTTTGGTTATGCTGCTACCTGACAACTGCCTTGAGCATAAGGTGGAAGACAGTGCTCAGAACACTCCAGTTATGGGAAAGTAAATTGTCATAGTCCTACAAGCTGTTTTACAGGACAAAAACATTCACTTCTTAAAGGCAAAAAACCAGATGGAACATCACTGCTGCACTCACATCCAGCCTTACATGGAGGATTTGTACAGTTTTTCCCCAGGGTGAGATTTGACTCTGGCCAAAAAAACTTCACTCAGAATTCAGGGTTAGAAACGGCCATTTTAAAGAGGTTGATAAAGTTATTAGCTTTGGATTACTCTCATTTTTTAAAAAAAGCTGTTTACTCATTTCTGCCTTATTTTTCAAGATTTTTACTCAGTATTTCCTTCTCTCTTTCCATCCCCTTTATTATTTGTTGAACTTTTCAAGTAATTTATGAATATACATGAAGCATATGCATTTGGTGTCAGTTTTTCAATAAAACATTAGAGAGCTGCGTTCAGAACTGCTCAGCAATGGACAAAATGTTTCTACTTGCAGCCAGAGCACCAGGGCGAATGGAACTATGCCAATGCTGACTATTTTTGAAATAACTGACCATTAATGACCCAAGTTTCCAAAAGCTCTGTTCCCAAGAGGTTGAGACATGCAGAACTGCCAAAGCCTCTTGCCTCACTAATGGTGGGGCAGAGAAACATCAAGCCATGTATACCAGAAATGTTTCTTTGCCTGAATTCAGACAACCAAATATGTGAGAAGCTTTAAAAACATACTTAAGAACACAGAGAACATTAAGGGAGATATAAGACAGGCGTTCCCTTCACAGCTCGTTTCTAACCTAATGGAATTCTTAATGGAAAATTGGAATAATTTTAGAAGGTTTGTCAGCAAAGCAGAAAATTGTTAACAATGTAATGTGGCACCTACTTTTGGAGTTCCATTTATTCTGCGTCAGCTCAGTACAGATCATGCATCATCCCTGGCTGTTTCATTACTTGGAGTAGACAATCACAGGACTCAAAATACCCCTGATTTACCAGAGAGGATTCAGAAATAGAATAGCAAGATGTGCACAATATCGAGAAGGGTTGACCTCCAGCTTTTTTGGCAAGGTTTGCTCTAAAGGAACAGCTCCTGCCAAAAAAAACATCTCCACCCACCCCCCAGCAGGAAAAGTAGGAAAAAAATCTTTACTGAAGACAGACTATTCCTACAGAAAGACTGACCTTTTAGTCTGTAATTGATGGGCTACAAGAAAGGTTGACGAGAATGCCACTGCATTTAGAGGGTTTCACGGCATCCTCATAAACTTAACTGAGGGTATTGATCGCTGTGCTCCAGGAAGCCCTGGTGGAGACATGATGTTAGACTTCAGCTGATGCTGACTCTTTTTCATAAAGCTATATACATCAGCTAGAAATTATTATTGATGGATGTTTTAGCAAGATGGATGTTTTGTGCAGTGTTTTCAAAACTGCACAACCACAGAAAGTAACCAGAATGTGACCTAGCACTTGTCAGTGCTGAACAGAAAAAACACCAAACTATTGCTGTTGGCCATCTGCTGCTCATATTCATGACTAAAAACCAACAAGGAAAAAAAAGGCAATAAACATTTCAGCCGGGGATACAGCATGATTTTTCCCCCCTTGTAACAAATTAATCTGTGCAGAAGTGGAAGTATTTTAATGTTTTAGATTGCCTTGCAAGTACAGAATTTTCAAGTTGCCCTTGTATTAAAAAAATAGATACTTTCCTGGGTGAAGCCTAATGCTGTTTCATATGACCAATCATCCATGAAAACTTTAAAGGTCACAAGTGATATACAGATTATACTTACTGTTATTGTAATTTGAACCAAGAATATTCAAATTCCTTTTTTAAACTGGGGGAGGGGGAAGACATCAAGAAATCTTCTCCTGCTCACTGCAGAGTGAGCAGATATGGGACTATTATCAAACTAGGGCTTGCCACACCTCAGTGACTGGTCTAGTCACTGGTTTTGCAGGTAGAAACACTGAAACCTTCTCTGCAGGAGGGAATCAACGGCTCCCCCAAAGGTCTTGAACACTATCAAAGATCATAGTTTATGCAGACTATACACAGCCAAGTGAAGCTTTAAGGAGCCCTTCTACAAATGAGACATCAGGAGTTAAAAAGAAGTATCAACAAGTTTCCAGAGCACATGCCCATTTGGGGTAGGGACTTGTTTTTGTGGAAAACTTCACGTTTTGTATCCTGTGATGGCACAGCTTTGGTGAGAAGGGATCTCAGGTAACGTACTGTTCCTTGGGTACTTTGGGTGGCCCTCTGAGTTGAGACATATCACATCATTACCTTTGATCCTGCCCTCCCATGCACCAGCTACCTAGCTGGTTGATCCTATTCTTATTTCATCCACTGTTTTCATGTTATGTTACCAAAAGGTATTCAGGGAACAACAAACTGACTTTGCTTTCAGAGCTCTGTAGGGTCTAATGCAATAGCAACTTCTGCTGCAGCATGTGACCAACTTTTAGGATTTTTAAATAAATCCCACTATTTTATCTTAAGAAAAGCAGTGTTGTGTATTTTCCCTTAACACGTGACTGCAGGACTGTAATGTCTAAGATGCTCAGCTGGAATTTGGGTAAGGGCAAAAATCAGCTAAGTGCCACCTATCAGGTAAAAAGACAGAAAAAGAAAAGCCATGTCCATTTTCAAGCAATTTGTGACTTCACTTGAAATTTCCCAGACTTGGCAACCCTTCCACATCCCCTGCCTCATTTCAAGTCAGTCTGTGCTCACGTTTTCCATCATCTGTCTTCATCTCTCATCTTGAGGCAACAAATACGTACACTTGCAACTAAATACTTCAGTGGGACAGATTTCCAAGCTTGAAGTTAACTGGCCAAATTTATCTATGCCTCTTGGATCATTTTATGTAAACAGATGATGGAAGAAATATGACTTTCTCCCCTCTTAGGCTGAGCACATTCTCCAGCGACAACAGAGCACTGGGTATGCCAGATGTACGTCAGTGCAAAACCGCACAGATACATCAATTGCCACTGCCTCCCACTACCTACATCCAGGCACACTTCGTAAGTATCTAAGTATTGATTCCCAGAATTTCTCCAAGGAACGCCAAAAATAATAAACAAAAAATAAATCAAAAGCAAAAGCCTCTTTCCATTATGTATTAAATATCCTTCCATGAAGTTAGAACAAATAGGAGATGTATATAGAGTGCAATGGAGACATAAATCTATTGTCGTAGTAATCGATTTCTGCCTTGTTCTTTTATTTCCAGTAAATAATGATCTTCAGATCTTTCATGGTGGCACTACTGTAAAGTCTGCTAAGGGAACACAGGCAGTGTTTCATCTTTGATATAACCAACAATAACAGCACTCTAAAATCATTACACTCTCTTATTTCCTGTAGCACACTGGTAACAACATTTAGCAGGATCAAAGGAAATTTACAGAGGGTATCCCCTCCACTAACCTCTATCCAATCATGTATATGATCAATAACACATTTTGTATTGTTCAGCAGCGCGCAGAAGGTACAGATTTCTGCACAAAATGATGCAGCTGTACATTTCTAGTCACTCTTCAGTTTTCTAAAGATCACTACAAGCAGAAGTCATGCCTGGTTAGGTCAATTATATTTAGAAATACTTCTTGAATGTAAATTAAAAGCAGCAGAAACTTCCCTAACCAATCTTATTTTCACAAAAATATGCATGATCGTTTGCTGCTAGTGCTGTGCAAAACCCTAGTGTTCTCTTCTGCATTCAATCTGAAATAGGCATTTTTATTTGGTGCATGATCAAATGAGGCTATCAAGTTATAAACTACAAATAAATTAATTAAGCAACAACCACGGATTATTATTTATATCCTTCAAAGAAATGTAATACCAACACCAAAAGAGTCTCAGATAACAAAAAAGAAAAATTAAATTACTTTGCAGTCAGTATCACCACACTTTCCAATAGATCATTAAATACACACATTGCTTTACTTGGCACCAATTGAGAGCAAAATGTCAACCTTAGACACCAACAGGCTAATACAGCAAGTTAAAAGAAAAGTCCTGAACTATTTGCCTCTGATCTCATTGAATACAATCCAGGATACTTGCTCATCATTCTAGCCACCATAAAGAACAGGTGAATCCATCTCATCTAGCTCGACATGGCAAGAAAAGAAATATTTTTACTTAAGCCAGCCCACTTCAATGGTAAGTAGAACAGAAGAGAACGAGGCAAGGCAAAATTAGTGGGTGGAATAATCTCTCTCACTGACTTCAATATACTCATCTCAGATTCTGGTCAGACAAGAAAAAGGCACCTTCTCCCCATCACTGTTACTTTTCCCACTTAAAGCTCTCAATTGCCTAAAAATACCATTTCAAGTAACAAAACTTATTTTGTCAGATCTAAAAAAATACTTGGTGATTTGCAATGTTATCATCCAATCCTAGACAGTGAATCTTGAGCTGAACTTATCATCTAAATAGAGATAATATACTAATAGAGATAACAGACACAATATACTTGGCACGTAATTTGCCAATATTCTACTACTGCCATTTTGCTTTTCTTTTATTTTGAGCATTAATTATCAAAACAACATGTAAACATTTTAAAAACTAACCGACTCACACAGCAAGGATCAAACAGCTTTTTATACACAGAAGATTAGCTTCACTCAGATGCAGTAGGCTGTTCCAGAGTTACTGTTATCAGAGACATAATCCATCCTCTGGTACAACTAAGGAAATGCAGAAAGCCAGCTTTGAATATAAAGCACTGAAACACAGCTGAGCTGTGATAGCCAAGCAGCCCATCTGAAGTCCTAGCTACATGTTCTCACCTGTTTAATGTGCTACGACTTTGGTTCCAAGGTAATTTCTCAAAGCAGCCTAGTGTTTTACACTTGTGCACTTTCACAGTAGAGAGGTTTGTCCTTTTCTTCAATTTCTTTGGCCAAGGCAACAGCTGTGGCAGGACAAAATGACGACTCTGGTGACAAGTCAATTTGTTCCTCCAAGTGCCTGTGTGTTTAGGAACATGAGAAGCCCTACACTAAGAGAGATCAGTTCCCCTCTATTATATTAGTATTGTAGTGATGGGACCCGCTGCAAACTTTGGAGTACCACACTATCTAATCATTCCTTTGACAACAATTGCCACAAATAGAATTTCTTTGCAGACTTTCAAGTTTTCCTCCGAAACAAAAGAGACCTCAAGATGCTTAGCAATCCTGAGTCAAAAGGATTTAAACATTTCATCTTAAGGAGATGCTCCCAAGTTCCAGACTAAAACAGTTTATAAAGGTCATAAAAAATTAACTTATCTTGCTGACTGAAGCTTTTTTTAATGCACTCCAAGTTACAAAGAAATCACAGCTGGAGCCTTCAGGCCAATGGTATGCTATATTTTTCTCACATTAGCAAGGATAGCAAATATCTACATTTGGATTTTGCCACAGCAATTGGCTCTGATTCATTAGTCTTCATGACTGAATATAAAAGCACAGAGCTAGTTGGGTAGGCATATTCTGTACTGGTTTCACTGAATAACCTTGCAGTTGTTTTCCACAAGAATTTAATAAGAAAACTGCTGAGGCAAAAATCAGAATTTTGCCTTACTCAAGTTCTTTCTAAGCTCTTAGACTCTGATTCAACATGCCCAAGGCCACTTTAAAGAGCTGGAAGGACACTACTTCGTCTGCAAGAAGAGACTTGGTTACAGGGGATGCAATCCAATGAGCTGAACAAGCAGGTGCACTTGCATAGATCTGTTTGATCCCACGCGGTTAAGCTTATGGGGATGATCTTTTAAAATTCGTTTCACTTTTTTGTGCTTTTCAAGATTCCCATCTTAGAGTAAGATTAGTAGAGATGACATCCCTAAACTACATCGTAATTTGTATGAGCAAATTTGAAGGCAAGTCAGTCCTTCCAAGGATGTCATTAAGGTTGTTCTTTGAAGTAAATTGAATTCTCCCCATTTGTATTAGAATGAGATCCTTGGTCCTTTATGAGATTACATTACTAGGTAGAGTGGATAAAAGCAGAGTTTTTTCTACATTAACTTCTAAAGTTGAATTTTCTCCCCACTTTGATTAAAACAGATTCCCATGACCCACATTATTTATTATTATTCAATCCAGACAAGGGTCACCATTCACATCCTCCCTTCATCACAAAGATGACAACAGAAATTCGACATGGTCCTGATTTCCAAGCGCACTACAAAACCCTGCATCAAGTTTTTCTTTCCTCCAAACAGAGCCTTTAGTCTCTGTTGAGGAACAGAGGTCTTGCTGGCCCTGACAAAAGGTGCCACAGAAGATCTCTAGTCAAAGTGCAGATGCCAAACTCCTGACTTTTGAAAAAGTAGTAGAAGAGAAGAGTGAGCTAAAAGGAGGAGCCTGAAAATCTATACACATGGCCAGCTTCTGGAAGAATTTCAAAACATTTGATAAGGTTGGTTTTCCAATATGACTATCCCTATGGCTGTACCCTCCCAGTAACCACAACAGCCATGTCTTTTGTACAAGTCAAAGTTTATTCCACGGTCATAATTGCATATAATACTACCAAAATGTGTAGATCTCTCAATCTCTGAAAGCACATTACAGAGATTGGTGTGCTCAAATATCATCAACTAGATCATTTGTTTAAACAATCCTAAAGCAACTAAAGTTTTATTTGTTCTTAAGTGGCTCTGTAAGCCATAAAATTTTGGATGTTGTTCAACAATATTTTCTATAGAGCAGAGAATCACACTTTTTGGAATAAACAAATAATGTATTTCAACGTAACTGCTTGAGCTGAATTTTTTTTTAATTAAAACATGGATGTACTCTATTGGACTTGATTGTCCTGGTGTCAGCTGAGATAGAGATAATTTTCCTTCTAGTAGCTGGTACAGTAGCTGTAACTGTGTCTTGGATTCTGTGAAGGAAGAATAATGTTGATAACACACTGATGTGTTGGCAGTTGCTGAGCAGTGCTTACCCCAAATCAAGAACTTTTCAGTTTCCCATGCCCTGCCAGTGAGGAAGTGCACAAGAAGCCAGGAGGGAGTACAGGCAGAATAGCTGATCTGAACCAGCCAAAGGCTCTACCATAGAGTGCCATGCCTAGTGGGGAATTGGCTGAGGAGGGTTGATCGCTGCTCAGGGACGAGCAGGTGGTGAGCAATTGTGTTGTGCATCACTTGCACTTTCTCGGGTTTTATTCCTTTCTCTTTTCGTTACCTCCATTTTCATTAAAATTATATTTTATTTCATTTTTTATCTGTTTTTATCTCAACCCGCACCATGGGTGGTTGTGAGCAAGCAACTGAACGGTACTTAGCTGATGGCTGTGTGTACATAATTACATAGGAAGTCATCCAAGTTTACCTAAAAAGTCTATGGCAGACCTCTGACCTCAGCTACATTTCAAGTTGAAGCTCTCCAGTGCCTTGCCTGAAAGATCCCCCATCCTCTCCTTGTAGCCATGATAACTGGGCCAAAAAAGCACAGATTTCATCATCTAACAAGATCTTCAACTTGAAAGAGTTCAAGGAAGCCAGTAGATAACCCACCACTTTCTGCAAGGCAAGAGACATGAAGACAGCTCACCACTACACACTATTATCATATCAATGCCACTCTCAATTCTATAATAGAATGAAGTGACAGACATTTATTGAGCTTTGGTTTCCTGATCACTGATTCTACAGCTGTAGCAAGGTAAACACCTCCCTAATCAAAACCAGACTCCATTGCAATGTGACTTCACATCAGTATGAAGCAACATAAATGCCCTTGTTTTTTACAAGTCCTGGCATTTGATATCTGAAACTTTTTCATATCATGAATCATCTATTGGTCCAAAGATTAACCTATGCCCTCATTTTATTCCTCATTGCTCAGGTCACATCCCTCTTGCAGATGCAATCTCTGCTAACTACAGCAACTACTTCAGTAAGGTAAGAACTTCAGGTTAAAATGTTCATAAAAAAACTGAAGATGAACAGAATAGGCACCTGATATCACCCACATGCTCAAGAATATCTAGTTAACTTTCCAAGTTCCAACATAGATGATGACAATCAAAACAGTAAGTTGCCTAGGCTGCGATTCAGCCAAGCCCTTAGGCAGGTGCAGAACTTAAAATACACAACTTAGAGCATTCCAATCCATCAAAACACCTAATTTCTACTTAATAGAGGAAAATTAATAAATCCTATTGACTTCCATAAACATCAGTAAAAGATAATTAAATCAAAGTGAGCTGATATATCAGGGTCATACTATGGAACCCCAGACCTTTCAGAATGCTTTTAGCACATTTCACAGGGAAAATGCTCACAGAAGGAAAATGCAGATGGCTAACAGTAGTGGCACTTTAAACCTGTATAGTAGCTGCCCAATAGAGGGCTTAGGAAACAGTTATTAAAATGTATGACTGCCCATGGGGCAGCAGGAAAGCATCATACACATTACACAAGTAATGTTATCCATTGAACAAACTTAGAAAAATTAAGGCAAAAAGCTTCACGTGATTTGGAAATTCACTCTTCAGTGCATTATCAAGTCTAAAAAGCCTGTAGTCATTTTATAATTCTAAGCATATGCCATACCCTGGATTGGATCTGTGTTATTCAACTGATCTGGCCATAAATACATTTTTTCACTCATGAGTAAGTCCCTCTCTACAAAAGATCTCTTCATCTTTCCAAGGGATCTCAGTGATAACTGAGAATAGATTTCAGGCCTCCTAGTGAAATCTGGCCTTATGCTCCTCTTCAGCACTTACAGTAGTACTCATGTTCTGCCTTGCCAGTTCTTTCCAGCAAACAGACCCTCAATACCATGGGCCTTATCCAGCATTCAGTTTTCAAATCAAAATGTAAAATCTCTATGAACAGACCAGGAGGATCTTACGAAGAAAAAGTCGATATCAGCTAGTCTGATACAGAATTCTTATTCCGATACAGAATGCTGTAATTGTAATTGAATGCCGTAAGCAAAGATTATCATTTAGCACCATAATGAGACAGGAAGAGAGAATCCTAAATACCTGAGATGTATGACCTTATTTTGGCTGACAAGCCTGCAATTAGCAAGAGTCTAGTCCTCGTTTTATTATTCCATCTTTAAAATGGGAATTTGCCTTTTCCACCATCAGGGGCCTCCCTCAGTTACCACAATCTGTCCAACATTTCAGGCAATAACTGCAGTGACATCAACCAGATCTTTCAGCATTCACAGACACATCCTATCCCATCTATTCCTGGAAACTTGTCTACATCAAATATGTAGCTTGCCTTGCTCCCCTTTGGATCTTAAACTCTACCAATATACAACACTGCAGCCAGCACAACCATTGACTACTGTAGCCCCTACCAGGTCTTGGTTATTCTTAAGAAATAGATTCAGCAGATGCCCTCTTTTGGTGAAGAGGAGTTGAAGAAAATTGAGCTTTGATTTCTTGGTAGTTTGTGACTGATCCAAGAAAACTATGTGCTGCTTGTTTGGAAACAAAGGCAAAATTAAACTAAAGATTAAGTTTCTAAGAAATACATGCCTACTGTTAAATTATAATTTATATTAGTAATCAAGTGTTAGGTTTTAGTGCAGTGATAGGCTTTTGTCCAAGATAAGATTTTTGCACAAGTCAGTAAAGGCAAGAAAGTCTAATTTCTGATGCTAAAGTAAAGTAGGTTTAATAAGTAATTACACAGGCTGCCACTTACTATATAGCCCACAGTTTTCAGTTGGAACTTAGACTGAAACTAGATCACCAGTGGAACTGCAGATTTTCTTGTCGATCTCGAGTTATTGCTTGCACTCGCATTGCCGCAACCTGGAGTCCTGCAAATCTAGGAGGCAGATCCTTGCCAAGCACAAACCTGTACTCATGCAATGAATTCCTGTAGGGTACCCCCAGGCTACATCTGCTGAGAAAAAGGGATGAGCTCCAAGCTTTAACTGAAGTTGGGGGGGGCTACAGCGAATGCACGAGACCCTGACTTATTCAGCCACAGAAAAAAGCCACATCTCAATGCAGCTGAAACACAGGGACTGTGAAAAGACTTTATTGGTTAACTGGAAACTCAGAATCTTTCCAACAAACTTCAGGCTCCCAAAGCAACCAAAATTTCAGCATAGTTTGTGTGGAACAGTGTTCACTGAACTAAAACAACCACCACCACAAAGAACTTAAGAACAGCCATCTGTAATAAATACATGGCAGCACAATACCCAACAGCCTGGCTCTAGGAGAAAGCACTGCAGGGGGATTTGTATGGTGTTGAACACAAATGCATTTATTTGCATTAGAATGTATTTATTGCCTTCTAGTCCCTTAAGTTTGTTGACCTGGGCCAGGCTCTGAAAGCTCACATGGAAGGTAACCTACTTTCAAAAGAGGGTACCAAACTACCTAATCTTTTTCTTTCTGTTTGCATTTTTATTCCATGATCATCTTTGCTTTGCCTTGTTTCATTACTCCTCTATCCTGGCTAGCCTCACTGCTTATCTAAGGGAAAACTAGAAACCTCCAACAATTCCCTCTCAGCTCCTCACAGACAGTGTATAAATAGCACTGGTGTATACTGGTTTGCCCAAACACAAGAAGGTCAGAAAAAACATTTTCTTTTGAGATGAAAAAAAGGAGGCAAAACCTAAGAATTTTAATAACAGCCTTGACATGAGAGCAACATAATACCAGCCTGAATTACACTTGGTACCAGACTCTCATTGGAAACCCTAGATTGCTTTGTTCCTGTCCCTGACATAATATTCAAGACTGGGTTTATATTTGCACAGAATGGGGCTGTTCACTAGAGTCCATGCAAATCAAATACTTGATTTATGCATCATTCCACTGGAGGGTGTAACATTAAATTTAATTTTGTAAGAAAAGCCTGAAGTGCCTCTACGCCTGGGGCTGACATTGTGAACTAGGGAGAAAGGTGCACAAGAATTCATTACTGTTTCCAATATGCGAAATGCAGCATTTGAATGAAACATTTGTCTCTTGTCAAAAGGGAGTAATGTCTGTTCTTTGTAAAAAATATTTCTCCCCCCACTTTGATTTTATCGCCAATTCAGCATATTGGGAGCTGAGGTTACAAGTGTAGTTCAGACTTGCGATGGTGGTGCGATGAATTACACAATGAAATGAAGAGACACTGGTTGGGTTGAACTACAGCTACAGAGTAAAGATGATGGTGGGTCTGAATGCCTCCTGATAGCAGCACTTAATTAGAACAATTAAGAATAGTGCTGTTTTTTTCCTGAGTTTATTCACTAGTTTCAGACAAAAGTTTTTTGTTGCCTTGATAGACTGTTTTCAGTTACCTAAAGCTCCTCCTACTGTTTAGTTCCGAAAACAAGCTTGAAAACACCAGGAAAAAGTTTTCCAAACTTCATGTCAATGCATATTCAGGTTAAATTTCTCAAACACCATTAAAGGGTTTCCAGTCTGCCTCTCAGCCTAGCCAAGGCAGCATCAGATGAGCTTCAATGAGAACAAGGCTTTCCAGTTAAGCAGCCTTTTTTCAGTTGCAGATCATTAGGAAGTGTGTCATCCTCCCCCAAAACCTTCCCATGTTTCAGATATGAATAAAACAATACAGAGTTGAAGAGACAGAGGTCGAAAGCAGAGCAAGAAAGCATTGTCAGCATAGAAGTTCTAGCTACACCATGGCATTGTTTGGTGCCACTTCCATCAACAAGAGCGACAGTAATCCTTCCTTTCCACTCCCATTTTTTTTTCTTCTTTCCCCCTACGCTGCTCTCTAGCAAGATGAGCTAGGGCATCAGTCACCCTGGCTGGGCATCACCCAGCCCTGAAAGCAAGAATTCTATTGCTACCAGAAAACCTATATTCCAGCATCCAGTGGACATCATTACTACTCCAATACAAATAATTGGTCACTACTGTTTCCTCATTCATCATTCCAGCTGAATAATTTCTTATAAGACTTTTGGTACAGTCTGTACCAAGTGATATTAGACAAAGCCCCTGAGCCATTTATAATCATCTGATCCAACAGAAGGGAAAAGCAATGATACGAGGTAAGTTAGCCAAGTGCCTTGGCCAGTACTGAGCAGTGCTGGAATTTAATTGTATTTGAATGAAGATTTGTATGGCAATGCAATTATTATTTGATTTGCACACTCTGCTAAACTCAGAAAAATCATCCCTTGCTGTCTATTCCTGAGCCCCACCTGTTATCCTACAGCTGTAAGTAAGGCATATAAGAAAGGCTTTCTCTGCAAGAGTTGGACACTGGTCCTCTGCTAGAACACAAGTAAGTATAATGCAGTTTTCACCCACTTTTCCTGAAGCAGGACGTAAATTCATGTGTAGAAATACCTTTCAAAATTACTGTTATGTGTCATAGCTAAATAAAACTTAATATTTGCAAAGTGGTTTGAAAAGTGCATGTTGGCATGTTTTCTCTTCTTGAAAACAGTTACAGAAAAAGCTTTTGAACAGTTTCTTTTCTGTGCTGAAATATGTTTTGCTTCAAAAATAATTAATATTTAAAGAAGTTAACAAAAATTAAATATTTCAGAGTCTCAGGCAATATTTAACATTTCCCACAATTCACTGTGGTCTGGTTCTCTGTTTCAGTAAGGGCATTTTTACTCTGGGGTCAGCCCCAGAGAATTTTCTAATTTTTCAGTTCAGCTAACAAATCCAAGCTCCTCCAACCACTCACACAGCTCTACAACCATGACACCCCTGCCCATTCTGTCCTGCAAAATCAGGCTTTCAAGGTCACTCAGGAGCATTCACGTCCCACGAGGCCAAGCCTCTGCATAAGTTGTTCAGCTTGCCAAACCTTGATAGACTCTTGATCTGAAATCTTGAAGCTATTTTCTTTGTTCAGCTAATGAACAGTATGGTGATGAATACACATAAGGTAAAATTGATCCACTTAATTCATCATTTGTACATATGTATGGATTTAAGCCCTTTTAAATGGATTCTGGGATTAAACACCTATACCTACATTCACAGGCTGTTCAAAAATACCTAAGGGCATTGTGGTAAGTTTTGTACCTTAATTTCTGAAATTGAAAGACTGACCCCATGTTTAGCACTTGCAGTTTTTAAAAAACAAGGTGCATTTTGCTTGCTTGCTAATTACTGCCCATGCAGAGCTTTACTGCAGCTGTGTGGCTCTGTTTCCTCTGGTCCCTGCACCCAACCTCATTGTAAGGAGAACAAAAAAAAAGAAAAAGAAAAAAAAATAATTCAGGCAAGAACATGTCAGCTACAAACATAAGCCAAAATACTAAGAAAGCAAGAGTAGAATGGTAACCCTTGGGGTGAAAATTTCATCCCTAGCTCTGTGTACCGTTAACCCTGATTGTCCTTACAACAGTCTTCAATGTCATACCTTCAAGTGGCCTTTCCTGTATCACTGACCTTGCTCAGAAACAGCAGTTTAAGTCAGCTTTAGGCAATGGAAGTCCTTATACAACTGGAAATAGAACTGAAGAAGAAAGGCCATAACAGGTATCTCAGTTATCTGCCTTCTGTTTAGAAGACCCTGATTTCCACCAAATCACTAGTTCCCTGGTGCTTTTAAATTTTTCAGTTTATTGAACTTGGATTATTATCCCCCCTGCTTAAGTTGAAGAATTTAAACTGACCAAACTCTGATTTTGGACTTCTTTTTCTTTGATTGCCACAACTCTGCAGAAAACTGGCCAAAACTAGCCCAGTCTCAGACAGGTTTCAGACTGAGACACATCATACCAGTTGCTTCTATGACAACAAAAAATGATTTGGTAATCCCATATAGGGCCAAGTTAGACATTGAAAGAACTCATGATTTTCAACATTTGCTACTCATAGAGTGACATTAATAGATCAGAAATTGCCTTGTCTTTGTCACTTCAGTAAACTGTTTCTCTGCTTACTGGAATCATTATGAAAAGGTTTTAAAGCCATTTTTCTTTACAATCTATAGCATTTATAGTCATGCAAAGCAAAAGCTTGGACACCTGCTCCCCTTCTAGGAAGCCAAATAGCTACCGTGCTAACAGCAGGTCAACATCAAACCTTGACGTTTGTTTCTCAACCAAGAGAGGATATTCAAGCATCTGGAGGAGATGCACATGACAGACAAGCTGAACCCACATCAAATGATTCCAGAGTTATTTATTTATATGTTCCACAAAGGCAACAGACATGATTATTGTCTGAAGCATGCTTAATTGAGGAAGATGTTTTGATTTTAAACAGCATGAGTGAAAAAATCCAACACGGTTTTGGTAAATTGCTACTAGATCTATTTTCTCCCACACTACTATTTGTTCAGTTCCACATAGCAACTTTCTCCCCTGCAATCCAGGTCTATGTTTCTGTTCCCTGCTGAAAATTTTACCTGCCATGGCTTGTTTCTCCTGCCAGGTCACTGGTAGTGTCAATGTGTCAGAGCCAAGAATCAACCCCAGTGGATCCTTCTGGAAACTTGTTCATTGCTCAGGAATGAGCAGCTGCCCAGAAATGGCTTCTGAGACTTAATCTTACCAGTGTTTAAAGTAATACCAAGTGCTGCACTTACTTTGCACCATCCTAGGTTCTCCATAGTCTCACAATAAGTATACATTTTCAAGATTACTATCAAACAAGTCCTCAGTCAATTTTTATACAGTTCTTGAAAAACAAATTATCAGAGCTTTGAGACCCTCTACCCTACCACTGCAGAAGCATCCATCCTCAATGCTATTGTTTGACAACATTTACACTGCTGGAATGGAAAGCCAGATCAACATCACATGATGACCATCTGACCTTTACTGCAAATACAGAATATAGACTTTGCCTGATAAGGTCGACTTTCTTATCTCTGGTTTTATTCTCCCTCTTGCAACAGGCCAATACTATTCCTGAGATATCTTTCATTCCTAATGTAATTAAAAAGATGTGTTTACTAACCTCAAGTACGCCAGCCACATGTTTCTCCTTGCACCTTTTGCTTCCATGCCAAATTTCTATTATCCTTATCTTCTGATTTGTATTAATTACCACCAGCTTTCCTCTTTCTTCCCTGTGATATCCAAGTTTTTCTAACTGCTTTCAAGGTCCTTTTCTAAACCAGACTAGTTTCTCAATTAGGATGGTGCCCTTCCTCTCCCAAATTGCTGGCGAGGAAAGAGTTGACAACTCAGTAAAGGGCCATCAAGCAGTTTAATAGTTTAAGGTATTTTTCTCACATGCCTTTCCAGTTTGCTACTTGGCTATGGAGTTTAGACCCAGCAGGTTTAGATACTCCTGCCATGTACCTGTCATGCACCAGTCTAGCTCCATTCTGCCCTGGGGTAAGAGCCATAAGGAGCTGAAAGGAGAAATTCCCAGTGAGCAACAACACAAGGAAGAAGTCTCCTGGTTTCTAGCTGAAATCAGTTCACAGTTTATATCCACGAGTTTGTGCTGACAGTAGCCTCTTGTGCAGAAATTTACTCTCCTGACAGATTTATAGGAAACAATGATATCACCTCTGAATACTGCTAGGCTAAGCAAGGCATGTTCTTTCAGTTCTGGGATGATAGTCAGATCAGTCCTTTAATTATTTCCAGGTGTCTTTTTTGCACTTGATTAACTGAAAGGTCATCTTTTCTGCGCTATATCTGAACAGTATTGTGTGTCTGCTTGATGTCTCCCCAGTGCCCATCACCTCAGTCCTCCACAAATTGACATCTATCTTGGCTAGAGCAACATTTATTTTTCCTACAGCCATCTCACCTCAGTTATCCCAAAGCCATCCATTCTATCATTCATTTCCCTCCTTTATCGTCAGCCATCCACAAATCATATCTTCTCATCTTATTATAGGTAAACTAGATATACAAGGCACTAGGTACATTTTGTGCTGTTGTAAAGCCATCTGTATGGGTTTTTTTATTCCAATCTTCAGTACCTTACTCTTCTGCTTTGTGATATCCCAGTTCTTCTGCTAACTCCCATATTTTTCTGTCTTTAGTGAATGTGCTGACAATGTCACTGATGAAATTTTGAGCCAGAGCCATCAAAGACCAATCCTAGATGGGAAAAACCTTTAGCAACCTTCCTCCAGGCTTTGTAGCTGCACTGCCTTTTGTCAGTGGCACATAACTACTTCTTTGGACCCTTTGCACTTCTATCAACCCCTGTTGCTGTCTGTCTTCACTAATCATTTCCCATATGGGAAACCTGTTGGACATCCTTCACCTGCTACACAGTGAACCTGTCCTATTAAAATCAAGTGCCAGCTTAGTCTGTCACAATTTGTCTTTAATAAATAAATAATCAGCTTTGATCCCATTCAGCATTTTCATGCCAACTTCAATTACTTTTATATCAACAGCTTAGACTGTTGTAATGTAATTTAAGCTGCTTACAACAAAGCAGAAAACACAAACCTTACATCTACTGCTATCCAATCATTCAGTACTAAGGCAGAAAAATAACCGAGTCACCTTTACCTAATTAACTATTTTCTGTCAGAATAAAGTCAAATATATATATATATATATATGATTGTCTCACCCTCAGTGAATTGTCTGGGAACTATGCCTCCATTCACACTTAAAAATGGCATGAATATTTTATCACTTCCTGGCTTATTTCACTACTTAAAATAACCAACAACATTATTCCCAATGGAACTTCTTTAAGAGTGAGGCTTTAAAGAAGTTGTTGATTTTGTTCTTTTGTGAGATTCTTGTGTCTCCTCTTTATATTTTATCTATATATGCCCTATAATGATATTTGAATGACCTACTCTCTAACTAAAATATCTCAAATAGAAGGAAAGGAGGAAGCCAGAGATGCATACTGCAAGATACCAATCTTCCTGTTCTTTGCCTGATACTTGCAAAGATACTATTCAAAACAGATATAGATGTGTGCAAAACTATTCTAGGAATTATAGTTTTCAAAATATACAAGTGATATGGGACTAAGAGGAACTAGAAGCAGGGTAAGACAGAATGAGGAGTAACACCATCACCTACCAAGATAACATATGAGTTTTGGTTAGATTTTTGGCTTTTGATCAAAACCAAAATGTTCAGAAACTGAAACATGAAAAATTCATGCTATGGATGAAGTTTGCATTTTTAGCAGCAAGACCAAGTACCTCAAAACCACTCCCTTTTAAATAAAAGAGTTCCATGTTCTTAAATGAAAGTTGGGTTGTTTTAAGAAGAGAAACTCCAAAGCAACACAACCACCTTGGGCTTGATGTAGGATTTTTGAGTGTACCTGAAGTGAAGGCCACACTCTTGTACCACCAAAGGTCTTATTAAGGCCTTAGGTTTTTGCTTTAGTAGTTTGGTTTGCTCAAATGCCTCCTGAATGAAAAAAAAAAAAAAAAAAAAAGGTAGTAAGAGTTTTCTTTTCTAGATCTCTCATTTGCAACAGCTTCTTACTGGTTATTTTTTGTAGCTGATTGACTAGCCATGCCAGATTAGCAGTTCACACAGTTTATCAAAACAGGACATTGAAAGCCACTAACAATCCTAAGAAAATTGTTAGTTCCCAAAACAAGTAAGAGGAAGAGGTATTAAGCAACAAAAGTCTAAAGATTAGGTAGACCACTAGTGAACCTGGTGAGACCACTCCTCTCCAAGTTTTTCATTTGCCAACTCTTTATAAATGGAGTTGGAGTTACAGTTTTTATTTTTACTGAACACAGCAGCACAAACAAATTTATCCAGAAAGGCAGTAACAATGACAACCATACATGCCAGATCTCTCTATAGTGCTTTAGTTACGTGACTACAGCAGAAATAAAAAACAGCCACACGAGAACCCCCTGTTGTATTCTGATTCTAAATATTTAGGAAGTTTACCTTGCACAACTTTGCAGTCTACATTCAAGTTCTCATCATATCACTAAGGCAACGGGGAACTTGAGCTTTTATATTCACAGTCTTCACTTTGATTGGAGGTAGTGACCAACTGTATCACCCAAGAGTTTATTCAGTTTTGTACCACTAAGGATTTGCAAAGTACCTATGACCTAAATATATTTTATTTTTTTATTGCTAGGTGATTGCATAAGCAAAGACAGTCTCACACCTAAAAATGCCTGAGCAATCAAGGTCAAAACTGAGTACACTACAGTACCCTCTACCTTACAAGAGACATCTTTCAAAAGCCTCTCACACAGGTTTAAAATGGACCCTTAAATTTCCATTATCAGAGTTTACTCCCTCATCACTCCCTATCGCAAGAATTCACTGCATTTACACTGGTCAGAAATGTGCCAGAGCTCATTATATGAATATTGATTTCAATAAGGAAATCAATAGGCATGAGGTAGTAGCATTTCCCAAATGTTTTCAAAATTACTGTAATTGAGATTTGGTCTTCAGTCCTGTGCAGGGATTGTTGATATCCAAATTTCTGCTCATGAATTCCATGCCCCATGGAAGTCCCCCTTCACAAGACACTCCTATATTAAGGTAGATATAAAGCCTGATATTTGTTTTGAACCACATTCCATGGAAATAAGATCCTCTGGGCAAAAAAAAAAAAAAGAAATCAGTAAAACTACACTGACCTAAGTCCAGCTTCATTTCCAAAGCTTAAATATGTTGTCATCCAGAGTCTTGTGGGGAAAAGATTTGAAGAGTAAGAGCTTCCTGAAGTTTTCCAGCAAGCCAACATATTATTATTCTGAGGTAGAAGGTATCCCATACAGAACAGTTATATTTTCTCGAATGAGCAAAAGCTAAATACCCTTTTCTATACCTTGATTGCAGTATAGTAACTTGTATTTCACCCTCTTTTTATCACCATGCACATGTCATTTAGCCTGGGTTTGAGCAGGAGGTGGCAGTTAATCCCTGTGCTTCCAAGTTTTTTAAAAATGCACATAGATTTACATATTGGAACTCTGAAACGTTGCAATTCCTTAACAAATAAAGAAATCATTGAGCAAAAAAATCAAGAAAAGGATGTGCATGCTTATTAAAGCTTCCATCCCTCACAGCCCTTCACACACGATACAATCTAGGATTTACATGTAAGATTTTAATGAAGAAAATATAGCTGAAAACACAAAGCTTTTAGCAAGCCAGAGGCTCCATGCCCTCCCCTCTGAGGAAATGGTATGGCAGCTGAGGGAACTCAGCATTTTTCTGTATCAAGGCTCCAGTATACACTAAAATACTAAGCGCATGTGATACCTGTAAACTCTGGACATGTTCCTATGAGGACTACCAAATGATGGCAAAGCAGTTAATACCGATTTTTTGAGGGATAAGTCAGTCATTTTTTTGTTCATTTACTACCCCTGTAGATCAGTATGGAGGACATTTCCCAAGGCTTTTTCAAGACAACAAGAACATGATATTTGAGGACTAAATTGTGAGGGACAAGTATTTACTCCAGTGAAGATTCAAGTGAAGGGCATAGGTTAAAGAAAAACTACTCCATGGGTTATTTCTATTTACTTCCTGCTCTTATAAGCACTGACAGGATGAGTCCTTGGAAGATGTTTTACACATTTTCTTATTCAAAGCTATCCAACGTGCTGGATCCCCCTAGGAACACCCCATGTGTTAAGAGGAAAGGCTCAACATTCACACTGTCTCAGGATGATGAACTAAATCATTACCTGGTTTCTAAATCACTACCCACACCTACAAGGTTAGGCAAACTCTGCCTGAATCATACATAGTTTGACTTTGCGTAGACGTTTAGTAAGGAAGTGATATGCCAGCTTCACAGGTCCTAATATTTTTTACAACAAACAACATTTTTCCAAGTGTGCAAGTCACTCATGGTTCAGGAGGACAAGGTGATGACAAAGACTTATGCCCAAATCTTGAGACTGCATGACAAGAAAAGTGAATTAGTCCCAACAGAATCTCTGTCATTTACCAAGCTGCATTTTTCCAGTGTTCAAGTTTTTTTCATCTATATTGTGGATATAGTTTCATTAGCTAAAGCATATTAATAAATGAGACTATCAATTTTCCTAACTGCAAATCATCTGAAACCTTAAGTCCCACACTGACTTTCTGCGCAAAGGCTGAGCTTCCTCACTGCTGTAAAGTTGCTGAAAATTAAGGTGTCCTATGCAAAGGATTTGAACCGTGGTCAGTAACAGAATTTAGTAATCTTAGTGGTCCTTTCCACTGTAAATATACTGGAATGCTGCTACAAACCCAGCAATTTTGTCTATTGAACTCTTACCTTTGAACCAAATTATAATGAACACAGGCATTATGCCCACAGACCCAGCCCGCAAACAATAGGAACATTAAGCTAACTCTTTGAGATTTATGACAGACCTATCTGCCTTCTACATGCATTTTATAGGCATTTGCAATAAATTAACTAGTGGAGGCCAGCTCAGTGGCACAGAGACAGTATCATGCATAGCCAAGTAGTAGAACTGGGTGTATTACAGGACTGGTCATGGTTCAGCGAAATGATAAAGGCTGCAAATTCAACTGCATAACTAGCCAGGAGTGGGGCAACCAAATATCATAGGGCAGCAACATCTGACTACATTTATAACGTCTTCAAAGATACTTCTTTCATGAGCAGCCTCAGGAAATAAAGATGAGGAGCAATGCTAAAATCCTACATTAAGTACAGTGACATTATTCCCCCAAAGCTCACTTTGTCTGGGCAAGGTTAAATGATTCAATTTAGGATTTGAAGCTTTTGTTCCAATTTTCATCATTTCAAGCTTGGAAAACAAAGTAATACTAACTCAATTCAAAGGATAATAAATATTTGGTTTGTAGGAAGGAAAGACTATTGAGTTTTGAGTCATGCTGTAGCCTAAAGGTCTTTCCTTTTGAGCTTAACCCAAAAATAGGGCTCCTAGGACAAATCTCGAACTGTTAAGACACGAAAATCCCAGCAAATAAAAATTTTGCACAATTATCTAGGGCTGCAGGAATTAACCCACTTAGGTTTTGTGTCTATTTCCTCTGTAATCTTGACAAATGAATGTAGTGTGTGTTATTTCAACTTTACAACCATAGCCAGGAATTCTGCTCTTGCAGGAAAACCACGTAGCTTCATCGTGATCTCTTAGGCCAACAACACAGCAGCAATCTTGTGGGGAGAAAGGATGACTAGGATGAGGTTCAATGCTGAAGTAATTAAATGAAGTAATATGGTTTTGTTCACTATGGAACAACTGTACTCTGAAATTGTCTTTACAATGGTCTGCTACACATTACACAAACCTTCTATTTTCAGCCTTTCCGCTTTCCCTTATTCCTCCAGATTATTTTTTTAATCCCCTTGCATTGGCCTCCAGAGCCTGTTTGGAGCAATATTGTGAAGCAAATGACCAGACATAATGACTTTCCAAGGTCCTTGTGATTCCTTATTAACATTCAGTTAGCATAAGTCCTGACTTTATTATTGACTACATTGAATACACAATACACTGACCTCTGCCATCTGCAACTAAATCTCTTCCTGCAGATCTATCAAAGTGATTTCATACACAGAGGAAGTAGAAGAAAACAAAGCAGTAGCGACTTATCTTTTTTTGTTCTGAGAAACTTTAACACTCTGTGGGAAAGACTGCTTCCCCTCATCGTGTTTTCCACCATTAGTATTCCATGCTTTTATTGCTGTTGCTAAACAGTGAAGTGTTATTTCAAAAATTCAGGGAAGAGGGGAAGTACCATACAAAATCTCTCATTTTTTTATTTAACCTTGGTAGAAGCAAAGTAGTGGTTGAGAGCCTCAGCAAAACTTTGTTTTAAATACATAAAGTTCAAGTTCCTTTTGGAAAAAAGTGTTTAAATTACTAAAATATTGAACCATTTTCAAGTACCAAGCAAGGGCCACAACAAATTGCATGACAACAAATAATATTTATTCCACAAAGTACCCTGGGATTTTTTTTTTTTTGTACTTCTAATGCTCATAAAGTATTTTTCTTTTATTCCAAAAGGCAAGTTGGTGCACAAAGAACATCACTTTAAGGAGTAAACAAGGTCATTCCTGTGGTAAACTCAGGTGCAAAGCATGTTTAAGCTGTGTTAAAGAACTTGTTATGAGCCACAGGTAAGCATTTCATATCACTACATGCAGGAAAAACCTTCAGCATAAGCAAGTGAGAACTCAGACAAGACATCGGAGAGCCAGAAGTGCACGCTCCAAAAGCTTTCCAGTGCAGAGCTACCAAGGGTACTTTGTTGATATTTTATGAAGACAGAATTTGGCAACGTTTCTGCCAGAAAAGCTGAGGAAAAAAGTTCTCAAATATACACTAACCTGAAGGGTTAATCCTCTGTTTTGAGGAAGTCAGAAGTCATCCGAATCTGCCTGGTTGGTTCACAAGCAATCCCCTCCAAGACCTACAACATCAGAAACAGTGGATGTCCAGGCCTCATCTCTACTATCACCCAATCAGGTAGATAAGTCCACTCCTTGAAGAGCTCATGTTCAAGTAAAGCCACATCTTTGCTTCCAGGTGACACATAGATTTCAAGAATGAGGTCCTGTTCTCCCCAGGCTTCATAGAAACTTAGAAAAAGGAAAATAAAAAATCCTTTACAAATCTCCATTAACTATCCTAGAGGGGAAACTTGTATTTCATTGACTGTAGTTTATGCAAATAGGATCAGAGGAATTAACATATTGGAAGGAGCTGACATTTGTCCTGATATATTGAATCGTTAGCATGACAGAATCACTTAAGCTGGATCCACTAACATCAGGTTTCCTCTCATTATTGACCCCTGCAGAGTAGGCCTGACAAGTGGAACTGCTGCAAAGTTCATTAATAATGTGAAATAAATCAATTGTTCGGGAAATACTGAAAACGGATGACACTGAACTCAGACTTTTTGCAAATTCAGCACATACCAGTTTCCATCAAGGACACTAGTTATAACAACGTCCTTTTCTGACCTATATTCAGGAGCTATGCTTTACTCCTAGGCAAGCTCACAGAGACACTGGGAATGGTGCCATTACTGGAATAATGCCCTTCAAAAGAAAATGAAAAGCAATATTACCCTGTAGACAGCAACACAGATACCTGTAGACATTTTAGCTTACTGATTGACACCCACAGCATGAATTAGGGGCAGGACACACACGCCAGTGCCAGACCTTATTTTCATCTGAAAAGGTGCAGGGAAATACACCTTTTAACTGACTCGCCAGCCTACTTTCTCTCACATGGACACTGTCCAAGCCAACAAACATACTTTTTGCCTTACAACATTCATAGGTAAAAAATCTCATGCTCAAATAAAAGTTATAAGAAATAGACATATTGAAGAGAAAGCTGAAAGTCAAGTTCCCTTGCTTTTGTTATTACCAGAATTTAGAGGGCCAAATGCTGTGACATTTCCTACCATCAAGTGAAAAATGCAAAGCAAGTAATTGATTTGATTAATACTGCTTTTTGTGGCTCACAAAATGCCCATGAACAGATTGAGATTTTCATTAATATATTCATGGTTCAAGTTTAGTCCACTTTTGGATAATTTTTTCAACCACTTTATGGAGATGTTTAATTTGTTCTGCAAGAACACAAGCTGGTAGGAAATATTTGACACATGGTAATTAAAGCAGAATGCATCTGAAAAAAGCTATTTGTGCATGCCTCGTGGCATTACTCAGCCTTCAATAAGGTAAGTTTAACTCAGGCAAAGTAGAAGAATAGAGAAAAATCTAAGTTATATGAGATCCTGATTAGATGTAGTTGCAGTACAGTCAGAAAACAATAAGAACTTAAGAACTCAAGCTTGTTCCTTTCATTGCAAATGCAGACTTAGTAAAAAAAGAAACTAATTCCTCAGAACAAGTTTAGGTATTTTGTGGTAATTATAACAAAATTTCCTATAGCACATTTTTCATCAGTCTTAAAATCACTGAAATTTTTGTGTAAGATTCAGCTGTGAATCTTTTCAGAAGCAGAGTCAATAACAACGATCGTGTAAAATTTACTAGGGGAGGTCTGAAAAAACCGCAAGATTCAATCACAAGTAGCCATGAGAGAATTGCTTTAAAATTCTATTTTAAAAATTACTTTTCCCAATTAGGAATGATCACAAATCAAGGCTATGGCCAAAACTTGCCCATCAACTAAAATTTTAGGTTTAGGATTAAATTACATTCCTTTCCACCTTCTGAGCTCCTACAGAGCTTGGAACATGCGCTGAGCGAGTACAATTCCTCTGCACAAGTTAGAAAAAAAAGTAATGTGTGCAAAATATTTAAAAACGCATCTTAAAGTACAATATAAACTCTTTTTTCAGAAATCCAAGTTTTAATTGAAATCATTCAGACTCCGAATAGTGTGTGCAGTGGACTTGCATTGATCAAGGAATCAGCATACTGGTGATCACATTTTCAAGATTACACAGGGCTCTTGGAAAGCTCTGTTGGCTCACTTTTTTTTTTTTTTTTTTTTATTGCAAAGATTAGCCCCTGTGAACTGCTGCATCAGGAGGAGAGTTGCCAGCAGGTCAAAAGATGTAACTCCCTTTGAGTCAGCCTTTGCAAGAGGCATCTTGAGTGTCAGCTTCAGTGCTGGGCTCCCAGTATAAAACAGATACTCACTTACTGCAGTGAGCCCAGCAAAGGCTCACACAGGCAATGGAAGGTCAGCTCACATGAAGAGAATCTGAGACCTGGCACTGTTCAGCTAGGAAAGCGGAAAGGGTGTGAAGCCAGGCTGCTCTGAGTGGTGCCCAGCGACAGGACAAGAGGCAACAGGTACTCATGAAATTGGAGTGAATTTCTTATTAAGGCAAGAAAAATCTTTTTAAACACAGGGGTGGTTAACAGTGTAAACACCTTGCCCAAAGCACTAGTGAAGTCTCCACCCATGCAGATATTGAAAACCCAACTGGATGTTGTCTTGGGCAAGCTGTTTTCCTCTTACCCTGCTTGAGTAGGGGTTGGAGTGACCATTTCTAGAGGTGTCTGCCAGTCTCAACCACTCTGATTTCATGTAAACAAATACAGCTCCTCAAAGCACATAAAGTTATTACATATCCTTTCCTATTTTTTTATACTTGACTTGCACTTTCAGTTTTTCACTTCCTCTCCATCCAGTTTAGGTCTTTTTGCCCCATCTTTTCTTAGTCTTTCCGCTTCCCACAAATGGAAACAAATCTTTCAGATCATGAAATTAAAACTCAGCTTCTATGCACAGTGTTGTCATAGATTTAAAAAGAGCTAATTTGCTTATCCATCATTATGCTTTCCTGAATGGTTACACAAGTCTTGTAACTCTTCAGTCCTATTCTCGCTCTAAAATCCAAGGATAGCAAATGTTAGCATCAGGAGAATTTGTGAATCAAGAGCTGAAGCCTCTGCTTTAATACAGCTGGCATTAACTCGTATCATTCTAATGCAAAGCTGAAAGCTGCATATGAACATCTACAGTTGCCTCCCATGCAAATATAGCAAAGTGCTCTCAAAACACAAACTTAAAAGGCACTATACTTTTTTAGTCAAAAAAAAATTGAGTCATTAAGAATCTTCTGTGCTTAAGGTCACACAAGCTGCTGATAGCAATACAACCCAGGAGAAACCTGATTTCCCTAATCACCATATATAAAAACTTTCTTTATCCCACACCCTCCAGATCTTTGGCATACTATCACTACTTGAAGGAGTCTGCAAAGAGGCCTGGAATCACATCATGACTGATGATAGCGCTGGTAAACTAAAGAGTAACAAAAGTGTTCTTTTGTGTACAACAGTTACTGCTCTTGGCCTTTTCTTCTAAGATCTTACACTTTCCAAGGTTTAAATTATTGATCCTATTATTCCTGTGCTAGCACTTTAATTTAGCATCCCCAAAAATTACAATTATGATACTGTCATGACTGTTGTGGTCTCCGTCATGGCCTCTCAGTCAGATTCTTTTCATTGGTTCATCATTCTTTACTCTATCGATTACTTCCATCAACATCTTTCCTCCAGCTTGTACAGACCTGATGAGAACAGGTAGAACAAACACTGCAGTGCAGAGTCAGCTGTTTGCTTGCACATTTGAAAGGCAAAGCATTTCAGGAAGGTACATTGAGTGCTCAGCCAAGTGTATGAGCTTGTTCAGTATATAACATACAGAACACCTTTAAGTATCTTACACCCTTTGTGATGAGCAGGACAAGAATATGCAGCTAAAACTCATCTCTTACTGCCCTCCTGGTATTTTGATATTACATGCTGTGCCTCAGGAATTTAAGATTTGCGTGTCTTTGTCACACACTGCTTCCTGAAACTTATATTTTAGAAAATAAAGACTTGAACTGCATGTTCCTGGTGCATGAGTATTTCAGTGACATGGGAAGGTAAGGCAAGTACAGAGGTTGAATTGGGCCCTCTGCACTTCTCTCTTCTGACACATCCTGTATAACAGTGGTCCAAACCTGTGTCATTTTTGTTTTTTGTCCATTTGGCCACTACTGAGATGTAGATCCTCAAACTATGTTGCTTTTCCTAAGTATCTGGTTTTACACAAACTCCCAAGTCAAACTGAACCATCACCAGTGTTCATATGATCATACCATTGATTTATTACCAAATGACACACTTTTTCTAACAAGGCTGCCTTCTTGCCATACCAAAGCCTGGAGTAACTATCTGAAATGTTCTTTAAAACTCAAAAATAAGTGTTGCAAAAGTCATCTGCACACTGTGCTTTCAATCTCCTCATTTTGAAAACATCACTGCAATCTATTCCCTTAGTAAACAATTTAGGAGACAGACTTTTCCTTGCACCTGGAATTCAACACATGTAGCTGAAGCTCTCTGTTGAGCAATGCACCATCTTTAACATCAAGAAACACGACTGGACCATGCCAGCAACTTGCCCTTTCAGAAGCAGGGGAATTTGCTCCTGCTTTTTAGTTTCATTCAGTTTGAACCACTATAATGCCCTTTTTGCTAGTCTCCCTGAACACACAATTAACAGACTACAGCTGGTACCAAATGTTGCTGCTGGGATTCTGACTGGCACCAGACGGAGTAAGTGTGTAGTTCTACTTCTGTCTCCATCATCCACTGCTTGCTAGTCAAATTTCACATTACCTTCAAGGTGCTCTCCTTGACCTATACAGCCCTTTAAAACCTTCATTTGTGCTTTCTCACTGATTTGATAGCCTTTTATATCATTTCATGCTGCTCTCCTGTAGTGCAGTGGTAGCAAAGTGTTCATGCACCACAGAAGTGGGCACGACGAAGAGTCTTAATAGAATAAAAGGGGACAACAGCAAAAGAAAATGTTTTTATTAAAACATTTTAAAAGACCATTTAAAAAAGGATCTTCTGTTGAAACTATGAAGCACAACACAACATTTGAGTATTACAGACTGAAAGATAATCTTTAGTGTGCCCCACATTCTGAAATTATTACAAACTAAAAAATAAATTTCTAACTAAACCTGCATTATTCATATTTATAAAAAAAATGCAATCTGCTCTGGACAGACTGTATTTTGATTTCATGTGGATTTCTTTTTATTATTGAAGCATTCATACCAAAAAGTGAAAGCACATAGTACAGTACTGAAGTACTATTTTCTGAACACCACTCTTTCACTTTGAGTCCCTACTTGAATGCCTCAGGGATGCTGCTGTCCAGCATGTGTCTAGGCAGGAGATTCATCCTTTCCCTTTTTAATTGCTTGAATTTATCACCTGGATCAGTAGGACACATGGAGGAGTTAAAAAAAACCCATATAGATATCTCAAAACCAGATGATGCATTTTGTCAACAGTGGAAACAGAAGCTGAGATTTTGCATGTAGAAGTTGATATTTTGTATGGTCTTTTGAGCCCTCAGCTATCCAGGTATATCAGTTCAGCAATATCAAAGCCTACATGATGTTGACAACAGTTACGTGTCAAAGCCTACATGAAAAGCTCAGGACTGCTTTACCAGAAAACAACGCAGTCATATCACAACAACATCTCATTCTGCCCAAAACTGAATCTGTCCCTCGGAACAGATTGGTTCTTCGTTCAGAGAAGAGACTCCCTCTCCAACCAATGTACAAGATGTGCATCAGGTGAAGAGAAAACAGGAGAAGGTAGGAAATGACAAAGGGAAGCATTCAGCCACCAGGATCTCATTTTGTCTAAAACAAACTCTGGTCTCATCATACCTCATCATCACTAGTGGAAGCAGCTGTCTATCTGGTAACCAGCTTATTTCCCCAACAAAGTGCAATTATCTTTCTTCCACAGCTTGTGGAACTGAGGCTTAGAGAAGGCCCCACAGCAAAAGAGCAGCACCAATGGAAACCAGACAGCACTTTGCACTGAAAACTGCTTGTTAACTGAGTAGGCCATGTTGCCTTTCCTCACCACTTACAAATATGTTGTGTGTGTACAATTACAATCAGCAAACATCATGCTCAAACCAGCTCAGCTATGAGAGAACAAGGGCAAGAAGGCTAGGCAACGCTCCCAGTGGCTTCTGTTGACTCAGGGAGACTTTTTAAAGGTAGTCTACTTAACTAGAGTCCACAGTGGTGCAGAAGTTGCCAAGTTCAGTGGGGCTAAAGCATCCTAGCATAAGGGCTTTCAGGGGTTTTGAGGCTTCTCTGCAGCTACAGTCTGCAAACTGAGCCAGCTTTATGGAAGAATCAAATAAACTCCTGTCAGCTTTGGTAAGGATTTGTGCTCAGTTATGAACCTTAGAAATTGGCCTGAGTTGCTTGGGTTTTTTTCAATCTTGTTATGAAGACAAAACAGCTGCCACAATTGTAACAGCTGTCAGAGTGTCTCAACAACAGAAGACAGTGAGAACAACCTGGCCTGGGTTAGGGCTAGCGCTCCAGACATTCAGTGACTGCCTGCTGCTTATACAAAAATTATAGTGGCAACCATCCCTGACCTACTTGCTAACAGGGATGAAAGCATTTGCCAGGTCCAGAATGGCATAAAGCACCAACAGTATTCTGCACACACACGAGCATAACTCCCTTCAGGTCCCCTTCAAAAGGGGTTAAATAAACACTGCTTATCTTTACCATATCATTAAATTAGCCAATGTAGTTCATTGTTCTACTTTAGAAGTGGGACTCAGTTTTGCTAACTAGCTTTACTATAACCCACAGAGTCCATCTTATATACTAGAAGGTGCAATTTGCTCCCATTTTCCCCTCACTGTATTTTTTAGCTGGTAAACTGGTATTTTTAAGTTCGTTAGTAGAGTCAGTTTTCGTTCACAATGACAACCAACATTTCAGAAGTAGCAAGAGAAATGAGGTAACCCTGATTTGTTACTGGGTAAAACCACCAGTGCAACATGGTATGCAGAGAACAGCATGGTAGAGGACTGACCAAAGAAAATCCGACTAAATGCCCAAACAGAAGTTTGTAGGGAGTAGAGAAACACAGAAGGAAAAATGTATAAGTATGGTCCAGAAGGTCTTCTGTGCAGTGTAGGGTCAAACAGCTCCCTGCAGCATCCCTCACATAGAATCTTCTCAAAGCTGATGAAAATGTCTAACTCCTTTGGAATTATCTCCATCAAGACTCCCATGACAGACAAGCTGCTGTCATGTGGCAAGTCCAGCATCCTTTTTCTGCTTACAGCAGTTAGAAACATGTCAAGGAGCAGACAAAGCAGAGATAGCAAAACGTATGGTTTCAGTTAACCGGGTCAAACATTCTCTCCAGTTATCTAAAGCAAATTTCACAGCTACAGAAAAATTAATTTCATTTTATGCCAATGTGAAGGAAACTTTAAATTGTTCCAAGGCTACAGACACAGAAATGGAGACATTAGGGTTTAGGCAAGAGCCTGGAGCAAGTCCCATTGAAAAGTGGTACACAAAAATAACTAGGCATTTTATTTGAAAGCAAAAGGCTATGTGCTGAGAGACTGGTGTTCAAGCATCCAAGAAAGCTGCCTGTATTTCATGTCCAGGTAGACATACCACTGAATATAGCCAACAGTATCCTCAAAGAGCTGCAATGAGGGCTTTATAAAGTCAGGACAATCTGAATTAGTAAGGAAACAAAGTAGTCCACAGACTGAATTGTCTCCTGTGCTTCATTATCTCACTGTAGCTATGAGCCCCTCTACTCATTTCACCACAAGCATCTCCTCAACCTGTACCTTTACTTTGTGCTTCTATTTACAACTGCATCTTCTTTTAACCTTCCTTCAGAAAAGTTTGCTTTTCACACACACACAGGTGGCTCTCTGCCTATCTTTCTCAAGCAGACTTTATTATCAGTAAAACTCAAAAAGACAAATTCATCCTTTGTGCTGATGCAATTGACTTGTCATCTACTTTTACAGCTAATTAGCTCTTTAGTAGATGATGGTGGATGTCAGAGGTCATCTGATAGCTGATCCTGCTAAACTGACCGTAAATATTTCTTTCCAATTGTACATGATTGCCTCTTACTGCTACATTCTCTCTCAAATTAACATGGCACATTTAACCTACTTATTCAGAAGGAAGAGTATTAAGCCTGGATTAAAAAAATTACAGTTTCATAAGGTACTAGCACTCAGAACCAAATCTTTCACTGAAGACCTGACCTAGTAGGTGAGGATGCCGGTGATATCTAATTAGACCCTGATAACAGCAGTCCTGAGCCATGTTTTCTCTTGACATTTACAGCTTTCAGCTTCAATATGTATGGACAATGTATTGTGCATTACACGTATTAAATGTATGTTGTTAATCAGTAAGCATCTATGCCCAGGGGATACCCACAGGACATGGTACAAAATTAAAAGTCTCAACCTCAAAAGATGTACAAAATAGTCAATTGGTAGAACTTCCTGCAAAGCAGCTAACAAGCAGCAGCGAGAAACAATCTCCTTTCACTGCTTAGGAAAAATGAATTTAACACTGCTGTTCAACTGAACAATTTATTTACACTTGTTGTGCCTTGGTAGAAATGAATATGGAAGACAAGATTCAGAGGCACCAACTCCTGGGTCCCAGTCCTGGCTCAGTCAGACTTCAATAGCACCACAGACTTCAGCAGATACACCCATCTTGTATGTGATGTTTAAAGGACAAGGTATCTTATCTTCATAAACAGAATTACTTTTACAGCAAGATTGCACACACATACAAGCTAGACCTAAAATCTCAGCATAAAATATTTTTCATCTCTGTATACAAAGTCTTTTCTTTTGCACAGCAAGAAAAAAAAATCACTTGATACTTGCAGTTACCAGTAAAACAAAGGACAGAGTTTATTTGCCATTTAAAAAAAAGAACCCTTTTTCAGGACATCAGAAATTTCATAAGGCTGAAGTCACTAAATTTAAAGAACCTAAACATTCACACAGTTTTGGGAAAAAAACCTCAAACATACGAAAATAAAATGCATACCTATTAAAATGGACCAAAGCAGTAACAATAGATTTCACCCAAGAAATTTCTCACTTTTTTTCCTTATTATATTTCAGCAATACGCAGCAAAGATGTAGAAAACATCTCATTTAGGGCCCTGCCTAGCACTTGGCACCTAGAGCAGGGTTTTGCTGCCTCTTCCCCCTGAGAGCAGACTCATCCATTCACCTTCATTTCACTCATATGCATTTTTCCAGGATTAAACACAAAGGCTGCATGTGCTATATAGCAAAAACATGTCCTTGTTTAAGGGGAATTATGCTTTTCAACACCTGTTTGTGAGCTCCCAGCACAACTGCAAGGGGTGGCTCTGGTATTTTGGCAGCTGAGGGCTCCCAAGGATGCCTTGTCACCAGTGATAGCTTTGCCTCCTGATAAACTTCCTTATACATACATGTCTTAAACTGCAGCACCACCGGGGTTTCTACACAGCAACAAGCACTTCCAGGGAGCTGCTGGTGCAGCACTGCTGGGAGGCACAAGTGAGCGCCCTGCAGCTACCCCTGAACAGCGCAAGGGGACAAGGCAGGACCAAGGAGCCCCTCAAGGCAGCAGGAGCCCCTGAGGGCCAGAGAGGCTACTCAGGGTGGGCAAGGCTTGCTCCCACAGGTTATTACAGCATGGCTCAAGTGTGCAGCACCATCACAGCTGCATCTTGCTGTGAGAGACTCCTCAGCCCAGCCCAATCAAGGGGAGCTATGAGCATAAAGAGCAGGGGATGGTACTGTGGCTCCACAAGCTGTGCTGAGCAGCAGCTTTCATTTAATCAAATGTTATCTCCAGAAACCACAGCTGCAGCTGAGGCCTCTAAGAAACACAGCTTCTCCTGGGAGCCCTTTCCCATGCTTCAGTGAGAACATCAGAATATTTGCCTGGGTGACGTGCCAGCAGTTTGGATTTGTACCTGGCATCTCAGCAAGTGGAAAGCCTGAGTCTGCAGGGTGAGGGAGAAGGACCTGCACTACCCGCTACCCAGCTCTCCATGATCATCACGAGCTACCCCCGGCAACCTCTCCTGCGTACACTGCTTGGATAGTTTTAGTGTAATAAAAAGCAGGTTCAAGAGAACATGACGGGCAAAAAACCCCACAAAATTACAGTCATACATGCAAGAGACAGAGGAGAGAGCATGTGTAAGACACACTGCACGAGCTGCTGTTTGGAGCAGTTTGAGGGAGCCAGTCCCTGTTTTGTGCCACTGGATGATACCTACAGAACAAACCCAAACCTCAACACTTATTGTCAAGCTTTTCTCGGGCCTTAACTAAATAGAGAAACTAAAAAATAGTTATATTTCCTATTACAATTGATCATTAGCCTTGTTTCTAGAGTGCTTAGTAACAAGTATCTTATTTTTCCATAAACACATAACAAAAAGACAGTTTGTCATGTGTTTTTAAGCTTATCTAGACCCTTAGCAAATATTTACTGATCCGTTGGTGAGAGAAATGACTGCCAGGATTCCAACGTAGAAGTTAAGGAACATAATAAAAAATAAATTCTTTACATTATTAATAGACAACTGTCTTCTTTCCTAAGCTTGTATTCAAAGCACTTCACACCAACCTCACCCTATGCAGCCTAAAACAAGCCATGCAATTTCTCCGTGGCACAGCATACAGTCAGAAGCTGGGGTGCTCATGCTCCTTTCCTGTGATTCAACTTTAGATAAACTGCCTTAGTTGAGGGACCATCTCTTCCAACTTGCCTGGCCAAGAGGATTATGCTGCTAGCCATCTAATTTTAAGGTGCATTTCATATGTAACTGAAAACATTACTATTTTCTTGTTGTTATTGTGTAGGAGGAGAGTGGGAATTATAGATTATCTTGTGCAATGCTGCCCCGTTTTTCAGCTGCAGTCAAATAGTGGGCAAAATTCTGAACAGTCAATGATGATTTTTCTCTTATTTTGATGCCCCAGCTGCAGGGGAACATGTAGATGTGAGTGGAAAAAGGACAGCTAATTTTTCAAGAATAGTTTGGTAACATATTAACATTTTGGTAACTCACTCATACTAGCAATGTATTGCTGGTTCACATTTAAATAGCTTTGGAAAACCTGTTAACAAGGATACATTACTAAAATTTAAATATTTATAAAGTACGGGAGATTTGGTTTTATCACTTACTAGAAGAACAAGCTGAAGTACAAATTTTTAGCTTTGAACACCATGCAGCCAGAACACCTGCTGTTTTATACAAGTACTTCTTTAATATTAGATATTTCTGGCATTCACAGCTGCCTTCAGTGGCAATAGCTTGAAAATCATTTTGCTATTCTTTCTGTATTAAGAAATCAATGCCCTTTTTTTATCATTTATCTATCCAAAGATCCTCCTAATTTATTATCAGTTCATTAATGTACTGCCTACTACCTTTCAAGATCATTAAAGAAGTTAAATAATATCTTAAACCTTCTTCCTCAGCATTTTGTCCCTTAGAGCTGTATTGTATATATGTGATTAAATTCACCTTACTGTTTCTAGTCTGATCATTCCTCACCTCTCCCCGTTTTTTTTAAGGGGAAAATATTTTAACTACCAACCTTATAATTTTAAGTATTTTCTTAAAATTTCTACTATTCTTTCTAGAGATCAGTCATCCTGTATTCAGCAAGACCTATGTCTCCTCTTCCTTTCAAGCAGAAAGGTGCTGCAAGATATTTCTAAGATGCCACCAGGATGGATGCCAGAGCCTCTCCAGACTAAGTTCCCTGGTTACTTTTGTGTTCTGCTTCAGTAGCCATCTGAGCAAAAACAGGGCCCAGTCAATAGAATCATCTCTCCACAGAAGGGACCCAACTGTCTTCCCTCAGCTTCACTGGATCCTGTTTATTTCAGTCACTTGTATCCCCCATCCTCAGCCACAGGCATGCATCCTCCACTGGAGAAACTACCTCAGAGATGTTCCCTCTGTGTTGGTCCCCTCTTTCAGCTGAGCCAATGGATCTATTTCTCTAGTTCAGTGTGGAAATGCACTGGCTTCTCTTCACACACATTTGTGCCAGTGCTACATAATCACTGTTTCGAGATTTTTCTTTTTAGTACTACAGAACACCAGTTTTAAGCCATACTGATGCCCAAGCAATTTCTGCTTTTTCCACATTCCTGAGGCTGCATTTTCAAGCTGAGTTTGTCATTCACAAACAGGAAAATTTCTATCTATAATCCTAAACCCAAGAAGGCCTCTCACTTTGTGACAGAAGGACTTCATTCAGTCAAGAGATGGAGGCTCTTGTCTTAAATTGGGAATGACTTCGATGAGGAATGATATGCCAATTCCATCAACTATGGGTAGCCTATATTAGTTTATCACTAATAAACTAAAGCACTATGACTGTCACATCTGACTAAGATGATGTTTCATCTAATTTGATTTGCACACTACAGATCTAACTTCTTCCATTTTCTTTCCAGTCATTCAATGCATTTCAGAATTCTTCGCAGACAGTCCATCCCAACTCACCAGCAGAGTCTATTATAAAAGACTAGGCTATTTTCTGACTTTTTTCAGAATAAAGCTGCAGTTTAATGCCAAACACAAGATTAAATGCTCAGCTCCAAGAATCGGGTTCAGTCAGTGATCAAAGGAGAGTGCTTTAATGAATGAGATGCAATAAAGCCAAAGAACACCTTCCCAAGAGCTGGCTGCTGCCAGGACAGAATGCCAGTTTGTTGAAGAATACAAATGCCTTGTTCTCATTTCTACCCTGTAACACACAATCTGTTTTTACTAATTCTCTCTATCTGGCATACCAGACAGCAGGAAAAAAGAAAAAGTTATGTTCTGACAAACAAACCTCAGCAATCCTCAGCTCTGACTCGCAGGCTGCTTAGAAAAGATGACAGGTAACAATTGAAAAGCATCTCAGGTCTAGGTGAAGGCTAAGAGAAATCACACTCTTTCTCAGCTTGAAGGGACTTGGTTTCAGACTAGGTAAAACAACTGTTGTTGACACAAATAGTTGGATGGCAGTGTTAGTTATGTTAGAGATAACTGTCCCATTGAGATGACTTAGAGTTTTCCTACCTTTGCTAATGGCAGGGCAGGTACCTCCTGTGATAGGACTATTTCTGTATCTGTTGAGACAAATACCAAGGCATCAACTTCAGTAACACTGGGTAAGGCAGAAGCCAAGACTTATTGAGAAATAAAGCAAGCAATAAACAGCCATGGCAGAGGACTGACTCTATAAGCAGGTATTAAAAAACTCACTCTGAGCTAAAAGAAATACTGTATTTAAGATCAGTTACTACTTCAATTAAATGAGGTCAGTGATCACATAGTATAAGTCAAGATGCCAAACTATGTCACTTCCTATAGTGCTCTCCAACTTTTTTTTAACAATACTTGGCTAGACAAAACTACATCATTAACTAATTGGTATGATGTATTCCTTTAACTCTCAAGCTTCTGTGCTTGGCAGAGTACTCATAGCATTACAGACACTTATAACAGGACTAACTTGAATCTAAATGTGATCTAAATATAGAGATTTATAACTGAATTAAACCTTATCAGTGGTGGATTTGTGAACTGTGTTTTTTTTCCTTTAAGGTAAGCAAGCTTTATTTTCACATTTCAGGTACATCATTCACACACACTTCAGTTATAATACTTCATACAAACTAAGGACTCCAATGAGGAACAGCTCTTCACTGCATACTGAAGACTGGCAAGCACACACTTCTGCATGGTACTTGTCCAGGGAAGGGGTTGCAATACAGTCATTGCAAACATTTAATTGTTCTTCCAAGAGTCACCTGCTGCTCAGCTACCCTAATGCACTCAAACCAATTAATCTCACCCCACAGCAATGAGGACTGGCTCCACCAGCCTGTCTGCAAGGAGTGCCATGCCCAGTGTTTGCCTTTTCCCTTCAAGGAGTAGTTTGCTCTTAAGGAAGAGGACATCACCTTTCTGTGTGCATCTTGGAGCAAATATCTGAGGTTTTCAACTGTTTCCAGCACCACAGGGTATATTTTCATGTCAGCCTGTTATGAATTCTTCAACAACAGGTCATCTATTGATGAGGCACACATTTCTCGTTCTAGGTTTCATATACAGCAGAGTTACACTAAAAAGAGACAAAGGCTTCTAAAGGCAGATTTTCCATCTGCCTTTCCCCCAGCTCGCTGATGCTTAGCATCAAACTTGAAATTCTGGCCTGCTTGCTCCACATCTGCTGTGCACTGATTTTGAAAGCCGGGAATGGCACAGAAAAGATCAACAGAGGTATGATGGAAGGAGAGAAGCTATGAACATCAAATTGTTTTTAGTACTTTGTAACCAAATATATGGGGGGCTAAACCAGTGTGATTTGACTGAGAGTTGAGTTTGGGCAGTGCTGCTGAAACATCAGCCCCTAGAAATAGCAGGCAAGATGTTTCGAAACACTGATGGGTACAAGGAAAACAGTAGAGCAAGGTTTGTCTGTTTAGGGTTAATTTAATTCCTTCATAACTTCTTAATATGACCTTTTCTGTCCAGCTATCAAACACACAATAAAAGCCCCTGCTTTGAGCTGCAGTGCTGCCTAGGTGTTGCTAGAAAGCCTCCTTTATTTATTTTGGGTTTTACTGTTTTTTTAAGCAGCATAGTAGAACGAGTTATGCTTTCTTCATGTCACAGGCCTCCTGCGCTGATTTTGTACACACAGAAAAAGAAGCTTCTGGCATTTTTCACATTTCAACCAGCAGTGGCTTGGCTGCATTATCAAAGCAGGGCTGGCAGATACACAGAACAGAGCATCCAAGACCCACCACAGACGCTGACTGCACAGATGAACTAATAGCACAGATACCGCTGGGCCACAGCAAGGAGGCCAGGGGAAAAATAAAAACCAATGGAGACAGGGCTAGGCCATGGCTGTAAAGAATCTGCTTTTCTTAGCAGGTGCTTTAAGCTCCAACATCTGCTGACCATATAAATCAAAGAAGCCTGTACAACCTTTTACGCAAATGAATGACGTGAACATATAAATACACCGTGAGGTTTTTTTCCCTATTACTGTTCTTGGCATTGAACCCATATAGAATGTTCAGCAATTTTTTGCCAGCTAGAAAGGTAAGCTTAGATAAGAAAAATACCTTATCAACTGGTGTGTTGCTTGTGGAGGAATTCCCAGAGATGTTTTGAATAAAAGGCTCTTAAAAAAAAAAAAAAAAAAAAGAAAAAGGAGTTTCTCAGGTATTTTAGAATAGGGCTCCTTCCTACTTTTAGCTCTATTGGTTATTCAGCTCCTAGAATTGAGTCTTGATTTTATTCAAATGAAATGTTACCAATTTCATTTTAAAAAGGATTTTGCTTCTTTTAATCATGGAACTCATGAAAAAGAAAGCAAAGCTTTGAAAACACTCAGAAGATCTCCAGCTGAACTTCAGCAGCTATAAGCTGTCACATGGTTGTGCTATTCATCACCTAATTAAACAATTCAAGCAAGTCCTTATAAAATTGATTTTGTATTCTACAGCTACTCACTTATTTTGTATTGAATTTGTACATGTTTCTATAACACACATAAAAATAAATTAAGATTTCATTCTGAGGGACTTAATTATGTGAAAGCCATAACTAAGCTGAAAAACTGTTCATTGATAACATTGAATAATGATTACTTTGCAGCATCCACCTTTCCTCCTTACCTTCCCTGTAATTTTGGGGAAGGTAAATTCCAAAAAATTATTTACACAGCTTGTGTACACCATGCAGCCTTTCTGCTGACAAGGCTTGAGGCAAAGCACTTCCTAGTCATCTCTGGCACAAAAAGCTGGAGTGGCTGCTTTGTCTCTGGCACAAAATGTGTCTTGCCCCATCTGATATTCACAAAGCCAGAACATAATCCCTGTTTTCTGCTGGGCTTGTTTCTCTGAGACATAAGGCTTTGTAGACTGTATGTATGAACCAAAAGGCTGCAGGGAGCCATTCGCTCAAGCTTCATGTTCAGTCCAGAAAGCTCCTCCAAGCTCACAGCCTGCCTGCTGTTCCCTCATACTGTTAGTCCCACCGAGCAACAGCTTCTGAGGTGACACAGAGAACCTGGGTCTGGTCCTGCTGCTCACCCCAGCCTAAGCAGCTGGGTGAAATTAGTACAACGGAGAGGAAGGAGAAGAGGTCATCCTTTGTACCACACACCTGACCCTACTTCCGCTGATGCTCACACAAAAGTATTTCAGGACAAGGGGAACCTGATTTTTCATCCTACCTGCACCACAGCAAACTACAAAAATTCCCCTCTAACCCCTGGAAAAAAATCAGTCCAAAAGGAACATCAGCTCCAGAAGAACATTCAGTTTCATTTATTGCTTGTTTTAGCTGTGCCTACAAGTGACATCCTACAGAACCTTTTCAATGCAGACAGTTCCAGATGTCCTGTCTCTGTCACTCCAGTCTCTGAGGATATACAGCCAAGAAGCAGTTCCACTTGTATCCCAGTGACTCCACCATGTGGAGGGGTTCTTATCAGTTGGTCAGCTCCATGATTTGGCCTCATATTTGGTAGGCACTTTTGGTTTTTCTAGTATATCCTCACTCTCCTTTCCAAAATATAGAACGTTCAAGCATCTAAAGGCCAAAGATCATATAGGAAAGCTGCTCTCTTTTAGCACTGTCATAAGAACCAGCACCATGTGCATTTTAGCTAATTCTAAAAGAATTTCTGTTCCTTGATGAAGATTTACATAATGTGGAAAGCCATTCATTGCAAAATGTTACTCATGCCCAGCTGCTTCTATCTATGGCAATTCCATCTCTTTACAGGAACACTCAGACAGACACATACTTAATACAACAGTCACCTTCCAAAGAAAGCATTTCCAGTGCAAAAGACGTGGTAAACACAGGTCTCCTAGTCCCTGCTATCACTGGATGCTAGAACTACTATTACAGAGAGATAGACCCATGGCTTGGCACTAAGTGCCCCCTTCTCTTGAGTGGGAAACTGCATAGAGGACAGGCAGGGTCTGCAGCTCAAGATGCAGAGTCTACAATAATTTCTGGCCTGTTTTGCAGACAGAAAAATCAGACATCAATTTTCATCCATGTGTTTTCAAATTAATAGCTTCATACATTGGAGCTAGTTAAAGTGTTGAATATTTTCCTTGTTGTATCCTGTCACTGATGAGATACAATCTGTACAGTCACATGGAATGCCAAAGAAACTCCTGCAGAAAATGCTCTGTTATGCTGTCAAGAGTAATGGCTGAGTATTGAAAAACAACTGCACGCAGCCATCTACTCACAGAAGAGATATTATAGACAGATACAATCATGTTTATTAAAGCTCATCCATCCTAAGCAGTGCAACATATCACTCGGCCACAAGAGAACAGGTGCTGAGCATTTTAATAAAAAGATGTAAGACTTCTAAGAATGGAGGCCAAAGTTGAGAATGTTCATGGACCTCAAAAAAACAAACAAAAGCAAAAAAAAAACCAAAAAAACCCACCAAACACTTGTCACTGTAGAAAATACAAGCTAGTCTAGAATGCACCCTCATAATGTATGTGAACAAAAGGTATATTTAAACAAAGGAAAAACCAGAAACCCCAAAGAGCAGTAAAAACATGCCATAGAAAATACGCTAACAGTGAAAAATTTTATCAGACTTGATTTGCTTTCCCAGCTTTGAGCTCTCCTACATAGGGTGCTTTTACTCTTACCCTATTTACTCATTCTATAACTGCAAGTGATCTGAAAAAAATCAGTGAGAACATTCCAAGAACAAAATAAATACTGAAAAATAATGAGAGTCTATCCCTAAAAGGCTAATTCCTTTCATCTTAGTCAGACCTCACCAAAATATCACTGAATGAAAAAATTATAATAATGATTGATATTGAATCATTATTGTCCTGGATGTAACATAGGCCATTTTGCAATATATCAGAGGAAAAAGTAGTGTAAGAAGACTGTAGAACAGCGGTAAGTATTTAAAGGGTACGTGATAGCTTTATAAAACAAGTGATGGGTCTGGGAAAAAAGTAAATCCTTGCAGAAACTAATAAGCTCCCGTCTGCACAGTGGAGTTCACAAAATGGCAATACTGTGTCATTAGGCTGGCACGACAGCTGAATCACTAATACACCACCAGCAGAGCATGTGCAGAATGAAATCCATGGAGTCCTGGACTGCTGCTTCATGCTTGGGTGTGCTGAAAGGGTCTTGGCCCTTGCACAGGGCAAGGATGGCCACGCTAGACTGGAGCACACTTGAAGTAACAACACATGCATTCCGACAGACTCACGTGGCTCAAGTGAGTTGCAAGTGTCCATTTCACGTTCAGAGCTTCTCTGCATCCCCACCATAAAGAAGTGAATAATGCTGTATGAATTTAGGAGGAAGCGTCTTCAGAGTAAGGAAGAAAGAAACTGCCTGTATACCAAAGATACAGACTCTTCCATTTTCACATGTTGGTGATGCTCAGATTCTTGGCAATTCCCTGAGTGCTTAGAGGAGGGGGCAGGAAACCTGTACTGACATGAAAGGCAAACCCCATTGTCTGTAGACTCTCTGCAACAACTGTGATCACTTTTACCACTAGCTTTCTTCTACCCACCCTGGGATCTCTTTTTCTGTCATCTGAATATTTATTTGCCCTGCCAGGTTTGAGGTATGGCAAGAGCCTTCCCTGGCTGCTCCTCAGATTTCAGCAACAGAGCAAGTTCAAACCCCAAGTGCTGCATGTGTTTCCAATCTCTTACACAGCCCACTGAGCAGCCTGAACACTGCTAGGACAGGCAACTGCTCCTGAGCTGCCAAAACTAGCCATGATTCTCACACAGGATCTATCACTGGAGCCAAAGCAATCGCAAGACTATGCCTGCCTATTACGTAGGCTGCTGTCCAGGAGTAATATGCTTCAGGCCTTAGTCTGATGTAATAGAAACCCAAATACTAGCAAAACAAATACTTAGCACTAGCAAAATGCCTGTATTATCAAAGTCCTGAGCAAACAATGGCTAACAGAGATACTGCCTCCAAAACAAACAAGGTCAGATTACATTTTGAAAGGTTAGAACATAAGAGTATGCTCCAGCAATTTTGAAGATAAACTGATTTAGTAATATCAACACATAATACAGCCTTTAGTCTGAAGGAAGAACTACTTCTTTGTGAATAAAACAAGTGCAACTTGCCAGTTTAAAGGGGAAAATATGTCTCAGGCCAAATACAGATGATAAAAATAAAAGTTCCAAAAGTTTCAAAAATAGTTACATACAGAAATACGCATACTAGGCAGCCATCTGCTAGCCTAAAATAGCATAAAATTAGAACACATTTATCTAACTGAAATGGAATTATACTATCCCTCCTCAAACCAGCCTAGTTAACAAGAGCAGCTAGGCTATCATTCCTCACTACTGAAAAAGCCTGCACCAGATCAAACGGGGTCCCAACCTGTCCCCAGCAGTTCAGGTTCAGATATAAAGCATACAGTCATCTCCAGCTTGGAAGACTTCACAAGACATTATAACAAGGATCTAGATGCAGATTCAGCCTCTAAGTACTTTATAGACAGGTGTCCTTAAGACACTTTTCTACTGTGGTTAATGCAAAACCAGTTTGCAAAATTTAGCACCCAACCTTAAATAGCCATTAGGAGCTATAGTTGGTTTGGCTAAAGGACAAGAGAATCCCTCAGCTACTGACTACGCCAGACCTGTGGCACATTTTATTAATAGATTTTTGAGCATACCTTAGAAGCATTGCTGAATATTCTTCTGTACACATACTCTAGTATCATACTTAGTCTAACATTTCATATGCAAAAGGGCTAGCAGTAGTCAAAATAACGTGCTGATTTCTGTAAACCAACTGTGCAAACATTCAAATTTAATTAAATTATATTTATAAACACAGGGGGAAGAGAGCTTCCCTGGTGGAGCCCAGAGCATGATGTTTTATCAGCTAAATAAATCAGTGCATTGCCTACCTTGCATGAAACCGAGATCTTCAAGCTTAGCACATATGGGTACTCATTTGGCAAGATCTGCCCGGGCAATGCATTCAAAGTCCTGCACTTGTAAGCGGTGCTGCCAGTCCAAACCTACAGCACACTCCATCTACACATGCTTTCAGGGTCTGGAAGTTGCAAGGGTTACCATGTAAACACTGCTAAGGCACTGTTGAGGTTCTCCAAAGCCTAAGCACATTCAGAACAAACTTAGGGCTAAAAGGGTTCAGTTCCAGTCCTTTGCTTCAGAGCATAAACAGGAATAAATGGTCTCTCAGCAACAGAGGGTTGTCACACAAAGCATCTCTGTAACAGTCATGGCAGTGCCTATCACAGTGCCACACTGTGGGGTCACCAGTGGCTGTCTCCCAACTCCTACACAGAAAACACCTACATTACCACCAGAAAAAGAAGCAATGGAATTTTTAAATACTGATGAGAAACATGACCATTTCTTAAGAGGTCGTATCAGTGGATCTTAAAGTATCCTGCCTACCTCGCCTCGTGGCATACCCAGGAGGCCTGCCTCTGATCTGGATTCAGTTCATGAGAAGTTTTGCCAATGTCTTGCCATATGGACACACAGTTGGTTTCTCCTGCCTCATGAAGTTTACAATATGAGTTCTGATATAGAGAGAACTCTCCAGAGACAGAGGTGGGGAGGTAAAATCCTGTTGAAAAAAATTAAAATGGACAGAAAACCCATATCAAAACAAGCTGCCTGAGCAGAGTTAATTTAGTTAAAAGGTATCAAGGCCACACTATTAGCTACAGCTCATTACTACAGCATGAAATCACGTTGTTTTGTCATCAGTTTCCTGTTCCTGACACTGTTTGCTTGAATGACCTTGGTCAAGTCACTTAATACCTGTTCATAAGCTTCCTATTCTTAAATTAAGGATATTTGCCTTATCCCATGTCTATTGGACTTTTTAAGGATACAATCTTAGAAAAGCAGGTACCTGTGATCACGCTAGTCCTAGATTTTGCTCAGGTTCACCAGTCTTTAACACAGCTTTAAATAGTGCATCAAGTTTAAATATTACCCTAGGTCTCACCCTCATTCATCCCCCAGTAATAAAACTAAGTACCCAGCTTAGTTGAAATACAAGATTAAGAAAAAGGAACTACAGCACATTTAAGTTTTTCTTAGACTGACCAAACAAAAGGTGAGACTTTTGACAGCTTAGGAATGAAACTCAAAATATAAAATGATACTTGAGAAAATCTAAGATAAATTAAAAGGTTTCCATTTATATATCTTAGGGGAAAAAAAATCTCCACAGGGGAAAAGTGAATGCATTTAATTCTCCACAATTCTTGGCTGGATCAAAAAGGCATACAGGGTAGCAAGGCAGAGAGAGCTGTCTGGCAGCCATGACTAGTGTCTATACCATCCTCACAGTCTGCAGATCTCAGACACCACATTTATGAAGACCTGGGGTGCCTACTTTACTACTAGTGCCCTTGGACAAATGCTACCCACTTCTTACCTTTGAACCCATCTCTCTCCCCCTCTTCATTCTGGGGCCTGCAAGGGAGCATGTCTGCTCATTCACAGCTATGGTCCTTTGAAGTGCCATTGATATTCAAACCTTGTGGAGCCTCCTGAATCGTAATGGCACCCTCAAACACAACTCAGTCCACACTACAAATAAACTTGCTCTGGTGAACCTGCTAGCTGCTTTAGTGTGCTAACGTCAGCCTACCTCCGAAAAAAAGGGCTCAGCAGCATAGGCATTGCAAAGGAAAATAAAATCCTCAGCATGGAGCCCTGGAGAAGAAAAACAGTGAGATATTTAAACCTAACCCTTTCTTTTTAAACACTTGGGTGTTCTTTATAGAGGGAATTTCCCCCTCCCCCGCTCCCCACCAGAAGCGTCCAAAGTGTTACTCAATTTATTTACAGAGCTTTGATGTGAGCCTCCAAATTTTTAGTTCAGCTTTTAAGAATGTGAAGGTCAACTGAATTTCTTTCTGGGGAAATTAGGCTGAATTTTACACCATCATTTATTCCAAACAAGGAAATACATGGAGGATACTTTAATTCTAGAGCAGTTTTTAAAATGTGAGTTTAAAATCCCTGAGTTTAGGTACCCTGCACCAACACATACATTCATTGATCATTTTTACATGCAGAACATATTCAACCACTGCAAATGGGCAGCATTACAAGATCTGTTTGCTCTCAGTGGTCCAAAAGAAAATGACATTCCTCCTGGACAGAAGTTGAGATCCTTACTTTCTAGTGGGAGAGAAATGCCTGTGCAAAAATAGCAAGTCAAGAAATAACCAGAGTCCTTGAAAAAAGTCAAGCTTGACTTTCAAGCTGTGCCCTCAGAGGCAATGTCTCCTGCTGAGAGGCCATCACTGCAACTCAAACCACGCTGATCTGAGCAGGTTTTCCACACACAGGGAGGGCTGCTTCTACATGATGGATTCCCCTCCTTCAGGTAACAGTAATTGCTCTGAACTGCATCAAGTACATGCTCCTACCCCCTGGCATTTCCATTTATTTATTTTGATTTACTGACTTCATTGGCTGGTGCCAGAGCCGTTTTTCCTTATGGCTACAGCAGCCTCTCAAGTATGAAGTCTTTCAGTGAGAGAACAAATTTAATGGCATGTTGAATGCTCATTTGTAAAAGCAATCTTAGTCTCATTAAAACTTTCAGCAGTTATATCATCCAGAAATCTCATAGCAATCATGACAACAAATTGTCTAGTAGGAACAGCAAGAGGATCCCACATACCTGAGATGGATGGATTCTGGCTAAGATCAGCCAGGGACAAAGACAAAAGACTCTGCATCTACTGGGATTTGAGAGAACAAATGTCTCTGACCCTGGAGTCAGATGAACCATTAAAATACAGCTACAAATCTAAGAGCTGACTCTGCAGAAAATTCCTGACTTCAAATCTTCCTTCCTGTTGGGAAGCATTGGAGACGGTCAAACACAACAGGCTTTGTAAAATATATCAACATAGCATGGGGGAGCGCTGCCTACAACTATTTCATATTCCCCCATACCTCATCTCAGAGCGCATGCCTGCAGAAGCATCCCACACACAGCTCTGTGGCAGACTCCTCTTCCTCCAAAAACCTGTAAGCAAAAGGGAACTGATGGAGTTCATACCCCTGGATGCTGAGGTCTTACTTGAAGCACGTTCACCAATACAATGCCTGTATTTCTTTAGCTGACCACAGGCAAATACATACACAGAGCAATCCTTTCTATTGCAAGCATATGTATGATGTGTACAAATCTATGGTCAGCTATTCCTGAACTGGAAAACAGAGAAGTATTCCCTTCTCTGCCAGCTCACCTTGAGCAATCATTGCCCTGTAGATGAAGTGGCTTGGACATTACAAGCAATAAAACCAGTTATGCAAAGTGTTCACTCCTGCACCTTCCTTCAAATTCTCCATTCATTTTCAATCAAACAGCACTGAAATTGGTCATCAGATTAGTTCCTGCCCTGCTCTTTGAACGGGAGACAGACACTGAATAGATCATTAAGAGGCTCACTATAACCAGCAGAGTCCCATGTGCCGTACAGGCAGCTTGCTGCACTAAACTGAACTCACATCTGACATTTAGGTTACCTTTGCATACTGAAGAAGCAATCAGTTACACCAAATGAGGGCTATATGGGGACAAACCTGTACTTATAATATTAGAGCATTTTCTTACTTAACTCACTCAACAGAAAAACAATATTCACTTCAAGCTGTGAAAGGGACATCAAGCTAGTCCCTGCCCCAGCAAACATGTGCTCAAACAGCATTAAAATAATCAAGTAATACAGTTTTAACTATGACGTGGTTTCAGTGCATCTGGTATCCCACTGGTTAGGACTGAAGCTGCAACAACACAAGCCAAGACTTTCAGATGTCTTCATCTATACTTAGTTAAGTATGAAAGAGAGCTCACTCAAAGGGCCTGAGGTCACTCTGCATTTGTTCTAGGCACAGTAAAATGCATTCAGATGCTTGGCTTAGAGACAACAACTAAGATGCATAACTTCTCTTCTACTTCTGAGAGAAGAGAAAACAGAATTCCTGAAACTTAAATATGGATAACTTTTGGGTTTAGAAATCCCAACATCCTGTCTACGAAGTACAATATTTTGTTTGGCAAATACTTGATACTAACATAGTTTTGAAAATATGTACATTTTACACATACAAAATTCTTCCACGTAACACCACTGAATCACTGACAGATTCAGAAAATTAAAATGACAGCAATACTTGTATATTTATACATCATGTTAAAAGTCAGTTTAGCACCCTAATCCATGCCACTCTATTAGAGTGTGTGTATATATAGAAATATACATATAAATAATTAATACACACTCACACGCACTTTGCTATACATATTTCTAACATTGCAAATAGTTATCCGCCTCATACCTGTTCCTGAAAAGGCATTTCAAGCCTTGAAAACTGCAAAACCTTTTGCATGTACTCACTAAGTCAAGGAATGTGTCACCAAGTTTCCCTGGGAAGCAGAGTAATCAGCTAAGCTCTTTACTGTAGCCCTGGATCATCTAGAAAGACAGGTTTATACAGAGAAGTAGGCAGTTCAAATGCCTATATTTTCTCTTACTATGCCTAATAGGAAGCATTATCTCTTGTACCAAACCATGACATCTTTTAGATGTCTTGCACTTAGTACAAGAAAAACCTGATGTACTTTTGGCTTTGGATGCAATTACCATACAAATCTTCAATTAGAAAAGACCCTAACCTCATACACAATGTTCTCCAACTACCAGAGAAACTTCAAGAGCTTGATCTTCCTATGTTTAGGTACACTTGTGAATTCTTAGCTTCAGTATTAGAGTCAACTCAAAAGCTCAATTATTCTATTTGAGATCTAAGGATATTTTTTCTTTAATTCCTTTGAATTTAGTAGATGCAATGTTGGGCTTTTTTGCACAACTTTAATAGTGACCTATAGTTTCTGCCAGCTTATGAACAAAACTTCACAATAGTCAAAAAGGCTAAAACCATATTCCCTTGTACACCTTAAAACATGAAGGAAATAATGATAAATAATAAAGCAAATGTAAAATTATTTCCTCTGGTAAATATTTCTTTTATGGCAGGACCTGGGCAAACAGTTAACATGACCATATTCTTCAGAAGCACCAAACTTCTTGGAGGGTGACAAAAAGCACAGAGCTTTCCTGAAGGCTCTTTATAGCCGGAAGACCGTTTTATGGTATATCATTTTTAGGGACATCCTCCTGGACACAGTTCTCAATGTAAGAGTTTTGCCATGGACATCAGAAGAACCAGGTAAACCTCCCTAAAACCAAAGGTCCTTCCAAACTAAGTTTCAGTTAAGAGAAGAAAAAACACTACCACCTGTTGTGTTCACTTGCAAACAAGAAAAACAAGCAAACAAGCCAAGAAGCAGCAAATACAGCTCCAGTTAGACATAAGCACGTGCCTAAATTGTGCATGTCTAAGTATTTCCTCTTAATGTGCTTTTCAGGACACACTGGTAAGCTTCGCAGTTTCAAATAAGTCACACTGATGTCATTTACTATTTGTTTTCATTTCCATATTGCCACTAATCCAGTAAGGGCTTTCGAGGCCCTAATCCCACAGAGATTCAAGCATGTGCTTAACTTGAAGCACTCAGACTTTCTCACTGACTTTTGGTGAATTGTACTCAATGATGTAAATATGTTAGTTGGCTGTTACACAGGAAAGCAATAAAGACAAATTCATTAATATTTGTCTACAGCAGTGACAGTTGCCACAAAGAACAACATCAGGAAATTATTAAATGCATATTTATTGCAAGGTTTACATAACCCCTGGCATTGAGCCAGCACTACAGGAAAAAATAGCATAGAGTTCTTTCACACTTTGTGCATGGTTCATTCTGTGCACTGAAGGTGGTAGTATCTGGAAGAAATAAACGTCTTTATGTAATTGAAACCCATAACAAAATGTGCATACACAGATATATAAATATACACACAGACACACATATTCATAGAGTATGGGAATTAGAAGGCTAGGTTACCTTGAATATGGTATTTCTCAACTTCTTAGAGCTTGACTTTGGACCTTAGATTATTGGTCTGATTAAAAAGCTTTGGGGTTTGCTTGTTTTAACTTCCCACCTCTGCTGTCTATAAGGTTATACATTTACCACTGCAAAGCAAGTGTATTTGCAGTAAACCATGGGCAGTTACCTGAGTCTTCAACCTTGCTTCAGCATTAAATCATCCAGAAAAGCAATTTATTGCTTCATATATTCCAACACCATGAACAATATCCATTAAAACTCCATCTCATATAGTGACCATATCGCTTTATGCTTGGATTGCAGTCTCATATTACAGCCTCTCCAAGACACTGGCCTACCATCTCCCTGCCAACATGAGACTTGTTACAGCATCCTGTGGCACCCAGATTCCCAAGAAGTGCTATGTATTCCCATCTGTAAGAAAACAGTCTCCAGTATAAGTATTTCTGTAGTAAGGTGTAAACATTGAGCCCGAGTCAGTACTTGTTCTGGGAACAGAGGAACTGCCAAATTGTCCCTTCAAAACGACAACATAACTGTCTCAGAAGTTGCAATAACATCTCAGTGCTAAATCCCATATGGAACACGAATTGAAAGTCTCATAAATGTACCACATAAAATCAATTACAATGTCAGAAGCATTTAACTTGTTTTTTTCCCCTGAGCCTGTACATCTTGTTGAAATAAGAGCCTTTCAGTCCACTTTTAGCCAAATCTGAGTCTAATGGATATTGCTTTTTAAGACACTAAAATCACTTTTATTTCTTTCTCTGACCGTGTAGAGCAGGCTCTCATTAATGTACTGTGATTATTTTTTAGACTTTCTTTCTCCAAAACCATTGGAAACACCAATTCAGCAATTCCAGCCTTTGGTGCCTACAGTGCAGAAAGGATTTACAATAAGAAATTATTATTACATGCTCAGTGAGATAATTTTTGGCCAGTGCTTAGAAAAATCTGCCAAGCAATCTGCCACTACCAGTGGCTTAAAAAGGTTAGCAAAACTAGTTTCTATTTCTGCAGAGGCTTCCACAAGATTTATTGTACCTTTTTACCTAGAGTTTGACTCTCTGATTAGACAGGCCAACAAAACTCAGGAAAAAAGCCATCACGCAACAGGTATCCCGAGGACATTTCTTCATGGGCAAATGCAGCAGGTTGAGAGTCAGGGTGTCCCATCTTCCCAAAAAGAGGTCATAAATCTCAGCTTAGGTGACTACCACGTTGGGCATTTCAGGCAGCTTTTTCAACCTTGGAGGTTTGGGCAACCTGCCAGTAATGAAGATGTATTAATGCTTAATGCAGCTTAATGTAATAGGTGTCATGTTCATAATTTACAGAAGCTCTTTCTAAAGCATTAAATTCATTTATACTCCTTAAAAGCTACTCAATCCTCAGGGCTAAGTTAGTTTGGTTGGTGGGAGGTGGCTCTTTTTTAGGATCAAATGATATATAAATTGTTAACATATCCAAACTCATCCATTAGTGCGTGTGAAAGCAATAAATGTGCCAAAGTAGCAATAACATGATCGGGGAAAGTCATTGTGGTCATTAGGGCTGAAAGGGTTTCATTTATGGCACCTAAGAGAATGAAGGCTGTAAAATAAACCTTGGGAGCACTGGTGACCAGAAGGCTTGCCTTATTATGTTAAAGTAAAAAACATCATCTTTTGTTTCATAAATGGTTACCTATTATACCATCAATTTCATCATCACTTCTGTCACCATACTCTCCTCGGATTTAGAAATTCATATACAGTGCAAACAGTACAAGAGTGGAGCACCCAAATGTGGCACTGATGGCCTGGGCCTTTGCACAGGAACTCAGAGACACCCTGAAAGGTTTTGCAGTCACCCAACAGGACAGCATGAGATTACCAGTTTGAGATCTGGTAAGGTTTGGGATGTGCCTGTTTGACAGCAGAGTTCTCGCTGGTGCAAGGAAAGGTTTGAGCTGCCTCCAGACTGAGGCCTGAGTGGCCAGAACACATTTGCTACTCAGGACCTTCTCTGACAGATTCCATATTTCAGAGTGTGCCTCCCTCAGAGGAATGCATTGCTGGCTACAGCAAGGACAGAGCATCTCAGAGCATTCTCAGGGCAAGAAGGATTTCTTGTTTTCTGTGTGTCAATAACACAAGGCAGGCCCTGACAGTCGAGATGTCCGTGTGCTGCTAACAACGATCCAGACTCTATAGTTATCAAAACAGACCAAATCTGCCCTTGGTGACAGCTGAAGCTTAGTCCAATTTTAAACCAGTGACAAAACACCTCCAGGAACCCAGGATTTGACATTTTAGATCACTAAAGAGCTGTAAAATCTGTACTTGCAATACTGTAGTTACAGTCCCCCTAGCGTCAGAAATCTCAACAATTTACACATCCTAAATTACAGCAGTACTTTTGTCCTGATGTAACTGTAGGTCATGCTGTAGAACTTAATTAGCATTACAAATTGAAAGCTTGAAATGGTTTTGCATTTTTCTTTTTTGTTTCCAGAATGTCTCCAATAACCAGCTCGCAAAATGTGTTCCTATTAAGCTAGAGACGTCTAGCTGGGGTCAGACAAGTTGGTCTGTAGTCCTGCTGAGAGCTGAGTTTGGCCAGAGGCCCACATGTTGAGAGAAGGACTCCACAGAAGACTACTACCTGCTCTTCGCCCACCTTCTTCTCAAGGAAGAACAAGTGTTCCCTAAAGAAGAGAGGTGAGCACCAGACAGGGTGACCAGGCAGCTGGTCAGAGAGCTCACCAGATGCCCAGAGCACTGGCTTTCCTCTGTTGCTGTTTGTCTGGTGTTTAATCTGTGTTTCCCACCACAGCTGAGGGCTGCCTGCAGGAATCTGAATTGACACCAGGCTAAATTTCCAAGTAAATGGGTGCCCATACATGTGTTACAGGTACAAAACAGAGCCGAAGCTGTGCCTCCACATGCACCACTACGAGATCAGAGTGTGTGTCTAACAACCTGTAATTAAGTCATGTCATGTAGCCAGATTCGACTTGGAGAAAAATGCCTACAGTAATTGCATTTAGTTCATCTTGTAGCATGGTCCCCATCATAACTGCTAATTCAATTGTACGTTCATTCTGCCAGCTCCTTGCCATTAAGCACACATTTAATTACTTCAATAAAGGATTAATATGCAGCACACAAAAGAAAGGACATCATGCCTTGCCAAAGCACACAGCTGCCCCACCATTTAGTGAGGAGATAAAGAAAGAATATCATTGGGCAGTATAATCCTGTTACAAATACATCATTATTAGATGAACATTCGGGACTTTTATTTTTGTGCTTGTTATTCACCACTCAGCATACATATCTTTCCTTGGCACCAGAAAGAGTCATAATGTGCAAGTGACAGCTCTGCCATTGTTGTCCCAGCGATGGCACTGCTGGCCCCCCTCCTCGCTCCCCCACAAGCTTGTAAGGTTGCTCTTATCTCGTCTCCAGGCGAGGGCTTACAGCAGCTACATTACAACATCCTGAGATAAGGGGCCCTGCTTGACATTATTCCTGTCTGTGCTGCAAACAACTGACAAGCATGGCAAGTATAAAAAAGAGTGAGAGCAACAAAGGCGGCTGCCCCCCCCCCCAGCTCCCCCCTCCCGCCTCAGAAGACAGCTCATCAATTCTCCAGGATGTACACAATCATTATTGTAAGGGAAACAAAGACCAGTGTCAATTGTGCAGTGTTATAAAGCAGTCCCTCAAATTAAAACCATGTACCTAACTGCATCTGATGGCAGAAGCTATTTAGCAGTGATATTTTACGGAAAGGCAATGAAAAGCAATAACTGCTTTATTTAATGTATCTGTTCAATCCAGCTGCCTTGGATGGGCCTTAATAGAAGTTGTCGATCAATGTCAGTGCCTTTGAAATAACTGCAGCAGACTGCAATAAACATGAAGGAAAGATAACTAAAGCTACTGATCAGCCTCTTGTTACCTTCCTGCACACAGAGATTTGTCATTTGTTTGTACTGCTTATAATAGTTGGGGTGGATGATTATCACAGGAGCATGGGGCTCTGTGAGTGTGAGGGGAGGAGTGAAACCAGTTGGGGAGAAACACCGACCAAAAATTCACCTGGGATACCATGAATCTGGATGCTGCATCTCTGTAACACACAGATCTGTTCTCCTGCTGTTTCAGTTCAGGACAGCTAATCCCTCACATTTCTCTGGTCCACAGAGGAACTCGAAAAACAGTGTTGGGAACAGCCCATCTCTTTGCTTGCCCATGACTACTTCCATGACTACTGTTCTGACATTCCTGCAATAATTAACAGAAACACCTATTTACATATCCAAACATGCTTGAGGTGGTGATGAAGAAGCAGGTGTCTTTTAGGGAATGAACTTACCCAAGTCAAGCCAACCAGATGCTTGTGAAAGCAGCAGCAGAGTCTGATTTGTTCAAGTTGGGAAAGCAATTCATAATCCAACTCTCAGCTCCCCTGCTGAACCAGACATCCTTGGCATGGTGCAGCAGCTACTCCTGAGGGATGATCAGACAGCCAAAAACCCACAGCCTTTTGCACAAAGCAGCTTTCGATGGCAACAGCAGGGAGCTGAGCATACCCCATTTGTCCAAAAGCAAATCAGCCTAAGGAAAAGTAAAGATTCCAAGGGTAAAGACATACATGCTTCTCCCCAGCACTTCCAGTACATGACTGCAACAGGAGTCAAAGATTTAGGAAGAGGCCAATACAAGAGCTGAATTCAGCAATGCGATGGAGGCAACTGCCAACTTTCAGCTGATCTGGTCAACCCATTCACCTTGGGCTTGAATGACTCTTTAAACAAGATTTGATTATCTAGTTTTCCCAGCAATATTTTAAAGCTGCACGTTGGCAGCTTTCACAGCAACAAAATTTGTTGTCATTTTAGCTTTAGAGTCTCAACAGGCTGACTGTTATTTGTTTTGCTTCAAGGAGGGCAGGGAGAGCTCAACAGGGACCTGTAAAAATTCAGAAAAATACAAAAATATTCTTCCCACTTTTTTCAGTCTATCGATTTTGCTCAAAGACTGTTAGAATCTCCCTCAATATACTGAAGTCTTAGTCCTGGAAATTTTATCTGCTGGCCTCCAAGGAACAGCAGGTAGAAATTTTATATTACCAGGGAGTTGGGAGTCTGTGACCAGCATCCCAGTATTTCAGGTAAAATACTGCCAAACTATGGAAGAGTATCAGCAGAATCCAGGCTTCAATACTTGCACTACTGCACTATGCATTTCTCCTTTTCCCTCTGGTATCCAAGTACTATTAGGACAAAGGCTGAACTGAATGGAACTGAAATTCTATTAATTACAGTTTAGGTTTGTTTTGGGTCAGCATCCAAGCATAAAGATAAAAATTCTCTTTCAGAGTTTTTCTTGGCAGTTTTGTAACTTTTTAGGTAACAGATCCTCTTTTTATCTCATCTTTTCATTACATGGCCCTCACCTATGCAAATGGATCCCGAGAGCTTGGGAAATATGATCAAGTGCATACTATCACTTTTGCTTTATAGGCAGAGAATGTAAACCAAACAGTAAATTGACTCCTCCAAGGGCAGGCACAAGCTGCAGCAAAAGCAGACAATTCTTGCATGTCAGAAACAATACACCTAACTCAGAACCTCCCCAGGAGTTCCCAGTGGTGTGGGAGCACTCATTGACCTGGCATCCCACTGCACACTCCAGAGTACTTAATTGCAACCATCACTTAGAGGGCAGCCTTTCATGCCCAGGTAGCTCACTTCCCACTACTAGAAATGACACCTTAAGCAGTTTGGACACAGAGCAGCATCTCCACACAAGTCCACAGCAAAACATGACCTAAAGGAGAAAGCAGCAAGGACAGAGTTCTGCTGACAGCTTGGGAGAGAACAAATGTTTTAATGTCTCAAATTGGTTATTGCGTCTGTGGTATGCCCTTGCTAGTTCCCTCTCAGCAGGGTGCCCTTTCCTTTCAGCTCAGTGATGTTACTTTCCAATCCATATTTTTTCATAACATATGCTTCATTTGTGATATGGCACTTCACAGCTTTTAAAAGAATATTTTTTCTTGCACTTGGCTCTACATATGTGAAAAAGAAATAAATGTGCAGTGTGAAGACAGATGTGGACTCATATCCATCTCAGATGTCTAGATGAAAGCCTGCTCTGAGTCTGAGCAACAAACCACGCAATTAATAGCTCTACCCAGTTTCAGTGTAAGTTCAGTTTTCCCTGAGAAAACCAGAAAGACCATTAGACTAGATATCATTACTATCCAACACATAGCACTTTTAATAAACAAGCTTAAGCCACTTCATAGTCTCAACATCTACAATACAAATAGCCAAATCTGTATCAAGAAGAAAGCTCAAAAACCCCCATGACTTGTGGCATAATTGAATGCCCTGGACAAATGCTCACAGTCCAAATACTATTGTTTTAAGCAGAAAGGGTCTGACCCCAACGTTTATTTTTAAGGTGTAGGGATCACACTGCCGTTTCTGCCTTTGCAAGAGCTCCTGCAGCAGATGGAAAGTTATTGAGATCACTCAAGTGGCCCCAAACTTGTTTTAGCTGGATCCCCCCAGGTCCCAAGGGACATGATCACAGAATCACAGAGTATGCTGACTTGGAAGGGACTCGCAAAGATCATCAAATCCAGCTTGTAGCCCTGCACAGGAGCATCCCTAAGAATCATACCACATGCCCAAGAGCATTATCCAAATGCTTCTTGAACTCTGTCAGACCACTTCCCTGAGGAGCCTGTTCCAGCACCCTCTAGGGAAAGAACCTTTTCCTGATATCCAGCCTAAACCTTCTCTGACACCACTTCAGACCACTCCCTCAGGTCTTGTCATTGGTCCCCATAGAGAAGAGATCAGTTCATGCCCCTCCTCTTCCCCTCATAACTACAATGAAGTCTCCCCTCAATTCCCTTTTCTCCAGGCTGAACAGACCCCAAGTGCCCTCAGCCGCTCCTTGTACGGCTTCCCCTCAAGGCCCTTCATCTTCACTGCCCTCCTGCGGACACTCTCTAACAGCTTAACATCTTTCCTACTCTGTGCTGACCAAAACATGACACAATATTCAAGGTGAGGCCACACCAGTGCAGAGCTGATTGTCTAATAGACAATGTCCAATGCATTTCCAAGCCACAGTTCAAAGATCTTGAGATCCCTCCTAAAAGTGGGAGATATCTAGGGAATGCCATGAAGAAAATGAAAAGTGTAAGTACACTGGGGCTTCCTCTTGAAAAAGTTTCTCAGTTTCTGGTAGTATTTGGATTAATTATTTCCTAGAACAGATGTAGTTAACACTGTATTTAAAAGGACAGGCTACCAGGGAATGAGATTTAGACAAACCTTAATACAAGCACTTGCTTGAAGTTATTTGCCAACCAACAATTTTCATAAGCCTTGTGACCTAGAATTTAGAGAACGGCATATAGGAGAGAAGTCTTGAGAAGCAGGCTCTTCTCCCAAGGAATAGAAATCAGTGGGGTTTATTCCATTTTGTCCATTCAAAAGCCTGTAGATGCACGTCAATAACAACAATTTGTTTAAGTTATATCAATCCCTATCACTAATTGTTTTCTGTTGGAGAGCCTCACCAGTTTAGAGGTAGGATGCTTGTTATTGCCACTCATCCTATGTACTGGATTAAACTAAGAGAATCTTTGCAACTACTTTTAAACTGGTGTTTGCAGACAATTGCCTTGCTCACTAAGGGCTGCAGTGAGGCTGTTGAGTATCAGCTGCTTGAATACATGCTGATATCAGAGTGGGAAGAGAACAAAAAAAGTAATGGCTCTCCATATGTTGCCAGCATGCAGGGGCCTTGGGCATACAACAGTATGCCCTTGTGCTGCACAGGGCATGCCTCAGTTCCAAAAGCTCTATTACTTCTATCCCACTCACCATCTGAAAGGAGGGTGATGAATTACAACATTACAAACCTGCTGTCTGCATATCTTCCTCATCAGGATGCACAAATATCAAAAAAGTAAGTCCTGCTACAGCCCAGATCCTGCAATAATCAGCTAATAACCCCAAACACTGACAAGGTGCAAAGCCATGTCTGAGAAACACTCCTTGAACACATGGGTCCTGCCAGCAAGAGGAGACACAGGCACCCACTGTGATAATACTCTTCAAATAAGATCCAGGCACTCAAGTGTTTAACACAGGGGATCCAGTCTTTGCTTTACACTCAGAGGTAATCACTGTTATCAGTCTGAAAGAAAATGGAAAAATAAAAATAAAAATAAAAAAATCCCCCAACCTGTTGCAAACTAATTGTGTGCAAAACACTGCAGGGAAACTACTTTGAGCCTAATTTTTACCTCCCACCTACAGTCCACGCAACTGCTGTCCAGCTGCAAATGGAAATTGTGCCTACAGAGTCAGTCCATGGTGAGCTGGCTACGTGACAGTGAGGTCCAGCTGTGGGCTGGCTGGTGGAGTTTAAAATCCCTAGGCCATTAGCACAAGAACAGGCACAGTCACCATACATTGTCTGATCCTCTCCTGCTGCTGGGCTGCCCACTGCGCTCCCACTTCAGTCCTCGCGCTGGAGAAATTAAAAGGGCAGGAACTACACCGTTTAACACAGCAGCAAACACATTTTCAAGGCACCATGACTCCTTATCTTGGGAGGACAGCTTATTTCTAGCGTTTTGCAAAGTAGTTAAAGGAAAAGGCCCCAGGAAAGACACAATAGCAGCAGGTGGGTTGTGAGGCAACGTACAAGAAGCAATTCCTGGAGCTAAATTATGCAATGGGTGGATTGAAAGCTTAGAAATGGAGAAGACTACAGCCAGAGACAGTTAAACAGCTTCAGCACAACACTGACTTTCTTATTCTTTCCTCCCCCTTTATTTTTAACATTGTGCTTTTTCAGTTTCAAACCAAGAGCAAGAGAACCAGCCATACTGACATAATTTTGCTTTAACCTTTTAAGAAAAATACATGCCAGGAGACTGAGCAAGCTACTAAATCATAAATTTACTTTAGCTCCCCGCAAATTTCACCCTGTGAATTAGTAATTGCTAGAATGTAAAATTAAGGAATTTATTTTCCATATCAGACCCTTCAGGATCAACAACAACCCCTTTTGAAAATGCATCACACAAAGACTGTCACCTAGAGATCTTCTGATCCATCCCTTTCCCACTTTTGCAGTATTTACGCTCCTACTTCCTCTCTTTAAAATTCAGTTAATATTTATCATCTTAGCTTCTTTTTTTGGCCATCCTACTCAGGTAAGTATCAACTATTCAAACAATCTTCCTCATCTGCCAAAACCCTGGATGAAAACTTGACTTCACCCCAATTTTGCTAGTGCCCACTCTTTTCGTGCAGCTCCATGAATGGTAGCACTGGCCTCAGCAGCTGATATAGTTCAGGGCAATGCTCCTTAACAACCATGGCATAGCCAAGTCCTAACGTTGTGACTCCTCTATTCCACTGTGGTTTTGTACTGTAGGTATGGGTTCCCTGGAGACAGTATTGCTTTCATATTTCTGTTGTGAAGCACCTCATGCTTTTAAGGTACCATTAGTAGAAGTAGTCACAATATTTGGAGAGCCAGGATTGCCTTCTACCAGCACTGGCTTAAACACTTAGTAGAATGCATACATTAAAAGGCAGATTTCAACAATAGCAATCATTTCCAGACCAGTTTTGTTTTGGACACCACTACAGTAGGCCTTGCTGCAAGGTCAAGTGTGTGTTTGTGGTTTTTTGACAGCAACAAGGAAAAATACCTGGGAATCAGCTTTAAGCAGAATAAAGATTATGGTTTTTTCCAGGTACAGCTGCTGAGGCACTCTCAGTTTCTCCAGTCTCCCTGAAAATACTGCTGGACATTCCTACCATATCACACAATGACTTCATAATGTAGACAAATGTCCACTAGAGATTAGCATGAGCTTGCTAACCTCATTTCCACTTGTGACCCAAACCTGAATTGATCCTGCTGTCTCAAGGGGTGAAAGGCTAGCATACTGCATTAACCCAAAGAAATGGAGATATTTTTTCATGTGGTGTCTTGCCTGTTCAAGTTTCTCTGATTAACATGCAGCCTCTGTTCCTCATGTTGGCCAAGGTATCACATAAATCGGTTTTGCTTTCTTATTTTTCAGAGATTGATAGTTTGGACTTTTCTGTATTCTCCAGCATTATGATGCTCTCCTCCACCCCTCTGAGAGCTGCAGGCTCACAGCTGGAAGACAAGATCTTTCTGTTCAACCTGTTCAAAGCTGTACAGCACCACCGACGCATATCACCACCTTATTCTACACAAACAGCCAAAAATACATCAATGAAGCTGTGCAGGAACTGTTTCTACACCACATAGAGAGCAGACAACATGTGTTCTTGGAGGAACAGTGTTTCTCTGTGTCCTGCACAGGTGCTAAGTCCGTGTCACCTCATGTGCATTTTCCTCCCTTTTAGAGGCCCAATTGTAAAGTCACAACTTCACTTGGTCCTTAACTTCATTAAGGAAGCCAGTGTGTAATCCAGCCCTTAGATAACAAAGTCCTATGAAGAAAAACCTAACACTGTTACAAAGAGGTCTGCAGCAAACCCACTTTTTTATTGAACTGAATGAGCAGAAGAAAAAGTAGACTCCATTACCACAAGAAGTTATGTGCTACTCAATACAGCTTCTAGTTTTCTAAATCACTAGTGGAAAACATGATCTCTGCAAGTACCTACACACTACCTACATACACGCTATCAACAGCTAATATACAAAAGGCACTGACACTGCTTTGTTGACCAAAAACAAGCACTTGGCTATTCAAGATAAGTCAGGAACAAGCACAGCATAGCTGTGTAACACTCACCATCTCTAGCTCTATTTAAGCAGTAACAACTTTTTTCATCGTGTCACAGGAGAGCAAGGCAACTTATGGAGAACCTAGATATGAGGGTTTATACAAGAGTATAAATGAGTAAAGACGGACAGGATGCAAAGACATTTCCTTCCCTTTATTTCTTTCTCCTTTTTGCCAGCCATTTTTTGCATACAAAAGGAGCCAAAGTTAACAGTTTAGAAGATTCTCCCATATCTGATAAAGCCATGGAAGAGTCACTAACCACAACCATCTCAAAATCCCGGCATTATTTTAATAATAAATAATCTTTAAATCAGAGGTTTACAAAGCTATTTGCAGTATGAGCATCTAAATCCATATACAGCTTGTGCTATATTCTCAGACTGTGTTGAGCAACCCAGGAGGTCCAACTGTATTTTGTGGTAAAACCAGTCATCTCTGTCAGCCTGAGAATAAAAATACAAAAATGACCGCTGTCCGAACTAGATAAGTGTTAGATTTGCTACACACAATCACTCTGCTTTCTCCTCCCAGAACTTTCACATCCCTGAGATTACTATGTGCAAGAGTCTTTGCATTTAGACTTAACTGTCCATGTATTAAAGCAAAGCCAACAAATCACGAATATTAGACAAGGAATGATAATATAAATTTACCAGTACCTCTGGAGATGTAAGTAGAGTACTCCCTAGGGGTGAACTAAGAATAGCATCAAAGAGCTTGGCTAGGGTGATTGTCTTTAATGGACAAAATTGAATTGACCACATACTGTCTGCAGCTAATGGCAAAAGTAAATTAATTTACAGCAAATGACACCATTTGGTCCAAAATTGGTGCGATTGGCTACTGACAAGTCAATGACAGGCTGACCACAGGACACCACTAACACAAAGACAAGCATTTAGAGAGTTCTGAACCTGCAGGACAGCAACACCACATCCAATTCCTTTTCAGGGATAACAGCTATATCCAAAGCTGCTTACTTAGCAAGTTCTGTGTATTTTGATGGGAAATTACCGACAGAACAAGACACTGCCTTAAAAAAAAAATACATTAATTAGGGTTCTCAGTCTTATTTTTCTTGCAATTTACTAAGCTGACTGAAAACATTTTTGGTTTGCTTTATTTGAGAGCTACACAAACACATCAAAAAAAAAATACACTGGCTTTTGTTCCTTAAAATGAAAAAAGTGTGTGTCCAGATGTAATTCAGATTGGCTGCAAACACCAACAGCACAGTTACATTCGAGTTGCCTGGTGAGATTGATCCAGAGTTGTGAACTCTAAGGGACCCATTAACCCAATTGTTAACACTCGCTAAAGGGTTGTATATGAAATCTGTGGTCTAAGTGGTGCAAGAAGCCAGAGGTTACTCTATTTGAAGTAAAAAACCTCTTATGCTCACTCTGAAAGGTTCAACAGGTCACCACAGCTCCCTAAGCCTCTCTATGGAAATAGCCTGAATTCGGTGACTCATACACTCACATCACTTTCCTATAGTGTCCACAGCATTAAGTGTTCAAAATCTTTCTCAAAGCCTACTAAATTCTTTCTTTCTACTGAAGTGAGTATTGCTCTGTGCAGTGGCCTTCCCAGCCACTACAAACTTGCTGATGGAAAACTATGAGAGCACACCATGTAAGCAATGAGGCTTTTGAAGTGGTCTCCCCATGCTGCCCACCAGCAAAGATAAGACTCCACATGGGCATCTCTGCTAGTTCAGGCTACCAACTGCAACTCTGACCTCAGGAAAAGCAACACACAGAGGCACAGAATAGGTAGGGGAATTGTTGAGAGAACAGTTGATTAAAGTATTGAAGAATAAAATGAGGTTAGATTTAAGGTCCTGCATCACACAGAGGCTTCTGCTGAATTATTGACAATGAAAGGCACTTTAATTGCAGTGCTTAGAGCTCTCAACTATAAAAAAAAAAAAAAAAAAAAAGCAAGCCACGAAATTACCTCTCTTCCTTCACATTGCTTTGATTTTACTCACTTACTCTATAGACCTTTAGAAGTCACCCTTAAGTGCATTTTCCCAAAGTCTCCATTTCACTTGCATCATATCAGCTAGGGCCTAACTTTTCCACTCCCTAACTGAAGAAAGCCAGGTCCTGAAAAGGTGCAAGCTTGTAAAATCAGATTATTTACAGAGCAGGAAGATTTGTCCTTAAAAACTTCACCTCATACTTAATATTCCCATCTCCTCCTTTTCAGAGGAATTTATACACATGCAAGGTTTAAGCTCCACACTTAAAATAACCACCTGCTTTCATTATTCTCTACATACATCACCTGTATCTCCAGGCCATACTACACAGAACGTCAGAGCTGAAGAAATCACTAGAATAATGTAAATAAAAAAAAGTCAGACCACCTTGCTACCCGCAGACTTTGCTGAGTCTTTACTTCCTAGATCACCTTGGAAAGCCACTTAAGGCATCCAGGGAAGTTGAAGTACTATTCTAGCTGTAATCTCTAATACCTCGTTCCAGCCACCACAACCTCTGAGGAATGCAGCTAGTATCAAAGATTTAATGCTTTTTCACATTAGTGATGTCAGCACAAAATGGCCATCTTCTCTGAATAATTTATCTCCCCACTGCATAATTTTCTTATCTCTTTTTCCCTTTTGGCTTTTTACTGTAGATGGGAAGGCAAGTGGCTGTTAGTCCTCAAAAAAACCTATGGAGCATCCTTCCCATCAATCAATTAAAAAACACTTACCTTACACTCAACATGATTTATTTCTTGTTAATACAATTGTCTCACTATATCCTTCTATTATTATACCCTTAATTCCATTAGCCATTCACTTAATGCTCTCTTTAAAGATGACCCCAGTCTGGGGAGAAGGGAAAGAAAAGTTCGTCTAATAGTGGCAATGCCAATAAAATTCTGAAGCTCTTCTCTTAAAATCCTGTAGGTCACAGGAAAGACAGGTCGCAAACACATCCTGCTTGCTCTAAGGGAGAATATTTATTTTTCATTCACTTTCAACTAAATGGTTTGTTGGCTCTAAGCTATTTGTGTTTTCATATTGCAATCTTTGCTGCACTCTTCTGACACAGGAACTTTGCCAGAGAAGAGAACCCTTTCCCATTCCTCCTCAAACAAATACAACTCTGATTTGCAAAAAGATGAGAGCGTCTCATTGCAGCTCTTAGGACAGAGCACCTGGTCACATGCTTCTCAATGAGGCAACTTTCCCACTGCAGCCTTTGCAGCTTGAGAAACATTGGCTTATTCCTTGGGTAAAGTTAGAGCCTGTCACCTCCTGCCCACCTGACAACACCTATTAAGGCAACACATTTACAGCTGGAAGGATGCACTGACACAAGCCCTAACTATGGAATCCTCACCAAGCAAGACTAAGATTACCCAAGTTAGTTGCTGACATGACTGACAGTATCCCCTCTCAGATAAAGTTCACCTAACCATCAGATCAGTTCTTGGACATGAGAGAGTTTGCCAGTGCCTCTGCTTCAAAAGGCAAATCCAGTAGTAGCACATTGCTTGTTTGCTTTCCTGGCAACTCCCCCCAAGCCATTTCCTACTTTCAGGCAATGATTTGTCTGGGCATGCTTCCCTGAGCACAGGGAGCAGTGAGTAAACACCACGGCATCAGTCCTGGGTGATACAATTACAAAGCCACTTAAATGAATAACATGAGTAACATCACTGCTTAACTAATGAGATTCAGATGCACCTGCATACATATGCAATCTGAACCTCACTGTGTACATCACTGCCACACACATTCCAACAGAACAGTCATGGCTGGATAGTAACATCTGGATCACTTTATCCAGTATTGCTGACAACCATCAGGCACAAGAGTCACCACACCGATGATATCGACCACAGTTTCTGCTTCCTGAGCAATAAGTTCTCGAAGCAGAAGGCAGGGCCACCTTTTCTCAGGCTGAATTGTCACCTTAGCAGTCGTCTACACTCAGCATGCCAGGCCTCTCCTTCAGTAGTTCAGTGCAACAAATCACAGTTCATGTGGGCAGCTCCAAGTTCACAAGGACAGAGTCAGACCAGAAAACTCACAAATATAGCACACTGTGTTCTGCCTGCTGACCAGCAACAGGCACAATCAAAGGCTGAGGGACCTTTGGGAGAATCTAAAATACAGTGATTCCTGTGGATTAATTGCATTGGGATCATTATGCTTTCTTAACAGCTTCCAGGCAATTAGTCTTTCTCTGTGTCTGGACTCTTTCCCTCAGCTTTGTTATTAATTAGAGTAAAATTATTAAGACTATGAAATATTTCACATCTTCCTCAGTGCATACTCACACAGAGATAGATCTGTGCCAAGGGATTTGGATTTGGATGCTATGATGGTATCAGTGAAGATCAGAATTCCAGATTTTGGCTCAATCCCTTCAGGCAACTGCCCAGTGGTAGGTTTCAGTTGCTGAATCCTGAATCCTTCCATTGTACAAAGACCTTCATTCATGCTGCTGCCACAGAACTCAAAGCAGTTTGCAAGCTGTATTTATTGTAGCTTTATTTTCTTTCCCTTTTCTGGCATGTAACAAGGAGTGTTAATTCTCATGCATTCACAAGCACAGCACACATTCCATGAGCTCAGTTGAAGCCAAGTCCATGGGTTGGGATAAGATCATGCTCCCATCTCCATGGGAACCACAATGCCAACTCTTGCCCACCACAGTGCAAAATTAAAGGAACAAGAAGATATATCTATATTGAGTACTAAGTAGTAATGTCCTCCAAAACTTACATGTTATGAGGGCATAAGCCATTCTCAAAGAAGCACAATGTGCCCAAGCAAGAGGTGCCATACAAGGTTCATCTCTAATAATTTTCTTTTTGTCTACCTGCATCACCAGAAGTTTGGCTCCCTGCCAAATGCCCAAACTTCCAGTTAGCAGCCCCCCCCCCCTTCCCTTCTTCCCTTAGGATAAAGAAAGAAAAAAAACTATAAAAATTAAAGAACCAAAGTCAAGCTGCTTATATAAATATATATATATTTACGTAGATCACAGTTATATACAGTTAAGATGCTATATACACAGTAAAAGGGAATCAACCCTCCGAAGGGATAGGGAAAGGGGAAAAAAAAGGGACAAGAGGGAACAAAAAGGGACACCGAATAGATATGCACAATCAAACCCGAGAACTAGTAAAATAACTAGTAAAACAAATCTCACCACATCCCTTAAAACAGAAGGGTTGGCAGACACGGCCAGCACTCTCCAAACCTCCACGTGGCAGGACAGTGGACTCTGCAGGCCTCAGCCTTAGATAAGCGAGACCAGCACAGGGACCCACTGTTCCCAAACCTCGCCGTAAGAGAAGAGAGTGAGGTCTCTAATCTCCAACTTATTTATACTCTGGTTTACGTAAAAATCATATGGAATACTGGGTACTTGGCCACTTCCTTGGTTACAAACCGGTCACCAGGAAGGCCTAGACCAAAACCATCACAAGTGGTGTTGCCGGTAAAAACTTACAGGTTTCAGGTTTGATGTCTTTTTTTTTATGGCACCCTCTTTATTACCCTCATGATCAGTGACAGCAACTTGAGAGCAAAATGCTTTTCTTGGTTTGGGGTAGTGCTCTGCATGTTTAGTAGCTTTCAAAAATAATGACAAGCAAATGCCCTTTCCCAGCACTTGCAAAAGCTTCAAGGCATTTAAAGCAGAACTGCTAGGCAGACCACACAACACACAAGCACCTTACTGTAGAACTTCCCTTAATACTGGCGTCCATCAGTGGAACCCTACACATTTCACTGCATTTTCCTTTACCTTGGGAGTTTCCTCCTTATTTTCTGAAAATTCCTTACTATAACACAGTTCATTTCACAAAAGCAACTAAGAGTGGTAAGTGTGCATATACACATCTCTCCTCATATCTGCTCCTCTCACATCCATGTGACAATCCAGTAGGTGTGTTCTGCTACACCTTGTTGCCACGTTAGGCAGCAGCAAAGTGGTCACAAAAATAAATGGAATTCCAATTTGTTATTGATTTATTTTCAAACTTAATAAATGGGCCTAGTGTTGATAATTACCAAACCTCTGTCCAAATATAACTATGGCACTTCATAAATATCCGATAGAGCTAGATCTGCATGTGTCCCATTTTCCCCAGTATTTATAAATATATACCTTTTACACTGAATCTTCTGTTAGGAAATGTCATCTCAGTCATACCCAGATGTTCGATTTTAAACATGAATCTTACTTCTTTTGACTAATTCAAACAAACATCCCTCTTACTTTAGGCCCCACACATAAACAATATTGTACCCCATGCATTCCTATAAGAAGTCACAGAAATAAAAGATGAAAAAAGAAATTAATCCCCATTGTAATCCAATTGCTCTACTGGTGTCTAGCACTGACTAACCCTACACCAGCCAGAGTCAGGGAAGTGATGAGCTACATCACTAGGGAGACAGCTTCTTATCCACAATAGCATACAGGAATGTTTCATGTCACATAGGCAATTCATAGTTTCCCTTGCTCTATTTATATTCATTATTTCTCAAGAGTGCATAGAGCAATTCTCTCTGGTCCATGATGTTCATAACACTCCTTGGGTACCAAAAGGTTTGGCCACATGCCCCACAGCCTTAAAACCGAGCTTTGGTTTGGTTTGAGACCCAGCTTATGTGAAAAGAAGCCCTTCTGCTATCTGCTCCTTTCAGCTAGTCCAAGAAGAAAGACCAAGTTTCAAACCCCACAGCTCGATATCACCACTGGGATATTTGTTAGAGAAGGCAGACCCCTGAAGGTTGAAGGCTGCTGATGCCCCCTTCTCTGCAAGGAAAACCTGTCTTTTGGCCATTAATAAAACGCAGATCTCTCAGACTAATAAACATGGGAACTAGACTGATCTTTGTACAGTCTGCCTATGGTGCTTTATTGTTTAGACTGAACTGCTTTAACAGTAGGGGGAAAAACTTTAGATGTGTGGCGAGGAGGAAAAGGTATAGAAAAAAAAATGGTAGTTTCTTTCTACACAACATGAGACTTTCCTGTACTATCACTGAAATGAAAAGACATTTCTTCTGCCCTGAACAGTCATAACATTCAAACCACAGAGCTAGCCATGAAATCCTATGCATCATTTAGATTTTTGATGGTGAACTGACTTCATAGTAAAAATGTCTTGGCACAGCTAAAGCACCTGCTGTCAAAGGGAAACACTGATTAAAGGGGTGGGTGTTTTTTTAAAGCGTTCTTGTTCACTTTCACAAAACTCCACTACAATAATCCCTGAGTTATAGCTCTGATGAGTAATTACTCCTGCAGCGTGGCTGGAGAACTGCTACTCAAAATCCTCATTAAAACCTTTATGTATTTCTTCTGCATTTGCCTTTCAGCTATTATCAATTACAACGATCCATGTATAAATACACACTTTCCTCCTTGATGATTATCACTATTTCTTCTGCCTGATTCATTCAGTAAGGCCACAGTTCAATGCTTTTGAGGCCACAATGGCCTCTATGGGAATTAAGTCTGACGTCAGAAATACTGAATTGTGGCTTCAGTGAATGAATTAAATGGGGAGGGGAAAAAAATTACACTAAATATCATTGAAAGCGCTCGTACTCATCCAATAGCAACTATGGAATGAGTTAGGGAACTCACTTTGGGTAGAGCTCATGAAAATTAATTTTACTATTTGGGACAAATCCTTTTGCCGTTGCTTTAAGAAGCAGAGCATAGTTACACACACAGTGCTGCTTTCTGTTCATTCTGTCAGTGTTTAAAGGGTGGGATCTCCTGACCAGTGGAAGAAGGTATAAGGTTCTGTTCGTCTGTAGCCTAATAAGTCAAAACATACATGCACTGCCCAGGAGACAGTTGTTTGCTTTCTGAGGATGAATACATTCAAAGATAATGCAGCTGATCATTGTAAATAAAAGTATTGATGAGCACTAGGCTCATTTCCAGTCTGAGGTAAAAAAGTAAACTTGTTAGTGCTCACTTGGCTGTCTCAGTTATCAGTTTCTTAGTGAGACGGGGCTGGTAGAGAAACATAAGCATTACCACCCACCCTGAAAAACTATACCAGGATTAATGGATCTTCAAAGGTAAAATTATTAGGAGTAAAGTTCATTCAGCTTTCCCCTGCCTGAGGCAGTAGCAATGGAAAAGCATACTGATGAAGCAACTGAGAGCAGAAAGAGCCAGAGTGGTAGGGAGCTGGAAGACAATACAGATGCACAGATTCTGTAAATGGAAGCAACCTCTTACTCTGCTGTTTTTAGTCAATTTATACAACTTCAGTAGCCTTCCAACCTTGTCTTTGGAGTAGGGATAAGGGATTACATGGAGTTCCACTACCTTCTTACTTTCTCTGTTTGTAAGAAAGGAGCATAAAGCCTTTTTTGCACAACAGAGCATCAGAGAGGTCAACACTTGCAAAAGTAGCTATTTTTCCTTGCATTTCTGTTAAAATAAGGACTTTGGCAGTATGAACAGTAGCAAAATCAGTGTCTAAGCTGCCCAACAAGCTGGTCTAATGCAGCTCACATTTAAAGGTCAAAACACTGTGGTTTTAAGATTGTCCAGTCACTACACAAATATTTAAGGTCCATTCCCTAACCAAAATCTCAACACAAGCATGAGTTAGCTAAAATAACAATCAGTTAAGTTGAACGGGACATAAGTTGTGCCATAAACCTTATCAGTTCGCAAACCATTCCATAGGAGGTAATCCATTTGATTCCTAATAAGTCACTCCAAAAAGGAGTGAATAATTCAGTCTCACATTGTTCTCAGTATTACTCAACTGCAATATTCAAAAATCAAACATCTATCCTATTCAAAAATCAAACATCTATCCTAAAAGAAGCATGGGGGTTTAAAACAATAGAAAAGCAATTCTCCCTCCTCTTCCATTTTTCAAGCCTTAGGGGGGAAAAAAACCCCTAACACAGAACAACAACCAAACAACTACCTAACCTTGAAGCTTTTCCTCCAAAATCACATAGTTATCACTTTTGGAAAAGTAAAATCTGAGTTTAGCGCTATTCTTCAAATTCACTTTTTTACTTCAGCTTTATGAAACACATCCAGCATTAGAAAATTTGCAATGGGACACCAATACTCAGCAATATATGGACTTAAAAAAATATTAAAAAATCCCTTTTTCAAAATAAGATCTGAAGTTGTTACTGAACTGTGAAGTAACCCTACTTAACACTCTGTTAAACTCATCTTAATTAACCAGCAGTATAAACAACAAAATCATAGATACAGTTTCTCCATGTAACATATTTTCTGCCTATTGAATGTCCTACTATGCATAGCTATGTGATCTTCCTATACAGGAGGAATAAGTCAATGCCTTAGAGCTATAAATAAACCCTGTAACAACACATCCCCAAAAACCAACCTCACTCCCCTCCCCCCCAAAAAAAACCCCACCAAGGCATTTGTTGGGAGATTGTTTAGCTAATGAAACAAGTGGCTTCCACTGTTTTATCTCATAACAGCAAAACTGACTGCTCTTTCAGTGGTTCAAAGAATCACAGCCTTCAGGGCTAAGAGGCTTAAGCACTGGCCTCCCTGCCTGTTTTCATCATGGGTATATGCCTCTCTGTTCTTAGAGAGAAATGCCTCTTAGGATATTCACATACATAAAATAGCAACCTGCACCTACAAATTAATAAGCAGACCACTGCCATTGCAATTTATTTACAAGATAAATAATCATGACCTGATCAAGCAGGTAAGATCATAGGAGAACACTGTACTTTATGAAATAGTCAAGCAATCTACACAGGATGGTCTAAGAGAAATGCCTTAAGAATGACTACAGTTTATTAGCACACAGCTTTCACCAGTTGTTTCAGCCTGAGGAAACATTACTCATAGTCCTCATTGGCTGAGCACCAGATAACAGGGAGGTAACAGCACGTGACAGAAATAAAGTGTAGCAGTTATCAATGTAATAAATAATACGTCCCATGGGGACTATGAGGACAGCATCATGGTGTGTGTAACGAGATCGAGTTTATTCCAAGGGTCACAGCTTAACTAGCAGTTTCAAATGCTGGCACGTCACAACATGTGACCGTGTCAGCCAATCCTGTACAAGTATCCAACTGCACATGTGCAACAGAGTACTCAGAACTACATTTCCCAGAAAGCCTTGCGGCACCTGGTCTAACCACACCCACAATAAAGACTGTTCCATCCAAGGACAGAGCCTGGAGCACAGAACAGTCAGGTAGCTCTTGGATAGTGAGCACGCACACACACTGTGGGTGGCCAGGGCATGTCTCAGGCTAGCATCAGTACACCTTCAGAGTTTGCTTTCAGGCTGTTTTTTTTATTTTGCTGGTTTTTCAGGGGTGGGGATTAATTACTCTAAAGATGGGCTATCACAGTTATTCTTTTTAAAAAACTTTATGTTTATTTACCTTAACATTGAAGGAGCAGCACATCTGACAAGATCTCTAGTCTAACCTCTTGTGCTGGTTTTGGATGGGGCAGTTAATTTGCTTCATCATAGCTAGTATAGCAGTTGTGCTGAAAACAGTGTTGATAATCCAGAGATGGTTTTGTTATTGCTGAGCAGGGCTTGCGCAGCATTAAGGTTTTTTCTGCTTCCCATATGAACCTGGCAGCAAACAGACTGGGGGTGCACATGATGCTGGGAAGGCACGCAGCCAGGACAGCTGACCCCAACTGAGCCCAACCTTACCCATTAAACTATCTTTATCTCAGCCTAAAAGCTTTCTCACTTTTACACATCCTATTCTCTCCCCTACTCCACTGGTGGGGCAGTGAATGAGTAGCTGTGTGGTGCTTAATTTCCCCCTGGGCTTAAACCACACCAGCTGTGAAGACCCAGGGCACCAGCTGTACTCACTTCTCCCCTGTCCCTAAAGGCATACAAGTGCTCTTATTTTCATTTTTAACATCTCCCAAAGAAATAACCTCTAGTTAATAAAATGGGGAGAATGCCTCATCATGAGCAGCACAAACATGGACAAAGCAAGGACCCAAGGACAGTCACAAACCATACTAGAAATTAAACTTCATTAAGACAATCAACAATAGCATTTTCTAGCCAGCCTTCCATCCCAAGAGGTGGAACTCTCTGGGAGGTGACACACCGTACAAGGAAAGGACATTTTATGGCTCCCTCTGGGCCTGAAGACTATGTGCTGGTGCCATAAAATATATAGGCAATTACTGGGTCAAACTGAATTGAGGCAATAAGAAGTCTTTATATTTCCACAGAAAGCATGATAATGCCATTTAGAAACTGTTCAAAAATATCACATGAACAAAGATCTTAGTCTGCTTCATGGATAAATATATGGCATCTTCATCGCCACCTGAAACTCTGTTGGCAGTTTCAGTAGGGAACCTACAGCAACTTCACAATAGGATGACTGTTCCAGCACTGCTCCTCATGACTGAAAAAGCTCAATATATTTTATATTAACCAGCAGAGATACTTGAACTAAAGCTGTGCTTGCACAGTCTTTATGTAACAATTCCTCAAACAGATGTTTTGAATATTATTTACGTTTGCCTCCATTGTTAAGCCTAAATAAAACATAAAAGCTCTAGAGATTCAGCAATGCCAAACACTGTCTGTGAGATTCTAAATATTTTTAACTCTTATTAACTCAACAGAAAATTATATTAGCAATACATTGGGCAGTACCTGTCAGAGCAGCAGGAGCAAGGCTGCAGACTCACCCCCTGTGGTCAGGCAATCCAAGAAGCAAAGTAGCCACAGCACTCCAAAGAGAGCAGAAGAAATTGTTGATTGCAGCTATGGTCAGCCACAGCCTAGAGGTCTTCAAAAGTTTTCACCGACAAAACACACAAACAAAGAACACAGGACACACCAGGAAAGATTCATACTTCTTGGTTGGAGCTTAAATAGGAGTCTCAAGCTCATGGGCAGCTGAGCTGGCTCAGGGCAATTAAGCTTCCAGGTGTACTCAGGGCGGAGCTCTGCTCAAACACAAATGATCTAATTATTTTTAGCTGGCCTTTGAGTGAGTCTCTGCTACCAGGGACTGGCTGGAGGGAACTGAAATGATTCACTTGAAACTTGTCAGACAAATCACTATCTAGAAGTGTCTCTTCATTGACTTTAATGGACATCTGGACAGCCAAGAGATGTACAGGCATCTAAATTTTGTAGAGGTGAATCCTTCCCAATGACACCTATGCTACAGACAGACCTAGCCGAGGCTCAGGAACAAACAATGAAGACAGTTGGTTAGAACTTGAACCATATAGGGACCCATTTGTTTCTTACATGTTTCTGTATGTTTCTGAAAGCGTTTTGCTTTTACAGGAAACTGCTGTTTCCACAGATCCTGTGTAGTGCCATAAGGAAAACCATGTGAGGTTGTTTCTGACTGTAAACAACATGTTTAGAGTTGTTGCTCAAGAGCTTCTATTTTTACAGACTCACAAAGCAGCTGGGCTGAGAGCCATTTCTTTGTACATGGGCTTTTAGCAAGAAATTTTCCCCAAACATATATTCTTGTCATTTTGTCATGACTTAAAAGGCACAGAATGGGTCAGGTTGGAAGGGATTACAGTGGGTCATCTGGTCCAACCTCCCTTCATGCTAGGAAAGCTCCCTATTTTGGACAGAACAAAACTGGGGTTAAGAGCTAGAAACAGCCATAAATTGTGATCACCT